>CM045763.1:171399464-171999464 GCA_025200525.1 Camellia lanceoleosa
GCATCATCATCATAATTCTCAAGATCATTATTAGTAATATATGGTCGGTTCAGTTTAGTTATTTTAAATATGTGGAATCAAAATCAATTGAAAACCAAATTTAAATTTGAAACAAATTGGCCGCTTTGATCGAATTTAAGCTCAAAAATCGCTTTTGTGATGTCTTTTGGGTCAATCGGTTTGAGTTGATTTGTCAAATGATTCTAAGTTTGCTTGAACACCTAATCTAACGGTATATATATTAAAATTCATATTAAAAACATGCTAAAAGATTATTTGTCAAAATATATCATTATGGCCTCATTTGCAAATTGGCTATTTTAGTTTTTGACTATTTTAATAGGCTAAAATATTTATATTTGGAAAAAGAGTTGAATTTTTTTGTAATTAGATGTGATGTTTAGGGAGAAAAATGAAATGATTATGGATTTGATGCTATATTTTGTCTTTATTAGCTATTTTAACCTATTTTGACTGAAGTTATGAATTTTTAGCCACACACCAAAAAAAAAAAAAAAAAAAAAAAAAAAGAGCCTAAAATTGGCTTCCCAAACATTTCACAATTAATTATACTATGACACACAAATAAAAAAATTTATATATATATATCACATTTTTCAAAATTTTATTAGTATAACATTCCTATTTTTTACCATACTTACCAATTTTTTTTTTTTTTATAAATGTTTGTCTTACCTCACTAGGAAGGAAAAAATAAAATAAAATAAAATTATAATTTAGTCCAAATGACCAAAATTAATTACAAAAAACATGAGATGCAACTGTCTTATAAAAAAACTCACATGCACCCCATCTCTGTGTAATTATTTTTGATCATTTGAATTTGTTTGTAATTCTTCAAATAAATAACCATGTCAAACACTACCCAAAATTTGAAATAAGGTTAAAATTATCAAAAGTTTTGTTAAAATTCTAAAAAAGTATTTAGTATTCTAAATAACTTATATAATTAGACTTTTTTATTGATTAAAAAAATTATAGGACATAATAAAATAGAGCAATGTTTACAAAATCATATTTTTTATTTTATTTGCTCATTTTTAGAAACAAAATAAAGGGCTCATATCAGTAAATGCACGTAGAATTCACTCACTTGTGTCTAAAAAAAAAAGAAAAAAAAAAGAAGAAGAAGAAAAAAAAAAGGTAATAAAGAGGATTCTATATAATATTTTTTCATAAAACATAAGTGCATGCAACCTCACTATTGACTAATTTTTTCAACACACACACACACAAAGAGACTATTGTTGTTCATGTCTAAAAATTATATCCACTTTCTAGACTAAATAATATGACTTTTTATTAAAATATCTATGGTAATTCTCTTTGTTATTTCAGCAATGATTTAGAATTTTGGTATTCTAATGGAACACTAATGATATGGCAAGGAGAAAAAAAAAAAAAAAAAAAAAAAAAAAAAAAAACAAACAAACAAACAAACCAAGACCAAAACATCACATCACAGTGGATGGGGCCTACTGTTAGCTCATTAGACTTGGCTTTAGAGCTCAAGAATTAGAGCTCTAAAGCATTTTTCGGATTCTCTAATCATTAACTAATCTTATTTACACATTACTGAGTGTAGAGTGTAGAAAGTATGTCTAAAAAGTAGGCTTTTATATCATTTTTCAAAAAAAAAAAAAAAAAAACTAAGCAAATTATAAATTAGTAGGAGAGTCACCAAATAATTACTTTATAGATGTGAATCTTTTCTGGTGTAATTCTAACATATAAGACATAATTGCATTAAGTATAAGAATGAACTTGACTATACATGCAAAAAAATTACCACAAAAATATAATTATTTCTCCGCTACTTCACTAAATGCAATTTCTAGCACCCAAAAAAAAAAAAAAAAGTTTCCTTTTATAAATGGATGATACACTATCTATAGCGATTCTGGTTTAAGACCGACCAATTTTGTGTCTTGGACTCGGGTTTCATGGTTTGGTATTGTTGTGCATGTCACGTTTTCCCCTATTTCTCCTTGAGTTTGAGTTTTGGAGTGTCTTGGATGTATTTGGAACAGGTTAATTGGTCATTAGTCCAAACTGTTGTTGTCCAGAATTTGACATCCTTGCTCGAGCGAAACTTTCGCGCTAAGCTGAAGCTTTGTAAACTTCCTAGTACTTTGCAGCGCAAAGATATCGGGAGGTAGTGTTCTTAGCTCGAGCAAGACTTTTGCCGAGCACGCCTTCGGCAGAAACTTCTAGAAGTGTGCATTCTCGAGCTCGAGTGAAGCTTGCGCCGAGCGTAAACAACTTATTGTGTTCGTCGCCGAGCGACAACTCTTGCGCTTTGAGCGAGTCAAGATATATCGGCTTCACGGCAATACCTTTTTACATCACTTTTTCATATCTTTTTCTCTCAAAACCCTAGATCGACCCTTCTCTCTCTCTAAAACCCAACTTCTCTCCAATTACACCTAGATCCAAGGATCTCTATAACCTACTTTCTTTGATAAAAAGATAGAGCACTCGGGGCTCTCATTTGATTCGAATAAAGCTTGGTTTTGCCTTTGATGTTCCTCCATTTCTTCCTTGGTCTTCAAGCTTGAGGTAGGGACTTTCTACACTCTTCTATTAGTTTTAACTTGATTATTTGTTGATGTGCAAAGGACATTGGTATTTGAGATGATTTTAGATAAACCTAGGGTTTTGTTTTAAAATCAAAAGAAGAGTTTTCAAATGTTCGAGTTTAAATTGGTTATCGGAGTAAATGTGAGGTGGTGTTGTGATAAATTTGTCAATTTTGATATCTAGGATGGATTTTGGAATAAAAGGAGTCTTGCCCTAAAATGGTTCAAATTGTTATTTTATATAAATAAATGAAATTGGTATGGGGAGTATAGAATTGGATTAATGTTTATGTAAATGGTGGAGTTGGATATGTATTACCTTCATTTATGAAAATCTATCATTCAGATTGTATACCTATTTAGAAATATTTGTTTAAGGATATCGAGTGAATATAGTTATGATTGTTGCAGAAATTGCAAGAGAAATAGGCGAAATGAAACTATTCTCTTATCTATTGTCATTGAAAGTGATTGTGTCTTATATACATTGTATATATATGATATTTGGGAGGAGAAAGGGGATGTATTCCATGTTTGAGAGAAGAAAGAAGATGGACTCCATTAAATTAAGTTGGCCTGTGTGTCCTGGGTGAAAGTCCCGAAAATTGCATGTATACATGGGTACCAATTCGTGCGGACGAAATTTCCGTAAAATGACAAATTGAGATGTTTGTATGACGGCCTTATTGATTTGAGAACTACTGAGTTGTACCCTCAATTTGGTTGTTTGAAATAAAATGAAAATGACAAATGAATTAGGACAAAATGAATTGAGATATAAAGTTTGGCATTTCATAGTTTTGTAAAAGAGTTATAATTGATTCATCACGGCATTGTTTATGAATATCATACTTATATCTTCATTAAGGTTCATATACTATGTTAGATTGTTTCTGTTGGGTTTTGGCTCACCCTATTTGGAAAAACCATTTTCAGGTGCTGGTGATATGCCCCTACCAAGGACTTGACTTGAGAGGACTATAGAGTTGAAAGGCTCAATTTTGTTATTTTTGTATTTAACTTTTGTATAGCCAAACGGCTTTAAATGTTTTGGACTGAAAGTCCACTTTTGTTGTAACCAAGAATTATTTTAAAAAGATGTAAGCATTTAGGGCATATAAATACTTGTTTAGCTTCCATTTCTTATCACTACTTGTAACATATGCTGTAGATTCAGGATAAACTATTTGTAAATGTATAACGCATGTGTCACCTTTTATATATCAATTTTGATTAATGAAAGTTTATCATTTTAATTATGTCATCTTGTACTAGAGTATTTGAAATTAGATTATTGTAATTATTTCGGGGTGTTACACTATCATATATATATATATATTATCAAAAGTAGTGTTTACTCTCAATTTTTCTCTCTCCTATGTGACACATCTGTCAAGACCTACTTCCCGTACCCAAGGGTTAAGTATCGTGATGGCCAGTAACCGAAGTTACCTCCGGCCAAATCTTTAAACAATTACTAAATGTGAATGGAAAAATATTTAAGTGAGGGTACTAAAAAAATCATTGGAGCTTCTATTTAATTACATTATCAAAGCTGAACTATGTCTACAAAGTGCTTTGTGTCTACCCCACACGTTGGTCCTGACATGCCACTTGAAAATGGTAAACAACTATAAGCACATGGCAGAGTGAGAAATATTATACTAAGAGTATAAGGGCATAAAATTCACCATGAATAATTATTGGCTAAAAAGAGCTTAATATTAAAATACATAACATATAATACGGAAATCATTTGGCATATAATACAGAAATTACGTAAACAACTATAACCACGTAGCGAATGAATACGGTAATCACCAGAGCGATAATCGTAATGGTGTCAATGGATCCATGACAAACATAGACCACAAAGTGGTCAAACAAGGGCCAATGGTTATTTAAGTCCCCCAAGGCGTGGGACTCCCGTGATGGTACTTACAAAACATAATTGTTTATAAGATTATGATCAAATATTCTTTAAAAGTAAAACAAACATATCCATGGGTTTCCTTTTCACAAATAGGGTTCAGATAATAATCCACGAATCGAAATCCTTATAAAACATAATTTTTATTAATATACTAATAAAACATAACTTGTATAAAATAGATTTTGGTAAGTCAAAACATACGTAAAATATATTTTGGTGACTCAAGGTATAATATAACTCACCTTAACTTTAATACTTCACTCTTTCTTTCCACTATCAAAGACCCTTTCACCTTCCATTTTTTTTTTCTCTCTTTGCTTCCTCTCCTTTCTCTCATTTTCCTTCTTTCTTTTTACTTTTCCTTTCTCTTTGTTACCTTATGAACACATCCGTCCCCAATATATAGAAAAGGCAACTGTGGGCACCAAGCCACGGACTGCCACGTGTCGTGCTCACAATACTCCCCCATTAATTCAAGTTTATCTAAATTAATTCAAGCTTATCTAAACTTAATTATTTATTTATATTTTGACCCTTAAATTTTTAATAATTATATTATTTTACAAAATTATCCATAATAATATATAATAAATGATATATTTTTCCTAACTGTGATTAAATAATATTAGTATAAATTCTACAGAATAATTAAAAATCTGGATTGTTACAACATTTATTTTTTTATATTAAAATGCCACATCAATATATCCTTTTACCAAAATTCTTTCTAAAATGTAATATTTAAAAGACTTTTACTTAATCTAAATTATCAATACATAAAACCTAATAGAATTATATATATTTAAAATACTTTACCAATTAATTTTATTATACTTTTTTCAATTTTTTTAAAAAAAATATTAAAATTATTTCTTATTTTTATGTCTATCTTATTTATAATATTAATTATATTGAATTTCTTAAATAATTAGAATCACTTTAACAATTATTTCTAATATCAACTTATAATTTAATATCATATAAATTTATTATATATATTTATTTAAGTTACATTTTTGTAGAACAAAAGGTTAAAATTATCAAATAAATGTTTCTTTTATTATATTATAATTTAATATAATTTAAAATTATTATATATATTAATTTAATTTATATTTTTATAGCACGATAGAGTTAAAATTATTAAAATATACACAAATAGTTTATTTAAAATTATTATGTGTTGATTTAAATAACACTTTTATAAAACGATAGGAGTAAGATTATAAATAAATAAATACTATTTACCTTTAATTTTTCTCTCTCTCCTATGTAGCACATTCCCCTTTTTTTTATTATCAAAATTCCAGATCAATATACTTTTACCAAAATTGTTTCCAAAATTTAATATTTAAAAGACTTCTACTTGATTTAAATTACCGATAACAAAAATTAATAGAATTATACATACTAAAAATATTTTACCAATTAATTTTATTCTACTTTTTTCATTTTTTTAAAAAAAATTAAATATTAAAAATATTTATTTTTATGAAATTTATTGTATAGATTTATGTAAGTTACATTTTTATAACACCATAGAGAAAAAATTATTAAAATACATATAAATAATTTTATTTAAACTTAGTATATGTGTTGATTTAGGTAATGCTTTTATGGAACGATATAATTAAAATTATTAAAATAAATAATTAGAATCATTATTTAAATTTTAAATTATTATTTATTTTTTTCTCCAATTTAACGATTATTTTAAATATTTTATATATTAAAAAATATAAATAATTGAACTAAATTTTATAAAAAAATATTTTAAAACAAATATGTTTAGTCCATGCATTGCACGGGTTTATCTAGTGTGTGTATATATATATGTACTGTTTTTGCTTACTTAGGTGGCACATTTTAAAAGTGTATTTTTTCTAAAAAAATTACATCAACATGTATTTTTTATTTACATATAAAATTTTATACAAACTCAATTTCAATTGTAATAACCAATTTTATATGAACTCTGTTTGAGAAGGAAAATTTAGTCAAAACCCCTTCGTTGGACCTTTATTTGGTGAAAATGGCAGCCCAATTTATTTTGCTTCATAAACTCCCTAAGGAGGAGATGCATAATTGAGTAAGAACAAAGTAAAATATACTTTTTTTTCTTTAACAATATTAACAGAGTATCATGTTACAGTGAGACAAAGTGACATGTTACTGTTTACATTAATTTCGACGGTAATAATTTTATTTTTATTTTATTTTTTTAAGGATTTTATAGTCAACATAGATCTTGTTTAAGAGATCTTGAAAAGAGGATTCTAAAAAAATACTAATTTTATTAAAAATTAACATCTAGATCAAAAGTTGTATTATTTTAAAGTTCAATATTTTGGTTATAGTGGTATGTGTTGGACCTTTCAAAAAAACAATTGTGCTTGTACTTAATGCGTTAAAGTTTATTATGAGAGAGTTTTGACCAAATTCTCCGTTTGAGAAATACTTATATATATATATATATATATTTCATTGTATATTTAGTTTTGTCGTTGTCAATTTTCTTTTATATAGTTGATATATTAATTTAATTATTATGATATTTAAAAAAAAATTATCTCCATACAAAAATAAATAAATAAGACATAATGTGTTTTATTATGTATATCACATAGATTAAATCAATTTTCTTTTATATTTTTTATTTTTTTGTCTATCTTATTGATGTCTAATATTAATTTATATTTAATTTTTTATTTAACATGAAATTATTTATTACAAAATATTTATTGTAACACCAAAAAAAAATTAAAAAAAATACAATGATTATAACAATAATCATGGCTCTTAAGAGATACGAATAATCCCCAACACCTTTCATTACATGATCCCAGGTGTATACAAAATAATCCCACATGCGGTTATACATTCAAAGAATTCTAGCACATAAATCTATGGCATGTAGAATATTCAATCAAAATTAATAAATGCCTTTGTGGGCTTACAAATTCCAAAGCTTAAGCCGGTTACACAAAAGATGGTTCCTCTGACCCACACATATATAGCTCTTAGCTTACAAAATATAATCACCACAAAATAGAGTCTCGTGCTCTTAATACATACATACATCCACGCCCTAGTTTGGCGGGTTCACCACATCTTTTCTTATACCAAAATCCCATAGGGTGAGCAAAGCTCAGTAGAGAATTCTTAACAAAGTATATACATTTTATACAAGTCTAAAAAAATGAAATGCATATGCCATGTTATGCTCCTTTGAAAGAAAATCACATTCTCGCTACGCCAAAACAGGGCATTAACGGCGGTTTTCGTTACCGCCGTTAAAGATACTATTAACGGCGGTAACGAAACCGCCGTTAATACCACCGTTAATACCACCGTTAATGTATCTTTAACGGCGGTTTCGTTACCGCC
This sequence comes from Camellia lanceoleosa, assembly GCA_025200525.1. NCBI lineage: Eukaryota > Viridiplantae > Streptophyta > Magnoliopsida > Ericales > Theaceae > Camellia > Camellia lanceoleosa. The sequence continues at coordinate 171,407,385 of CM045763.1, forward strand.
GTTAAAAAAACCGCGCTAAAGTATCTTTAACAGCGATAATGAAACCCTCTTTTAACGGCAGTAACAAAACCGCCACTAAAACCCTCTTTTAACGGTGGTAACGAAATTGCCGCTAAAGCCTTCTTATTACCGCCGTTAATGACGACCGTCTTTGCCGGTAGAGCTCTGCCCAAACTCCGGCGAGTGGTGACCACGCGCGGCCAGAGATTGAACATGACCATCTACAATAAAGCAAAAGTAATGTTTAAATATTTATTTAGGGAATATATTTCATATAGAGTGGCTGTGGTAGAGTGGTTGGTGTGCGTGGATTAGAGGTCAAGGGTTCAAGACTTGGAGGGTGCAAGAAGAGAGAATTAATTTTTAAAAATTTAAACCTATTTATGGCGGTAAAGAACTGTCGTTTTTGGTCCTATATTATTGTCGATTTTTAACAACGGTAATTTACCCTTTTACGACAGTTGTACCTTTTCCGACACGAGTATAAACGGCGGTCCTAGGACCGCCGTTAAAGGCTTTAACAGTGGTTTTACATCCTTTAACGGCAGTAAAAGCTGCCGCTAAAGCCCAATTTTGGCGTAGTGTCTTCTCATCTTTTGAAAACCATCATACTTAATGATATTATGATATCTTCAACGAATTTAAAGCTTATCAATTTAATTCAGGGGGCAGTAAATACGACTTTGGTAATCCCTAGGTTGGTGTCTGTAAGTAGGCATAATTAGCACTACCAATACCCCACTTTACCGGTTGCTAACCGGAAGGAAAGTGGTACCTCCTCCGCGCGTGTTTTCGGTCTTTCACCCCAGACACTCAAGCCAACTTAATCAATTCCATCTACACCTCCTATCTGGATTTACCAACGTATTTACTCCAAAATATTTCAATAGTTTCATTTTACCAAATTTCTTTCTCAATGTAAATGTTTTCAAATCCCAACTCAAAATTTGCACCCATGCAATAATAAAATGCCAATGCAATTTATATCAAGAAAAATTAATAATCTTTCATTAACAATATTTTCCACACAACTCTTCCGATTCAATCACAATTCCCATTCTCCTTTCCAATGCAATTTCATCAAATATCACATATGAATATATAAATAATATCCATGTGTAGCAATATTTGCACAATACATGTGTTCTCAATAATTTGCCATTTCATAACCATGTACGAATATGCATTTAACAATAAATTCAAAACAAAAACCCCAAATCCTCACACACCAAGAAAATTGCCATTTTTGCCAACAATAATATGAAATTTCCATTCATTCATTCATTTAACACAAGAAAATCCATAGATTCTCAACATCTTCCAAAACCCCCCAAATTTCTAGGTTTTTCATCAAAACTAAACATTCCTTCATCCCTTGGTGGAACCTCACCAAAATCATCTTTCTTAAATCAATGTGATTCAAATCTTCAAGAAAATCTTTTAAAGAAAACAAGAGGTGAACCCTTTTTACAAAACTACCAATTTCTTAACCCAAAAACCAAATTTTTGATGCCATCAAGGAAGAAATCTCGAGATTAGCTTAAACTTGCAAAAATATATGTATAACTCTAAGAAAGTCCCTACCTCCAGTTTTGATGAAGAGATGAGGTGAAACCCCAAAATCCATAGTGCAGAAATTCAATCTCCACCGCACAAAGTGAAGCCATCGCTTAGCTCTCCAAAGTTTGTGAAAGATGATGGATCAAAACCCCAATGGGTTTGAAGAGATCAAGTGTTTAAGGTGTTTGGTGGGTGTTTTTAGAGAGAAGGGAGAGAAAATGATATCTTTAGAGAGAGAGGGATGTGCAAAAAGTGAAATGTGCAATTCATAGATGGCGTAGTGAGAATGTGATAGTGAAGACGGTAAACACATTTCACTAGATTTAAACTCATAGATTTTAGAAAGACAATGCATCAGGATGTATATGCAATTCATAGATTTACCAGTCAACTCTTGCGTTATTAAATAAAACATTGAGGCATTTGCAATATAGTCAAAGGCATTTTCAAAAGAAAAGAAAAAAAATACAAGAGCTCATGAAGCTTCATGTCAAGAACTAAAAATGTCTTCTACCTTCATCTTTGAACTTATCCCAATCTTCATCCCAAACAGATGATATCTCTGGGATTCCAGGTTGCCAGCCTAAAATTGATAAATACAAACATAAAAGGTCGTAAGTATACAAGGGGCATCCAAGTACAATAATCAAAATATTGAGAAACAATTAGAAAAGTTTCAGAAGGACAGCCAATATCCAAGATGATCCCAATCATCCAAAGATGATCCTAGTCATCCAAAGATTTGAGATCGAGTCCTGCTTCAACAAAGCTTGAGAAATTTTACGATTTGAGAGGGCTACCCCCAATGCATAGCCCATTGGTTTTGCAGCACCCTCTTTCCCCACAAACTGCCCTTTCCCCCACCCCCCCAACAATATATATTTACATATATATATATATATATCAGCTCCCAAAACACTATGAAAAACAAATAAATGAGCGCACAAATGTGTGAGAGAGAAGTTTTCCTTGAAAAGCTATCGAAGTAGTAGATCGGACAGATTGATTATAATGTGCAGAGAAAGCTCCAACTTCAACATAATAATTTACTTCACTATTTGTATAGGAAAAGTGGACTAATTTACTTCAATATAACCAATTCTATAGTAACTTCATTGACTTTTCTTCATTCTATAACCATCCCTTCACAACTGTTAACCTTTTCATCTGTTTTTGCCTTTTGATCCAACTTTTCTTAGGATTCTGCAATTCTTTGAAACACCGGCCATTTGTAGCTTTGCCAGTTTAAAGTGACCTTGCCAGCATAAGAAACAACTGGTATTAATGGAATTTTTCTTCCTCTTATCTGTTCTTTTTTGTTTATAGGCCTTCATGACTATTTGATCCTGAAGCAATTTTGGTATTATTTTCAACTTAAGGCTCCAGAAACCATCTAAAGAGATGAAAAGTGATTACGACTGACATACAATTCTATAGTCACTATTCATTTATCATTTTTTGATTAATATTCATTCATAGAATCTGGTAAAACACCAGAAATAAGCCAACAAATTGGCAAAAACAAGATCAATCATCGAAAGCATGTCTCTATATATTTGTATAACTTTAAATTAGCAAAAACAAGATGAATCACCTAATAAATAAAAAAACACAGATTAAAGAACGATCGAAATCAACACAGAAATTCAAAATAAATCAACATAGAAATTCAGCAACTAGGCATGAAACAAACACGCTAGATTATCGAGAGAGACAAAGAGTTGGATTCATAAATAGAAAGTAGCTTACCAATTATGAATCTCGATTATGAATTGATCAAAAGCTTCGTCAACAGCCGATCGAAATCTTCAAATCTTCATCAACAAATCGATCAAAATCTTCAAATCTTGAGAGTGAGATTCAAGCGAGATTCAAATTTACTCGAGCGAGAGAGATTTGGACAGTGAGATTCAAGCGAGAGAGAGTCGAACGAAAGAGAGATTTTGAGTGAGAGAGAGAGATTAGGCAACAACAGGAAATGAGGTACACCACCGTTGGAAACAAATTTGGGAAATAAGAGTGAAAGGGGGAGATAGGTCTAATTTTAGATGATATATATATATATATTTGTTTTTAAGTTAAGGAGAACACGATTGGGTTAAAATGATTTTGTGATTTTTTTAATGTAAAAACTGATTTTTTGTGACGGTTAAATAATCAGTTGCAAAAATATAGATGCAAAAAATCATATTTTTAGTAGTGTAATTTCAAGTTCATGATACACTTTTTTTAATTAAAAAAAAAAAAACCTTGAAATAAATTATTTTTATAAATTTATTTTACATAAGATCACACACAATGGTAAAAATTTTCATTCGTCATTCATAAATTTGTTTGTATTTAACTTTTAGTTGTTAAAACTTTTTAAACATCAAGTATTAAGACTCACATTTAGAGAGCGTTTGATAACCAGATTTAGCACTTAAAATAGAATGTATCAAGTGATAATCAATTAAACTTGTTTGATAATTACAATTAATATCATTTAAAAAGTTAAGTGCCTCTTAAAATATAAGTTAAAATTTAATAAAATTTTAAGTCATATAAAACTTATTTAATTCTGATAAAATTTATAAATACTAAATATAAGTATTAATATACATTATTACAAACTGACCACCACCATCACTACTATCATCGCTACCGCTATCATCACTACCATCATGTCACCGCCACTATTACCACCATCGCTACTACCACCACCATGTCACCGTCACTGCCACCACTACCATTACCACTACCACCACCATCATGTCGCCGCTGCCGCTACCACACCATTGTTATTGTTACCATAAGTATTACTATCATTTTGCTACCACAATTACCGCTATTGCTACCACAATCATCACCACCATCAATGTTACCGCTGTCACCGCCGCCGCTGCCACCACCACCACTATCATTATCATCACCATTACAATATAAAAATTAAAATATAAAAAAAATTTCGCATTCAATTTTAATAATTAATGTTTAATCTTTAATCTTTAATTTTCAATTTTATCAAAGATTTTATTTTAAAAATAAATTTCCGTGCATAAGGAACATTGCTGTCAAGCTCTCGGTCCAGCTGCTTGAACCTATCAATCTTGAACCTCATTTTATTTCTTTTTTATTTTATTTTGATTAGAAATTTTGGATCCGCGCGATACACGTGTATAATTGCAACGTTGTCATGCTGTCGGTCCAGCTGCTTTCACGTATCAATCTAGTACCTCATTTTATTTATTTTTTATTTTATTTTAATTAGTAATTTTGGATCCACGCAATACACTTGTATAATTGGTTAATATTATGGGATAATATTAAAAATATCAAATTTTTTTTAAATAAATAATTAAATATCTTATATGGGTATAAAATTTATAATTTTATAAACTCTACACTCATATAAAATATTTAATAAAAAATGTGGGGTTTATAACGTTTTCTTATTATGGGAGTTATATGCAAAGAAGAGAAGAGAGAAAAAATAATCAAATTTATGAGAAGTAAGTAATACTTCTACTTTTACAATTTTTCATTTGTATCCCACCATAAATATACTTACACTCTCATTTGTTACTAATTTTTTTCTCCATGTCTCATCTATATGTAGTTCCTCCTTAATAATACATGTGCAATCAGCATCTGCAATTGGGTATCCTACATGTGCCTAAAAATTTCCCTATATATATAGACATAGGTATCTTTTGACATGAAAGTTGGGTTGGTTTTTTTTGACTAAATTAATCATATAAAAAAAATAAATTAAAAGATTAATAAAATAAAATATCAAGTTTAAATTATAATTATTTTATTTTTACTCTCACATAAATTTAAAAAATTAACCCAAAAAACTTTTTAATTAAAATTAAAATAATTAAAAAATAAAAAAAATAAAAAATCAACCTCACTTCTCAAGCAAAGAATAATGAGTACAGATATTTATGGAGCCAGCAAAGCATAATGAGTACATATATTTATGGAGGGACTTTTCTTAAGTGTGCAACTTTTAAGGTCAGATATTGTGCCACTTACACAAAAAGTAAGTAAGGTGAAAACAAAAGCTAGAATCGCAAATGTAAAAACGTAAGTGTAAGGCGTAAGTTGCACACCATAACAGGACCATTTATGGAGAAACAGGAAGAGTCTGTGTCAATAATTGTGTATATTCAAGTTGATAATACACCCTTTTTTTTTTTTTTCTTTTTTTTAAAATTTTTTTTAAATAAATTATTTTTATAAATTTATTTTACACAATAATAAAAATTTTCATTAATCATTAATAAATTTATTTGTATTTAAATTTTAATTGTTAAAACTTTTTAAACATCAAGTATTAAGACTCACATTTAGAGAGTGTTTGATAATCAGATTTAATACTTAAAACTGAATATATTATGTGTTAATCAATTAAATTCGTTTGATAATCACAATTAATATCATTTAAAAATTTAAGTTCCTCTTAAAATATAAGTTAAAATTTAATAAAATTTGAAATCATATGAAACTTACTAATTCTAACAAAATTAGAAAATACTTTAATATACACTATTACAAACTCACCACCACCATCATTACTATTATTGCTACTACTACCACCACCATCATCATATCACTACCACCATTACCACTATTGCTATTACCACTACCACCACCATCATGTGGCCACCGCCGCTACCACCTTCATCACCATTATTATTTTTACCATAAATATCACCATTATTTTACTAGCATTACATTGCTATTGCTACCATAATCACCACCACCATCAACGTTGTCGCCGCCGCCGCCGTCATCACAATATAAAAATTGAAATATACAATTTAAAAGTAATAAATTTTAAATTTGATATTATACATATCAAATAATTTATTTTTAGTTCAACACTTAAATTTTTATTAAATCACTTTTCAACTTAAAAAATTCACCATTTAATTTTTAACATTTAATTTCTAGCCTTCAATTTTTAATTTTCAGTTTTATCAAAAAATTTATTTTCAAATTTAAATTTCCGTACATGAGGAACATCGTTGTCATGCTCTCGGTCCAGCTGCTTTAACCTATCAATCTAGAACCTCATTTTATTTCTTATTTTATTTTATTTTAATTCGTAATTTTGGATCCACACGATACAGATATGTAATTGGTTAACATTATAGGATAATATTAGAAATGTTAAATTTTTTACTAAATAAATGATTAAATATCTCATGTAGATATGAGATTTATAATTTTGTAAATTTTACATTTATGTGAAATATTTAATCATTTATTTGATAGAAAATATAGAACGTATAACATTTTCTTATTATGGGAATTATATGCAAGTAAGAGAAGTTCGAAAAAAATAATCAAACTTATGAGGAGTGTAAGTGATACTTCTACTCCCATAATTTTTCATTTGTATACCACCCCAAACATACTTACACTACCATTTGTTACTAATTTTTTTCCCTTCTCTGATTTGTATGTTAATAATACATGTGCAGTTTGCATTTGCAACTTGGTACCCTATTTGTACCTAAAAATTTTCTCTGCATATATAGACATAGGTATTGTTTGGCATGAAAGTTGTGTTGGTTTTTTTGACTAAATTAGTTACAAAAAAGACAAAATAGATTAAAAAAATTAATAAGACAAAAGATCAAATCTAAACCATAATTATTTTACTTTTTCTCTCATAAAAATCAAAAGGGTAAATTACAAATACACCCCTTAGGTTTGATTAAAATACGAATCATCCCCTGTGGTTTTGGAAATTACATTCCACCCCTTGAGATTTCTAATTATGTAACAAATTGTCCCTTTTATTAATAAATCATGAAATCAATTTACAGTTTTTAATGATGTTAGAAATATGTTCCAATTAATAATTTAGGTAATTTTATTATTGTATTAGAGAGCAATTATAAATTTCATTTTTTTTAGTTAATTTTGTTAAATAAAAAATTTTTGATAAAGGGATATTTGTAATTTTTGAAATGACAGGGGGTAATCTGTACTTTAAGCAAATTTTAAGAAATGTTTTTGTAATTTATCCAAACTAAAAAAACTAACCCAAAAGAACTTTTTAGTCAGGGTTAAAATAATTAAATTTAAAAAAAGAAAAAGAAAAAAAGCCAACCTAACTTCTCAAACAAAGCATAACGAGTACATATATTATGGAGAGAGAGAGAGAGAGAGAGAGAGAGAGAGAGAGAGAGAGAGAGAGAGAGAGAGAGAGAGAGAGAGAGAGAGTAATTGTGTATGTTTAAGGTACATTGAAATAATTGTGTATGCTTAAGGTACCTATTAATGTTTGTTAAATAATTTTTCAATAAAAATTTTAAATTTATAATATTATTAATAATGCACTTTCATGAGTTATGTTAGAAAATATATGCAAAATTGTAATGCCTTAAAAATAATAAGCAATAAACCATCCATTATATACATTAAATAACTATGCCAATATAAGTAATTATCTTTCATTAATTCCAATTGAGTTTACAAAAGAGTGACACATGCAGTTTTACATTCATAAGCTTATTCTTGAATCTAAAGCATATGTCACAATAAGAGGTAAATATGAAAATAAAGCAAACAGTAAATGTCCTAAAGGTTTACAACTTTCCAAGACAATGCTTGGTTACAAAGAAAAGTGAAATTTAAGTCCAATGCGCTTAAAGGCTCCTCACGCAGATAAAAACATATTCAAAATCAACAAATGAAATTCTTGCTCCAAGTTCTCCTAAGCTATTGTCTTGGCGGAAATAGATTATCAGCACTTGAAATGTTTTTCCCACATAGGTGAGCCAAAGCTCAGTAAAGATAATCCAACGCAGTATATAAATCTTAATAAAGCTATAAAGTGAATGCATATGCAATGTTCGTACCAAAACATTTTATCTCTTTCAAAAACCATGTAATAGCAAGTGAGCCTCATTTGGAGAGTGGCTATTTTAGTCAAAAAGTCAAAAAGTTACTAAAAGTTGTCACATCACCTCTCTACTTTTCTGCACATCTTTTCGTAAAAAGCCAAAAAGTTACTAAAATAGTCTGTTCCCCAACGATGCCTGAATATCATAATCCATGAATCACTTTCTTTACATTAGAAAACAGGGCGGTGAATTATACAAGCACTACTATTGCCATTTTACGGATATTTCGTTTGTGAGATTGATACCCATGTATACACGCGATTTTCAGGACTTTTACCCTGGACACACATGCCAACTTATTTGATGCAACAACGACTCCTCCACAGATTCACCTATTTTCTCAAAATAATATATATGTGCAATGTATAAATGTGAAATAATGACCAATGTAAATGAATGAGAAAGTAATTTCAATTTCCCTAATTCTCATGTAATTTCTATAATAATCATAGTTATCATCCACCGATAGCCCAAAACAGATATTTATAAACAGATACACAATTCTCAATAAAGATAAACTTTTCAAATTTCAATAGGTGAGTGATAATACATATCCAACTCCATGATTCTCATCAATATCAATCCAATTTCAAAATTTTATCATCAATTTCATAATTTATATAAATCAACATTTGACATTATTAGGACAAAACCCATTTTCTTCCAATATCAATCCCAAGTGTCAAAATCAACCATTTTATCACAACACAACTTTATTTTCAACAACACCAACATTTTCAAGGATCTATAGTAAAAACCCCTCTTTTGATCTTTAACCCAAAACCCTAGATTTATTTCAAAAATTTCCAAAATCACAATATTATTTACAAATTGCAAATAATTAAGTTAAAACTTATAGAAAGTGCGAAGAATTCTTACCTCAAGCTTAGAAGATGAGAGAGAGAGAGATAGAGAGAGAGTATGTGTGTGTGTGTGTGTGTAGGAAACCCAAATATACCAAAAATCAACTTTGCTCCAATTAGAACGAAATCCTCATCGACCTCTATCTTTTTAACAAAGGGACACAAGTAAAGAACTCAACGGATCTAGGTGTATTTGAGTGAAAAAGATGAGTTTTAGAGAAAGATAGAGAGGGTAAGAGATATTGGGGTTTTGAAATATTTAGAGAGAGAGAGAGAGAAATGAAAAAGTGACTAAAAAAAGACTGTTTATGAACTGATATACGTACAGCTCGCTCGAGCGCAAGATGTGTTGCTTAAGCGACCAAACGCAATAAGTTTTAGCTTATGCCTTGTGAGACTGGTTATGACACTATGATTCCTGAATATTTGTTCTTACATTAAAAAAAAATTTAGAAATAAAAAATTATACATTGATATTTGTGTAAATATTTAATTTTTGATGGATTATTTCAAAAAATAATTTTGATTATTATTCTTATTCATTATTTAATTTTATTTAAACTTTTTTTTTTCATTTGTAGGTAATAACACAATAAGAACTAATGACATTGATGATAGTAGTGAATTTTAGTGAGGTACATTATAGTTTTGGAATAAAGAATAAGATGAAAAGAAAATAATTAAAACATGTAGACGAAAATAAAAAGGCTTAAATATGAAAAATGCATATGAATGATTAGGATGTACATGAAGAAATTTTTTTTTTATTTTAAATTTAATATATCTTGTCCTTATTAAGAAATTTATATTAAAATATAATAAAAAATAAAATTTTTAAATTTTAATTAAACATATTAAGTTACTATTCAAGTGCAAATAGAATGACCTCAGATGATCAACGAGTAACCCAAACTTCTAACAATGTGAAGAAAATATCATTTCAATGAAGATATTATTGGAAGAAGATATTTGGGGCATTTTGGTGCAACTAGAGGTGGTTCAGAACGAATTCAGGAACCAGATCCTCTTCTTGCCGTCTTCATACTTGTGCCGTTCTTTTGCGCCAGATCTCTTTTAGGCAATTTAATATTAATCGAATCATATTTTATGATTTATTCAATATATCATACCTGTAAAAAATTAAATTGATCGAATATCAGAAAGTATGTGTTTGAAAAATTGAACTAAAAACTATTTTTTAAATAATTTAATAAACAGTTTTCCAAACATATGCTTTCTGATATCCGATCAACTTGATTTTTTACAGATATGATATACTGAATAAATTATAAAATATGAACGGTTCAGATTATTAAAATTAGATCTAAAAGTAGACCCGAAAACCTGTAAAGACAAACACAAATACAAAACTGCAATGGGAGAAACTTGACTTCGAATTCAGATCCTTCCCATCTTTTTCTCTGAGTGATGGTCCAAATTGGACCACCTCACCCCCACTAAAAATTTACGATTGAGATTAGCTTTAGAAAAAAAAAAAAAAAAAAAAAATTCAATTAACTCACCGACGCACATGTCCCACCACTCAGACACACACACACACACACACACACACACACACACACACACACACACTCTCTCTCTCTCTCTCTCTCTCTCTCTCTCTCTCCACTCATTCACTTACACACACACGCTCTCTCTCCTTTCTAATAAAAAATTAAAAAACTATTTTAATCTTTTTCCTAAGATATATATATACTTTTTAATATAAAATTTTAATTTAATAAAATTAATATCATTAAAAATATACTTGAGACTAATATTAAATATATTTAATAAAAAGTTAAAATAAAAAAAGTAATTACTATATTTAGTTATGCTTTTAAATTATTATTTTTTAAATATAAAAACTATTTTGATAAAAATAAAAACACAAAAATCATATATTCTTAAAATTCTCAAAAACAATCTTCACTGCAAAAAAAAAAAAAAATCATATGAAAATAACGACTTTTAATTTAATTTTATTAACCAAACGAGTTTATAATTTATTTTAAAGGAAATAAAAAATAAACAAATTCAGTCTGTGCATGGGTGCAAACCGATTATGTTTTTATTTTCTTTAAAATACATAGTCAATCTGTACATTGGTGTGAACCAAATACAATATGTTTTCTATTTTCATCAAACTAAAATAGGCAGAAAATTAAATAGCCAATTTTTGTAAGTAAAAAAAAAAAACTAAAAATATTTCCTAAACCCACCGTATTGTGATCCCGTTTGGAAATAGGTTATTTTAATTGGCTATTTTAATTTGGCTTAAAAATTTATATTTTAGATCATAGTTTATTTTCTTACTTGATTTAAGAAAATAAAAAACATATTGTATTTGGTTTACACCAATGCACAAATTGAATTTGTGTGTTTTTTATTTCCTTTAAAAAAATTATAAACTCGTTTGGTTAATAAAATTAAATTAAAAACAGTTTTTTTTTAAAATTAAATTAAAATAAACTCATTTACATATATATATATATATTGCAATGAAGATTATTTTTGAGAATTTCAAAAATATATGATTTTTGTATGTTTATTTTCATAAAATTAATTTTTTTATTTAAAAAATAGTAATTTGAAAACATAAGTAAATATAGTAATTACTTTATTATTTATTTTAAATTTTTATTAAATATATTTAATATTAGTCTTAGGTATATTTTCAATGATATTAATTTTTTAAAATTAAAATTTTATATTAAAAATTATATATATCTTATGAAAATAAAATGAAAAAGATAAAAATAATTTTTTAACTTTTTATTAGAGAGAGAGAGAGAGAGAGAGAGAGAGAGTGTGAGTGTGTGTGTGTGGGGGAGGGGGGGGGGGGGTTGGGATGTGTGTGTTAGTGAGTTAATTGAGTTTTTTATTTTAAGCTAATCTCAATCGCAAATTTTTAGTGGGGGTGATTTGGCCCAATCTGGACCGTTATCTAGAGGGAAGGCTGGAAGGTTGGAGAGGATTTGAACTCGTTTAGCCCATCCATCATCATAAAATAAAGAGGGTAATTTATAAATACAATTTTGAAATTTACTTAAAATACGGATTTTATTTTATAATTTTTAAAATTACATTTCATCTCTTTAAATTTATAATCACATAACAAATGACTTGTTTTATTAATAAATTATCAAGTTAGTTAATAATTTTTAATGATGTCATACATATATTTTAATTAACAATTCATGTAATGTTATTATTGTATAAAAGAGTAATTAAGATTTTTTTTATATTAATTTTAGAAAATAAAAAAATCTGACAATAAAATTTTTATAATTTTTAAAACTAAAAAAAAAAAAAAAAAATCTGTGTTGAATGTAAATGTCATCATACTTAAATAGTTTGAGAATAGATCCATGACAAACAGAGGATCACAAAGTGGCCAAACAGAAACTAATGATTTATTTAAATTCCCCAAGGCATGGGATTCTCGTGATGTTACTTACAGAAAATAATTATTTACAAAATCATTGTCAAATAATTATTAAAAGTTAAACAGACATATCCATGGGTTTCAATTTAAGCAAATAGAGTTCAGAAAATGATCCACGTAATTAAAACATTAACATAACATAAAACATAAATTGTATAAAATAAATTGTGATAACTCAAAATATTCGTAAAATATATTATGGTAATTCAAGATATATTTAAAACATGTTATGGTAGTTTAAGGTATAATATAACTCACATTTAGGCCTTGTTTGGGAAGACTAAATAAGTGCACTTTTTGTCTTTTTTGACTAAAAAAGTGAGGTTGAAAATATGGATGTTTGGGTTAACTTTTTGAATTTTTATAGAAAAATGTGTAATAAAAAATTGTAAAAATTAGTTTTTAGAGGAAAATTTGAATTGGGAGTTGTGCAGCCATAATTGTTGACTTTTGGTGAATAGTGTTAACTTTTTAACTTTTTGAGTAACTTTTTGACTTTTTGGATTATTTGGGATATCCCAAACTTAGCCTTAATATAAATTTATCCCTATAATCCCTGTGCTCCCAAACCTCTCGTGCTACGCTCTTCCTCCTTCCACTCTACTTAGCTTGTTGCTTCATTCTACATCAGCACTCTCTAGTTATACTTACCCAGTGCGAGGCCCAAGCCAAGAGATGTACATGTAGATGCCCTCTTTTTTTTGCCACCTGCTTTGACCCTTGTCTTTAATCCCCATGAATTCACCAAGAACCATATTAACCCTTGGCCTATAGAAATCAATCTTGGCCCTTTTTTTTTTTTTTTGTTTCATTCATTCATTTATTTATTATTATTTTATTTCAATTCTAAAGGTTATGATTCCTAAAAAGTTCACGTCTAAAAACCTCACAACCCAACCATAAAATATCACTTATCGCTTACTAAAATATTTAATATAAAAAAAATGCGGTGTCTCACAATCTATTTCCTTAACAATTTAATCGGTTAATTCCCAACTATCTAAACTACTCACTTTTTTGATATAATAAGGAATTATATTTATTGAATTAAAATTAAAAATTTGGGTGTCACATTTCTCCTCTCTTTAAGAGAAATTTGTTTTCAAACTTGACGTACCTTGGGTTGCGAAGAAGTGCAAGTATTTGACTTGCATTTGGCTTTCAGTTTCCCATGTCGCTTCTTCAACACGATGGTTTCTCCATAAGACTTTTATAAGAGGTATAGTCTTGTTTCGAAGAATATGATCACGACGATCGAGAATCTGTACAAGTTGTTCTTCATAAGAAAGGTCTTCTTGGACTTTCAGGTTCTCATAATCAACAACATGCTCTGAATCTCGAAGATATCGACAAAGCATCGAAATGTGAAACACATTGTGGACATTAGACAGTTCAGATGGAAGCACAAGGCGATATGCCACAAGAACAATCTTTTCTAGTATTTCAAATGGCCTGATGTATTGTGGGTTTAACTTTCCTCATTTGCCAAATCGAATAACCGCTCTTGTTGGTGAGACCTTTAGGAACACATGATCGCCTACTTGAAATTCTAAGTCACGTCTCCGTGTATCTGCATAACTTTTCTGGCGGCTCTGAGCAGTGCGAATTCATTGTTGGATGAGCTGAATTTTATCCCTTGTTATTTGCATGATCTCGGGTCCTAGCAGTTTTCTATCTCCAACACAGAGGTGATCGACATCTTCTTCCATATAGTGCCTCGTATGGTGCCATTCCGATGCTTGCATAATAGTTATTATTATAGGCAAACTTCACCAAAGGTAGGTGATCATCCCAGTTACCTTTGAGGTCTAGCACACACATACATGTAACATATCTTCCAAAGTCTGGATTGTTCTTTCAGATTGCCCATCAAGTTACGGGTGATAAGCAGTGCTAAACTTCAATGTAGTCCCCAAAGCCTCTTGTAATTTGTTCCAGAAGTGAAACATGAAGCTGGGGTCTTGGTCAGACACGATCGAAACTAGGGTACCATGCAATCGAATGATTTCTTTGATGTACAGAATGAAGAACTTTGTAAGGGAGTATGTGATTTTGATTGGTAAAAAATGCGCCGACTTCATCAATCAAGCTACTATAACCCATATTGCATCGTTCTTCGAGACTGATTGTAATAGCCCGACCACGAAGTCCATACTAATGTGCTCTCACTTCCATTCAGGGATAGGTAGTGGTTGCAGCATCCCTGCAGGTCTCTGATGTTCTGCTTTAACACGCTAACAATGCAGACATTTGGCGACGTGGCTTGCTATGTCTCTTTTCATTTCTATCCACCAGTAGTGTTCCTTCAGATCATGATACATCTTCATATTGCCAAGGTGGACCGCAAACCTCAAGCTATGAGATTCTACCAATATCTTCTTCTTAAGTTTCAGAAGGTCGAGTACGCAAATTCAATTCTAAAATTTTAGCATCACATTGCTTATAGTGAAGTCAGGATCGGGCGTACTTCTTTGCTCTTCGTACTTTTTCTTTAAAAGTTTATTTTCACATTGGTGTGCTCTAATTTCTTCAATCAACGTAGGTTCCGTAGTTATATTGGCAAGTAATCTATTGATCTGGCAGGGATCGAGGGTACATGCCAAACTTCTGGTCATCTTTCAGCTCAGTGCATCTGCCACCACGTTAGCTTTGCTTGGATGGTGATGGATCTCTACATCGTAGTCCTTCATAAATTCTAGCCATCGTTGTTGCCTCATATTCAGTTCCTTCTGTGTGAACAGATATTTAAGACTTTTGTGATCAGTGTAAATCTCGCAGGTTGTACCATAGAGGTAGTGACGCCAAATTTTGAGGGTGAAGATTACTGCGGCTAATTCCAGATCATGGGTTGGGTAGTTCTTCTTATGGGTCTTTAGTTAAAGTGAGGCATATGCAATGACCTTCCCATTTTGCATAAGAATGCAACCCAAACCATTGTATGAGGCATCACCATAAATTACGAACCCTTCCGTTCCTGCGGGGAGTGCTAGTATAAGAGCTATCACAAGTCTGCTTTTCAATTCTTGGATGCAACGTTCTTACTTGTCCGTCCATTCAAAGGGTGTGTTCTTCTGAGTTTGCTAGGTCAAGGGTGATGCTATCTTCAAGAAATCTTGCACAAAGCGTCGATAATAGCCGGCTAGACCCAAGAAGCTTCAAATCTCACATGTTAGTAGGTTGTGGCCAATCCACGATTGCTGTAACTTTTTGGGAGTCAACAAAGATGCCATCTTTGTTAATGATGTAATCGAGAAAATGTATACTGGTGATCCAAAATTCGCATTTCTTCAACTTGGCATAGAGTTTGTGATCACGTAGTGTTTGTAAAACCGTTCGCAAGTGTTGCTCATGGTCTTTCAGTGATTTGAAGTATATGAGAATGTTGTTAATGAAGACAATGACGAACTCATCAAGATAGGGTTTGAACACTCGATTCATGAGGTCCATGAAGGCCGCTGGAGTATTTGTGATGCCAAATGGCATGACGAGAAACTTGTAGTGCCCATAACGAGTTCTGAAAGTAGTCTTTTCGACACTTTCTGTTTTGACTTTTAGTTGATGGTAGCAGGAACGCAAGTCAATTTTCGAGAATACTTGGGCGACTTGCAGTTGATCGAACAAGTCATCGATTTGTGGCAGAGGGTATCAGTTTTTTGTGATGACTTTGTTCAGCTCCCGGTAATCGATGCATAACCTCATCGTGCCATCCTTTTTCTTTACGAATAGTACTAGAGCTCCCCATAAGGAGGTACTTGGTTTGATGAAGCATTAGTCCATTAGTTCCTAGAGTTGAGTCTTTAGCTCTTTAATTCTGTTATGGACATGTTGTAAGGGGCTTTTGAGATTGGTTGTGTATCAGGTTGGGTTTCAATAGTGAATTCGATTTCTCGGTCAACCGGGGTACCAGGTAGGTCTTCAGGAAATAAATCCAAGAATTTTCGAACCATGGGGATTGCATCAAGTATGAGGGGTTCTTGTTGAGTATCGATCACATAACAGATACAACTACAACAACCCTTTCTTTGAAGCCGTTGGGCTGTTATAAAGGATATAACACATGGAGGGGGAGAGACTTCAGTTCCATCAAAGACAAGCTCGAGTTAGTTTGGTGAACGGAGGAAGACCTTTTTGGCTTCACAATCGATAGAGGCATGATTAACAGCCAACCAATTCATTCTTAAGATCACATCAAAGGTACTAATATAGAGGGCAATCAAGTATATATATAAGGTTTCATTTTTTAAGGATACAGTACAAGATTTGTACACATCAGCTCTAAGGGCATAATTACCATAAGGAAAAGATACAGACAATACATATCTTAAGGGTTCGGGTGTTGATATTAACTTGGAAGCAAAGTGTGGTGCAATAAAAAAATGAGTGGAACGAGAATCAAAGAGAATATGAGCTAAATGACCACAGATAGAAAGTGTACCTGACACAACATTCTCAGAAGTTCGGGTTTCCAGATACTAAGGCAAAAGCCCTTTTTTGGCATTTTTGGTCTTTTCTCACTCCTCCAAGTACTGCGAGTTTTCTAACTGGTTTAGAGGGGCCGGCTGTAGGATTGGCAAGCTTAGGACAATCTCTCAGCAAGTGGGCAACTTGATCGCATCTAAAGTATGCTCCAGAGTCTCAATGGCATTGTCCCCAATGAGCCCTTCCACAAGTAGGATAATTAGGACTAGTGCCACCTATGGGGTTCGTAGGACCTTGGTTGCTTGAACTGGTTGTGCCCATATTTACCCTATTGGAAGGCGTAACACCGGATCTTTTGTTATCTCTTTCCCAAAATCGCTTCCTTTGGCTTGGTTCCCCAGAGCGCGAGGCTTTAATCTCCTTTTCTACAAGGTATGCCCGATCCACCACCTCCGCATAGGTTGGTAGTTTCAAAACCTCAAGCCTATCCTTGATTTTAGCATCCAATCCTGCTTCGAATTTCCTTGCTTTTCAAACTTCGGTGGGGATGACATATGTCACAAATCAAGCTAGTTGCGTGAACTTGCTCTCATATTCGACCACTGTCATGGTTCCTTGCTTTAGATGTATGAATTCCAATGACTTTTGTTCTTGCAGCAAATCTGGAAAGTATTTTTCATAAAATACTTCTAAAAATCTTGCCGAAGTCACAATATCTTCTTTCTCCAAGGTAAGAAGCCACCATTCTTGTACATCATTTTTGAAGGTGAATGTGGCGAAGGTTACCTTCTGTTTTTCTGTGCAAGGTAGCGTGTGAAAAATCTTTTCCACATCTCTGACCCAAGCTTCTGCTATCAGTGGGTTTGTACTGTCAGTAAATATGATAGGTTTCAAGTCCTAGAACTGTTTTATTGTAATTGGCTCTCCTCGCCGTTCAGGCATTCCGTTATTTATGTTGGTTTGTAGGGCTCACAGAAAACTAGTAACTGCTTTTTCCATGATTTGCTCCGTTGGGTCGGCACCGCTAACTGACGATTTAGTTCCATTTCCATCGTTAGCCATTACTACAAGGTGAAAACGATTAGTGGAACAGTCCTTTTTTTTTTTTTTTTTAAAACTAATTATTACGTATATATGTATGATTCACAAAGATACTATAACAAACATATATAATTTACACGACATTTGTTACTTGTGCAAAAGAAAGGATGTTAATACAACATACTTAGATAACAATCTTAGATAATAGTCAAGGGTTAGTATCTAATCCTACTAATACAAAAACTTCAGGATTAGACTAATCATGGTCAGGTCACCAAAAAAAAAAAATCTCTTGGTCGGACGTCTAGAAGGGACCATTAGGCCACCATGAGAACTGGCTCTGGAAAACGGGACCATGAAATAACTCCGCAAACTCACCCTGCATAAGGGACTCAAAATCCCACCCACTGTGCTCTATTCCAAAGCAACGCCATACCACCTGGACTATGTAGATAGGAACACTGTGATCATAAACCCAAAACTCTTGTCCGGTAATCCGTACTGGTATCTTTAAGTATGAGGCACAGTCAGTGAAATCCACAGCTAGGGTATGGATAATGTGTTGTGGAGGAGGTGTTGTAGTGCGTATGTGGCTACTAGGATATGCGTGCCCTCTTTTCTCTGCAAAGCCTAGGGGCAGAGGTGCGACTAGAAAGTGTGGTTGTCCTAGGTCCGGAGCAAGACCAACAACGTGGGTTAGCCCAATGTACCTTTCACGTGTGTTGCCTCAGCTAAGTCTCCAAACAAGAAATCATCAGGGTCAACTCAGAAGTATACGGGTCTCCCCATGAGCTAGTCAAGTGTTGGGTGGGCTTGCCTAACAAGACTCTCTGAATCTCTCCAACCCTCTAGTAGGTTCGAGATAAGATGAGCTCCTGGAGGCTCGAACCAGAATGACTCCATTAGGTTTGCCATTTCTTACAACACAAGAAAACTTAGCTTACAAATAGTGATAAAACGGTTTAATCATGTTAGACAAACTAAAGTGTTTTTTTTTTTTTTTGTTAACCCAAAAACCATTACTCTGATACCACTTTTGTCACGACCCAAACCTGGTACCCAAAGGTTCTGTGTTGTAACAAGATAATAAAAATAAAATAATTTTAAAATTTCTGTAGTAGTAGTGCAAGCGGATAAATTAAATAAATTAAAGTAAAATAAATGGGTACCAAAAGTTAAAGTAGAATATTCAAATTCGAAACAGTGCCTCTTCATTCATCTTTTCCGATCACGTCTCCTCATCTCAAGCAGTTTCAAACTCGCACCATTTTGGAGGGTTTTTCAACCCTTTCGAACAGCCACCACTATGCCTATAAAAACAGATCCCTCTAGCAGTTCAATTCATTTAGTTCCTTCCCATTTTTCTTCTTTCATGCATTATTCCTCATGTTAGTTCTAGAGAAATTTATTAAGAGTAACAGAACACAGGTTCTAGTTTGCTAGGCAGATTGATTATAGTGCTACGTTCTTCAATTTGCATTTTGATCATTGTATCTTGGAAGATAGACGCCTTTAGACTGTGAACACCTGTGTGGTGGAGAATCTATCTTGAGGACAGAGTGTCACACACTTAACTTGATCATAACGTTTTTGTTCGATTTTTCGATAAAGAAAATTTTGTAAGTAAATTTATTTTTTATTTAATTGATTTGTTTCACATTTATTATTCACTACAACAAAAAAGGCCTTTGGTGACACACTGATTTTGTCTTCAAATATCAAATTTTCGTCACCAAAGTGATTTGTGACGAAAAAATTTTGTCACCATGTTTGTTGCCTGTACGTTGTCGTTGAAAGTACCTGGTGATGAAAAATAGTTTCGATGCCTATTTTTCATTTTTGGCGCCGAAATTTGTCATCTCCAAATGTTGCATTTTTTGTCCTCTATAACATCAATTTCGTCACTAGAATTAGATAATATTTTATTTTAATTATTTTGGCGACGAAATATTTCATCACCAAATGGGTTTTAGTGACGAAATTTTTCCTCACCAATGATATAGATTAAGGTGACAAAAAAATTCATCACAAAAATGAGTACAAAAGAAAATTCTTCAATGACAAAAAACATTTTGTCACCAAATATTTCAATTTAGCGAGGAAATATTCAACAAATGTGACGAAATTATTTGTTTAGTACTATATCATTAGTGACAAAATTATTCGTCATGTTGTTTGAAAACTAATAGTGACATTTTTTTTCGTCGCTAATAATAATTAAATTTTTTTTAAATAGGGGTAATATTTTCAATTTCAAATTTTTCTTTTTACTAAAAATTCCCTGTGCATTTCAATAACCTGTTCAATAAAATATTTATTACAAATCAATACAAAAATCTGTTCATTTCCATAAACACCACAGTCGAATTTCAACATAATATTCACAAAAATACAATATAAACTGCATGCGGATTACCAAACCTATCTCCTAATATCCACAAAACACATGTCTACTAATAACCACAAAAATACAATATCAACTGCATACAGATTACCAAACACGTCTCCTAATATCCACAAAAAACATGTCTACTAATATCCACAAAAATATAATATCAAGTGCAGATGACCAAACATGTCTTGTAATACCCACAAAAATATAAAATTTACAATGTAACCAAAATACATGTAAGTTAAAATGAACAGCAACACAAAATGAGTTAGCTTCTGCTCTCCAGATGGCGTTTTATGCCAGGTGAAGGCGAGTTTTACACCGAGAACAGAACCCCTAAAAGCTTTGCGGAACCATTGCTGCCTTAGAGATTAGATTTTATATTTCCTGTATTTTGGGTAATCTTTTTGTATCAAGGAACTGATTTGTATTTAAAGACTTGAAGAATTTTATCTGTAACTAATATTTTCTTTTAGTGTAATTATTTGTATTTTGTGCTTAAAAATGATGTGTATCCGCTAGTTAATATAGCGACCCCGATCTTTTCCCTTTAGATTATTGTATCCGGACTTAGGTTCCGTGGATTCTGTCATTATATATTGGTTGTTGTTGTCCTTTAATCTCTTTGTATTTGAGTTATAGGATGAGTTAGTAGGTCTCATGAGTCGGTTGAGTTTAGATGCCAAAACTAGTTGCCGATTTTGACTGTCGCTCGGCCGAGCGAGGAGTTTGGCCGAGTGGGGATCCTTTGTTGCTTATGTCTTTCGGCGGGGTTTTGGCGCCGGCGGGATTATCACCCGGCCCAAGATTTCTGTGTAGTGTGGGACGCCGAGGTGGGATTGACGCCGAATGTGTGAGTCTTGCCGAGGGTGTTAGACGCCGAGGGACTGCACGCAAAAATCTTGGAAGTGCGATTCGACGCCGAGGAGTTCGGAGTGACGCCAAGCGGGGTTTCACGCCGAAAGGAGTCGACATCACCCGAAGTTTTCACTTTTTGGATCACTTTTGACCTACTTTTCTCTCTTAACTTTTAAAACCGCCCTTTGAGAGTTTCTCTCTACTCTTACCTTCTCTCTAAGATTTGATCTATTCCAAAGAGTCTTCTACCCTAGTTCTTTTGGAAGAAAGGTAGAGTCATGAGGGCTTTCTTTTAATCTGAAAAAGAGAGGATTTGGAGCACTTTGGATTTTGGGTCATCATCTCCATCTTCTCCTTTCGGGTTATTCTCTTCGAGGTAGGGATTTCCTACTCCAATGTATAGGTTTTGTTCTAAGTTTTGGTATTTTGATATGTTGGGGTTATTTTGATAATTTTGGGAAAAACCCTAGTTGTCTTAATAAATTGATTTGTATAATTAATTTAAGAAAAATTGGGGAAATTAGTTAAATTCATGAAATTGAGGAATTTATTGATTAAATGGGGTAGTTGGTTAATTTAAATCACTCGCCTATTGAATTGTTGATTTATTTATTTCCAGTCTAGAAATAACTGTTTTGGGCTATCGGTGGAGGATAGTCGTGATTGTTGTAGACATTGCATGTGGATTAGGGATAACTGAAATTAATCATATTGGTTAAGTCATTGTTTTGACTATTGAATTAATACAGAAAATACATGTATTGATTGAGCATGCATTTGCATATTGTGTGGGAGGAGATAGGGGATGTACTCCACGGTTTAGGGGAAGATAGGGGATGGACCTCTAAACCGGATTTTGTTTGGGAGGAGATAGGGGATGGACTCCATTAGCATCACTTTTATGTGTGCTTATTGATATTAAAGTGTTTTTACATGTTATTGATACAACACTAAAATGTGTATCAATCTGGAAGTATGAAGTGTTTTTGATATGAGCCTGAGTCTCATTTGTGTTGTCGTTATTGGAATTATTGTGAATATAATATATAGTTCACTGTTGTAAGTTTGGTCAAGTTCTGAGCCATGTTGAATAATTAATGGAAAGTGGAATTGATAATTTGTCTTATCCATCTATTGAATGCTAATGCTTTATTCAATACTTATATATGGTTTAGTATATTTCTACTGGGCTGTGGCTCACCCTATATGGGAACATCATTTTCAGGTCCAGGTGATAAGCTACCTCCAAGGACTTAGCTTGGAAGGATTTGGATATTGAAGATTTCCTTTTGTTATTGTTTTTTGTTCTTATTTGGCAGTACATGTAAACATTCAAGCCTAGGGCTTTATTTGTATTTGAGTTAGAACTCATATTTTTGTGTCCAAGTGTTGGCTTGGAAAGATGTAAGCCCGTAGGGCATTTAATTTGATGTTACATGTAATGCTTTTAGTTAGTAATACTCTGATGAATGAGATAATAAATTGTTTCCTTTTAATATTGCATGTCAATGATATATATATATAATGGGTTTAATTTGAGGGCGTTACAACTTGGTATCAGAGCGTACCGGGTTTGAATACCTTGGGTACGTGGGAAGTGATTAGTATCACGATGGGTTCGTCTCGTTTGATAGAGACTTAACTGTACTATTATATGCTTATATGATAACATGTTTATGTGATTATGTGGGTATGGAACGTAGTTTCTCGGATGTTGATTGGACCCTTGCGTTTCTAGTAGTCTTGTTGGAAAGGCACTTGATCAATGCTGCTTCCAACCGGAACTATAGTAACACTTCGGGACTATTATCATCCAGAAGTGAAATTCGTAGGTGCTTATGTGATTGGATTGAATTATTATTGTCCAATGTATTAGGACGCGAGTGTTTAGCTTCAGCACATTTATTAATGTACTAACGTCTTTGTTTCCTTTCTTAGGATGTCAGGACGAGGACGAGGACGCGGTAGGCGTGGTAGGCCGGGTAGGTAGGAGGTGCTTGTGCCAAAGGAGATTCCAAGAAGACAGAAGGAGTTGGCGTGCCAATGTGGCGAGCCAAGAGGATGAGGGCGCTATGGGCGCTTTAGCCGAGAGATAGCAGGGCATTCAGAGTCGAGAGGCATTCTCAGAGTTGAGAATCAGGCTCAGGTTGTTGTTGCGGATGCAGGACCTTCCTTTCTGAAGAGGGAGTTCTTCCGGTCTAATTCGGATGAATTTGTGGGTGATCCTAAAGAGCCGCTTAAGGCAGATGAATGGCTCGAACAGACAACGAAGACGTTTGAGATGCTTGGCATCGAAGACGAGGGGTTGAAAGTGACCTTGGCATCGTTCCAGCTGAAGGGGGATGCGGGTCAGTGGTGGAAGTTTACAAAGGGTCGTATAGGGGGTACGTAGGAGGCTTTTGTGAATGCTTTCCAGGAGAGATTTTTATCCCCAGCAGTGAGGGAGAAGCTGAGAGACCAATTCTGCCAGCTTAAGCAGTCGAGTTCTTTAGTGGCCGAGTTTGAGGCTTCATTCACTAGCTTGTCCAGGTTTGCACCTGAGTTGGTGGCGTCTGAGGAACGCCGTTGTGTTGAGTTCGAGAAGAAGTTGAGGCGTGGCCTCAAGTTGAGAGTTGGGGGAACTATGATTCGGGAGTATGGACGTATGGTTGATGCTGCAGCCCATATGGAGATCATGATGCAAGAGGAGGAGGAAGGGCAGAAAGGCTCCAAGAGGAGTCAGGATGGCCAGAGTGATGGTAGGAGACAGAAGGGTTTTAACCCTCAGCAGTCTCAGGGTAGCTTTTCTAGATCGACTTTTCCTGTGCCGAGTGCTAGTTCGGGGAAAGGCAGCCAGGGAGACATTACCTGTTTCAAGTGTGGCCAGCTGGGCCACAAGTCTCCAGTTTGTCCTCAGAGGGGAGGAGTCCAGAGAGCAGCATCATCTTCGGCTCGATCTCAGAGCCAGAGTCAGGGTAGAGGCCAGCCGCTCTCTTGTTTTCAGTGCGGTCAGGCAGGGCACATGAAGAGGTATTGGCCACAGTTGGGTGGCACACCTGGTGCATCTGGTTTGAGGCAGACTCAAGGTCAACAGCCAGCTCAGTCGGGTCAGTCCTCGAGGGCCAATCAGGGGGCTTCATCGTCCCAGTCTGTGCAGTAGTCTTATGCTCTTAGGGGTGAGCAGGTTGATCAGAGACCATCTGGGCGTGTGTATGCTGTTACCGCGCAGGATCTTGTACCAGCTCCATCTGTTGTGATAGGTACCTTCTTGTTTTGCAATTTAGTTGCTAGTGTTTTGATTGATACGGGTGCATCTCATTCCTTTGTGTCTGCTGCATTTGCATCTGTTTTGGAGTTAGAGTTAGCAAAGTTAGCGTCTCCTATTTGTGTAGTGTCACCCCTTGGGGGTGAATTGATCTTGAAACAAGGTATTAGGGGTTGCGATATAGAGGTCGACTATCATAGACTTCCGTTTCCTTTTGTGGTTATGCCTATGAAGGGCTTTGATGTTATTTTGGGTATGGACTGGTTATCATCATACCGGGCAGTTATCGATTGCTACCGCCAGAGGGTCACTTGTTGTACCGTGGGCGGAGAGTGTTTTCATTTTCTGGGGGACCGGGTTGGTAGTGTTTTGCCACCGGGGTATGATTCGCGAGGGCAGAGTGAGCTTAGTGGTCTACTTGCTACCTTTGAGAGTGGTGAGTGTGATGAGACCCAGACTGTGTTGCCAAAGGTGGTTTGTGAGTACTCGGACGTCTTTCCCGAGGATCTTGTTGGTTTGCCACCGCATCGAGAGATTGAGTTCTCTATTGACCTAGTGCCCGGCACGGCGCCAATTTCTATGGCACCTTATCGTTTTGCCTCAGCCGAGCTAGTTGAGTTGAAGATTCAGCTCCAGGAGTTGCTAGATAAGGGCTATATCCGTCCCAGTGTTTCGCCGTGGGGAGCACCGGCCCTCTTTGTTAAAAAGAAAGGTGGTGCTTTGAGACTGTGTATAGATTACCGGAAATTGAATCGGGCTACGGTTAAGAATAAGTACCCTATGCCTCGTATAGATGATCTGTTCGACCAGTTGAAGGGTTCCCGTTGTTTCTCTAAGATAGATTTGAGATCAGGTTACCATCAGTTGAGAGTCAGGGAGGAGGATATTCCGAAGACGGCATTCCGTACGCGGTATGGCCACTATGAGTTTTTGGTGATGCCATTTGGGCTCACCAATGCACCGGCAGTGTTTATGGATTTGATGAACCGGATATTCCGGGAATTCTTAGATCGTTTTGTAGTCGTCTTCGTGGATGACATCCTTATCTATTCACCTTCGGAGGAGGAGCACAAGGAACACTTGAGAGTGGTGCTTGAGTTACTTAGAGCCCATAAGCTTTATGCCAAGTTTGGGAAGTGTGAGTTCTGGCTAGAAGAGGTCAAGTTCTTAGGCCATGTAGTTTCTGGGGAAGGAGTGTCTGTTGATACATCCAAGACTGAGGCAGTGCAAGATTGGGCATAGCCTAAGAGTGTGTTTGAGATCCGCAGTTTTCTGGGATTAGCTGGGTATTATCGCCGGTTTGTGAAGGATTTCTACAGGTTAGCTGCGCCTTTGACTAGATTGACTCGGAAGGGAGTCAAATTTGTATGGAGTGAGACTTGTGAAAAGTCGTTTCAGGAGTTGAAAGTTAGACTGACCACCGCTCCAGTCTTGATTATTCCAGAGAGAGGGTTGGGTTATGCAGTCTATTGTGACGCTTCACGAGAGGGTCTAGGTTGTGTGTTAATGCAAGAAGGGAAAGTGGTTGCCTATGGCTCACGTCAGTTGAAAATTCACGAAAAGAATTACCCTACGCATGATTTAGAGTTAGCAGCTGTGATATTTGCCTTGGAGATTTGGAGGCATTATCTTTACGGTGAGAGGTTCGAGGTATTCTCGGATCATAAGAGTCTGAAATATCTGTTCACACAGAAAGACTTGAACTTGAGGCAGAGAAGGTGGATGGAGTTCATAGATGTCACGACCCAAACCCGGCCCTATGGGTTTAGCAATCAGAATCGCCAAGCCGAGACTCAACGATGTCTGATACCAAGCAGTAGGGCCTGGCGGAAGCCAATACAGTAAATAACTAGTGTCCATAGAGCCGTGGAAATCTGAATGTCAAAAACATTTTTATGCATTCATACAGTTCAAAACAGTACAATCCATAAACAGTCTATACAATCATTCACAGTCAGTCAGTACAGGGATCAAGTCCCTAGACAACAGTACAGTATAACAGTGAGGAGACCGACGGGGGACACAAAAACACCCCAAGCCATAACATGGCAACTCGGAACCTCGCAGTGAAGCACATAGGCTGGCTTGACAAAACTGGGGATCAACCCACGCTCCTAGCTCGATGCAGTTCTTTGAGAACCTACATATATATAGAAGCAAAGGAGCTAAAGCCCAGTGAATAACATAACGTGTAAAGAGGTTATGAATGAATGTCCCTTACAGTAATGAAATCAATTCATTATACAGTATTTCAATCTTTCAGTATTTCAGTCAATCAGTATTTCAATCAATCGGTCATATGTGGTACATCCATTAGCCTATAAACAGTAGGTCCAAAAGGACCGGGCCTTAACAGACCCAACAATAATGATGGCCATCAATCAGTATGGTTCCACAAGGAAACCGACAGAGCTCTGTAACGATCCAATAACAATGGGTGCTAAGGATGCCTGTCTGATTCGAAATACAGGACATACATTCATTCAATAAACAATATCAGTTCAGTAAACAGTTCAGTTCGGTATTCAAAATAAAACCATTTGAACATATCTTTACACAATCTGTTACTCACAGAGATTGGGCTATCAGTAGCTAGAGCGCGTCCCCGTGAGCCAACCCTAAACAGTTAACAAATAGAACACACACTAAGTTCACAGTCGAAAAGATGATAATTACATCCCTAAATTCCTCGGTGTGGTTCTATGTTTAAATCCTCATTAAGATGTCTTAAACTAGGCCTAAGAATGCCTAGGATGCGATGAGGATGCAAAATACAGTTGGAAGGCACTTTTCAAAAGTTGCTGAAAACAGGGGCCTCGCTCGAGCGAGCCTACCTTCGCTCGAGCGAGGTTGCAAAATCAAAGGCTTCGCCGGCGAACAATCCTTCGCCGGCGGTCGATGAAACAATAAAAATCGGATGCTCAATTTTTCCGCGCGATGCTCGCTCGATGCTCCCTCGAGCGAGCTTCCATAATCAAAGGGTTTGTTCGAGCGAGGCTTCCTTCGCCGAGCGGTGCGATGGAACGATAAAATCTTGGATGTTCGATTTTTACGCTCGAGCCACCAATCCTTCGCTCGAGCGGGGCTCAGAGGAAAACGTTGGTCGCTCGAGCGAGGAATCCTTCGCTCGATCGAAGAAGCCAAATCTGGAATTTCCAGATTTGTCTTCCTAGCTCAAACTAAGCATTCTCAACTCAATTCTCGACCTCTTGGGCTCAAATTCTGGAGAATACATCCCAAAACAATGTATAACAAGTTTCAAAAGCCAATTTATGCATTCAAGCCCCAAAGGTGAGTCAATTAAATCCATTTTCAAACCCATTTTCAAGAATAAGTTTAAAACATGCAATGCATGAGCTTCAAATCAAATTTAAGCTTCAATTCTTGTCCAAAGGGACTCATTAGTGGGAAAACATTCTGAAAACATGAACTAGAATATAAACATGGACATGCATGTATGATTCAAGCATGAATTCAACTCCAATTTCACTAATTCAACCATGCATGCAACAATTGATCTTCAATTCAACATATATGAGCAAAATCATGTCTTAGCTCTACAATGATGCATGAATCATGCAAAACTTAGCTCAAGGACAACAATAAGGAGATGAATGTCCTACCTTAATCTTGTATTCAAGGTGTGGAAGCTAAATTTGCCAATTTCCTACAAGTTCTTCAAGTCTACAAGCAATTTCTCAAGATGAATTCAATGCTCTCTCTCTAACCCTCTTACTATGGTCGGCTGAGGTATAGGGAAATGGCTGATCAAGATGTTTATCTAAGTGTATAAGGCACAAATGATAAGCTTAAACAAAGACCCACTCAATGGCATTTCTGAAATTAAGTCCAACTCTTCAATTAATTCATTTTAATCTAATTTAATCATTCCTAATCAATTTTCAGATAATTATATCATTAAATCACAAATATTCTCCTGATTACAAAACACTAAACGGTTCCTAATTCGGCCGCCGATAAGGCCTTCAATTAGCAGTTTAAACATAAACTACAAACAGGTAAAATCATACAATCAAACAGATAGAATATGCAATTCAATAGGCAGTCTCATTCAGTTTCAGTTTCGATTCCAATCAGTCTGTCCAGTACTTTAATCAGTTCAATTATCAGTCATTAGCGGTTCAGTTTAGCATTAATCAGTATATAATTCAGTGGTTATACGGTAATCAGTACGAGGGTTGTTACAATAGAAGATTATGACTTCGAGTTGCATTATCATCCGGGAAAGGCCAATGTGGTGGCCGATGCCCTTAGCAGGAAATCTGTTGGTGACATAGCTAGTATAGCCATCCGGGAATGGGAGATGTTGGGTGCACTTGGAGAGTTCGATTTGCTTCTGGGCGAATCCGTTGAGGTTTGACCTTGTTTTCATTGTTGCTTGACCTACGCTTGTGACTCGAGTATTAGAGGCTCAGAGGGGTGACCTTGAGGTAGAATCCCTCCGAGAGAAGATTTCCAATGGGAAGGTTGAGAAGGGTTTGACGGTGTATCCCGACCTGAATATGAGATACCGAGACCGTCTGTTTGTGTCGGAGTCTTGCCGAGAGGAAGTACTCCGAGAGTTTCATCATTCACGCCTTGCGGTGCATCCGGGAGGCACTAAGATGTATCGGGATTTGGATCGCCAGTTTTGGTGGCGGGGTATGAAGAGGGATGTGGCAGCTTTCGTGTCCAAGTGCCTTACTTGTCAGCAAGTGAAGGCCGAGCATCAGAGGCTAGCGGGTTTGTTACAACCCTTGCCTATTGCCGAGTGGAAGTGGGAGCATGTCACTATGGACTTCGTTGTAGGTCTTCCGAGGACTCAGCGGGGTAGTGATGCTATTTGGGTGGTTGTAGACCGGTTGACTAAGTCGGCGCATTTCATTCCTATGCGCGTGAGAGACTCGGTAGATCATCTTGCCGACTTGTACATTCGGGACATAGTGAGGTTGCATGGGGTCCCAGTGACGATCGTCTCAGATAGAGATCCTCGTTTTACTGCTAGGTTGTGGCAGAGCTTGCAGAGTGCCTTAGGCACTAAGTTGACCTTTAGCACGGCTTATCATCCTCAGACGGACGGGCAGTCTGAGCGTACCATTCAGATCCTCGAGGATATGCTTTGGGGTTGTGTTCTTGACTTTAGTGGGTCATGGGAGAGGCACTTGCCATTGGTGGAGTTTGCCTACAACAACAGTTTCCAGTCTAGTATCGGTATGGTACCGTTTGAGGCCTTGTATGGCCGACCTTGTAGATCCCCTGTTTGTTGGGCCGAGGTGGGTGATGCACCTTTGTTGGGTCCAGAGTTGGTGAGGGAAACAACGGAGAAAGTTGAGCTTATCCGTAAAAGGCTTGTTACAGCCCAGAGTCGTCAGAAATCTTATGCCGACCGTAGGAGGAGACCTTTAGTGTTTGAGGCGGGTGATCATGTCTTTCTGAAGATATCACCTAGGCGGGGGTTAATGAGGTTTGGGAAGAGCGGGAAGTTGTCCCCTCGATTTATTGGCCCTTTTGAGATCCTTGAGAGGATTGGCGAGGCTGCCTATCGTTTAGCTTTGCCACCGCAGTTATCCGGAGTTCATGACGTGTTTCATGTGAGTATGCTTCGGAAGTATGAGCCGGATCCATCACATGTGTTGGATTGGACCGATTTAGAAGTTGACGGGGATGTCTCGTATGAGGAGAGACCGGTTCGGGTTTTGGACAGGCGGGATCAAGTTTTGCGAGGCAAGACCATTCCTTTGGTAAAGGTTCTGTGGAAACATCACGGGGTGGAGGAAGCCACTTGGGAATGTGAGTTGGAAGTCCGCGAGAAATATCCGGACATGTTTATTGATTTGTAATCTTGTATTTAGATTTTGTAATATTGTTGAACTTAAGAGCTTTATATATGTCTTAAGTTGGAAAACATTGAGAATGTTTTGGTTTAATGATAGTGTTGTGAAACTTGCCTCATAATGGAAGTGGAGTGTAACATTTATATGTTGAATGTGTCATAAATATCATGAAATTGAATATGATATGAAAATGGGAATGATGTATATGGAAATTGTTAAAATTGAAAGAAATGCATGTTGATAATGCAAGTTAAAATATACATTGTTCTACTTATTGTGAGATGCCTCTTGATAAGAGATGAGATGACCGGTATTTGGTCAAGTTGTTTATTATTGTAATATAACAGTGTTGGGAATTGAGAAAAACTTGTTTTCGAAACCTTATGCTTAATTTCGGGGACGAAATTCTTTTAAGGAGGGGAGGTTATAGCGACCCCGGTCTTTTCCCTTTAGATTATTGTATCCGAACTTAGGTTCCGTGGATTCTGTCATTATATATTGGTTGTTGTTGTCCTTTAATCTCTTTGTATTTGAGTTATAGGATGAGTTGGGCGAGTCTGTTACAGGTCGGTTGAGTTTAGATGCCAAAACTAGTTGCCCAGATTTTGACCTGTCCGCTCGAGCGGGGAGTTTGACGCTCGAGCGGGGGTTTTGGCGCTCGAGCGGGATTATCACCCATCCAGTATTTCCTGTGTAGTGTGGGATGCCCGAGCGTGAGATTGGACGCTCGAGCGGAAGTGTGTGAGTGCCGCTCGAGCGGGGAGTTAGATGCTCGAGCGAGGACTGTCTTGTAAAAAATCTTGGAAGTCGATTCGACGCCGGCGGGAGTTTGGGCCTTTCGGCGGAGTCTGAGTGGCAGCTCAAGCGGGGTTTCACGCCGAGTGGGGAGTCGACTACATCGGTCGAGTTTTCTTTGGATCACTTTTTGACCTACTTTTTCTCTCTTAACTTTTAAAAACCGCCCTCTGAGAGTTTCTCTCTCTACTCTTACCTTCTCTCTAAGATTTGATCTATTCCCAGTAGTCTTCTACCCTAGTTCCTTTGGAAGAAAGGTAGAGCTTCGCGAGGGCTTTCTTTTAATCTGAAAAAGAGAGGATTTGGAGCACTTTGGATTTTGGGTCATCATCTCCATCTTCTCCTTTCGGGTTATTCTCTTCGAGGTAGGGATTTCCTACTCCAATGTATAGGTTTTGTTCTAAGTTTTGGTATTTTGATATGTTGGGGTTATTTTGATAATTTTGGGAAAAACCCTAGTTGTCTTAATAAATTGATTTGTATAATTAATTTAAGAAAAATTGGGAAAATTAGTTAAATTCATGAAATTGAGGAATTTATTGATTAAATGGGGTAGTTGGTTAATTTAAATCACTGGCCTATTGAATTGTTGATTTATTTATTTCCAGTCTAGAAATAACTGTTTTGGGCTATCGATAGAGGATAGTCGTGATTGTTGTAGACATTGCATGTGGATTAGGGATAACTGAAATTAATCATATTGGTTAAGTCATTGTTTTGACTATTGAATTAATACAGAAAATACATGTATTGATTGAGCATGCATTTGCATATTGTGTGGGAGGAGATAGGGGATGTACTCCACGGTTTAGGGAAAGATAGGGGATGGACCTCTAAACCGGATTTTGTTTGGGAGGAGATAGGGGATGGACTCTATTAGCATCACTTTTATATGTGCTTATTGATATTGAAGTGTTTTTACATGTTATTGATACAACACTAAAATGTGTATCAATCTGGAAGTATGAAGTGTTTTTGATATGAGCCTGAGTCTCATTTGTGTTCTCGTTATTGGAATTATTGTGAATATGATATATAGTTCACTGTTGTAAGTTTGGCCAGGTTCTGAGCCATGTTGAATAATTAATGGAAAGTGGAACTGATAATTTGTCTTATCCATCTATTGAATGCTAATGCTTTATTCAATACTTATATATGGTTTAGTATATTTCTACTGGGCTGTGGCTCACCCTATATGGGAACATCATTTTCAGGTCCAGGTGATAAGCTACCTCCAAGGACTTAGCTTGGAAGGATTTGGATATTGAAGATTTCCTTTTGTTATTGTTTTTTGTTCTTATTTGGCAATACATGTAAACATTCAAGCCTAGGGCTTTATTTGTATTTGAGTTAGAGCTCATATTTTTGTGTCCAAGTGTTAGCTTGGAAAGATGTAAGCCCGTAGGGCATTTAATTTGATGTTACATGTAATGCTTTTAGTTAGTAATACTCTGATGAATGAGATAATAAATTGTTTCCTTTTTAATATTGCATGTCAATGATATATATATAATGGGTTTAATTTGAGGGCGTTACAGTTAAACTCCGGTGTATCGTTGTATTATATTATCAAAATTTGGGGTGTCACAACTTAGTATCAAAGCTTAGGTTCAACCCTTACCCACGCGTTCAACTTGCGATTAGGAACAACGTTGCCACCGACTATATTACATTATGATAACACTACTTAGTCTAGAAACTAGAAGATGTCAAAAATTAAAATTTTCTCAACCAACCCTAGGACGTTTCTTCAAATTTCGAGCATGGCAGTGTCGATTCGTGAAATTATATAGTCGTGAGCCTATGATTCTAGTATTGGTACCAGGTGCTGAAGAAAACCTTTTAGACAAGGGTAGTGGAACTAGAATTTCATAATAAAGAAAGGAAAGGTTAGGTTCAATCAGCGAAGTAAAACATGCAGTTGCCCAGAGCGATCGAGAGTGGTGATGGAGTCGATGGCTGAGTAAGACTACCTTAGGTTCATATTAGTTGTTACTTGGATTATGTTTTGAGTAGAGCATTTCACTTTAGTAATTTCCTTGACTAACTGCATTAACAAAACCCTAACCGCACTTAACTTCGCGTTTGGTAGATGGTGAACCATACAAGAGCAAACAAATACGTAGGCAACAACAACGCCACCAACCACAACGATGATGCCAATTTAAATAGGAATGGAGCACTTGGGGTCAACAATCACAATCACGCCCCTACATCTGCTGCTGACTTACCCGGGAATGTTGGAAATCAAATTTTGGAAGAATTAGGAAGGCTGAGGAGAACACATAAAAATGAGAGGACACATCTATTCTCCGAGTTTCGCAAACAGAGACTGCCGATCTTCATTGGCGAACCCGATCCTAAAATTACTGAAAATTGGATCTGACAAATTGAAAAGATGTTCAACACGATGGGAATAACTGAACACATTGATAGGATTGCTCTAGCAATTTACCAACTAGAAGGGGAAACAGATCATTGGTGGGCCTTGATTCGGGAATCTAGGGACATCACCGCAATGACATGGGCGCAGTTTAAAGAGTTGTTCTTGAGGAAGTACTTTCCGAACACAGTCAAACAAGAAAGAATTCGTGAATTTCTGAACCTAGAACAAGGCGCGATGATGGTGACCCAATACATGGCAAAGTTCGAGGAGTTAGTGCGTTATGCGACTCGATACGTAGAAAACAATGAAGACAAAGCACGAAAATTTGAATGGGGTCTAGACCCTATTATTCGAGGAAGAGTTTTGCCCATGTGACTTCCCACTTTTGCATATGTGGTTGACACAGTACTTGATTCAGAACGGGAGGTGGCAGATTTCAAGAGGATTTGAAGTTTGAGGAAAGAAAACAATCATTCTAATGTGGGACCCGAAAGAAATAGTCGAAGGCATATAGCACAGGAGCTGTATTCTAGGGAACCCCAACAACCCCAACAATCGCAGCAACAAAATCTGAAGGAGAGTTTTCAGACAAGACCAGCTAGGTTGATCAAGTGCTATCATTGTCAATAGATGGGACACAAGAGGTTTGAATGCCCCCAACTGGCCAGAAATCAAGGAGAGCGCTTGGGAGCAAATACGCAGGTTATTGGTGGGCAGCAACCATGGGTAACTAAGTCGGGAGCTTCTAGGCAAAAAAATTACAAGGCGAAGAGCAATAAAAAATCTGGACTGGTTAACAATCAAAGGCCAACAGGCAGAATATTTGCACTGCAAGGAGAAGAAAATGAACATCTCACTAAGCAGTATCTTGAGGAAGAGCAGTACATCACATATGAACCCAAGGGACCGCAGTACGAGCCATGGCTAACTTAGGAAAAATGTAACTAGGATATTAGTTATAACTCTTTTGGATGACCTTTTGTAAAATGAATATAGACGATGTAAATTTCCTTTTATTAATATAGTTTTAGAACTCTTGAGTACATGCTTTATTCATCGTATTCTTTTGTCTCTACTATGTGGATGCAAACCTTTAAAAATTGTGTGTGCGTCTGATTTTCAATCTCCAAGGTATGAATAGGCCCAACTCTAAAATCATCTTGGACACAAATTGATCGTCTATACACCAATCGTGATCGATGGCAACTAGAAGAATGAGACGAGTTAGACTTTCATTGGGACGCTTTTATTGTTTAAGGGGGATAGACCAACTTCCCCGGTTACCACAAATCAACGAATGTAATGACACCAAAAACCTAGAGAACGATCATCAGGATACATTCATAATGAGTATGTGGACTACCACATCAGGAATTGGCAATAGGGCTTTTCACAATGAAGCAACAACATCATTACCTATACAATGAGTAGTTTATAATTTTTGCGAAAAAAAAAACCCGATTAAAATTCATTGACAGAATCTAATTGGAAGCATAATAAGGCTATGCAGGTAAATTATCCATAACTTTTCGACGGCTTAAAATTTCGAGGATGAAATTTTTTTAAGGGGGATAGGTTGTAGACACCCTAATTTTTGTAATTATCA
This sequence comes from Camellia lanceoleosa, assembly GCA_025200525.1. Lineage (NCBI taxonomy): Eukaryota > Viridiplantae > Streptophyta > Magnoliopsida > Ericales > Theaceae > Camellia > Camellia lanceoleosa. Next base: position 171,442,736 of record CM045763.1, read on the forward strand.
TTAAATCCCTAACCTTGAGTTTATTTCAATAAAGCCCTTGAATTTTCACTTAATTGCGTTTTAAACCCTAGGATCGGGAACCATCACGAATTATTTGAGTAAATCCTAATCGATCTCGTAGATTAATAATGATGTTTACAACCCTATTATTAATTATTAGACCCTATAATTATAGGTTAATCACTTTAAAATCTTAATTTCCGGTAATGCCGTTTTTGCTCGGTTTCTCGCCTTCGTTTGCGCTTTAATTTAACGGGACCCAAATTTATTATTTTAACTATTTTCTAATGTTAGTATATTAATTATAAATATCAAGATTTCATAAATTTAGACTTGGTTTCTATATACTTCTATTTTATTTCATTCCAATCCTTAATTGTAATATTTTATTAATTAATGTACTTGTGCCTATTATTTTATGTTTATAAATACAAATATCTCATATATATATATATATATATATGTCTTGGAGCCCAAGTTGTTAACTATGTGATGGATGAAAGGGCCATAATGGCAACTTTGCAATTTGCACTTAGGGAACTTAGTCCCTAAGAAACTTCCTAATCCTTCTCTATATATGCACACTTCTTCCCCGTCATTTTACCCATTTTAATCCATGCACTAGAGGAGTGAGAGAGAGTGATCTTGGAAAAAAAAAAAGAGAGGAAGAGAGAGAGAGAAGAGAAGAAGAAAAAGAAGAATTTTGTTGAGTCTTGTACAACAAAGGTAAACATACATCACCTTTTCTCTCAAGTTCTTTTACCACTTGTTTTTCCCCTCCTAATATATGCTCTTTGTATATATATGTTGTAGTCTAAGCCTACACTGTTGTATAAATGTGTATTAATCAAGAAATGATGTGCTTCTCTTTCTTTCCTAAATTTCCAGCAGCAATTGTTTTCCCTCTCTTGAATTTATTTTCCTATTAAAACTTCATGAACTCAAAATCTGTTTTTATGGGGTAACATTTGGTATGTATATAGTATGTGATAATTTTGGTAGGACCTAAGGATGTATTTTTATAACCTAAATAATTTTTCTAAGATTGTTACTCACAGAACCTGAAAAACAGTCAACTTTCTCTATTTTTATAAAATTCCAAAAAAATAATCTTGAGTCCACTTTTATGTAAAAATCTTAATTTTGGTGTTATATTTTAACTAAAATTTGTTTGAACTCAAGGGAGTGAGGAGTTTGAGAGAAAAACCGATTGGAGTAATGGTCAACGAATCTGGACATATCTTGGTACTTCTGAATTATCTTAAAATCTAAAATACCTATCCTACTTTTGTAAACTGAGTTTGAAACTAGACTTGTTTATCTACAAACTCAGATGAGCCCAGGTACTTAGGGCCAATAAAAGTATTTTTTTCATAATTGTTTTCAAACTAGTTCAAATGTGGAAATCTAGAAATTTATGTTAATATGCTCTTATTTGGTTTGCAACTCCTATATTCTATGTTTCTTGAATGTTTTAGTCTCAATATGTAATCTATGATAAATTGTGAATTTGATTTACCATGAATAAATTACTTGTTGTTTAGTTTGGATTCGTAATTATATTGACCATGTCTTGCTATAACTGAGAACATAATGCACTTAATAAAGGGGAAATCAAATGGGATGGTAATGAGTTGTGATCATTGTATTAAATTTTATGAGATAATGAATGACAGATTCAAGAGTATGATATAGTGGAATGTGTTCCATTTTTGTGAAGTCTTGCGCAAGTGTGTTTTCGAACCCTAACATGGCACAGGAGGTATTCTGGCTGCTTAACGGAAATGAGAGGCATAAGGGTGACAGTGAGGGTCTCACACAGGGAGAGTATCCTTGGAAACCCGTTTCCTTGGTGCAGACCGTGATGTCACCACTTGGGTATGTAACCTAGGTGTGTGGGCATCATTGGTAATTATGTAGTAAGCGACGCACTAGTAGTTATGCGGTAAGCGACGCATTGGTATTGTATTAACCAAGGGGGAGTCAGAATTGCCTGTGGCCAGAGTTAGTGGTTGGGTAGAAACGGCATTCCACGGGGAGTTGCCTAGAACTAATTAAAATTGACTATTATTCATGAAAACTGAAATTTAATTATAAGCTCTGCTTGATTATTGCTTTCGCTGTATGTTATGACCGTGCCGTTATGTTACTTGTGTATTTGGAATGGGAAAAGGGTTGGGGTGTGTGTGTTTACTGGGCATTCCAAGCTCATAGCATTTTATGCCAGGTGAAGGCGAGTTTTACACCGAGAACGGAACCCCTAAAAGCTTTGCGGAACCATTGCTGACTTAGAGATTAGATTTTATATTTCCTGTATTTTGGGTAATCTTTTTGTATCAAGGAACTAATCTGCATTTAAAGACTTGAAGAATTTTATCTGTAACTAATATTTTCTTTTAGTGTAATTATCTGTATTTTGTGCTTAAAAATGATGTGTATCCGCTAGTTAAATCCCGGTGTATCGTTGTATTATATTATCAAAATTTGGGGCATCACAGGGAGTCTCGTTCTAGTTCCATAAGTTTTTTAAACTTACATTGGTCCCTCCCGAGGTGTTTTAGGTGTTTCCTGGGCCATCTCGTGGTTGTTACACGATTTTGGCCCTATATGGCCTATTTTCAAGCTTAAATGTGAGAAAAGTGCATTTTTTGACTTAGTTTTCAAACTGGGAGTCCCGTGCTAGTTCTGTAAGTTTCCACAATTTACGTTGGTCTCTCTCAAAGTGTTTGAGGTGTTCCTCGGGCCTTCTCGTGACTGTTACACGATTTTTGGCCCCTGATGGCCTATTTTTAAGCTTATGTGTGAGAAAAGTGCATTTTTCGACTTAGTTTTCAAACCGGGAGTCCCGTGCTAATTCCGTAAGTTTTCACAACTTAGACTGGTCCTTTCTGAGGTATTGGAGGTATTCCCCAGGCCTTTTCATGACTGTTACACAATTTTGGCCCCATATGGCCTATTTTCATGCTTAAGTGTGAGAAAAGTGAATTTTTCGACTTAGTTTTCAAACCGGGAGTGTCGTGCTGGTTCTGTAAAATTCCACAACTTAAATTGGTCCCTCCTAAGGTGTTTGAGGTTTTTCCCAGGCCTTCTCATGACTGTTACATGATTTTGACCTCCGATGGCCTATTTTCAAGCTTAAATGTGAGAAAAATGTAATTTTCAACTTAGTTTTCAAACCGGGAGTCCCGTGCTATTTTTGTAAGTTTTCACAACTTACATTGGTCCCTCCCGTGGTGTTTGAGGTGTTCCCCGGGCCTTCTCGTGGCTGTTACACGATTTTAGCCCCCGATGGTCTATTTTCATGCTTAAGTGTTGAAAAAGTACTTTTTTGACTTAGTTTTCAAATCGGTAGTCTCGTGCTAGTTTCGTAAGTTTCACAACTTACATTGGTCCCTCCCGAGGTGTTTGAGGTGTTCCCTAGGCCTTCTCATGGCTATTACACGATTTTGACCCCCCTAATGACATATTTTCAAGCTTAAGTGTTGGAAAAGTTCATTTTTTGACTTAGTTTCATGCCTACGTCTTGAAATAGTGCAAATTTCAAAGTAGTTTTCAAATTGGGAGCCACGCGCTTCTTTCGTAAGTTTGCACAACTTATGTTGCTCCGTCTCAAGGTGTTTGTGATGTTTCTCGAATTTTTACATGCATATTTCACTATTTTCCCGTGACCTTTTGCTCCTAAATGTCAAAGTATTTTTTTTTATTCTACCCTAGTTGATTAAGAAATTTCTACTAAATTAACATAGAAACATAATATACTAACAAAGCCTACTAATCCAATAAAATAAATTAGTAGAACGCACCGAAATGATAATTCTAATCGGGATTGATTTTGATCCACATCGATGTTTTGTCTTCATTTGCATCATATTATTTACATTAGCTAGTGATTGTTCCTACACAATTGAAACACCAATAAAAACAAGAAAAGATAACATTATTAAGAAGAAACTTAATTTTTGACAATCAACATATATAAAACATTTTACCTTGAAGCTAGCGAGAGACTTTTGACTAAACATTTTCCAAAAATATAATCTAGCAACTCTGATAACTAAATTTCTCAATAATAATTCTTAGGCTAGTTGTTCACAATGGATTGACTAAGACTACAATTTGATACAACAATTAACCGGTGCTAATAACTATAATCACATAAATATAAATGACAAGCCGTCCGTTCAGATAAGAATATGATTTATATGGACTCTGAATTGTAAAGAGTAATTTCCAATGATCTAGGCTAGGGAGCTTGATTAGATAAAGGTGTTGAAAATACTCCCCCATTGACCATAATTGATTGAAATGGCACTCTCTTAATTTCCACAAATGTAGAGTAATCCTTGTTCATTGGCTGTTTCCATGGCTTCCCATCCATCTGCAAATAAGCTTCTTCCCACTCTCCATCTGTAAGCTCAAATCGTATTGTTGAAACCTACAAAATGTTGATAGACTTCATTAAAATTTGACTATCATAGTTGTGGAGTAGTAATAACAAAGTTTTGTTAACAATGATGTTCACAACTACATGGGAATATCCTCGTTACTCTTTGGGGGCAATTATAGAGGGCTATTGGTTCAGTAGTTAAATTGTGGCATACTAACTTTCAGATTGTGGGTGACACATTAAACTCTAGAAGGTGACGCAATCAGATGTAAGGAAATACCTAATTTCAATAGAGAAACAAACTACTCTAAGCCCAAATGAGGACAAATGTGAAACATGTCAGGCTTTTTGAGTATAAACGAAAGTCTTGGTACATGCTTTGCAACCTCTATAAGAATATGGTGTCAGCTTGATGGGGAGTAAATATTTTTTAATTACTTACCCATTTTATTTCAACATTCCACAGACAGAAAAAGTTAGGCATCAAGCACTTGAATTTAGTAGAAATTGCTTGTTAGAGCATCTCCAACTGGAGAGATATTTAGAGCATTTTAGACATTTTAGACATTTTGTCTAGCCTTAACACAAAATTGGAGTCTCTACCTCATCCTTCTATGCTGGCTACATGTGGACAACCTTGAAGGCTAGACAACATAATCTTAGAAGTAAAAAAGTGTTGTTGAAATACATACTAGGCAAAATACAGAATTCACTTTCATATATTTTTGCTACCCAAAATGTGCCTATTAGGTGTTAGAGGTGCTCTTAGAGTTGCTACAAAGTCTATAAATACTCAAAGTACACACTAATAGAAATTTCAGTTTCTTAATATTATTTCCCTTAATTTTCAATGTTGTATATATTCCTCCTAAGAAACATATGTTTTTTTTTTTCCAAAAATCAAGATATGAATACACCATTGATACAACAAAGAAATATATGTTTTTACATATTTTTATTTTCTATGTATATGAATATAACATCCACAAACCACCAAAAATAATGATTTTTTTTTGTTATCTGGGAATTTAGACTATTCAGTATGCCTGCTAGTTTATTCATAGTTTATAAATATAGCCAGTTCAATATTGAGGATCCGGAAGAAGAAGATGAAGAATAAGTTTTCAGAGATTGCTTCCTTACTCTTTTCTTTTTCTTTTAGAACTTAATATATTTTCTGCCATGTTTAGTATATATGCAACCTGCTTGAATGAAAGAAAATTTCAATATGTAGTACCTGGGCAATGTGTTCAGCAAAAATAAGGTCAGACAAAACAAAGGAAGCAAGCCATCCTTGTTTTAGGCCAAAAATTTCTAGAAGACCATCATTCACATGAGCCCCAACAAAGCCCCCTTGTAAAACAAAGAAACAATTTCAATAACACCACTTTTAGCGTGAGATTTGACATAGTTTCTTTCTAAGAGTACATCAAGTAGGTAGTATAAGTTCCTATCCTAATTATCATCAAATAAAAAAAAATAACAAACACATATGATCCTATACAAAAAAAATGCAACGCATAGCTGCTCATGCAACATAAAGACATCCAATAGAAAAGAATAAGAAGAGAACAAACATGCCTCAAACCTGATATTTGAGAGGATATGTGTAGACACCCCATTTTTTAGCGTCCTTAAGACTCGGACGTCATCGCTTGTGCACTCGATGATTGTGCTTGTTTGTGTTCATTTTGAGTGCTCGAAGTCCTCGGCGGAGTACCTTCCCTTTGAGCCTTGAAACCTTATCTGTTTTGTGCACTGTTTTGGACCAAAAGCTTGTTGTTTCAAGTCTAGAAGAGTGGGTGACCTGTCGGCCAGCCCCTTGGGCTCTCGGCCTGGACTTGTTCTTGTCGGCTACTAGTGGTGGCTGACGGCCATTAGTCTCTTTTTCCAGATATTTATTGACAACTGTGCCAGCTATTGCACACTGAGCTGCATCTCTATATACGTGTATGGTAGGATGTTCCTAAGCTCAAGACTTGTTTTTCTATATATAGGGGGGTTCCTTCCCTATTTTAGAGGGTTAGCAATTTTAGACCAAAAAAATATCTCTCTCTAGCTTTCTCTCTCTCTCTCTCTCTCTTGATATTTTGTGCTTGGTTGCCTAGTTTCTCTATACTTTTGCATACCAACCCTTAATCAAACTTGACCATCTTTGAGCTAAGGTTCCTTGGAGTCTTGTTTGAGGTCTAGAAGGAGGTTTGAGCTTGATTTTGTGCCTAATTTGTGCTTTGCTTCAAAGGTATAACACTTACCTTGTTTAAGTTTGTTTTGTATACTTATTTTCCCATCTTTTTCAACTATTTTTGGGCTGATTTTGAACTGTAAAAAACTCTATTTTGTGGTCTAAAAGTGTTGATTTGAGGCCATTTTGAGTTAAGGGGTGGTTTACCCTTCTTGCCCCATTGTTTGTTAAGCTTTTGTGCTATTATTCATTGCTTTAAAACCAACTTTGTTGGCCCTTTTAACTATTGAATTTTAGAGGGTTTTTAGTGGTAAAAACATCTCCAAAATTAGAGGGGTTAGCCTCCCCTCTTTGTGTCTTGTTTGCATGCCTAGTTAGTCTCATGTATTAGCTTATTGTTTTAGCTTTTTGTGGCTTAAGTCCAGCATGTTTTAGACTATATTTAGGGCTGTTTTGCCTCTATTTTTGGTTGGTCAATTCATTTGAGCTCTGTATGGCATAGTTGTAGTGTAATTTCCTTTACTAGCTTGGTGTTTTAGGGCTTTAATCACCCTTGTTTTGAATTAATAGCATGTTTTAGTGTTGTTTTGTACTTAATTTCAGCACTTTAATCTCTACAATCTCCCTCAATTCTTTACTCTTTTGTTTGCTTTGAAAGTGGTTTTAAACCCCTTGTTTGCTTAAGTGTGAAATAGAGGTGCTACACCTAATGGTTTACTCTCTTAAGGGGTTTATTACCAATAGTGTAACACCTCTTTCATGCCTAAAGCTACTTGTGGTTTGAGCCACCTTTCCATTAGAGGACATTCACCAATGGACAATGGGATTAATGAATGGTTTGGTAATTAAAATAAGTAAATAAAATTGGACAAGTAAAAGAGGCAAGATAAGCATCTTCCGTGTTGCATTGCATGTGTTCGAATTGGACATTAATTCGAACATAAGGAAAATGGGACATTTCATACTCAAAAGTGATGAAATGTGCCACATTCCTTGGTTACCATTGCCCTTGATCATGCATGATAGGGTGGTGGTCTTTTTGAGTCTTGTTTTTCATTTATTAAACTTGTACAAACTTGGTTTCTTAGCCATCATGCATGGAAATTGCTTGATTGATGGTTTGAGGGCCAAGAGTTACGCTCTTTTGAGCTTGTTTGATGATGATGAGGGTAACAGTACAAACAATGTTTGAGAATACACTGCTTTGCCTCTGTTTGCTCTCTGTTGCAGCAAGAGGAAGTTCATGACAGAAGTGGCCGACTGGCCACCAGCAGTAGTCGACCAGCCACCAAAAGTAGCTGACCGGCCAGCAATGGTAGTTGATAGCCACCATTGGTAGCCGACTGGCCATCAAAAAAATTTGCACAGTTTTTTGATAAGGTGGAGCAAAGGTGTTCTGGAAGTTGGCGGCATTGTCAGTGTTCAAATGTGCAAACATAGGCGTTCAATGGCAAGGCAATGGCTTTTTCGAATGGAAACCGATCATGCATACGCCTCCCTCACTGCCCGCCATTAGCTAATTAGATTAATTAGCAAAAGTTGAAATACATGTTGTAACTATTTAAGTAGAGTAGTTAGTTAATTACTTCATGTTGTAATTAATTAGCTTAATTGCTTTGTAATTAGTTAGTTAAGTGTTTGGCTAATTAATTTAATTTTTAATATTTAATTAGCTTAGAATAGTTAGTTAATTCATTTCAAGTGTTATAATTGGTTAGCTTAATCAGCATAGCTAGTTAGTTAGCTTATTCATTTGGACCCTCCTTCACGAGGGCGTAATGTTGTAATAAGTGTGCGTGCGTGTGTGTATGTCTTCTAACTCCATATCTTTCTCCCTTTTATTTAATTGCTTTCGATGGTTAGATTAGGGACATGTTTCACTTAGCATATCGCATGCTTGCATCCATCCATTTGTATTGCATGCACCGAGGCTTGGTGTATCATTCAAACTGCATTGCAATTTCTATATCTTCTCTCAATATGTGTTTTATCGCATGTTGTTCAAATCAATCCATATGCCATATTAGTAGCCGAGCCTATTAATTACATTATCGCATGTGTTGCATTAGGCATCTTGTATAGTTAGGATCATGCATCTTTCTAACTAGTTTCTATTTTGACTTGGAGTACTTAGTAAGTTTTTATGCTTTAGCATATTTGCATGAGTGTGATTGCCATGTTGCCATGTTTCGCATGCTTGCCATGAGGCTATGTGCTTAAATGCTAAACTGTTTGAATGCCTGTGGATGAAGGCTTGTTGTTTGGATTGGAACGATTCAATGGATGTGCGTTTTAAAGCCCACTTTGTTGAGTGGCAAATCATGTTTTAAGCCCACTATGTTTAGTGGCCAATCCGCATCTTTAAGCCTACTTGATGGTAGCAAATTCAAACCATTTTCGCAAACAAACATGAGTTGAATTGTTCCAAGTCTTGCAAACTAGTCTATACTTGTTTGTGCGCGTCATATAGTAAAGCTAGCTTAAATAACCGGAATAAGAATGCATAATGTTTATAAAACGCATAGCATGATTAGTAGAGGCCGATCTTTGATCGAGCGAGCGGGGGTGTTTATTTTATGACCTTCCCCCATCGTACATAAGTTCCCGAGCTGAAGCAACTTTGGTTATGATGGACATGTGGCCTTCGGCATGAGTCAGGGGTTCCTAAATTTTTCCAAAATAAAATATTTAGGTGGCAACTTTGTATCTGGCAAAACAGTCCAATTTTGGCATTATTTGATTTAAAATCGATTTTCCAAAAGGTTTGCTGGATTTGGACTCTTTAGTGTTTATCAGTTTCACATTGTACTTGTGAGACTAGATTCAGAACCGTGGGAGTCCGAACTATGAGATCTTCTTTTCAACCCTTTTTGAAAGGCGAGGCGTAGAAAAAGGCGAGTCCATAGTTTTTGGCGACTTTGCTGGGGATTTAAAGAACTTGACTCGAACTCATGATATGTTGTTTTATTTACACTTATGTGTTTCTTTGCATTTGCATTTGCATCAGTGCGCCTAAGTCACAGTGTTTGCCATCTGCTATTCTTGAGCAGTTTGCCGGAGGCTTGCTTAGAAAAGCTTGCCAAAAGGCTGACCGGTTGCGGGCTCTACCACGATAGGAACACAACCCTTGGATCTGGACTACCGCTGTACCGTTTGATCCTCCTCTCACTTCTCGGTGTTAGGTGCGAGAGGTATATTAGGTAGTCCTGCTGAGGTACCCTTTTTGACCAATTGACCTAGTTACATATCGGAAGCTGTAGAGACTGTTCTAACCTAGGACAGGTTGCTCACTCGAATGCAAGAATTGTTTGAAATTAGGACAGGGTAACCCTACACCATCATAGGGGTGTTTTGGCTCTTACTTGCTTGATATGTGCTTTTGGAGTGAAACTCTGCAGGAATGTATGTATCAATTGCAAGTCTAGGTATCAGTTTTTGGGGCAGAAATCAGTGTTTGAGTACAGTTCTCCAGCTTATGATTGTAACTGCGTGTTGTTCTTGTCTGAGCCGAGGTGCTGTGCGGTTTCTGATTTTTGTTTCTTTTTGCTTTATTTTCTTTTTGTAAGGTAGTCTTTCACTATTGCTTCAGACGATTTTCTTAGCCCCCAAGCATTCTGGACCTGAGTTAAATGGATTTGCAGATCTGGGGATCTAGTCAGGGGACAACCAGTGTTTGTTTCACTCTCACCGGTTACTAAACGGTGGAGGATTTGGTAGAATTCGCCAATTCAGCAGTCACCGTTTACCTCACATGTGCCCAGTCAGGCCCAATCATTTACTTCTACTCAAAACAGAGAGTATTCGTCAGTTCTGATAGTTCAAAGTCCTCTAGTTAACATGGAATATATGTTTCGCCAACTCTAGCAGACTATTGAGAATATGCAGCTAGATGTTGCCCGACAGGCTGAGACCACAGCCCGCCAAGCCGCGGTTGTAGCCTGCCAAGTAGAGGTAATAGAAATAATTTAACAACAGAAGCTACAACCTACAGTAGCCTCAACATCCCATGCACCCCCAATGGGAATTCCGGCACCCCAGGTTACAATCAATGTCCAAGAAAATAAAAGCATTCAGGAGGATCCTATCCCATCTCAAACCTCCAAGGCACAGGTTTATCCGATAGAGGCGCCGTTTGAATTCGAGGTTGACCCTACTGCACTGAAAGTGAGCAAGTTGGAAAATCTCTTTAAATGGGCACAAGGCATGAATTCGATCCTTGACATAGAGGATGGCTATACTGATTCGGCAGTGGCGTTGCTAGATAGATTCAAGATGCCACATATAGACCAGTTTGACGGTTCTGGGGATCCTATGGTCTATCTACGGCTATTCTCTGACATCCTACGACCTATGGGTCTCACCAAACTACAGAAGCTGTCGCTCTTTGGCCAGACCCTATTGGGTATAGCGGCTATCTGGTATGCCAAGCTTGAAGACTCTATAAAGAGAAATTGGGAGGAAATGACCGAGGCCTTCATTGCGCAGTACTCCTACAATACTCAGATCGAGGTCATTGCTCGTGATCTCAAAGTAACTCGCCAGGAGCCGAAGGAGGGCTTCTCGGATTTTGTGACATGGTGGAGGGCCAAGGCCTCTATGATGACTATCTGGCCATTTGAAAAGGACCAAATCAGAATGGTAGTCCGTAACTTGCAAGGAAGATTATTACAGAAGATGATAGTCTTGCCTTTGTCTACTTTTGCTGAGTTCCACGAAATAAGGCTGTAAATTGAGGATGCAATAAAGCTGGGGCTGATAGACAGTGAGAAGGAGCAGCCCAAGAGGGCTTTCACACGCAGTTTCAATGCAACTACTAGCGGTAGTGTAGCTGCAAGACCTTCAGATGTGAATACTATCACTACCACACCCAAGACCGCCAATCCTTTTGCCGGTACATCTAACCCAACCTTACAAACCTCCAGCCATCAGGCTCGAGGCCAAAGGGTCTTCACACCGCTCTATATGTCCTTATCTGCAGCCCTGAGGGTCTTGATCAGAAAAGGGCATCTGAAGCCGTTAGAACAATGCCCATTGCCTGATCCTCTCGCTCCTAAACACAACCCGGCCAAATATTGTGCTTTCCACCAACAGCATGGTCATGATATTGATTGGTGCTTTAGATTACATCATGAGATTTAAGATCTCATTGACAATAAGGTGATAGCACCTCCTGAAAAGCCCAACGTCACTACAAATCCTCTCCCACCACATGACCAACCCCCTCCGTCCTGGCAAATAAACCTCATACAAACACAAGCCATCCCTTACGACCCTAGTATATATATCACCCCTGTCCACCTACCCAAGCTGGCATTGTTTATCCTAGAAAGCACAGACTTGTGCATAATGAACGCGTCCCCATCCCGACCCAAGCCTGTGGTGGTAATAGTGGTAGAAGAAGGTAGGGTAGCTTTGGTAGAGAATGGGAATGTCAGTTCAATGCCTGAGGGCTCCGTGGATTTATCTGAGGAAGAATACAACCCATGCCGTTATATTGTGTCGACCAATCAAGCCAAACCAGAGGTGGAGTTTCCAACAGGAATGAAGATCAGTGTGATTCGGGAAGATGGCCCAAGCCAAGGATTAGATGACCTAGCCGACTTGGAGGAAGACATCAACAATCTGCAAGTCTTCGATGAGCAAGATTCGGGAGATGTGCATATTAACTGGTTCGATCTGAACGGGTCGACAGACAACTCTGGGTGACTCAGTGATGAACCCGATGTGGATGAGGGACTTCAACCAAAGCAGGAAGAGCCAGAAGTAGGAACTACTATGAGGGCCGAAAGGGCCGAGGAGAAGGGAAAATTGTCGGAGAGCACCGGTATTAAGAATTTAGCTCAAGAATCGGGCATTGTTAGTCTTCGTCTGGAACAAGAAACCAAGTTTTTGAACAGGAAAGGGATGAGAATAGTCAGAAAGCTGGAAAAGCCAAACACCCTGTGGAGGATGATTATGATGTAAGAGTAATTACAACGGAACCAGACAATTGCTTGTCAGTTGCGGAGGAGTATGGTGGGAAGATGATGATCTGCATCTTGTCCACACTAACGAGGATTGGGGTCAAGACCTTCCAAACAACACTTGGTACTTTGAGGAGGTGGATCATATGACTAGAAGTGGGCGGTACTTCAACCCCCACACTTAGACCAACCTGAAGCATCTCAAAAAGACATGGAGGCTGAAAAACAAAGGCAAAAACTGTTAGAGGAAGAGGCTATGCTGAAATAGTTGAAGAAGATTCAAGTAGACATATCTATCTGGGGGTTGCTTATGGCTTCGCGAGTACACATGTATGTTGTATTGTCAGCAATGGATAAAGCTAAACTGTCTATCGACACAACTCCAGAGCAACTAGTGGGACTCATCTTCCCAGAAGGCATCGTGCCAACTTTAACCTTTTCTGACAAGGAACTGCCGCCGGAAGGCTCTGCACATAACAAACCGCTATACATCTCAGTTGAGTGTAGAGAGAAGTCGGTGTCGGTTGTATTGGTTGACACTGGGCCTGCAATCAATGTTTGTTCATCTTACACAACCTATGCCATTGGTTTGAAGCTAGCGGATTTTGTACCAACGGCCCAGGTGATCCGAGCTTACGACAACACAGGTAGAGAAGTGATGGTAGCAGTACAAGTCAGAGTACAAGTTGGGCCGACTCAACAAGATATTGAGTTTCACGTCCTGGATGTTCCAGTTACTTTCAACTTGTTACTTAGGTGACCCTAGTTGCACTAAGTAAAAGCTGTTTCTTCCACCTTGCACCAAATGCTGAAGTACCCTCTTAGAAAGGGGGTAGCCATTGTGTTCGGGAATTCATCTATACGTCCTCCGCCAGAGGTTACTACACCCGTACTGGAGATTGTACATGGCGACAAGGATGTTTTATTTCCTGGTTTTACTTTGGCTGAGGCCCGGGTGGTGCAAAATATCTTGGCTGTTAATGAGGGCTTATATGTCAGTGCTCAATCAGTGTATCTCATGAACAAGTTACAACATATACTCGGGATGGGATTAGGAAAGAGCAGCCGGAAGGGCGTTACTGCACTGGCCGAAGTGCCACATAACCCTCATGCCTTTGGCTTGGGCTATACGCTAACCAAAGAGGACTGGGTGAGGAAAAGGAAAGAAATGACTGGAAGAGCCAGAGCAAAGCAAAGTGGGAAGCACTATGAGCTTGTGCATAGGCCAATTTAGGGAACTCTAAACGGCCGTTTTGTTTGGAAAGGGGAAGACTTCCCATTTTGCGGCTTTCCTGAGCCATGGTTGAACTCCGAGAAGCGGCATCTACCCGGCTTTGAGATTTTCTTCGACTTACAGCTGCAAGAGGGTGAAGCCGTAGAGGAACAAACTGAATTAACTGCTGAGGCTGAACAAAGCACAGAAAGTGAGTCCAACAGCTATGAACTTAAGATAGGAGCAGCATTGGCATGTCTCTTTTCAGATCCTCAGATCAACCCGGAGAGCTTGGGGGATGACCTAACCGTTTCCATGATCGAAGACCAATTAGGTGTGGACCTTTCCAGTGGTATTCTGGATGCATCCGATGCACTATCCCTCGCTTGGCAACTGGAGGAGGGTTTTCTGTCTAGTAGTTCTGAGTCAGGTAGTGAGCGGAATCTGATTCCACGAAGTCTGTGGAGTCGGAATTAGATTCCAATTCCTCTGAGTCTGGGTCCGGTATTCCTAGGATTGATAACCCGGATGCCGATGTTTTGTCCAGGTTGTCTTTTTCCTTTTCTTTTGAGTCGGTTGTAACCAAGGAATTGGATGAGCTGGATCTTTTGAATGTGAATACCATTGTAGTTTCTGAGTACTTCTCTCTGCCACTTGTATATTGCATTGACTATAACTTTAAAAATTTTAGTGAAAACGACGAGGAAGATATTCCTCTGGTTTTGAAACATTTGATTGATCGAGAGGAGGAGAGGTTTGTAAAACCCCTTGTTGATGAAATCATTACAATTAATGTGGGTACTGAGAAGGATCCACGTTTGGTCCAGATCGGGTCCATGTTGTCTTCGGAGGAGTGCGAGCGCTTAATCGCTTTATTAAAAGATTTCAAAGATGTTTTTGTGTGGTCCTATGAATACATGCCTGGAATCGATCCTGAGATTGTACAGCATCGGATCCCTTTTGACCCCGAGGGCCGACCTGTCAAACAGAAGCTGCGGAGAATACACCTGGATTGGGCTTTGAAGATTAAGGAAGAGGTCACTAAGCAGATAGACGCAGGGTTTTTGCTAGTATCTGAATATCTAACTTGGTCGGCTAACATTGTTCTGGTGCCGAAGAAAGATGGCAGAATTCAAGTATGTGTGGATTTCAGAGATCTGAACAGAGCCAATCCGAAGGATGACTTTCCTCTACCGCACATCGATGAATTGGTGGACTTCACCGCAGGCCATACGTTGGTCTCCTTCATGGATGCATTTTCCGGGTGAAAAATCTAGAAACCTCCTAGATGTTGATTTGTGATTATGTATCAATTTTAAGTAGAATATAACAATCCCAATCAAACAATCAACAGAAAGAGACACAAAGATTTTACGTGGAAAAACCACAATTGGACACCTTCCAATTGTGATCAAAACCACTCGCAACGACCACAAGAACAATCCACTAAGAAGATATAAAGGAATTACACGGTATCACTCTCAATTATCTAACAATTCACAACGCCTAATTGAACCAACCTCTATGTGCCTCTTCCAACCCCATCTTCAAAGACGGAATTGTCTTTCGATGAGCCACTCAGATTCCTTCAAAGCTTAGGGCTCAATTCTTGTAATTCACAACTGAAGAACAACTCTCTTTTATGTATAACGAACAAACCTTTGATGTATTCTTTTTAAACCATGAGTTGAATACTCAATAAGACATCAAAGAAAACTAATAAAATATCCCCAGATATAAACCTTTAAGACCCAAAAAGAAGATCTGGAGGACTTCAATCAATTAGTCAATGAATAGCCTAGATTTGGGAGAAACCCAACTATTTATAGAAAACCAAAGTAATTCTAGTTGGGAAAGAAAACCAACTTCTTCTAGAAAATCAACTTCTTGCAGAACTCCAAATTAATCTTGTTTTTGAAGGAAACCAACTTCTTAAAGAACTCTTGTTACAACTTTGGTTTTGATCCATGGAATTTGACAACAAAAGGTCCTAACACCAGGTATAACCAGATACTTATGGCACCCCAGGATAAAGAGAAGACTGCCTTCACCACGCCGTGGGGAACCTACTGCTACAGGGTGATGCCGTTTGGGTTGAAGAATGCTGGGGCTACCTATCAACGGGCTGCAACCACAATTCTACATGATATGATCCACAAAGAGGTCGAGTTGTATGTGGATGACATGATTGTCAAGTCCAAGGGAAGAGAGGGCCACTACACTGTCTTGAAGAAATTCTTCTAACGGATCAGAGAATATCGATTGAGACTGAATCCACAAAAGTGTACATTTGGCGTGACAGCATGGAAAATGTTGGGATTCTTGATTACACAGAGGGGTATTGAGATAGATCCTTCCAAAATCAAGGCCATCCTAAAAATGCCACCACCAAGGATTGAAAAGAAGGTATGAGACTTTCTGGGTAAAGTGCAACTCATAAGATGGTTTATTTCAAAATTAACCTTGACTTGTGAACCATTATTTGGTCTCTTGAAGAAAGGAAAGAAATTCCAATGGGATGACCGATGTCAATTTGCTTTTGAGCAGATCAAGCAGTACCTTCAGAATCCATCTGTGTTGCCACCGCCAGAGCCAGGGAAACTATTGATTCTGTATTTGTCAGTAACCGACACAACGATGGGATGCATGCTTGCTCAAGAATCTGAGGATAGGGTGGAAAAAGCCATCTATTATCTGAGTAAAAAAATGTTGGACTATGAGACTCGTTACACCTCGCTGGAGAAGGCTTGCTTAGCCTTGGTATGGGCTACCAGGAAGTTGATGCACTACCTGTTAGCTCACTCCGTAATTCTGGTTTCAAGATTAGATCCTATCAAATATCTCTTCGAGAAACCAACGCTTACGGGTAGGCTAGCCCGTTGGTTGCTTCTTCTCTCCAAATTTGATTTGAAATATGTGACTCGTAAGTCTGTTAAGGGGAGAGCGGTAGCTGAGTTCCTAGCAGATCACCCAATGGAAGGGGATGAAGTAGTAGAATACCTATTCCCAGATGAGGCTATTCTGCAAGTCGAGGAAGAAACCTGGACAATGTACTTTGATGGAGCGTCTAACCAGTACGATTATGGGATAGAGATGTTGCTGATAGCACCCGACAATTCCCATATACTCTTAGCCTTCAAACTCCGGTTCAAAGTATCTAACAACAAAGCAGAATACGAAGCGTGTATCGTTGGTTTGGAAGCCGCTCTAGAATTAGGGGCAAAAAGGTTGGACGTCATTGGAGACTCGAACCTGGTTATGTCTCAAGCAAAAGGAGACTGGAAGGTCAAAAGATGAAGATCTACCATCAAACCTTGACGTTCTTTTAATAGTGGTCGTCTCACATCCAAATTCCAAGTATAAAAAGAGATATGATCAAATTAGTGAAGGTCACTCACCTTTTCTTAACAATTTATAAACCATTTCTTCCCTAGCTTAATCTTTTCTTATCTTTCTTTCGTTCTTTCCTATTTTTTCAATTCAAGGTATCTGAACATGATGCAAAGTATATAAAAATATTGTACGATACTTATTTGAAAGATTCTACACAAAACCCTTTGATTTATTCAAGCAATTAGTTGAATTCTCACAATTTCTTCTTAACCTAGCTTCTTTTGGTCTTTTCTTCATATCTTTTCTTTTAATCTATCAAGAACCTATCCTAAATCATTTTCATGTTGACTAATATTTATATTATGTGAAAGAGGGTAGAAATCCTTACCTTGTGATGATTTTTACTCAATTTTTGGTCTAAGAATTGAAGCTCCTTTGTTCATCTTCTTGTTCTCCTTCTTTGTCTTCCCCTTTTCTTCTATCTCATCTCTTTCTTCTAACAATTTCCAGAAGATTTTTCATTTTTATTTCTTTTTTTTCGATTTTTTTTTTATTTGGCATGGAGACGCGTGTCTCCCTTAGGTAAATCCATGCCCTTGAGGTGTATGCTTCACCTATGTGCTTCACCAATTCCTTAATCTCCATCATTAGCTTAGTTAATCAAGTTTAGTTCTAATTAATCAACATTATCATTATTAACTTAATAAATCTCAATTAGGTTTAATTAATACCGCTTAATTATTGCTAATCCTAGTTGAGTTTTAATACATTGTATGGAAATGCTTTACTTGTTAGACCTAAATCATTAAGCTCTTTAATTAATGTTTCTAAGATTTTTAGATATTCAATATTCAAGTTCAAAGTTGTCTCTTAACTCTAAAATGTTCTCCCAAAATTCTACACCAAAGCTCCTTTTCCAAGTAAAAGCATTCCTAAGTTCTTCATTATTGGTATTCTTTCTTAAAGTCTCTTATTCGCACTTGACATTAAGTTCTTTATTAAATATAATCTCTACTTCTAATCAAATGTAAGGTAATGAAATTAAAGTAAGTATTCGATCGTGTCACCACTACAAAAAATTTGATTTTTTGTGACGACAAAATGCCGTCGCAAATACTCAAAATGCCGTCTCAAAAATTTTTTTGCGACAGCAGATGACTTTTAGCAACGGCAAGTAGGGGATCGCAACAAAAGGGGTCACAAAAGGGTTTTAGCGACGGCACGTTGCCGTCGCCTTTTTTTTGCGACAGCAAAGTTGCCTTTTTGCGATGGCATTTTTCCGTCGCCATTAATACGAAAAAATCTGAGATTTTTTGAGACGGCACTATGTTGCCATCGCTAAAGGTGTTATTTGCAACGGAAAAAAATACTATCGCTAAAAAAATATTTGAGCCAGCACGATGCGCTATCGCAAAAAGATTATTTGCGACGGCAAAGAGTACCGTCGCAAAAAGCTTGTCTTAATCTGCCACTATCATTTGCGACGACAATGTGGTGTCGTCTCAAAAAAAATAAAATAAAATAAAATAAAATAAAATAAAATTATTAAAAATATCAAAATTACTTGTATTAAATGAAAAATAATTAAAAAAGAAACCAATAATTACATAATAATATAAAAAATCTAGTACAAAAATAACAATTCATCCATAATACAAATATTCTTGCATTCATTCATTACAACACATTAGCAAAAATATCCCACTACATAATATTGCATAATACATACACAATGTTTAAATACATAATGTTCACAATTCAAAATAACGTAAATCAAAAACAAAAGTTTCCCTCATGATTCTTTCGTGAATAACAAAAACAAAAGTAAATCGCAATCTTCACACGCCTGTATTCCATAAGAAGGAAATTGCTTTTCGAGAAATATCTGAAAACAAAAAATAAAAATAATTAATGACAATATAATTATGTGTTAATATTTTAATTACAAAAAATTATAAAAAATTAACTACTATATAATTACAAAGATAATATCTAAGGAAGTCCAAAATATCTTATCTTGCAAATTCCTTAACATAAATAAATAAATAAATAAAATAATTCAACTAATAAAAAACTTTAACATTCTTGAGCACACTTTGTTTGGTATAGCTTTTAATAAGTTAAAAATTAATAATTAGTAAACAGAAATTAAAAACATCCTTTCTGTAACTTTCTAATAATAATTTTTTTCTAATCTTATTTAAACTAATTTCTTGGTAAGTTTTAAAAAGTTGCATGCAGTAATTCTCACCCATATTTTCAAAATAAAAAGGCATAACAAACTCCAATAAGCTGCACCCAACAAGCCCTATCATGTGTCAATCTGTAGAAGATAGTTCCCAGGGTTTTCCATGTATGACAACAGTGTACCTATTAACCTGAGGAGAAAAAAAAAAAAAACACTGCATGTTTAGCATCACTCGATGCTAACTAGCTCTACTGTGCACCCAAAAAATCACTGAAATTGGAATAACAGAATAGTTACACAACAAGCCTATTACTATGTAGATCTATAATCAGTAACTGTGTTTTATTCATCCAAACATAAACAAAACCTCCAAATATTAACAAAATAAGGAGGGGGGTAAAAGTTGTTGGAAATGGTTATAAATTCTGGGTAAAACCAGAATTTTATCCTAAGTTTGGTCTAATTTTTAGGTGGGCCCCGTGCATCGATTTACACGGGTCAAAGTGATAACGCGTTCTATGCCGCGTCGTGATTCACGTGGTATATTTGGTTGCTTAAAACCATTACCGAGTGAATAGGAAATTGAAGCCAAAGTGTGCTCCATGGAAATGGAGTTTTGGTGAAAATTCCTTATGGTTTGAATAAGGCTTGTCCCACATTGATTTGATGGGAGGTTTTGAAAGGGTTTATAAGGCTTGGGTTTGGTACTTGGGGTGTGCCCCAAGGGGTTCCCAAGTGTTTTAGAGGGAGAGGTTATGGGCAAAATGGGCTAGACCCATTGGACTCAAAAATCACCACGCGCGCGCCGCCGTCCGTCGATCGGGCCGGGCTTGGCACAGGCGGGTGCGTGGTGTGTGGTTGGGTTGGGCTTGTTCGGCCCAAAATTGAATTTAATTCAAATAAACTGGTTTGGATTTTTGTTCATCCAAACAGGGCCCTTCCCGATTTTAAACAGAATTAAATTAGTTTGGATTTAATGCTCATCCAAACAGGGCCCTTCCCGTTTTGCTATCTGTTTGAATTAACAGGTTCAAAGTTCAAAACCAACAGGTTTCATACCTGTTCAATTCAAAACCAAAAGTCACCAATACATCTATATATAGACCAGCCTCCCATTTGGATTTTTCACTCCAATTTTCGTACTCCATCCTCTCTATAATTCTCTCTGCATTTTGCTGCATATTATTTCGAAAAAAGAGTGTAAACACTTAGTGTGTTCGACGAACAATTAAATTGTAGTCTTTGCATTTAATTGTTGATAAGATCATTTCATCACGAGATAGGCGTCCAAGTTAAAGCACCTTGGAAGGGCGAATCTGTCTTAAGGACACAGTGTTCAACTTGGACTTGATCGAAAAGTTATTCCAAGTATTTAACCAAGTAAGTTGATTAAATTATTTTTACATTTTCTTTATTTGTTTATTAAAATCAGATTTTAATTTTGTTTTTGTAACAAAATAAAATACATTTTTATTTGTTTTATTTTATTTTTATTTTGAGTTTGATTTTTGTAATCAAACAAATTTCTCTCATTTTCTTTATTTCTTTAAATTCGATTGTTGTTTAGTACACAATGAATTTAATTTATTTAAATCTGATGAAGATTGCCCAACAATCTTAAGACGTAATTCGTTTTGATATCTTCATTGTATTTAATTTTACATTTTCAAAGTAATATTCTGGTTGGAAAAACAAATAGTGATTTATGCTATTTGACAGATAGTAGTAATATACTGTCTCTTTTCTTTGACAACTAGTAGTACGATACTGGTGTCATTAACAATTTCAGAATATTAATTGATATTACGAAAATTATTTTGGTATTTTATTTTTCTGTTTTAGTAACAAGGAAAATAAAATTATTTTGTGTTATATTTTATTTTCTCGGTTTTAGTAACTAGAAAATTAATTTGTGTTTTAATTTTTCCTGATTTTTGTAATCAGAAATTATGGCTACTACAACTGAAACTGCATCTGGCAGTGGTACTCCTGTTGTTACACCAACATCGGTCCCTATTCAGAACCATGTTCATGTACCAATCAATCATGGAGAAAAACCGGAAAAATTTAACGGTACCGAGTTTAAGAGATGGCGGCGAAGATCTTTGTTCTATCTTACAACTCTTAATTTGGCCCGGTTTCTTCATGAAGAGGCTCCAGCACTGAAAGAGGGTGAGAGTGATCGGCAAGTTGTTGCTGCTGTAGATGCTTGGAAACATTCAGATTTCCTGTGCAGAAACTACATCCTCAATGGCCTTGACAACATCTTTGTATAATGTATCTGATCCTCTGAAGTCGACAAAAGAATTATGGAATTCTTTGGAGAAGAAATACAAAACGAAGATCTTGACGCGAAGAAATTTGTTGTCGGTAAATTTCTAGATTTTGTAATGGTCGACTCCCAAGCGGTAATATCTCAAGTTCAAAATTTTCAGATAATTTTGCATGATATTCATTCGGAAGGTATGTCTCTTAGCGAATCTTTCCAAGTCATTGCTTTGGTGGAAAAAGTTACCACCGGCTTGGAAAGATTTTAAAAATTATTTAAAACATAAGCAAAGAGATGACCATGGATGAGTTAATTGTAAGATTAAGAATTGAGGAAGATAACAGAAAGGCGACAAGAGGCATGGGAAAAATCCCATTGAGTCCAAGGCTAATGTGGTTGAACAAGTTCAAAAACCACATAACAAAAAGAGGAAGTTCTTGGAGATGGTCCTAAACAAGGCAACAACAATGGCAACAAGAAGTTCAAAGGAAAATGCTATAAGCGTGGCAAGGCGGACATCGAGCTTGCCGCCGCCCTAAGAAGGATCATGGAAGTACAAGCAAGAAGACCACCAATCAAGCCAATGTGAGGTGGATTACATCTCGGAGTGAATGACATCAACCTCTCTGCTGTGGTGTCTGAGGCTAACTTGGTTGGAAATCCCAAAGAATGGTGGGTTGACACTGGAGCAACTCGTCACATATGTGCAGACAAGAAGATGTTCACTACCTACAATGAGGCTGCAAATGGTGAGCAACTTTTTATGGGAAATTCTTCTACTTCTATTGTGGCTGGACAAGGAAAAGTAATCTTGAAGATGACATCAGGAAAAGAACTAACCCTCAACAACGTCTTGCATGTACCGACATCCAGGAAGAATTTAGTTTACGGTTCTTTGTTAAGTAAAAATGGTTTTAGGCTTGTTTTTGAGTCGATAAGTTTGTATTAACAAAGAGTGGTATGTATGTTGGTAAGGGATACATGAGTGATGGTCTCTTTAAATTGAATGTAATATTGTTGTCGAAAGTTGCTATGAATAAGAATAACACATCTTTTGCTTATATTCTTGAGTCAAATTTATGGCATGGTAGATTAGGACATGTAAATTATGATGCTTTGCGTAGATTAATTGGTTTGGATTATATACCAAAGTTTGAAATTAATCCTAATCATAAATGTGAAGTTTGTGTAGAAGCAAAACTAACTAAGGCTCCATTTAAATCAGTTGAAAGGAAAAGTGAACCTCTAGAATTAATTCAACCTGATGTATGTGATCTAAAATTTATCCAAACTAGAGGAGGCAAAAAGTATTTCATAACATTTATCGATGAGTGCACAAGATATTGTTATGTTTATTTACTTAGAAGTAAAGATGAAGCCTTAGATATGTTTAAACTCTACAAAACAGAAGTTGAAAATCAACTTGGTAAAACCATTAAAATGGTTAGAAGTGATAGGGGTGGTGAATATGATGCACCATTAAATGAATTTTGTGCACAACATGGCATTATTCACCAAACTACAGCCCCTTATTCTCCACAGCAAAATGGAATTGCTGAAAGGAAGAATAGAACTCTAAAAGAAATGATGAATGCTATGTTACTAAGTTCAGGCTTACCACAGAACTTGTGGGGGGAAGCAATATTGTCAGCTAATTATGTTCTTAATAGAATACCCCACAAGAAAACCAAAAGCATTCCTTATGGATTATGGAAAGGTCGACCACCTTCCTACAAATACTTGAAAGTGTGGGGGTCTTTGGCAAAAGTTGAAGTTCCTGTTCCTAAAAAGACTAAGATTGGACCAAAAACAGTAGATTGTGTGTTTATTGGTTATGCTCAGAATAGTAGTGCATATCGGTTTCTGACTTATAAATCAGAAATACCTGATATAAATGTGAACACTATTATAGAGTCAAGGAATGCTGTGTTTTTTGAACATGTCTATCCTTACAAGAAAGGGCGAATTAAGTTCACGAAAAGAACTTATGATTGTACACAAAGTCAAGAGACTAATGACAATCAAACACAAGAGACTAGTAATGGTCTCAACCAACGATTTAGCGATGATGAACCAAGAAGAAGTAAGAGAGCAAGAACATCAAAATCCTTTGGTCAGATTTTCGACATACTTGTTAGAAAATGAACCTCAAAGCTTTAAAAGCTGACAATGACAGTCTGAAGCACCTTTGTGGAAAGAGGTCATTAATAATGAAATTGAATCGATTATGCAAAATCATACTTGGGAATTGGTGGATCTTCCACCAGGTTCTAAACCTCTTGGATATAAATGGATATTCAAGAGAAAAATGAAAGCAGATGGTTCAATTGACAAGTATAAAGCAAGACTTGTAGTTAAAGGTTACAGACAAAAGGAAGGTCTAGATTATTTTGACACATATTCCCCTGTGACAAGAATAACATCCATTCGCATGCTTATTGCTATAGCAGCGTTGTTTAATTTAGAAATACATCAAATGGATGTTAAGACAGCTTTCTTAAACGGTGATCTAAATGAAGAGATCTATATGGAACAACGAAGGGTTTGTTGTATCGAGACAAGAAAAGAAAGTTTGTCGACTTGTAAAATCCCTTTATGGATTAAAACAAGCACCTAAGCAATGGCATGAAAAATTTGATCATGCAATGCTTACTAATGGGTTTAAGATAAACGAATGTGACAAATGTGTCTATGTTAAAAACCGACCAAGGATATGTCATAGTTTGTCTTTATGTAGATGACATGCTTATCATTGGAAGCGGTCAAAACATGATCAAATCAACTAAGCAAATGCTTAATAAAAGATTTGATATGAAAGATATGAAATTCATGAGATGTTATATTAGGAATGAAAATAACTAAAACATCGGCGGATATGCATTATCTCAATCTCATTATATTGAGAAAGTTCTTGATAAATTTATCAAGGATGATTTGAATTTAGCAAGGACACTGTAGACATCGGTTTTTATTTATCGAAAAATAAAGGTGATGCACGGTGTCTCGATTAAAATACTCCCAAATCATTGGAAGCCTAATGTACCTAATGAATTGTACTCGTCACGATATAGCTTATGCTATCGATAAATTGAGTAGGTACACTAGTAACCCCGGAAGACCATTGGAAAGCGATCATTCGAGTTCTTAGATATCTAAGATTTACCGTGATCATAGTTTGAACTTTACTCGATATCGGCGACTTTCGAAGGTTATTGTGATGCCAATTGGATATCGGATACTAAAGATTCAAAATCCACTAGTGGATATGTCTTTACTCTAGAAGTCTTCTTTGTTTCTTGGAAATCTTCGAAACAAACTTGCATCGCACGATCCACAATGGAATCCGAGTTCATTGCTTTAGACAAAGCGGTGAAGAAGCGAAATGGCTTTCACTTCTTAGAAGATATTCAATGTGGCCAAAAACTGTGCGACTATTTGCATTCATTGTGATAGTCAATCGCAATAGGCGAGGCACGCGAATCATATGTATAACGGTAAGTCACGACATATTCGTAAATGCGACATAATACCGTTAAGCTTGTTGTCAAGCGGAATAATCTCAATAGATTATATAAAATCTAAAGAGAATATTGCGGATCCATTTACAAAAGGTTTGACAAAAGAGTTAGTGTATAGTTCATCGAAGGGAATGGGATTAAAGCCTATTACATAAGAGTCGTTATAATGGTTACCCTACTTATATATTTGGAGATCCCAAAATTAAGTTCAAAGGGACAACTAAGTTATGTATGGCTCGCCGAAATCACCAAGGGATTAAAATTCCTACTCATTCCTATGGTGAGAGTGATATCGCAACATATGTTGTCTGCAGGGGCATAAGGATAAGCTTTGCTTTTAATGATTACTTATATCTTGATTAAGGCATAAAATCAAGACGAGTATAAGAAGATACTCACAATAAGAATCACCTATATGAGTGTTGAACTGGGGCGGTTCTATGAGAATGAAAGAGGCTACATTCTCTAGAAACACTCATGAAAACCGAGAGCGTTCAAGGCCAAAATGAACACAACGGTGAGAACCACGATGTGTTAGAAAATATTTTGTGTGAAATCTATTGTCTTGGCTTACATAAGCGGAACAATTCAAGGCATCGCGTCCATTGGTTAGCGATGAAGTCCGATAGGTTATCACTAGGGAAGGTTCAAGGCGAAACTACCTATCTCGATGCAAGATATTTTCGACTTATGCTCTTTCGTTAAGTCTGCATATTGTTGCATTTCCGTTGTCATCAAATTCCATTCATGTGGGGATTGTTGGAAATGGTTATAAATTCAGGTAAAACCGAATTTTATCCTAAGTTTGGTCTAATTTTAGGTGGGCCCGTGCATCGATTTACGGGTCAAAGTGATAACGCGTTCTATGCGCGTCGTGATTCACGTGGTATATTTGGTTGCTTAAAACCATTACCGAGTGAATAGGAAATTGAAGCCAAAGTGTGCTCCATGGAAATGGAGTTTTGGTGAAAATTCCTTATGGTTTGAATAAGGCTTGTCCCACATTGATTTGATGGGAGGTTTTGAAAGGGTTTATAAGGCTTGGGTTTGGTACTTGGGGTGTGCCCAAGGGGTACCCAAGTGTTTTAGAGAGAGGTTATGGGCAAAATGGGCTAGACCCATTGGACTCAAAATCACCACCTCACGCTGTATCTGGCCGTCCGCCGTCCGTCCGATTGGGCTGGTGAGCACTGGCTTGGGCGGTGCGTGGTGTGTGTGGTTGGAGTTAGGCTTGTTCGGCCCAATACATACTAATCTTTTTGGGCCAAAAACATTTGAATTTAATTCAAATAAACTGGTTTGGATTTTTGTTCATCCAAACAGGGCCCTTCCCGAGCACACCCAAACAGGGCCCTTCCCGTTTTGCTATCTGTTTGAATTAACAGGTTCAAAGTTCAAAACCAACAGGTTTCATACCTGTTCAATTCAAAACCAAAAGTCACCAATACATCTATATATAGACCAGCCTCCCATTTGGATTTTTCACTCCAATTTTCGTACTCCATCCTCTCTATAATTCTCTCTGCATTTTGCTGCATATTATTTCTGACTGAAAGAGTGTAAACACTTAGTGTGTTCGACGAACAATTAAATTGTAGTGCTGCATTTAATTGTTGATAAGATCATTTCATCCTGGGAGATAGACGTCCAAGTTCTGAAAGCACCTTGGAGAGGACGAATCTGTCTTAAGGACACAGTGTTCAACACTGGACTTGATCAGAAAGTTATTCCAAGTATTTAACCAAGTAAGTTGATTAAATTATTTTTCTGTTTTCTTTATTTGTTTATTAAAATCAGATTTTAATTTTGTTTTTGTAACAAAATAAAATCTGTTTTTATTTTTTTTATTTTATTTTTATTTTGAGTTTGATTTTTGTAATCAAACAAATTTCTCTCATTTTCTTTATTTCTTTAAATTCTGATTGTTGTTTAGTACACAACAGAATTTAATTTATTTAAATACAGTGAAGATTGCCCAACAAAAGTTACATAAATGTATTAGAATTACAATTTATCAGATTTTTTTTTTTTTTGGGCAGATAAGTAAATATAGCCGAATGATGAATTACACCACTTCCAAAAATCAACATAAAAGGAAAAATTAAAGACACTTAATGATCTTTTTAGTGCGCATTTGGTATGTATTAAGAATGTTCAAAATATAATCACCATCCAATTTTCATTTAATTATGCCTGTAGGAAAAGAAAAATATGAATAATTTTCGTGTGTTTGTCTAATGAATAATGCTTGCAGATTGCAGTTATTTGGCGAAATAAAATAGGTCCAATACCTGGGTAAATCCATCTGGCCATGTTATTGATACAGCATAGTTTCCCATTGGACGAATTTCTTCAGGTTCAATATCTTTGGGAACATCATTATACTGTAGTTTCTGCTCACCAGTCCATTCATCCTGTTCCCAAAAAATAAAAAATAAATAAATATAAAAATAAATATAATAATAATTAATAAAAAAATAAATAATAGTTGACTTCAAAAGGAAATGTAATATAAAGTCAAGACATGCATTTAGAGATTCTAAAAGTAATAATTGAACTGAGAAAACGAAAACAAAATTGTCAAGGCCCCCCCCCCTTTTTTTTTCATGTAATAACATTTTGTTTCCTTATCATTAGGATCCGACAGGGTGGGCATTGGCCGGCTAGTAGCATGAGCTTTTGACAATTCAACTGTGTTCTTATTCCATCAAGCTGGTGAATTAAATTAGGGACTCCTCATCACAAAATTCAAAAGTAAAAGCATACTTAATTCAAACCAAAATCATCACAAGCAAGCTAAAATCACAACTACGAGATCTCTATCTCACTGATTCTGTGTGTGCGTGCACATGCGTATACTTATGCTGGACGGTGTTACTTTCTCTAAAGATGTGAAGGACGATAAACCTGATGTTTGACTTCACTCAAATGTTCCAGTTCCAGATCTAGTCCAACAGGGCAAGATAAATCCCTTGTCTGATATCAATATCGTTTTCATCCCTTAAAACAATGAAGTTTTGATTCCTTAACAAAAACAATAAAGTTTTGGAGTCCCGTCTTTTCCCACAAGTCTCTCGTGCCTAGGCGGCCATGTGTGCCAAGTTTCGTGCTAAACCGACGCCGTCTGGTGATTTTGGGTGGTGTATGCCTAAGTTTTAAGAATGCATAATTATTCTTTCCAAAAGACAATGTTAGTGGTGTATGCCTATTCAATTACAGGGCTATCTTCTAACATGACCTAAAAAATGATAATAACTTAAGAAAATTATGAAAAATCATTAGTCAGACGCAACAAATGTGTTGATTTTGAAAAAAGTGAAAAATTTCTGGTAACATAGGTCTCTGTGACTCATATGCCAGGAATACAAGACAAAATGTATAGTGCTAACACAAACCTCACAAGCATTCCAGTTCATTCAGGTCCATCTAAAGCAAACGATAAAAATATTTACTACTTCAAATCACAAGTGCTCAAAGATCCAAATTAGAAAAGGGTTTAAACTGTCAAAAGAGCAAGATAAAAAGGACTTGAGAATTTACATATTTTAGCAAGTTTCCATGAAATTCTTATTTACATAAATTAGCTCGAATGCATTCAGATTGATCCAAATGTGTTCTCGCCGCTGTAGGTCATGTACAGAAAGCCCTCTTCATCCTTGTTTTCCTCATAAATTGCAGACATCATGGTAGCTGTGGCATGGCAAATACACAAATGAACACAAGTACTTTAAGATGTTCATATTAAAACTTCATTTTTTTTTTCTCCATTTTGGGTAATGGTTTTTTATTGTAATCACCTTTTACATTTAATGTTATGTAGTACATAATAATTTATTTTAAATCAAGTTATTAATTAATATGAAGTTTAAAACATATACAAAGGCAATTTATTTTCATAAAAATTTTATTATAGTATCTACTTTATCCTGTATGCAACTGATTCAACGCTAGTAAGTAAATGAATGTTGGCATACAATCACAAAATTCAGAAGCCTATGACAGTGAAGATATACATTAACAAGAAAACTTTCTCACCAGTGGGTGGCAAAATGTTCTTGACAAAGATAAAGATGGCCTTCTCACCAAGCTTTATCCTCTTGGACCACATAGACAAAGCGCCTATGATCAAATCGTAGTACCAGATATCTGCATGCATATTATGGACAAAAAAGAACTTCATTAGTTTTGACCAATCTCTAAAACATCTTTTCACATTTGTGACGATAATCATGATATAACATGGAAAATAAGGTTTAAAAAAAGTAGCATTTCCAACTCCAAACAATATATATACTATTGTACTATTTGATTGACTCCATCTCCAAATGAACACAAAAAAGAAAAGGATTCAAACAACCCACCTCTTCCTCTGTCCAGCGTCCCGTTGAGGATCGTCTTGTTGGACCAGTCATCCTCCTGTAAATATGGTACAAAATTATCGCTCTGGATATCCATTAATACAAACTACAAGAATTTAATACCTTGTATTTAAATAATGAATCCAAAAAGGGGAGTAAAAAGGGTTGATTTTACTTTGTTCCACTTTACAACTGAGTATACGCTATTTTTTTATAGATTAAGAAAAGTTTTATTCCTCTTCCTTTTGTCATCAAAGAAAATAAGCTAAAATTTCCTTGTTCAAAATATTAAATTGCTTTGGAACCAATAGGCTAATCTGACTTTTTAACGTTCTATTTTCTTTGACCAATTTTCTAGGTAACCAAAGAGGCAATTTAGAAATAAAGTAAATGCAGACAACATAAACAAAAAGGTTGTGTTTTCTTTTCCTGAATTTTCGCAGTAGCCAAACAGACAATATTGAAGAAAATGTAGGCAGAAAACACAAACCCTTGAAGGAAAGCGGCTTGAGATCGACTATCACTATTCACATCGAACTTCAAAGCCCCACCATCCTTTTTTGCTTCGGCATCAGACCCCTAAACTTCTTCCATAACTTTCTCCCTCTAAATCAGCTTTTATATGAAAAGAAAGCCCAAATGGATTGACATTCAATGAAGCATTGAGTAGAAGAACCAAACCCTAGTTCAAATCTCGACAATATATTCAAAAAAATGAGAGGGCTTTGGATGTAATTAGAGAGAGAGAGAGAGAGAGAGAGAGAGGGCATAAAGTCGTCACTTTCAGCTGCTCATGTCGTCGCCACTAAATCGATCACCGCTGCCGTCGTCACCGTCGTTGAATTTTGGCTCAAGGGCTTTGGGGATTTTGGTTCAAAATGGTTTTGGGGGATTTTGGTTTTAAAGATTTTAGGGATTTTGGGGTGGTTCAGAAAGGTTTGGGGATTTTTCACTATGTTTGGAAACTTAGGAGGGAAAGGAAAAGAAATGATTACTTTAAAAAAAAAAAAAAGAAAAGAAATGATTGTGATTTCTCTTTTTTTTGTTTGGATAAGGAAGAAATAAAAGAAAAGAAATGATTATAATTTCTCTCATTCTTGTTTAGTTAGGTTTCATTAAGAGAAAAGAAAAGAAATTATTTTATGTTATATTACTAAAATAACCTTTTTATATTTTCAATCATTTTATTTCTTTTATTTTTATAGGGACAAAATTAGTATTATGAAAATAGTGGTTTCTTTTCTCTCTCAATCTCTACACTTTTGGGAATTGAAAATGGGACTTATAAGATAAATGAGTTTCTCTCAATTTCATCCCATTTCTCTCTACTTAAGTTATCCAAATAAATAAGAGAAATATATATCACTCTATTTCTTTTCTTTTCTCTCCAAATTACCCAATCCAAACATACTGGGGAAACACATGACCGCTAATAGGCTTAAAATGAGCGGGATAGAAAAAATTTTATTATTTTTTGCGACGACATACTTAAACCGTCACAAATGATGAATCCTAATAAATAAAACGACGCCGTTTTAACAATACTTTTGCAACAGTAAATGTTCCCGTCTCAAAAAAAAAAAATTGCAACGGTATATCAGGCGTCGCAAATGTTTTATGTTTTTTTTGTGATATATTCATTAGCGACGGGGTCACCACCGTCGCAAAAGACCATTTTTTGAGACGGTTTGAAAATGTCGTCACAAAAGACCATTTTTTGAGACGGTTTGAAAACGCTGTCGCAAAAGACCATTTTTTACGACGGCACCTACATCGTCGCAAAAAGTTCTGTGTTATTTAGACTGTTTTCTTGTAGTGCACGTAAAAATACTTGTGGTGTAGTACATATTTACTTTCCAAATCCAAGAGGTGGCTATATTGTAAGTCTAATTTGACTTCCATTAAAACCCAATTAATTATATTTAAATTTATCAATCTAAATTAGATTTTTAATCAAACTCTCAAAATGCTCTAAATATCAAATTAAACTTATTACCATCATCAATTTTGGTTTCCCAAATCTTTAAGGCTTTGAATTTCAGATCAAACTCAAAATTTCCGTCAACAAATTACATATTCAAATTGAACATCTCATTAGTCAACTTAATTCATAATAATTATAGTTCCTCACCCTCATCACTAGGGTTGTACAAAATACTGCCCAATTCACTAAAACCGCACCAATCTGCATTAATCTGCCCCACTCTAACCGCTAACTATAGTTTAAACTTTAAAATTTATAATCCGCCAACCAAACCGCTCCACTCAGCTATAGTTAATACATATATATTATTTAACTTCCAATAAAATATCAACGTATAAATGAGTGCGAGAGAGATTTAAGATATAAAATTTATTACAAATTAGTGGTTATATATATGAAATATATTATGTAAAATTACTTTGTGTTATATATCTAAAAAATATTATACAAATTAGTGTTATATATTATACAAATGTATGATAATTAGTTAGAATATTTTTCAATCCGTCATTTCGCCAAAAACCATCCACACCGCATTTTATCAATCCGCTAACCCGCTATTCAGTTTGTAATTTTACTCTCAAACCGCCCGAACCGCACTGCGCACACCCTTACTCATCACCACCTCATAACTTAATTAATCCCAACTTGGACCCAATTAATCAAATCTCAGTTTTACTAAACTAAATTGAATATTTATTTAAATTCTCATATTGTTCGATACTCGAAATTAAATTGGTTCAACTCGTCAATTTCACCTTCCTGAGCCATTTAGGTTCTTAATTTCTAATTTCAAAATAAATCCTTAAGCAAATCATATACGAATCAAACTGAATAATTCCCATAAATTCCAAATTAAATCAGAATAATGATTAATTAAAATCCAAATCCTCTTAATTAATTAAATGCCAATTATTATACATGGTGTGGGTCATCATAGATACAACGGTAAGCAGAATAGCAAGGTTACAGATTTTCTTTTAGAGTCTTCGCTTGAGCCAAACCCCAACATCCCACAAATCAACCTAATCTCTCTCATCGAGGAGCATGAGATGGCAAAGAAGACAGCCATGTGCGCTCTAATCACTAAGCAAGCTCCTGCTTCCGTTGTTGAGGTCCAGACCAAGCAACGGCCAGTCGATCAACCACCCAAAATCGTTGTTTCCCTTTCCACAGCAAGGGCATCAACATCTTGACCCAGCAAGAGGGCCCGCACTTTGTCTACCAAGAAACAGCTCCAGAAGTCGTGCTATCCAATACCGAACAATTCCAAGGGGGCCACCGCTCTGGCTGTGATAACCTTCTCCCCCCCCAGTGTGGGCACCGATCGTTTCTTTTAAGGGTCGTGCTGTGACCACGACCAATTCTGTGTGTGCTGAGAAGGACCACCAATTGGCCTTCAATTTGGCCAAGAGCCTTTTCTTGCTAGCCGACATGGAATAGCACGAATAACTGACCGAGCTAAAAGCAATTCGGTCAGCCACCAAGTTGCTGGTTCTGGTAAGCCTAGACTCTACATTTTTTTTTCTCTATTTTTTGCTTGGTTAGCCTAAACGTTATATGTGAATTACAAGCTGCACAGAAGAACCACGTTTCCCACTAACATGTCCTGGAATTAAGGAAGACTGCTAGAGTGGCTCTTATTGATAGCGAGGCCAAGGACGCCAAGCTAAAAAAGCTCAGGAAAAAGTTGGCCGAGTTGAGCGCTGACTAAGATCAACTAGTTGAGTTGCTCCACATGGCTGAAGCAAACAAACAAAAGGCCTTGGCCAAAAAGAAGGACCGTTATCTCCGTGAGCTCGCTGAATTAGAGAAAAAAAAGGATGCCGAAATCAAGGCGTTGGAGAAGAAAATGGATGACGCTGAGGATCGCGGTTTCAAAGAAGGCAAGGAAACTTATGTCTAACAGTGCGAAGCTACCAAAGACATCTTCTTCCAGTGCGGTTGGAAAGCCATGGCGGAGAAGCTCAGCCAAGCTCCTGACTCTAAAGTTTTCCTAAATCCACCTCCACACTTCATATCGAGCCACATGGCAGTGTATGCCAATGCTATTCAACAGAAATTTTTGGAGGTGGATGAGGAGAGCCCAGCACCGAACAATATTCCTTCATCGACCGGTGACCTTGGTCGACAAAGCTCATTGCATGTTCAGTAGGAAATGCCAAGTCAGATCGATCCAAACCTGGTCATCAAAGAAGGCCTCACAAATCTGATTAAAAGATGGTGCTGGAGCCGAATTGGTGAGTGTTGAAGTTGGTGCTGGTGCAGATGTCGAGATGGATGACTTGTTTGCGTGACCATGATGAAGTTGCTCTTGTATTTTCCATTTTTGTAGTTTTTCATTTTCTTTTTTTTTTACTTTTGCCATGTAGCTGAGCTATCTGCCTCTCCTTTTATAATCATTCTTTTATCAATGAAAAATTTCCTACTATTTGCACGTTCTTTGTGTTTCTTTTCAAATATTCCATACAACTTTAAATGCATGCTTTGATGGGCTAACTAGCTCGGCCACATATGGTCTTACCAACCTACTTTGGCTAAGATAACCATCTTGGTCAAAGAAATCAACTCCTACCAACCTACTTTGGCTGAGATAACCTTCTTGGTCAAAGAGTTCAAAAAATTGGTCAAACTTACCTACCTTCCTTGGTCAAGGCAACCACATCGGTCAATGAGTGCAAAAAGTTGGCTAAGCCGGCAAACCTTCTTTGGCCGAGATAACCATCTCAGTTAAAGAGTGCAAAAAGTTGGTCAAACCTACCAACCGTCTTTGGCCGAGATAACCATCTAGGTCAAAGAGTGCAAAGAGTTGGCTAAACCTTCAAACCTACTTTGGCTAAGACAACCATCTCGGTTAAAGTTTTCCAGAAAGTTCGTTGGTCAAACCTGCCAACCTATTTTGGCCGAGATATCTATCCCGGTCAAAGGAGTCAAAAAATTTGGTCAAATCTGCCAACTTACTTTGGCCGAGATAACCATATTGGTCAAAGATTTGCAAAGAGTTGGTCAAACTTGCCAATCCACTTTGCCCCCAGTTGTGCAAAGATTTTTTATATACAGACCGAAATAAATACAAGTGTTGAAATTTTTTTAGAAAAAAACTGTTTACTTGTTTTATTAAATACCAAACAAAAAGATAGGAAGATTACAATTGCTAAAAATAAAATATCTTGAGATTGGCCTTATTCCATGGCCTGGGATAGCTCGACTCTCTACATCTTCTAAGTGGTAAGCTCATTTTCTTGTTAATCCCACCACTTTATACGGTCCCTCCTAGTTGGGTCCTAATTTTCCATCACCAAGCACCAAAGTGTTTCCCATTACTTTGTGCTACGTTCTTATTCGTAATATGGAATTTGTTTCAGAAGGAGAAAAAATCCAAAACTTTCGTAGTGTGGATTGCCCAAATGTGTAATTTCACATTAGGAGAAACCCACTTTTATCCCTCAAAAATTAAATCCAAATGTATAAGTGACTACATTTTTGTGTAATTTCGTCTTTAATGGGACCTTTGGATTCATAAGAAAAAAGAGAGCACTGAACAATTTACAAGATCACAATTTAGGATTTATTGGTGCTTCACCCAATTGACAATTGAAGAAGAGGAACCAGATCAATAAAGAGAAGTGGCTAGGGAGCTACCATCACCAAGAAGGCATCGGATATTTCCTTGAGATTTCCCCTCACCATAGAGGAATGAAGTTCACTCACTAATAAAATGAGAAATTTCAAACATGAGGCCCAAAAGGACTTGCAATCTACAAGATCTGTATGAAAATACAGAAAGGATGGATAAAGATACCAATCTATTCCATCTATTGATGAGCAGTGATCTAGTTAGCTTTGAGGAAGCTAGCAATGAAGATAAATGGAAGAGATAGCGATGGATGAAAAAATCAATTCCATTGAGAAGAACAAGATTTGGGAGTTAACTACTCTCTCGAAGGATAGCAAAAGTATTGGAGTGAAATAGGTCTATAAGACAAAAAGAAATGCTCAATGAGAAGTGCAAAGATGCAAGGAAAGACTTGTTGCAAAAGGGTACAAGCAGAAAGAAGGAATTGACTATGTAGAAGTCTTTGCCCCTGTTGCCAAACTAGAAACTATTAGGTTGCTAATATCATTAGCAGTATAGAAGAGTTGGAAGATTTACCAACTGGATGTCAAGTCAGCATTTCTAAATGGATTTCTTGAAGAAGAAATCTATGTGGACTAGCCACCTAGATATGTGAAGAAAGATCAAGAAAACAAGATGTATAGGCTTAAGAAGGCCTTGTATGGATTGAAGCAAGCTTCATGTGCATGGAATACTAGAATTGACCAGTATTTCCATGACAATGAGTTTGAAAATGCCCATATGAGCATGTGCTATTGTAGACACCCCATTTTTAACTGACCTCAAGACTTAGATGTCATCACTTGAGTACTCGATGATTACAATTGCATTTGTTCGCTTTGAGTGCCCCGAAGTCCTCGGTGGAACACCCCGTCTTTGAGCCTTTGAAGCTTGTTCTTTTTGTGCTTTATTTTGGACCAAAACCTTGTTGTTTCAAGCCTGGACCTTAAGGTGACCTGTCAGCCACCACCATAGGCTGTCGGCCATGGCTCACGGTTGTCGGCCAGTGGTGTGGCCAGTTGGCCACCAGTGTCTTTTTCCAGATATTTGTTGACAACTGTGACAACTGTTGGCACAATGAGCTGCATTTGCTTACACGTGTATAGTGGGATGTTTCTAAGCCCAAAGCTTGTTTTTCTATATATATGAGGGTTCCTCCCCCATTGTAGAGGGTTAGAAATTTTGGAACAAAAATCTCACACTCTCTCTAGATTTCTCTCTCTCTCTCTCTCTCTCTCTCTCTCTCTCTCTCTTGCAATTTTGTGCTTAATTGTTTGTTTTCTCTACACTTTTACATACACTATCTTAATCAAAGTTGCTCCTCTTTGGGCTGAGGTTATTTGAGACCCTCTTTGAGCTCTAGCAAGTGGTTTTGGCTTGGTTTGTGCCTAAACTTGAGCTTTGCTTCAAAGGTATAACACTTGCCTTGTTTACTTCGTTTCAATATACTTGTTTTGCCATCTTTTCTTACCATTTTGGGTCTGGTTTTAAACTATAAAAAGTTCTGTTTTTGTGGCTTAAAAGTAGTGGTTTGAGCCCCTTTTTAGTTAGGAAGTGGTTCACCTTTCTTGCTTCTTAGTTTGTCAAGTTTTTGTGCCTTTATTTATCACTTTCAAACAAACTTTTTTGAGCCTTTTAACCACTGAATTTCAGAGGTTTTTCATTGGCAAAAAACTCATTTTGAAGTCTAAAATTGGAGAGGTTAGCCTCACCTCCTTGTGTATTGTTTTCATGCCTAGTTAGCACCATGTATTAGCTTAATGTTTTAGTTTTTTGTGGCTTGGGTCCAGCATGTTTTACACTCTGTTTTGACTTGTTTTAGCTTTGTTTTTGCTGTTTGTAAGTTCCTTCACTAGCTTAATATTTTAAGGTTTTAACCACCATTGGTTTGATTTGGTTGCATGTTTTAGTACTTTTATCACTCATTTCCAGCACTTAATCATCTCTGCAACCTCCCTCCTTGATTTTATTTTTGCTAAAGTGGTTCAAACAATTTGTTTGTTTAAAGTATGAAATTAAGGTGTTTGTGCTTAATGGTTTAATCCCTTTTGGGGTTCATTACCAACGACATGTGGTCTCTTTCATGCCTAAAACAAGCTTTGGTTTAAGCCTTCTTTACATTTAGAGGACTTGAACTCACCAATGGACAATTGATTAAAGGATGATTTGGTAATTAAAATGTGTAAACAAAATTGGCAAGTAAAAGTGGTAAGATAAGCATCTCTTTGTGTTGCATTGCATGCGTTCAAATCGGACGTTAATTTGAACACAAGGAAAATGGGACATTTCATACTCAAAAGTGATGAAATATGTCACTTTCCTAAGTGTCCATTACCCTTGATCATGCATGGTAGGGTGATCGACATTTTGGTCTCATTTTGCATTTATTGAACTTGCACAACTGGTTTCACAAGCCATCATGCAATGAAATTGCTTAATTGATGGTTTATGAACCAAATTTTGTCTTTCCTTTGATTTCCCCTTGAAAATGAGAGGCAAAGTGTGCAAATAACCTTTGAGAAATACCTTTGTTTTGCTCTCTGTTGCGTGCAAGAAAGTTCGGATGACAATGGCCGACAGCCACCACCAGTGGCCGACTGACCACCACCAGTAGCCAACTAGCCACCATTAGTAGCCGACCGGCCCTTTGTCGACCATCAGTGAAATTTACACAGTGAGTTGGTAAAGTGGAGCAGTGGTGTTCTGGAAGTGGGCAAAATTTTTAGTGATCAAATGTGCAAACAGAGGCTTGCAGCGGCTTTTCAGGTGGAAACCAAGCACGTGCATGAGCCTCCCTTGCATTTTCAAGCTTATTTAACGTTTAAATATCTAGCTCAAATATGTGTTGTAATTAATTAGTTGTAGTTAATTAAGAGTTATAAACAATTAGTTAGTTTAACTAGTTGTTCAATTTCATTTTGTAATTAGTTAACCGGAATAGTTAATTTATTCAAGTTTTTTAATAATTAGTTAGCTTAATTAGCGTAGCTAGTTGGTTAGCTCTTATTCATCCGGACCCTCCTTCGTGAGGGTGTAATGTTGTAATAAGTGAGCATGCATTTGTGTGTCTTCCAACCCCACATCTTTCTCCCTTTTATTTAATCGCTTTTGATGGTTAGATTAGGGACATGTTTTAATTAGCATATCGCATACTTGCATCCATTCATTTGTCTTGCATACATCGAGGCTCGACGTATCATTCAAACTGCATTGCCATTTCAATAATTCTTTGAATACGTGTTTAATCGCATGTTGTTCAAATCAATCCATGTGCCATATTAGTAGCCGAGCCTATTAATTGCATATTGCATGTGTTGCATTAGACACTTAACATAGTTAGGATAATGTATCTTTCTAACTAGTTTCTGTTTTGGTTTGGAGTATTCGGTGAGTTTTTATGCTTTATCATACTTGCATAAGTGTAAATGATGCCATGATTAGCATGCTTACCATGAGGCTATGTCCTTAAATGCTAAACTGCTTGAATGCCTATGGATGAAGGCTTGTTGTTTAAATTGGAACAATTCAACGAATGTAAGTTTTAAGCCCACTTTGTTGAGTGGCAAATCATGTTTTAAGCCCACTATATTTGGTGGTAAATCCGTAAACTGTAAGCCCAATTGAGGTGGCAAATTCAAACCATTTTCGCAAACAAACATGAGTTAAATTGTTTCAAATTGAGCAAACTAGTCTATACTTGCTTGTACGCATCACATAGTAAAGCTAGTTTAATAACTAGAATAAGAATACATAATATTTATAAAATATCATATCATGATTAATAGAGGCCGATCTTCGATCGGGCGAGCAAGGGTGCTCAATTCATGACCTTTCCCTCTCATACCTAAGTTCCCGAGCCGAGGCAACTTTGGTGACGACGGACACGTGGCCTTCAGCACGAGTCAGGGTTTCCTAAATTTTTCTAAAAAAAAAAATATTTAGGTGGCGACTCTTTATTTGGCAAAGCAGTCCATTTTTTGCATTTTTTTATCCTAAAATCAATTTTTCAAAAAGATCTGCCAGATTTGGACTCTTTGGTGTTTATCAGTTTCACATTGCACTTGTGAGATTAAATTCAGAACCACGGAAGTCCGAACTGTAGGGCTTTCTTTCAAACCTTCCGAAAGTGGGCGCGAAAAAGGTAAACCACAGCTATATTTAAAAAAGGAAGTTGATGGAAACATGTTGCTTGCTTGTTTTATATTGATGATTTAATTTTTACCGGCAACAATCCAGTCATGTTCAAAGAATTGAAGAAAAGCATGGTCCAAGAATTTGAAATAACATATAGTGGATTGATAGCTCACTTTCTCGGTATTGAAGTGATGCAAAAAGAAAATGGGACGCCAAGAAAATTCTCAAGAGATATGGAATGAAGAATTGCAATCCAGTAAACACTCCTATAGACAGTGGAGTGGAACTCAGAAAAGGTACGAAGGTTGGTGATGTGGATCCAACTTATTTCAGTAGCTTAGTTAGAAGCCTTCGTTATCTTACTTGCACCAGGCCAAACAAACTCTATGGAGTAGGACTGATTAGCAGATTTATGGAAACACCGGATTAGACACACATTTATGCAACAAAGAGGATTCTTCCCTACAAAAGTACAATCGATGATGGTTTATTCTATAAACCAACAGATAATTTCAGTCTTGTTGGCTATTCAAATAGCAACTGGGACATGACTTAGATGAACGAAAGAGTACTACTGGATTTACTTTCTTTATGGGAGATGTTAGGTTTTTATTCTTGGCAATCCCATTTGACAAAACTCTTTTCAGTTGTAATTTTATTCATTATTTTATTTCAGTGAGGCTATGAGTTTTAGATGCGAAAGAAGTTTGTGGTGTTAATTCTTTCATGTTTGCCACTTCGCTGACTTGAGCAGCTATTTGTGCATTCGAGCGGAGAATCTTTGGTTCTAGAAATTTGAACTATCTGCAAAAGTACTAGAAATTGTGTTTTTGTGCTCAAGTGGAACTTCTTGTGCTCGAGCGGCCATTCTTGCGCTCGAGCGGAGATTGCGCAACAGTTTGCTATAAAAGGTGCGATTTAGTCATACTTTAGGGTACGACTTCCAGATCTTCTTCTTGGATATTAGGGTTTATATCTGGAACTTCTTTGCTAGTTTCTTTGATGTTTTGTTTAAGTTTAAATCTGGTTTGAAAAGTATACATCAAAGGATCGTTTGTTTCATTCAATATAAAAGAGAGTGCTGTTCTTTGGTGGATTCCATGAAATTCGGGCCTGAAGCTTTAGTGGATTCTGGAGTGGCTCATTGTTGTGATTCAACATCGGTGTTATGGATTCAACATTGGGCAAGACAATTTCGAGGTGAAGATGGGGCTGGAAGAGGCACATTGGGGTCGGTTTGATTCGGGAGTGGCTTCGTTAGGTAATTGAGAGTGTACTTGTGTAATTCCTTTATGTCTTCTTAGTGGATTATTTTGTAGCTTTTGCCCATGGTTTTTTTATCACAATTGGAAGCGCTCCAATTGTGGTCTTTTCATATTAAATCTTTGTGTTGATTTGTCTTTGATTATTTGATTGAGATTTCTATTTAATACATAATCACAAATCAATATCTAGGAGATTTCTAGATTTTTCAGGAGATATAACGTTCACATGGTCGTCCAAGAAGCAAGCTATTGTGACACTGTCAACTTGCGAAGCTACGTATGTTGCAGCCAACTTAGTTGTGTGCCATGCAATTTGGTTAAGAAATGTGCTGAAGTATTTAGAATTTCCACAAGAAAACCCTACTGAGATCTATGTTGATAATCGCTGTAACAACGCCCGCGGGGGACCTCGCTACAGTTCGGACTCGATTTTGTTGCGGTTCTCAATCTTGAACCAAAGAGTCCAAATCCGGCAAATCGTTTTGAAGAAAAAACAGATTTTTTGAAAGAAGTGCCAAACATGGACTGCTTTGCCAGATAACAGAGTCGCCACCTAAATATTTTAAAATGGGAAATTTAGGAAACCCCGTCTCGGTGCCAAAAGGCCACGTGTCGTCATCACCAAAGTTGGCTCGGGAACTTGGGTACGATTAGGGAAGGTCACATCGTGAGCACCCGCTTCGCCGGTCGAAGACCGCCTCTACTAACCACGATATCTGTTTTGAAAATATTGTATGCTCTTATTAGATTATTAGCCTAGGTTACTATGTGATGCTCGCGACAAACAAGTATAAATGAATCGCTGAATTGGAAATAAACATCTCATGTTTGTTTGTGAAAGATGGTTTGCTACCCGCAGTGGGCTTAAAATCTGATTTTGCCACAATCTAGTGGGCTTAAAACAAACATTTGATGAATTGCTCCAATTCAGATAACTCAACCTCCACCCACAGGCATTCAAGGCAGTTATATCACATAAGCAGTTAGCCTCATGGCAAGCATGCTATCATGGCAGCACTCACACGCATGCAAGGATGCTAAAGCATAACCACTTACCGAGTACTCCAAGCCAAAACAGAAAACTGATTAGAAATCATGCATGATCCTAAGTATACAGCAATGCCTAATGCAACACATGCAAAAATGCAACTACAATAGGCTCGGCTATTCTAAGATGGCATATGAGATGCAACAGCTATCAAGTACTCAACTTGGAATTGAAATACATTTGCAGTTTGTATGATGCCGAGCAATGCATGCACATGAGATGAATGATGCAAACATCTTTGTCATCTTGTATGCTAATTGAAATATGCCCTATATCTAACCATCCAAAGCGGGTAAATAAAAGGGAGAAAGAAATGGGGTTGGAAGACATCACACTCACACACCCATATTACAATTATGCCCTCAGCAGGTCGAATAAATAATATCTGAGACGAATAAAAAAGAATATACGGTCGAAATAATACAAATTCTAATTAATTAACAAATTAATTACAAAAAGAATTAAATCGGCGTGCAAGCCGAGGATCGCCTCGCCGATAGATGATGTATCTTTGGCCGCTTGGCGAAATCCTTTGGAATGCTGATTAGCCTCTGTTTGCAATATTTCTCGAAATCTATTTGGACTCAAAAGTTGATGATCCTCGATTTTCTTTGCAGAGAGCGGAAAAGGACATAACAATGTATTTTCACAAATATATGCATGCCTCGATCCTCGTACCACCAATCACGCATACCGATGCATGATGGCAGAGGAACCGGATTGCACAACTCAATATGGGGATGAATGCTACAACAAAACTTAACTCCATCATGGGTAATCCGAAGTGTCGGTGACTTGGGAATTGAGGCCCGTTCCGTTACTCGAGTCTGAGGCGTGCCTTGTTTCCGTCGCGATATGCATGATATGCATGAAATGCAACTAATATGCAACCTAAGCATGCGCAATGCCATGAAAATGAGATGCCTCGAAATGCGTGTCCGCACGGCACGCATAACCGAGGCGATCTTGAATGACATGCGAAATGTAATGATGGACTTATACCAACATGAAGGGGCCTCGGCCACACTCACATAGGATCTTGGAACGACAAGAATGAGGTGCCGAAATGCGTGCCCACCGCACGCATAACCCGAAACAATGATGAAATATAAATCGGATAAAGCAGAGTGCCTCAAACGCGTGCAGGCGCACGCAAACCGAACGGAGGCATACGCAATGCCAAGCGGATAAAACGAGTGCCTCAAAATGCGTGCACATGGGCGCATAAACCGGC
Organism: Camellia lanceoleosa; assembly: GCA_025200525.1. NCBI lineage: Eukaryota > Viridiplantae > Streptophyta > Magnoliopsida > Ericales > Theaceae > Camellia > Camellia lanceoleosa. The sequence goes on from CM045763.1 coordinate 171,485,431, forward strand.
GAGGCGAGCATACGCAATACCAAGCGGATAAAGCGAGTGCCTTGAAATGCGTGCACGCATAAGCGAAAAGCGCGCAATGCCAAGCGAATAAAGCGAGTGCCTCGAAATGCGTGCACGCAGACGCGAAGCGAAGCTAAAGTGGAGAACAGATAAAACTGAAGTGCCTCGAAATGCGTGCACGCGGGCACGCAAACCGAGGCGATGACAAAATGAGAAAACCGGATAAAATCAAAGTGCCTCGAAATGCGTGCCCACAGGCACGCAAATCAAGGCGATGATGGAAGATGAAAATCGGATAAGGCGAAGTGCCTCGAAGCAGCGTGCCTGGTAGCGCCGTCGGCGATGATGAAAGAATGAAAATCGAATAAGACCGAAGTGCCTCGAAGCAGCGTGCCTGCAGCGCCGAAATCGAGGCGATGATGAAAGAATGAAAATCGGATAAGACCGAAGTGCCTCGAAACGCGGCGTGCGGACACGCAAACCGAGGCGATGATAAAATGAGGCGAGATGGCATACGGAATGCAACGATGGGCTTACACCAATATGGGAGAGCCTCGGCTCACTCCATAGGAGGCCGTCGGATAAAAACAAAGGCCTCGAAAGCGTGTCCGCGGACACGCAAATCGGAGCAATGATGTAGAAGCATGAAAATGCAAATTGGGCTTATGCCAACATGAGATAGCCTCAGCCACGCTCACATAGGCTGCCGGAATGAAAAGAATGAGGTGCCTCGAAGTGCGTGCCCATTGGCACGCAAACCGAGGCAATGCAAAAATGATACAAATGACATGGGAAATGATATGAAAGCATGGAAATGGAATTTCAGCACCTAAATAAAGGGGAAAACAGCCCCGAAACAATTCGAAATAATACTCGAAGCATGCATTCATCCCGAAAATGTGAAATTAAGCCCCGAAATGGCCTATAGCCATGCTATACATGCAAAATATGATCATGGCAGCAAGAACAGTAGCAAGGCAGTCCCAAATATGGCATTTTTCAGTAATAAACATGGCCAAAATGCAAGCATAGATAGATCAACAATAGCATGCAAAGTTAGTGGCCAAAAGAGGAGTATTGAGACAAGTGATATATGAAAACCCCAAATGGACAAACTTTCTTCTACAACAATGAAGATGAGATAAAAATAAGCACAATTGCAGAAGATGACATCCTCAAAATCAGAATAAAATCATGCTAACAATTCCATGCAAAAATGGAGCTCAAAAGAGGCTATAACAAGAGTCATGCAAAGAAAGCACCAAATGACAAAATTTTCCTCATGAAATGTGTAAAGGGGACCAAAATAAGACCAAAGTCAGTAGGGGTCGAAGTCCCAAAACAAATAGAAATAGGTCAAAAGTTGCATACAAAAATGGGCACACTTGATGGAATTTGAAGGAAGTGGTGGATACAATGGCCAAATGAAGTTGAGCCCTTCTACAATGTTGTAGAGGGGCTCAAAATGAGCACAAAACCAGTAGGGGTCGGGCCCCTAAAAACAAAAGGAAATAGGCCTAAACTAGCATCCAAGATAATGGCATAAAAGCTAGGTATTGAAACAAGTATATCATAGAAGCCTCAAATGAAGTTGAGCCCTTCTACAAAGTTGTAGAGGGGCTCAATATGAGCACAAAACCAGTAGGGGTCGGAGCCCCAATTCTCAACCAAATAGAGTATAGAAATGAATCAAGAAAAAGCCCTAAAAGTTGGTTTTGAAGACTTACCCTTGAAGACTTGTCTTTCTTTGATTCTTGGCCTTGATTTGTAGCTTCTCAACCTCTGAAATTCACTTCCTAGCTGCTGGAATGGTAGTAGGGATGGTGAGGCTAGGTGTTGATGAAGAAGACCTAGGGACTTAGAAGCTTTTGAGGTTTTGAGCTATGAAAATGGAGGAATTTGAAGATGATCTCTTGAGACAATTTTTCCAACCTTGAAGAAGGAGAGGAGGGCCCTTTAAATAGACAAGAAATAGGGTGTAAAGGGAGGAAAGCACCCAATCTTTCCCTCCAAATATCCCGGATGCCGGGATATGTTGGAAAATATCCAGGACAATTTGGGACAGTGGAAAGCAAGAATCCGGTCGGCGGTGGTTCTCTGCAGGTGGCCCAGCCACCCCCATGGCCCGACCACCCTACATGGCCGGCGGCCAGTGAAAAAAAATGAAGTTTTGAATTAGTGGCCGACCACCAACTTTTAGGGTCCTCAAGTGCGTAGAACAAGGATCCAAGGTTGGAATTTGGCAACATCGGCGAGAGCCACAACATAGAGCTTGAAGGAGGCTCAAAAATGAAACTCAAATTTTCGGCCGACCACCAACTTTTGGGTCCTCCAAGATGTGAAGAACAAGGTTCTAGGGTCGGAAATTGGCAACACTAAAGCAGGAGCCACAACATAGCGCTTGAATGAGAGGCCCAAAAATGAAACCCTGAATTCCAGACCGACCCCCAACCCTTAGGGTCCTCCGAGATGCCCTCACCACAGGTATGTACGTTTGGTTGGGAGACATTACCCTTAGGGTGTCCAACATTGGCCCGGAAGTGAGAAAAACGGGCTCCGGAGGAGCGAAACTGGTTATCTGGGATAATTGCTGGCTTCTCCCCGGTGATCTTCGATGTTGAAGCAGAGGTACTGCCAAGTTTGAACAAAACTAATGAGAAATGAACGCCGGAGCCAAAAGCGAGCAATTCGGGATCCCGAAAATGAGGCTGAGTGCGGAAGTGGTGTTCAGCGGCGAAGTGGGTATTTGCGACCCAGTGTCCTCGGAATGACAAAACAGAGGTCCACTTAAAAATCGAGAAAACCGATGCAAAATGAATGCTCGGGACCAAAGCAAGGCGATTTGGGGTCCGATTCTGAGCACGAAAGTGGCGTATGGCCTGAAGTGGGCATCGAGGGGCCCAGGGTTCCTCGAAATGTTAAAGCAGAGGTCTCGCCAAAAATCGGAGAAGCGGATGCGAAATGAATGCTCGGGGCCCAAATCGCGGTTGAGTCGAAAATGGGTCGCCGAACGCAGTGGTGTTCGTGCGAAGTGCATCGAGGCCCAGTGTTCCTCGGAACATTAAAAGCAGGTCTCGCCAAGACCGGAGAACTTCGGAGATGGTTAGGCGGTCGGCCGAGGCACGGCCCGACGATTCAGCAAGGGCAAGACTCGAAATGGGTGAAATGGCCTCTGACCACGAAAAGTAGCTCACGACCACGGAGATAGTCTCTGAGACCACTCCCTTCCCTCGGGAAAAGCAGAGAAACCGAGTCGGGTTATGGCCGAGACAAGGCACGAAAGAGGGTTCGGTAGTCCGGAGGCAAGGCGCACGGCCGCGACTCTGAGACTTCTGAACGAGCACAGTATGCAATATCACCAAGCGCTCAATCGGTGACGTCTGAGTCTTAAGGTCAGTCAAAAATGGGGTGTCTACACTTAGCAATTGCATTAGCAAAGAACCCAATTTATCATGAAAGGAGCAAGCATATTGACACTCGATATCATTTCATCCGAGAGCATGTGAAATATAAGGATGTGGAGTTATTCTCTTGCAAGTCTCAAGATTAGCTTGCAGATATTTTCACAAAGCCATTGAAAAATAATGTGTTCACCAGAATGAAGCTGATGCTTGGAATGAAGCATCGTAGAGAGTTAAGCTTAAGGGGGGATGTTGAAAGATAAGCTTAACATTATCTTCGTCAATGCTAACCCATTCTTCCATCAACTTGCCTAAAGCAAGAATCAACATGTTGGAAAGCAAAAGGAAAAGGATTGACAACTCATAAAGTGGAAGACAAGAAGTTGGTGTCATAATTTAGAGATTGGTTGTCATATTGTCAAATATAATTTATAAATAGGTTGTGTATTAGATTGATCAATGTGTGGGTGAGAAGAAAATAAAAAGTATAGAAGTTTGTATTGTATGCTTTCTTTGTATTTCAAAAATTTATTTAAGCGAATTAAAGTATGGTTTAGTTTTTAGTCCTCTCTTTGTGAATCATAACTAGTGATTTACACCCCACTCCCACCAACAAGCAAAGCCATTTGTCTAACTCTTTTTAATCCATTGAATTTAGAAGGACTTATGTGTAGGTCCTACTAGGTGGACTTATTATCTAATAGATCATATGAGAATTAATGGCGTTTTTCATCAAACACTAGTTTCAGCGATAGTTTGAAAATTTTGTCACAAAAAAATATCACTAATTATAAGTTTTAGCGACTGTATAAAAAAATCGTCACAAAAAATGTCACTAATTTTCAACTTTCAACAACAATTTGAAAAATTTATCACAGAAAAACGTCACTTATTGTAAGTTTCAGCAACAATTTATAAAAGGTAAATTACATTGACACCTTCTGAGGTTTTTGTTTATTACAGTTCTCTCCTCACCTTTTGGAAATTACATCCCCCTCCCTGAGATTTAAAGTTTCATTAACTAACAGATTTTGTTGATGTCAGCAATTTAATTTTTTTTAAATACCAATTTTGCCCTCACTGGGTAAATTACATTGACACCCCTCACATTTTAGACATTACAATCCTTTCTCCAAGGTTTAAAGTAACATTACCAATTGCCTCCTTGATTAGTATTAGCTGGAAAAAAAAAATTCATTAAAAAAAAAATTAATTGGAAAAAAAAATTATTTGAAAAAAATTTTGTTAATCAAAATTTTAAATTTCTGTTTAAAAACCAACATAAACTCATTTTTTGAATTTACGTTTTTTTGCTCAAATTCACAAACCGAGACAACCATTTATAAACCAAAAAAATTATCAAACAAGTTTTTATGACAGTTTTTAAAATTTTTGTAAATACAAATTGAAAACTGAAAACAAAATGGTTACCAAATAGGTCTCAGATGGTAAAAATGTCGTAAAATTAACAAATAATTAAATAAGTTACCAACGTAAGAAATGACTTATCAAAAGATTCTTAGGCTATGTATGGTTTGATTTTTAGAAAAAAAATTTAAATAATTATCATTTTTATATAATTTTTATCTTTCGAGTGGTTAGAAATAATTTTTTACAAATTAAATATATTTCTTCATATTTATTTTTATTAAATTAGTTTTTTTTAAATGTCAGGAGGGAATCCGTATTAAATTGAAATCTCAGGGAGTGTCAATGTAATTTACCCTTTAAAGTATATGTAAAGGTTGAGGGTAAATATGACATTTTAACTTAAAGTTAACACCGTCAAATAATTACACTAACAAGGGGGTCAGTGTAATTTCCCAAATGTGAGGAGGAGAACTGTAATAAATATAAACCTTAGGGGATGTCAGTGTAATTTACCCATTTATAAAAATCATGACAAAAAAATGATACTAATTGTCAATTTTTAGCGACATATACAAAAAATCATCACAAAAAAATTATTTTTAGCAATGATTTTATTATGACTTATTTTTAATTAGGACTTAATGAAAATTAAGTCCAACTATTAAGACCTATTGGTAGTTTACCCTTGAATTTTTATGCCATGAAAACTATGATTTTGCCCACTGTTTTTACTATTTAGTTACTTAAATGTTGTTATTCTTTAACATATAAATGTGATTTACATTCTTAGAAACATGATAAGAATTTCCCTTAAGTTGAAGATTATGTATATCCATTTAGCATATCTTGTGCCATGATTTCTAGTTTACTCGGTTAATCTTTACCATGCTCCTCATTACTCTTATTCTTATGTTCAGTACGCTTTTAGAACTAACACGTATGGTCAAGCTTTGTTTCTTTCCTTCTTGCCTTCATTTCCTTCACTATCTTCTATGTAATAACAAGTTTACTGCTTTGAGTTCTTTGTTGTAGTCCACATAGACATATTGGGTCTTCATTGTACTTCTAATGTTAATTATTTATTTATTTTTTGATAATTATTCTTGGATAACATGGTTAATTTTAATAAATAGCAATTTGAGTGACCAAATATTATTTCTCTATTTTATTATCTATTTTATAACGAAACTTTTACTCAATATGGAATCGCACTGAAGTTTTTTTGTTTGATAATGTCTTCTAATACATATAATTTGTTTTTACTAATTTTTGTGATGACTATGGCATCATTCATGAAGTTATTTGTGCTCATACCTCTCAGCAAAACGGTGTTGTTGAGAGAAAATATCGACATTTGTTTGATGTTGCTTGCATTTTGATGTTTAATATGTAGTACTTTTCTGGGGTGATGCTTGCTCAGTGCTTGTTATTTGATTAAGGGTAAATTATGCTTTGCACCTCTGCACTTTGCACCAAATTCTACTTTGGCCCCTACACATGAAATTGTGACAATCATTCTCCAGCACTTTTGATCAAGTATCAATATCCCATTTTTGTTATTCTACCGTATAAGTTTTTAACATAATTCAGTAATGTGACAAGCATATGACTACAAAATGAGGTCAAAAGAGAAAAATCACCATCATTTCTCGCCTACACACATTCCATCCCAAAATTTACATCAAATTATGATTGTATTAAGCTAAAACAAAACGCAGATTATGAATGATTAAGGAAATGAATTAGGTTTTGCATAAATTGGAATCATGAAACTCTATTTTTTACATTAACACAGTCTTTTATTTATTCCTCTTCCTTTCGTTTTGATTTTTCTGCTGTCTTTTTTTATTTCAAAAGCTCTATTTTCTTACATCTTTGTTCCAATCAGCATGTGAACATATGTATATATATTGAATTATATAACTCTCATGTGCTTATCTCATGAGACAAAGTGTGTATTTGTGGGAAATGAAGATGATTTTTCGCTCTTACTTTCATTCCATAGTCATATTCTTGTCATATGACTGGATTTTGTTAAAGATTTAAATAATAGAGTAATAGAAGGGGATCATTGACACTTGTATATGGATCAAAGTGGGATTTGACCAGAAGTGTAAGGGGTTGACAGTTACGATTTCATGTGTAGAGACCAAACTGGGATTTGATCAGAAGTGCAGGGGGTTAAATATTACGATTTCATGTGTAGGGACCAAAATTAGATTTGGTGCAAAGTGTAATTTACCCTTTTGATTAATTATATGTTGACTGTTGTTTTGGCTAATCAATCAAGACAAGTTATCTCCTTGGGCTTATAATGTGTTTTTTTTTTTTTGTTGGGTACTCATGTACGCAAAAAGGTTATTGATTGCGTAGAGTAATCTCATCATTTGTGTCTTTTATTGTTTTAATATAAATAGGATGTAACAATGTAAAGGTTAGTTAGATAAACTAAAACTATTCTTTTTATTCTCTTTACTTTTTCTTTTCTTCTCTCTTTCCCTAAACCTAATTCTCATACTATACATTTCAATTGGGACAATAAAAGAAGAAATCATGAAAGCAATGGAAACATTATGAACTTAGGAAAGGAAAGATATGAGGAAATGAATGATTAAATGAGACATCACCTGTCCAAACACCCTTCCAAAAATGAACATGCTCTTTATTTCCTACAACAAAACAAATTAAATGATAGAATCTACGGATACCCTGAGGGATGGATTTTCATGAGTATCGAGAATTTCTTATGTGGGAATCTCACTCATTATCTTGAGTTGCATACTTTTAGTGATAACACACGTAAAGCATTGCTCTGAATAGAAAATCTCCATAACTGCTTATCAAGTAACAATTTTTTTTTTTTTTATCAAGATCCAACAGTTTGCCCCATACTATGACCACCTTTATTCTTGGGTAGAAAAAACTGTTGTTTAAATTGTGAAATTAAATAAATAGATTTATGAAGAAAACAAATTATGTACCAAGAACATATGCTAATAATTACAATTAAATTTCAACAGAAATATACAAAGCAATAAAAGGGTAAAGAGACGAAACCGAAGCCTGCACGGAAGCAGTTTCCTTAAAATTCGTTTCACGCCTCACGGAAAGTGCTTGAGGAAACCCGCGTCTGTCTGACCCAAGGTCAAAACCATTCTGGCGAAGCACTATCTGTCTAGCTTAGCGAACAAAACAATGGCAGCACTCTCTCACAATAGGAACTATCAAGCAAACTGACTTGTAAAATAGAAGCAAAAATTTCTATATTGAAACTTGACAGGAGGGTCTCAATTTATACATGTATAGGGGAGAGAGGAAGAGCCTCCAGCCTTTAAGGCTAGTCATTAAAACACCAAACATCCATAACCCCTTTCCACAAATGAAAAGTATGGATGCCCAAAGGATTCACACCCTTTAGCCAAGAAAAAAGATTTAAATACTCTTTAAAATCCTATTCATGAATCTAACATCATGAAGCAATTTCTTAGCAATTTCTTATTCAAAACCCAATGGTTTTTGGCTCACTTGGACCCAACACAAAAAGTGGTAAGGACCCACTTTAATATTTAATTAAAGTCACCACACTTTAATATTAAATTAAAGTCCCCAAAAATCATTATTTCCAACAAAAACACATCTTAGTTAGGGGTAGGTATCGTGTCCTGTTGGGTCGTGTTCATGTCATGTCATCTCAGATTCGTGTAAGAATTACCTCAATACTAACCTGACCCATTTATTATTTCTTGTTATTGTGTCATGTCATTTTCAATCCGTATCCAGTTTGTGTTGTCTTAACTTGTCATGACAAAGAATTTCACTATTAACTAAAAATATTAAATGTACGAAAAATTTTTGAAAATTTCTTCACAAGTTAGATTTAATTAAACTAATTTCTATTAAATAAAATTTTTTACAAACATATTTGATTTCAACTTAATTTTATTTTCTCAGTTCATAAAAATTATATATTATTATTATTACATTTTTTACTAGATTAACTCAAATAATAGACAAAAAAAATACGTTAAGTTCAATTAGGGAAAAAACATTACCTATATTAAACTAAAAATATTATTTTACATACATTTTAATAAATTAGATGTAATTACGTAAAATATTAAAAATTGTCATGATACTCTTTAGTAGAAATAATATTAAATGTGTAACTAATTCTTCATTATCTGAGGTTATACGTATCAATTTTGTATTATCTGATTTGACACTAACTTGACCTATTTAATATTAGTGTTATTGGATCGTGTTATATACATATTCATGTTAGGAAATGGTCAACCCTAACACCGCTAACTTCATATGCGGTTGAGTCATGCTACTGTGTCATATCGCAAATTCCCATTTCTAATCTCAGTTAATCAAATGGTCTTTTCTTCCCCCACCATTCTCACAAAAAATCTCTCATTATTGTTTCAATTTTATTCGTCGCACACTCCAAAATTTTAAATAAAGACAACAAAGGCAAATAGTAGATACAAATACTTGACAAACTAGACTCAACCAATTAAAGTTAAGTGCTTCCTATTAGAAAGTATAGTAAATTACAAATACACTCCTGAGATTTATTTAAAATACAGATTGCCCCCTGTAGTTTGAAAAGTTACAAATATTCCTTTACTAGGATTTTTATTTAACAAAATTAACTAAAAAAATAAAATTCATAATTGATCTCCTATACAATAATAAAATTACCTAAATCATTAATTAAAACATATTTTTAACATCATTAAAAACTGTTAATTGACTTGATGATTTATTAATAAAAGTGACGATTTGTTATGAAATTAACCTTAAGGGGTAGAATGTAATTTTCAAAACCAACTGGGTGATTCGTATTTTAATCAAATCTCAAGGGTGTATTTGTAATTTACTCTAGAAAGTAAAACCCTCTTCCACCATCAAACCTCTTACCAATCTTTTCTTTAATCACTGTCTTCCAAAAATTCTTATACTAGGAAATGTTAGAATGGAGAGAGGAGGGTGGAACCCGGTGTTTAGAAGAAGAAGCGTAGGAAGAGTGGGCAATCAAAGCAGTTGATCTATGGAAGTAAATGGGTTGTTTACCATTTTTGTAGATGGCATTTGTAACGCCCCAAATTTCTAGCCCAAATGATAATACAACAATCATGGCACTTTCAAGGAAAACCGAATATAAATTTCCAAACTTACATTACATGATACAATAGTTCTTCATGCAACAATACATTAATCCAACAACAAGTAAATAAACAAATAAATACCCCCAAGGGGTTTACAAGTTTCCAAGGCTTGAGCCTGGTTACATAAAACGGTTATTCAAACCCACACAAACACAACCCTTGGCTTACACACAAAGTCACAGCAAAATGAGAGTATTGTACTCCCAACACACATACTTCCACGCCCCTAGTTGGGTGAGATCACCACATCTTTTCCTGCACAAAAATCCCGTAGGGTGAGCATAAAGCCTAGTAGGAAATTCTTAACAAAGTATATACATTTTATACAAGTTTCAAGAGATGAAATGCATATGCCATGTTATGCCTTTTTGGACGATAAAAACCATTTTCATCTTTTGAAAACCACCATGCTCAATAATATCATGCAATTTCAATTGTTCAAAACTTAATAATTTATTTCAAGGGCGGTAAATACGATTCTGATAATCCCTAGGTAATATGGTTCTAAGTAGACTATACAAGTACTACCAATTTGTCATTTTACCAACATTATTTGGAAGACTACATCTATAATCTGTCATTTTTACTAGTATTAACTGGAAGGCTTGACACCTATTCAATTTTATCTATACCACCTGTCAAGACTTACCACCATATTTATCCCAAAACCAATTCATGGAAACTTATTTCTCAACATTCTTTTCTCAATGCAAGTTTTCAAATCAACTTTCAAAGTTTAATGTAATCAAATGAATTGATATGCCAATAACACAAGATGAATATAAATACTTTTTTTCCAATTCATCATCCAAGGAATAACACAATTCCCTCTTCTCAAGTGTCCTCAACAATTAGTCATTTCAAGACTATTTCAACGTTTTGAACAATAATTTCCAAAATGAACAACAATTCTCATATTCCCTGAAATTCATCATTTATATAAATATAAATAAGAAATTTTCCAAACATTCATTTATTTTGACACACAAAATAAATATAATAATATCATTTATGGATTTTCAGTCTCTTTAAAAAAAATTCCCAAATTCTACGTTTTCTCACCAAAACTATACAACTCAAATCTTTTGAAAGAAAACTTTCTAAAATCATCTTTTCTTTAATCAATGAAGATTAAAACCTATAAGATCATTTTAAAAGAACAAGAGACAAACTCACTTTTAAAATCGCTCAACTTCTTGAATTAACAATCAATTTTAAAAGCTATCGAAAGATGATTTCAAAAATTATCTAGATCTTGGAAAAATATATATATACATATATAACTCTAAGAAAATCCCTATCTCAACTTTTGAAGAAGAAATGAGATGAAACCTCCAAAATCAACGGTGTCCAAACTCGATCTTCACCGCACACAACGAAGCCCTCGAAGAGCTAACCAACTTTGATAAAGAACTTAGGCCCAAGTCCCAAAGAATTTGAAGAAATCAAAGATCTTGTGAGGTTTTTGGTAGGAAATGTAGAGAGAAGAGAGAGGAAATATTTTTAGAGAGAGAGAGAGATATACAAAAGGGATTCAACTTTAGCCCAAAGAGAGAAGAAAAGGGAAAAAAATTTCAGATCTCACCAACCCACCACCTCACTCTCGCACTTGCCTTTTTAGCAGTGTGCAAGCTGCTCTCCCCTGAAATCCGCATATACGGCTTGCTCTCCCGCTCGAGCGGACAAGCAACTTCGAATGCATTTTGCATTTTTTTTTTAGGGCGCTACCCCATAACCCCGCCAGGGCGCTGCCTTAGAACCCGCCAAGGGGCGTTGCCCCTTGGACCCTCGCGAGCTAACCGGACAACTCGATCCCTGCTAAGGCGCCGCCCTTGGACCTGCCAAGGGGCGCTACCCCCTGGACCCCCGCGAGCTGACCAGGCAGCTCAATCTCCGACATACTTAGCAAAGTGGCAAAACTAGGATTGCTACAGCATTCCAAACTTTATGGATCCAAAAATTTTGTATACTTTATTCAGTAAGTTTAGAATAGTTAAGGACGTTTTTATTCCAATAAAGAGAAGACAAATTACGGGCTCCCAGTTCGGATTTGTAAGGTATGACTGCAAGGTTGTAGCAGACATGGCGGTGCAAAATGCTGATGGTTTATGGTGTGACAATAAAGCTCTAAAGGTGAAGAATCTAGAATATAAAAAAGGGGAACAAAACAACCTCTGAGAGGAACATTAGAGGTCGAGATGGTGAGGTAGCACCAAAGGATCTTTGCACGAAGACTACAGTCTGAAAAATGAGTGCAGAAACAACCCATAATGAAGAGCAGAAGAGACGAGATGATAAGGCAGTACCAAAAGTGGAACTCTACACAACAACAAATGGAGGTTGTAGAAAAAAGATCATATGCTGAAACTGTTAAAAATGGAGGCATTCAGGAGAAGATAAAAGTAGTGTTAAAGGCATATGAGTCAGAAAATGGTTGGCTATATGAAAGTCTGATTGTGAAGCTGAAGACTTTTTCTTCATTCAATGATTTTAAAAAGGAGTTTACAAAAAGAGAAATGAAAGAGGTGGAAGGTTAGCAGTACTAACATTCAAATCAGAGCAACATATGAAGGAAGTCAGATTAGCTATTGAAGAATGGATTTTTGATTGGTGTGAATCCATAAGTGATTGGGAAAAAAGGCTGTATATTAATCAAGAAAGGTGTGTGTGGATTACTTGTATGGGTGTTCCTTTTAACTTGTGGAGTGTTAATACTTTTACAGATATAGGTAAACTTTGGGGAGAAGTTGTTCAATTAGATGAAAACATTCTCAACCACAATTCCTTTTAGTATGGTAAGGTAAGAATAATTAGGAATAGGTTTGAGTTCATAAATACAGTGATCAATGTTGAATGCCATGGAAATATTTTCCCAGTTCATGTGCTTGAATATTTATTTGCATTAGTCATTCCATGTTTCTGTCAATAAATAGGCCAGGAGAGTAAGGATATTGCTTCCAAAACTCAAGACGAGGTTGATCAATTGTCAAAAAATGATAAGGGAGATGAGGATGATGAAAATGCAAATGCAGAAAATGAGGAATTGCTAGGACAAAGTGATAAGGAAAGCAAAGAGAAGGAAATAGTGAACAACGATACAATGGAGAAGGAATGAAGCAATAAATGGGAGTCTCAATCAGCCATAAAAGAGACAGAGTATGATTTAGGAACCCCAACTGATGGAGGTGACTGCATGGAGCAACGTCTGGGACAGTGCGATAACTCAAGTAAAGAGGCGGCAAATGAAATTCAAATAGTTGAAGACCAAATTTGTTCTCCTGGGCCTATTAGAAGGGTTAATGGGCCAGAAAGTACATGGCCCAATATAAATCTAGAGGTAGTTTTAAATGGAGGTCAGTTTGGGGAATTGGCTAATGGGCCTATCTTTGAGGCTTCTAACCTAAGTGATTATGCAATTCATACTCAGGTAAGTCCACTAATTATTGCTTGACCTTGAGGAAGTGAAAGCGAGTACTACATCAAAAAAAAGAAAGGCTATTGAAAAATTCACAAATAGAAGTATGAGGAAAGGAGCTGAATTAAAGAGAAGGGAAAAGTTAAACCGATAACAATTGCAGAATAAGGGTGGGCGTTTACAATTGTCTTCAAAATAGACTATATTTGACGACAAGCTAACTTTGTAATTTCATTATCAGTTTCGCAAAGTACAAATTCAAAGAGAAGGAGGAAGTTGTTGAATGAAGCACAAGCTACAATTCAAGTTAGGAAAATTTTGGGGTTGAATTTTGAAGGCAATGAGGAGGAGGTGGTAAGCAAAATAATTGAGCTAGAAGAGAAGGACCTAGAAAGAATGGAAGGTGTTGGTGCAACTTCCTAAGCTTATTGGTTGCTACTAAGAGGTCTGGTGTATGTTAATTGTTTCTTTATGAAGCTATTGTCTTAGAATGTTAGAGGTCTAAGAAGGCCTAAAAAGATGAGGAAAATCAATACTTTGGTTAGGGATAGAAAGATTGATGTTCTACTGTTGCAAGAAACAAAGAGATACAGTGTTGATGAAAACTTTGTCAAGTCACTATGGCCATGGGAGGAGATGGATTTCATGGAGACTGGTGCAGAAAGTAGTACCAGAGGTATGCTTTGCTTATGGAATCCAGAAATCTTTCTATTACAGGAGTGTTGCAGTAATAGAAACTTCATTATGTTGTCAAGTACTTCACACCACTCTTTTGATTGTGTTATTGTAAACATTTATGCACCAAATGATGTCTTGAAAAGAAGGCAACTTTGGGAGTCTATAGGCTTAAATCTACTTTTTTAAAACCTTGGTGTGTAGGGGAGGATTTTAATGAAATTAGATTTATGAGTGAAAGGAAAGGGTGCTTGAGGAGGGATAGAGGAATGAAGGACTTCAATGATTTGATTGATAATTTGAAGCTGCTAGATATTCCCATGCTAGGCAGAACATTTACATGGTGTAATGCTTTGGATGGGAAAGAAGGAGCAGGGTTGATAGATTCCTAATCGATCATAGGTGGTTGGAAAATTTCATATTTAATCAATGGGGACTACATAGAAGTATATCTGACCACTGCCCAATATTGCTTATGAAAGATGAGAGGGTTTAGGACCCAAAGCCATTTAGATTCATAAAAGCTTGGTGCTTGCATCCTAATTTTAAATCTGAAGTGAAGAAATCTTAGGAAAACAAGCAGACTAGTGGTTGGGCTATTTACATGATAATAAAAAAGTTGGGGAATCTAAGAGTACATCTCAGAAGGTGGAATTGTCAAGTGTTTGGAAATATTGATAAGCAGTTGAAAAAAGCTAAGGATGAACTCCATGAATGGGATATAGAAGCTGAAGGTAGGAATCTGCAGGAACATGAGATTATAAGAAGATGAGAGGTTAAAAGGTTAGTTTGGGAGTTGAGCAAAAAGAATGAGTGGTTATGGCATAAAAAATCCAAACTGACATGGGCAGAAAATGGTTAGTAGGCAATCATTTACCTCCCTCAGATTTCTAACCCCTAACCCTCCTTGAATCTTACTCAAGCATACCTCCTTCCAACTAACAAAATGTACTTTTCTCCTCATTTCAGTTCCTCTCCAAAGAAAATTAGACCGAATTTTATCAATTGATCTTGCAATACCCACTGGCATTTTAAACAAAGATAAGAAATAAACTGGCAAACTTGACATCAGATCTTATCAAGGTTAATCTTCTGCAAAGACAAGCACCTTCTCTTCCATAAAGCTGACTTCTTCTTGAATTTATCCACCACTAGCTGCCAAGTAGACTTTCTCCTTGGATTTGCTTTTAAAGGCATACCCAGATACTTCATAGGTAGCTTCTGGCTATGGCAATTAAGCCTTACATCAAATTCTTTCACTAAATCATCTTGTACACCTAACCCACACACCTGACTTTTGTGGAAATTAATTTTAAGACCTGACATTACCTCAAAACATCTTAGAATTCTCTTAATAGCAATTATTTCCTCCCAATCTGCTTTACAAAATATGATGTTATCATCTGCAAATTGGAGGTGAGATAATTTCAGCTCATTTTATCCAATTGAAGCTCCCTAATCAAACCCACTTCTTTTGCTCCTTCCATCAATAAATGAAGGCCTCTGCAACAATGTTAAAAAAAAAAGAGGTGAAAGTGGATCACCTTGCCTAAGGCCTTTCATTGGAGAAAATTTTGATGTAGGTGAACCATTATTTAGCACAGAGACTTTAGTTGTGGAGATACAAAGGTTGTTCACTGCTGTATTTTTTCCACAGGAAAGGAGAGGGTCATGACTGGATACTAGCTTTTAGAAGGCCTTTTCTTGCTTAGGAAGGGGAGGAAGTGTCCAAGTTGAATGATTTGCTACATAATGCACCTAATCTAAATGCAATGGTTGATGATTCTTGTTATTGGTTACCACACTCTTTTGAGTCTTTTACTGTGGCATCAGTATGGAAAAGAGTGGAATCATCCAAAGGTCCTGAACAAACAATTACAATGAGTATTTGGAGGAATATTGCTCCTCCTAAAGTGAAATTTCTGAGTTGGCTAGCTTGGAGAGGCAGGATTAAATCCTCAGATTTTTTGCTAAGGATAGGAGTGTTGAATCCCAATGTCAATACACTGTGTGTGTTTTGCAAATCTGAAGTAGAGACCATGAATCATGTACTACTAAATTGTCATTTGATATGGAGAGTTTGGTATGATATTGTGAAATGGTTGAATTTGAATTGGATCATCCCTAGTTCAATGGAGGAACTTCTACATTGGTGGTCAGGTATAAGTTTTAAGGTTCAGGTGAAGAAAATTTGGAAGGTAGTTCTTTTAGCATTGATGTGGTATGTGTGGAAACTCAGAAATCAGTGTTTGTTTAAAAAGGCAAAGCCAGATTTTGCAGAATTGACTGAGTTGGTGAAGGTTAGAGTTGTTTTATGGAAAAAATCAAATTTGAAAGAGTTGAAGTACTCAATCCATGACATAATATCTAATCTAAAGCAGGTATGCTATTGTGTATAGTTGAGAGTCAATTTAGTTGCAGTTGCAGAATGGAGGTGTATTGTTCTGGCAGTTGCTACTTTAGAGTTGCTGCTAGATACTATAGAGTTGTTGCTAGATTGCTGCTGCTACTGCTGCTGTTAGTTGTTGCTAGATTGTTGCTGCTACTACTGCCAGTTGCTGCTGCTGTGAGAGATTGAGGTCCATTGGTGAATGATGTTGTATAAGGTTGCAAACCTGTTTGTTGTTGTTTGGTACTGGTGAAGAGGTTGTATATTAGGTTGAGGAGATTTGCCGATGTGTGCAGCTACTATGAGGTTGCCTCTGGTGGTGATAGTAGAGTTAAAGATCAATATTGAAACTTTCCTCTACATCATACCATGAGCCTTTTTGTTGTTTTCTTGGTAGGTCACTAGTTTGGTCTTCTTTGCTATTGTTTTTGTTGTTCTTGTTTTTTTTTTTTTTCTTCTTTGGGTGCTTTGCGGCTTGTATAACAAGAAGTACAAGGTGCTTTCTTTGTTTTGCTATTCATTGTTTCTATTGTTGTTACATTTTTTCTTTGGGTGCTTTTGATTAGTTTCTCACCAATCTTAGGTCAAGTGCTAGCATATGATTGTGCTTCCTTTGCGGTGCCAACCTAGTTGGGTTTGTTGAGGCTAGCTATGATGCTCTCTGCATTTCCTTGCTTTGTTGATGCAATTTTTGCATGTTTAGTGTAGCGATCCCAGTTTTTCCACTTATTTGAGTATGTGGGATCGAGCTACCTCGGCTTCATGAGGTCCAAGCGGCGCCCTTAGCAGAATCTAAGACGCGTTGGCGGGGTTGAGGCGGCACCGAAGCAAAAATGCAAATTGCATTAGAAGTTGTTTGTCCGCTCGAGCAGCCGTTTATGCACTCGAGCGGAGAATGTTTGGTTTCGAGCGTTTGACACTGCGCAAAAGTCTGCAGAAAGTGTATTTGATGCTCGAGCGAGGCTTTCCACGCTCGAGCGGACTATGTTATATCAGTTCGTGAATCTAATATTTCATATCACTTTTGTATATCTCTCTTTAAAAACCCTTTCCTCTCCCTTCTCTCTACATTTCCCTACGCCAAATTAAATCAAAACCTTGATTTCTCAAGATCCATTAGAGTTCTGCCATAAGTTCTTCATCAAAGTTGGTTAACTTCTTGAGAGTTTCGTTGTGTACGGTGACGATCGAGTTTTGATACCGTTAATTTTGGGGGTTTCATCTCATTTTTTCTTTAAAACTTGAGGTAGGAATTTTCTTAGAGTTATATATATATATATATTTGCAAGATCTATATGATTTTCGAAATCATCTTTCGATAGCTTTGAAAATTGATTGTTGATTCAAGAAGTTGAGTGATTTTGAAAGTGAGTTTGTCTCTTGTTCTTTTAAAATGATCTTATGGGTTTTGATCTTCGTTGATTAAAGAAAAGATGATTTTGAAAAGTTTTTTTTCAAAGGATTTGAGTTGTATAGTTTTGGTAAGAAAACCTAGAATTTGGGAATTTTTTAAAAGAGACTGAAAATCCATGAGTGATATTGTTGTATTTATTTTGTGTGTCAAAATAAATGGATGTTTGGAAAATTTCTTATTTATATTTATATAAATGATGAATTTCAGGGAATATGAGAATTGTTGTTCATTTTGGAAATTATTGTTCATTTTGGAAATTATTGTTCAAAACGTTAAAATAGTCTTGAAATGACTAATTATTGAGGATACTTGAGAAGAGTGAATTGTATTATTCCTTGGATGATGAATTGGAATAAAAGTATTTATATTCATCTTGTGTTATTGGCATAACAATTTATTTGATTACATTAAACTTTGAAAGTTGATTTGAAAACTTGCATTGAGAAAAGAATGTTGAGAAACATGTTTTCATGAAATAGTTTTGGGGTAAATACGTTAGTAAGTCTTGATAGGTGGTGTAGATGATATTGAATAAGTTGGCCTGAAAATTCGGGGTGAAAGACCGAAAACCCGCGCGAATAAGTGTCAAGCCTTCTGGTTAATACCGGTAAAAATGACAATTTGGTAGTACTTGTATAGTTTACTTGCAAACACCGACCTAGGGATTACCAAAGTTGTATTTACCGTCCTTGAAATAAATTGTTAAGTTTTGAACAATTGAAATTGCATGACATCATTGAGCATGATGGTTTTCAAAAGATGAAAATGTGATTTATCTTCAAAATGGGGCATAGCATGGCATTTGCATTTCATCTCTTGAGATTTGTATAAAATGTATATACTTTATTAAGGATTTCCTATTGAGCTTTATGCTCACCCTATGGGATTTTTGTACAGGAAAAGATGTGGTGATGTTGCCTAACTAAAGACGAGGAAATATGTGTTGAGAGTACGGGACTCTCATTTTGCTGTAACTCTGTGTGTAAACCAAGGGCTGTATGTGTGTGGGTTTAAATAACCGTTTTGTGTAACTAGGCTTAAGCCTTGGAAACTTGTAAATCTTTGGGGGTATTTATTTATTTATTTACTTGTTGTTGGATTAATGTATTGTTGCATGAAGAACTATTGTATCATGTAATGTAAGTTCGGCGATTTATATTCGGTTTTCCTTGAAAGAACCATGATTGTTGTATTATCATTTGGGCTAGAAATTTGGAACGTTACATTTAGTGCCTTTTTTTTTTATCAATAAAGCTTTTGTTTTTGCTGATAAAAAAAAAATCTTATACTAGGGACCAATGTTTTGAAAGCCAAACCAATGTGGGTGGATCACTAGTTTAACCATCGGGTCAAACCGAATCAAACCATGATGTTATAAGTATATTTAAATTTATATATTAATATAAAAAATATAATTTTAAAATTATTTCAAATATATATATAGAAGCATAAATTTTCTTTATATTCTTTTAAACATCCATCACCAAAAAAAAAAAAAAAAAACTAATACGTGACTCAATTTAAGTTCTCAATTAAATTTGATATTTATTTAAATTTATTTTACAGTTTTTATACTTTAATTTCTTGCAAAAATAAATTTTATGTATGTTGAATAAATAAAATTTACTGTATTGAATGTTAACAATCTAATTTGTTCTATGATCGAATCCCCTTACCAACAACAACTATTAAAATATCTTCATTTAAAATATTTTAAGACATATTTTTTACATAAATAAAACTAGTCTATACATATATCTTGATATTGATATTGTTTGTAAAAATGTAAATTATAATTCAGTTTGACATAAAAGTACATTGATAAAATAAATAATATATATATATATATGTGCTATATTTTGCAAAGGTCCTAGATTGCATAGTGGAAATGAAATTTCCACTTGAGGCATAGGTCTCGTGTTGAACTCTTACTGGTTACTATTTTCAGCACTTGATCTATGGGCGTTGGAGAGGTGCAAAACCGGTCCAATCTACTTCAACCCACATTGGGTTATCTGATCACCTGGGTTGATTGTGGGTTTGGCCGGTTTACCTTAAAAAGGCTGGTTTTCAAGGTAGTCTAGGTTCCAGGGTTGATTCAAATAAGAACCTGGACCAATCAATGGGTTAACCGATTGGTCCAGTCCAGCTTTCAAAACATTGCCAGGGACTATCACTCAAAGCGCTAGATATATCGTTGGTCCAGTTCGGCTTTCAAAACATTGTCAAGGACTACCACTCAAAGGAAATGCTAGATATTTCAAAGGAAGTGTTACTCAATAGGACAACACAAAAGGGCTAGTAAAGTTGGTAACCCATTTTGGTGTAAGATTAAATGGAACAATGGAATTTTTGGACAAAATACCTTTAGCCT
Source organism: Camellia lanceoleosa (assembly GCA_025200525.1). Lineage (NCBI taxonomy): Eukaryota > Viridiplantae > Streptophyta > Magnoliopsida > Ericales > Theaceae > Camellia > Camellia lanceoleosa. The sequence goes on from CM045763.1 coordinate 171,505,644, forward strand.
CTCAAATGCATTTCCAAAACTCTCAAAGTGGAAAGAAAATTGACCAATTTACTTTGCTAGGCTAAAGAGAAAAAAAAATGATCATTTGCAAATTGTAGATGAGATATTGAATCCATTGAAATCCAATCGTAAATCGTTTCGCTAAAATAGTGAATTGTGAATCATAAAATCCATATCACATATAATTTTATATAAAAATAAGTAATATGCACGTAGTACAAAAATAATTTTATATAAAAATACGCACATAGTATTTAAAAATAAGTAACTATCAATATAACTAATTGATCTCTTTTATATGTTTGATAGTTTGGTGAAAACTGTTACATAGCTTGATATATATTGTTGGACCCATTTCCTAATAGATTAGGCTTTTGGAAAAATTAGTGATTTAACATTGTATCAAAGCTTTGATTCAAAGAGTTTTTGGGTTCAAGTCTGTCTGTTAACATTTGGTATTATGTCCTCGTTTGATTATTCTTCTTTGTTTGGTTGTTTGCTTCTTTTGTCTTGCATGGGGTTGCACATGAGAGAGGGTGGTTCTCTATGTTTCTCTCCACGTACAAGACTTCCTATTAGCTTAAGTTTTTGAAAAAAATTGGTGATTTAACAAAAACGACATCATTTTGTGCATTACGTAAACAAAAACAAAAATGGAGTTGAATTGTAGTGAAATCATAAAAAAATCGTAATGAATCCCAAATTGAATCACATGATTCACTTAATTTCCGATCGACGACATGATTCAAATCATTTGTGTTGAAAATTCTATCAAATCATGAATCGTACGATTTTAACAACCACGATTGAATCTATCAAGTTTATCAAGACAAAATCTTCGTGTTTTATGGGTGATATGTTTCTTTGTTGTTTTAAATTCAATTTAATATAAGAATATGTCTTCGTTGTTAAGTTTCATTATAACATATGTACGGAATGATTTATAGAAATTCACAAATTTTCTTACCTAGACTAGTTACTGCTACACTGTCAATGTTCTTGATCATAAGTAACATAATTAGAATTCCTTCCTTCACAAAACCACTATATTACTCTCAATAAGTAGCTCATAATATTGATTTTGTCTTCTTTAGGTAAATAAATACCATATAGAGGTCTTTGTTTGTATAAGTAAACTTGTATAGTAGTTTTCAAAGGAATGCCATCGATTATTAGATTAACCTCTTTGGCATTAAACCAAATTATTATGATATTTGTCAATGAGTTTCTTCATGGTTCTGTTGTGTAACTTTGATGGTTGATCTCTATGGAATTAAAACTTGCTATGTAGTGATTGTTGTTTTGATTATGACAAATGCTAAAAACCCACAAATTAAAATCCACAATTCACCCACAAGAACATACTGCAAAGGAGTTGGGGTTTACATGTTTAAGTTTGTAACAAATCAAAAGTTAACGAGTAATATGTCATGTCATTGTGGGTGAAGTGTTATAATTTTTTAGGTGTCTCAATCTTTTTCCTATTGATTATTACTTTTGTTCTTATGAACAATAAAGCACACTTAATACACTTGTATTATGTTTTTATTCAGATTCTCTTATATATCAGTTATTTCTCCAAATGGCCATGTACATATCTACGAAGGCAGTAACACCATTAAACTTTGCTACTTTGGTTATTGATCAACAATCTAAATAGATGACTAGTCATCTTGATTAGTTGTTGCTTGAATGTGATAGTAACTTTAATAAGGAAAAGTACTTGTGAAAATAATCAGCTATTTAGGTAAGCTTTAGTAAATAAATATACAAATTTCTCCAACTTAGTGATTGGTTCAAGCGAATGAGGCTTAGAAAAAAAAAAAAGTTCCCAAAATGCTCAGTTTTCTTAATTGAAGTGAGTAACCAATCAGTAATCCAAATTCTAAATCTATGTTGAAATTGCAAAGATCCACTTTAAATTATATTAACCTATATGAATTTTTTTATTGCTTGGTTAATTTTTTTTTTTTTTTGGGTTTGTTTTCCTCCTTTCTTATGAAAAGGAAACATTTATACTGTGTTTGGTCGGAGAATTTGATGAGAGATTTGGAAAGGAAAATGAAAAAGGTAGATAAAATATAAATAAAATATACTTATATTTCACCTAATTTTACACACCTTTTTCCTTTTGCTTTCTAAATTAGCACATTCCACTCACATGGATACTCTAGAGGGACATAATGGGAGGTCAACACATTTATTGGCCAAGACCTACCATCAACCAACTTTCGTCCCTTTTTCTTTCCAAGTTTCAACCGATCAACACAGTTGAGCATCATCACAACCTACCTCTCTTTCTGTCCATTCTTCCTCACCTTTCCGTGCATAATACTATCCAGAAGTCAAGGCTGAACTGGAATCTAAAAAGAGATAAAAATACAAAAACAATTTCACATCAAGGAATTAAGTAAAATTGTATTTGTTTTGATAATAGTTATTGTAGTGATTGTTAAATTATTTTTATATAAAATAAATATAAATAATAAAAAAAATACAAAAATATTAAACATTAATGTTAAAAAAAATACTCAACATGTAAAAAATAAAAATAAAACAAAACAAATAAAACTATGATTTTTACTTAACAAAAAATATAAAAAATTAAACATTAATGTTCAAAAAAAAAATGTTTACACTACAATATACAAGAGTTTTAGAGACTAAATTTTTTGGTCTGTAAAAGTGAAAATTTTGTTGCAAAAAACATTTAGAGACCAATTTCTATTGTTTTGAGAATAGTTACTAAAAAGTAGTCTCGAAAAGTAAAAAATAAGACTTTTAGCGACAAAATTTTAAAAATGTCACTAATAAATACACTTTTAGTGATAAAATAATTTGGTCTTAAAATGGTTTATTTTTTAAGACAAAATTTGGTTTCAAAAAGATAATAATTCATCACTAATACCTAATTTTCGTTGCTAAAAATATAATGAAGACACTTTTTGCAATAAAAATATTTGGTCCCTAAAAAATAATTTTATCTCTAAATTTTGATCTCTAAAACCTTTATTTTTTGTAGTGCCAACATGTAAAAAATAAAAAAATAGTCCGGCGAATTATTTTCTATTACCAAGTCACAATCCCCCATCCTAATCCCCTCCCCAAGGTCCATCCTAATCCGCAGGGGATTATAAATCCCCTTTCCCTCTCCCTCTCCCAAAACAAACATAATATTAGTGTGTCCCACTTCAATCCTAATCCCAATCCTTCCTTTATCTCCCAAAACAAACGGGGCCTACGTAAGGTCTAAGTTATTTTAAAAAATAATAATTTTTAGACCACATTTTAAGAATTTAATATGAATGTAGTTATAAAACGAACTTATGTGATTTTTACCTAATGCATTAAATGGGTAATGCTATAGTGTGCAACTTACACCTTACACCTTTTTGTGTTCACTTACACCTTACACTTACAGCTTTTTTACCTTGCACTTACACCTTTTGTGTAAGTGGCACATGGTGTGCAACTTATACATTTCATTTATACCTTCCACTTACACTTACACCTTACACTTACACCTTTTGTGTGAGTGGCACATGGTGTGCAACCCACTTACACCTTTTGTGGGTTGCACACCTAAAAAAACTCCTAAATTTTAAATGTTGAATTGGCTTATCAAACACCATCTCACTCTTTCCCAAAAAAAATTTAAATTAAATTAAATTAAATTTTCAAAAATACTTACCTTCCACATTTTAAAAACAAATAATAAAATCATTTGCTACAATTATGAACCATGTTTGGTTGGTTTTTCTAGAAAAAAAAAATTCAATTTAAAAAAAAAATAGAAATCAATTTGATGAAAATAAATATTAAAAAGTATTTTTAAATTTTTAAAAATTATTTCTATCATCTCGAAAGATAAACTTTTATAAAATAATATATACTTTTTTTCACCAAATTATTATTATTTATTTTATAAAAACAAATTTTAAAAATCAAATAAAACAAATTTTGGAAAGGGTTAGCATTAAACTATCCTACTATTAAACATAAATGTTTTGTCATTGTTAAATGTGTTTTAAAATTCCATGATGATTTGCTAAATCAACACTTTTTACTCCGAGTTGATTGTTCAACGGCTAAAAAGATATTTAAGAAAGATGTTCAAAATCTTGCCCATAAACAAATATTTGCAAATTGACAAAGTTTATTATCTACATTTGACTTTGATATTGAATATATCAAAGCTGAACAGAATTCTTTACCAGATTTTCTAACTCGTGAATATTTACAGGGATCATGACCAACAGAGGCTGATGTTGTTGTGGTCGCGGCAAAGGATCCGATTCTTATGCTCACTAGAATATATATTCAACAAAATTTCCAATGCTTCAAACCTCACCAAATAGTTAGAAATGGGAGAATCTAGCCAATCAACTAAGGATGTCCTTCTCTCATCGCCTGAACAATATATATCTAATAGTATTACTAAGGAAACAGTCTTCTATATTGAACTAGCATATGAAAAATGGATGTCGAATCCATGGGAAATTAAACGGCGCTATTTAACGACTCAACAATTTCCTTCTCATTTTGATCAGTATCGCTATATCTATGAACAAATATTAATAGAAACCGCTGCCATTGAATTTCATCATACTTTGCATGATACTAATAAAGTGGCTAGCTCCATCTAGTATAGCAAAGCTATGATCCGTCGTATTATGCCCATTTCTACTTGGGGCATTCATCCACATACTACCCGAACATTGAATATTCGCAATCGCGAATCCAAATATAATTATTGGGATTACATTGATGCTTTTACCTATGTTTTTTTATTACCAGAATCCCATCCAAAATCATTCTTGGTTCATCTGCATTGTCCCCGATGTCCTCAACAACGATCTCCCTAATTAGTTTCTCGTTTGGTAGGATAGATTCGGGATCCAGTTAGATGTTTTACCAGAACCTATCCAACAGGCTTTTAACGAATGGCAAATTGGTTTCTCTCATTTACCAGTAAACAAGGATATTGCCATGACCAAATCCTTGGTTCATTTTATTATTCGATTTGGTATACCTTGGATTTGGAAATGAGATTTTCAATATGATTACCATAATAAAACACCACGTCTCAAACGTGTCTTTTTTGTGAGATGGTGGCATAAAGGCATGGATGCTAATCAAATATAATTACTTCAAAGTATCCAGTCTCATAGTAAGGCCAGCTAGGATGCTGTCCCTAAGGCCATTCCAACATCATCAAAATCTAAGAATCCATTTTCACAAATTCAAATAGAACTCCGTCATCAATATCTTGATTTATCAGAAACAGAATTGCTTGTAAAAAGTATGGATTATATTAAGGAACAATTCCTTCAATCTCTAACCAGAGAAAACACTTCCATGAAGTTTGTTACCAGTAGCCAGGGTCCAGACTTGGAAGATCTAGATTAGGATGAAATGAGTTTTCTGTATTAGCAGAAGAAGCTCAAGATCCAGCTGAAGAAGAACCTAATCTTGTTGATTTTTGGGACTCTTTGACTACACTAATTGCCAAACTCAACAAGGAAAAAGATAAAAAAAAGAAAAGGCAAAGCCTGAAGGCCCCTTACCAGCAATGCTTTCTAGCAGTGTCGACACAAAATGACAAACGAGGACAGTAAATAATTTTGCATTTCCAAAAAGGAGATTCTTTCTGTCTCCACCATCTGCAAACTGCCAATAAAGATAAGGATGCTGAGTCAAAAAGGTGATTCTCACTCAACCAAGAGGATAAGGATATCTAACTCCATCTACTTAGAATACGCCACATGTTCTCTACCTTATCTTATCTTATCTTTTCTTTTGTTTTTTTATAAATGGAATAGCTTCACCCTTGTTGAAGTAGAGTGTGTGTATGTAAGAGTATTAAAAATCGTGACAAAAAAATGTCACTAATTGTCAATTTTTAGCGACGTGTAAAAAATCTTTATAAAAAATTATTTTTAACGACAATTTTATTAGCACTTATTTTCAATAGTATTTGATGAGAATTAAATTCAATTATTAAAACCTATTGATAATTTATCTTTATAAAGTAGGCTAGTTTCATGTCGTAATCTATATTAATGGTAAGTTTTTATTTTTTAAGTGATTACGTAAGCTTAGAAAACCAAATAACCGATCTTTAAAAAAATAGTTAGACCAAATCAAATAAATAGCAGTTGAATATAAAATTTGAAACACAATTATTAAAGTTAGCTGGGATAATTCATCCCGGTTTATCCTTTATTTCAGCTATGTTATACCTAACAAAATTAATGAGACTCATATCAATTATTTTTTATTTGATTTTAAAATTTGTTTTTATAAAATAAAAAATAATAAATTGGTGAAAAAAATTTATTATTTTATAAAATTTTATCTTTCGAGGTGATAGAAATAATTTTTAAAATTTTAAAAATATTTTTTAATATTTATTTTCATCAAATTAATTTATATTTTTTATAAAAAAATTGATTTTTTTTCTAGAAAAACAAACCAAACATGGTTCATAATTTTAGCAAATAATTTTATTATTTGTTTTTAAAATGTGGAAGGTAATTATTTTTGAAATTTTAATTTGATTAATTATTATTATTTTCTTTTTGGCAATAGTGAGATGGTGTTTGATAAGCCAATTCAACATTTAAAATTGAATAATACTATATGCATCAATTAGTGCACAAACTAGTATATTAATTGAAGATGTGACATAATTTAAGATATTTTTTATATTTATAATTTGTATAATGACTGGGGTCAATAATAAGAATAATGTTACATGTACCAATTAGTAGACTAACTAGTATATCAATTGATGATGTAACATAATTTAAAAGATTTTTGATATTTGTAATGTGATTAATGAGTGTGATGAATAATAACATCATAACTAGTTTTGGTATACTAGTTAGTACACTAATTAGTGTACATAGCACCACCGCAATAATAATGTTATAACTAATGTTGGTACACTAGTTAGTACACTAATTGGTGCATATAGTACTACTCTTTAAAATTTAATGCATTAAGTAAAAATCAAATAAGTCCATTTTATAACTACATTCATATTAAATTCTTAAAATGTGGTCTAAAAATTATTATTTTTTAAAATAACTTAGAGAGCTTACTTCCGTTTGTTTGGGGAGATAGATGAAGGATTGGGATTAGGATTGAGGTAGGACCGACTAATATTGTATTTGTTTTGGGAAAAGGAGAAGGAATTCATAATCCTCTCCGGATTAGGATGGGCCTTGGGAAGGGATTAGGATGGACGCTTGAGACTTGGTATTAGAAAATAATCTGCCGGACTATTTTTTTTATTTTTTACATATGGTGGGCATTTTTTTTTTTGAACATTAATTATTTTTTTGTTAAGTAAAAATCATAGTTTTATTTGTTTTATCTTATTTTTATTTTTTACATGTTGGGAATTTTTTTTTAACATTAATGTTTGATGTTTTTGTATTTTTTTATTATTTTATATAAAAATAATTTAATAATCCCTACACTAACAATTATCATCCAAACAAATATAATTTTACTTAATCTTCTCACTAACAATCATCTCACTATGAATCCCCTATATTCTATCTCTAAAAACAAACGAACTCTTGATGCTAACTTAATTTACTTAGGCCTCGTTTGGGAACAGGCTATTTTAGTAACTTTTTGACTTTTTACGAAAAGATATGCAGAAAAATAGAGAGGTAATGTGACTAGTTTTAATTGGCTTTTTAGCTTTTTGGCTAAAATAGCCACTTCCCAAACGAGACTTTATGTACAAATATTGACATGTATCGCTATGCTCACAACCCTTGTGAGCAATCAGCACCATCCATACCTAAACCTGACCACTACTATACCTAACCCCACTCTTACCATCATTGCTACCACCAACCACCTCTACTACTACTACCACTACATGATTATAACTGTCACCATTGTCACAAGTACCACTGCCATTACTAGTGCCACCATCACTACTAAAATTACTAGCACAATCCCCTATCTTTATGACCATCACTAATCTATAGTCACAACCAACATTACCACCACAACTACCAGTCTATAGTCACAACCAACATTGTACCACCACAACTACCATCACCTGTCTATCTCAACTACATCACCTTTTTACCATCACCACAACCACTTTCACACCACTACCATCGCCTTTAGTGCCGTAACAACCACCCCTACTACCTCACCACCACAATATAAAAATAATAATTTTAAATTTTATCACGGCACATATATATCAAACAACTTGTTTTAATTCTTTTTTTGGGTGAATGCTTGTTTTAATTTAGTACTTAACTTTTTATCAAACTATATTTTAATTTTAAAAAATTCAACATTCAATTTTCAATATTTAATTGTTAGCTTTCAATTTTCAGTTTTATCAAACACCATTTGAGATGATGTTTGGTGCAAGTTTTACAAGTTGAAAACTGATTTATAGAAAATAAATGTTAAAAACACTACTTCAATTTTCAAATAATCTTTTTTTTATAGTTTATTTAAATTATTTTAATCTAATAAATTATAAGAAAAAATGCACCAAACACTCTGCATAGACTTTTAAAATTTAAAAATATTAGTAATTGCACCCGACATGTCCATATATGAATTTAATAGGCTTTATTTTTTTATTATTATTTATTTTAAGTAATAGTTCTTGGGGGCATTCATTCAATTTGTTTTCCTACTTGCCTGCTCAATAGGGAATTTGGTTTATTGATGAAAATTTCCTGCTAACATTAATTCATCATTCATGATTTGGGCTAACTTTATGGTCAGGGTAGTTTTGACTTTTACTGACATATTTTTTCATGAGTTGATAAAAGTGTCAATGTGTATTTCATTTTAAGAAAATGGTGTTGATGAAAATATCAGAACAGTTTATCAAATAAAAATAAATTAAATAATTAAAAGACTAAAATTTTAGATATAGATAAAAAAATACTTTTTTAACTTTATAAATTCCGTTAGTTTTATTTTTTTTTTTTTATAACATCCTACTTATATATTATTAAAAATGCTAGATATTTCTAATAAATTACAAACTAAGTAACAATGAGGTGTGGGTCTCCAACATATATGGATATGCAACTTATATAATTGATAATTTAATTTGTAATTTAGTAAGAATTTGTGAAAGGACGATCATATTAAATGACTCGTTAAAATTGCAGTTTAATTGATTATATATTGAAATTTAATTAACAATTCAATTTTTTTTAAAAATAATTTGTTAGATTTACTTACTTTTTGCATTAAAAAATATATTAAGTGATTTTTTAGAATTTATCAATTATGTATTGAAATTTAATTAATAAAAAATTTGTAAAATAAAAAAATGGCATGTCAGATTTATTTATTTTTGTTCTCATGAAATAATATTTCACAAAGTTTATGTAAATAATTATTTTTAATTAATGATGTACCAAAACCAACTCAATATTTTTTTAACGTAAATTATAAATACACTCATAAAATTTGCTTAAAATACTAATTAGCTCATATGATTCTAAAAATTATATCCCATCCCTTAAATTTTCTAATCACATAACAAATAACACTTTCATTAATCAACTATTAAGTCAATTAATAGTTTTTAATGATATTTTCAATTAACAGTTTTAGTAATTCATCATTGCATAGGAGAATAGTTAGAAATTTCATTTTTTTCTGTCGATTCTGTTAAATAACAAATTCTGACAAAAAAGATATTTATAATTTTAGAAATCACAATGAGCAATTTATATTTTAACCAAACTCAAAAATTATATTTGTAATTTATTCTTTTTATTTTATTTTATTTTATACACACACATTGACCTCTAGGCAAAATTTCTGATTCCACCCATGACTAGTGCAATATGGTAAATAAATTATAGCTTGCTCGTATGCAGGTTATTCAACTATAAAAAGAAAGAGCCCTTCTATTGATTTTCTGCAACAAAACAATAAGATTTCAATTTTCCTTTTGAGGTGTGTTTGGAAAGAAGGAAAATCTAAGAAATGGGTGTTGGAATGGGAGTTGTGATGATGATGGTGGGCATGGTGATATGCCTTGCCACGGTGGCACATGCAGCTCAAGGAACTGCTACTTACTATGGTCCTCCTTACTTGCGTGAGTGTTATTTTATTTTATTTTCTAATTAGATGTCTGAATTAGTTTGAGTGCATCTCAATTATTTTCAAAATCTTGAAATTAACGACTCGATAAATATTTATTGACTCCTTGAAGTTATTCGAGATTTTGATTCTTATTATTAAATCTTTATTGAATGCTCACTGTACAATTCAGGCCTTTAGGGGCCATCACAAGTCCTGTTTTGATTATTCGAATCTTTTAATATGTAGAACTTGTCAAAAACTTCATTTTTGTAAAAAATTATATTGATCGGATATCGATAACTATTTGATCAGGTCAAATTTCTGTCAACAATTTATTTTAAAGATCATATTTACCGTTGACAAAAATATGATTTGATCAAATAGATATCAATATCCGATTAACGTGATTTTTTGCAAGAATAAAGTACTTGGCAAGTTCTACACGTCCAACAGTTCAAATTATCGAAATAAGACCCATGGTGGGTCCCTATGAACCCAACAATATATTTTAATCTGATCTTGGACAGAAAAGGAGCCTGACTTATAATTTATACACCACTTGTATGCAGCAACAAACTTATGCATATTCTACATTATGTATTTGGAAAATCTTATCATCTGCTTTTAGTCATTATATTTTAATTTTTATATCATTTTAGTCTGTATTATTTTAATTGAATTAATTTTGACTCTAAACTTTTTATTTTGTGTCATAGTTTTAAGAATACAATTATAAATTTGATCAATTCAGTGATATAACCTTAATTAAATCAGTGATTTTTTTTTTTATCAAAAACCCTAACGGTGTTATCAATTGAACCATACTTATACAAAATCTAAAATTAAATGTAAAAATTGAACCAATTAAAATTGTAAGGACTAAAATATCACAAGCAACAAAATGTAAGAACTACCAATATATCTTTTTTTTTTTTTTTTTTTTTGTAGGATTGTAACACTTTATATAAGTGAAACAATTCACTTTTCTTTCTTTTTTTTTTTCTCAATGTAGGATTGTAATTATTTTAAAATTAAATATTATGAGAGTTTCAAAATCTCATACAAAACTATTTTTAAAATCAAAACGTTTATGTGAGATTATAAAATAAAAGTTAAATGGAAGCTAACCAATGGTAACTAATTAATTACAAAACGACTAAGCTAATGAACTAATTAGCTAAGCAATTCAAATGAAAGGCCCTAGGAAAATAGGGAGATATGCATGCTTGATTGCGTCCTCCCGAAAATCCACCACCTTGCCTCTAGATGCCTCTGTTTGCACATCTTTGGACCTCTGAAAATTGTGCCAACCTCTAGATTGCTTTTGTTTGATCTCAAGAACATACTGAGGGTTGATCGGCTAGAAATGGTGGTCATCGGCATCTTTGGCCGATCGGCTAGCTTGGTGGTGGTCGGCTGGGACATGTGGCGATGGCCTCACTGAAATTCCCTCCTTTTCTTTGCAAGAGAGCAAACAGAGGCATGGCAGTGTATTTGCAAGGAAATGTATGTATTGCCACCCTCCTTATCATGTCTCAAGCTCAAAGGAGTGTGGCACTTAGCTCTTAAGCTACCAACCAAGCATTTTCAATGCATGGTGGCCAAAGAATCCATCTTGTACAAGGTAGATAAATGCACACATAAGACTCGAAAGGCCTTCACTCTATCATGCACAATCAAGGGGGACGGCGACCAAAGAAACATGACACGTTTCATCACTCTAAGTATGAAACGTCCCACATTTCTTGTGTTTGGATTAACGTCTGATCCAAACACATGCAATGCAAACAACATGATTATCTTAGTCATGTTTTACTTGGCTCATTTTTGTTTACACATTTTAGCTTACCAATTAATCCCTTAACCGGTTAAGTCCAATGTGAAAGTCCTCTAATGAGAGGGGTTAACCAAAAGGGTGGTTTAGGATATGAGAGGGATTATGCCTTTGACTGGGAGAAACCCTCAAAAGAGGGTTAAAGCCATTTGAGTACAAACCCTACCTCATGCTTAAACACAAACTTAAGGCCAAACAACCCTCAAAACAAAAGGAAAAATGAAGAAATTAGGGAGGTTGCAGAATTTCACTGCTAAAATAACATGCAAAATAAGACTATAACATGCAAACACCTCATGTATAACATGCTAAAAGCCAAGAACACCAAGACTAGTGAAGAACACTACACTAGAGGCATGTAATATCAAGCTTAAATGATCAAACCAACTCTACACAGAGCTTAAACATGCCAAAACAATGGCCAAACCATGCTAGAGTTGGAGCACAAAAAGCTATAAAATCATGCGTACATGTTGGCTCGCAAGCAAGACACAAAGCACAACTCTCAAAAAGCAATGAAAGAGTGAAATATGTGAGAGTGTGACAGGGATACATGCTCTGAAATTACATACAAAATGATGCTATGGCATGCAAACAACCCAAGCAAAGCATGCTGGAGAACTCAAAACACAAAGCTAGCTAAAGCAACTTCACTATAGCCATGCAAGGCAAAGTATATATGGCCAAGACCACCCAAAACAGAGCTAAAGCATGCTAAAATAGTAGCAAAAATGTGCTGGAGTTAGGCTAACACAAGATAGAATGATAGGCCAAATCATCAAACATGCTAGGCTAATAAGCAAAATTACACTGCAAGTGCAAGGTGCAAGAAATAAGTGACTAAACCAGCCAAAAACAGAGTTCAAACATGTTAAAATATAGCCAAAAACATGCTTGAACTAAGCTAACATAAGCCATAAGAACATGCTACTTTGTAATGCTAATAAGGCATGGCATAGAGAGACAAGGAATGGAGGCCATCCCCTCCCATTTTGGACCTCAAAATGAACTTTCTACCACTGAAATTCCTCTAGAATTCAGTGGCTTTAAGACCGAAAAGATGGACTCAAAAGCTCTTAAAAGAAGGCTCATAAGGCTTTACAAGCCAAAGGGCCAGAGGGGGGAAAACACCCCCTAACCAAACAAGGCTTAAACCACTATTTTAAAACCTCAAAATTAGAGTTTTTTATGGTTGAAAAACCAAGTGAAAATAGTTTAAAGAGATGGCTAAACACTTAGTTAAAGCAAGGCTTAAAAGGGGCAAAGCCTTACCCTTGAAGCACAGCAGCAAAACAAGTCTTCTTCTAAGCCAAAACCAGCTTTAGGAACGCCAAACAAGCCTTAAGGAACCTCAGCTCCAAGATAGGGATGTTTGATCAAGGGGTTGTATGCAAAATTGTAGAGAAAACTCACTTTCAAACACAATATATATATATATATATATAGAGAGAGAGAGAGAGAGAGAGAGAGAGAGAGAGAGAGAATTCTAGAGAGACAGAGAAATTTCAGCTCTAAAATTTTGTAACCCCTAAAAATGGGGAGAGGCCTCCCTTTATATAGGAAAACAAGCCAAAAGCTTGTTTCCATCCCTTTATACACGTGTATAGAGGATGGCTTCAGTGACCAACAACTGGCACAACTGGCACATAAAATATCTAAAAAATGAGAAAAAAATGCCGTCAGCCATCAATAGTGGCCGACTGGCCACACATGTGGCCGATCGGCCACCACTGATAGCCGGCAGGCACAATCCATGGCCGATGGATTGTAGGGATGGCCGGTAGGCCACTCTCTCCCTCATAAGCAAATAAGTAAGCATTTGGTCCACAACCAAGCACAAAACAGACAAGTTGAGAGACTCCAAGACAAGGCACTCAGCCGAGACCTTTAGAGACTCGAAACAAAATGAGCATGTGCAATCATCGGGTGTTGAAATGATGATGTCCAAGTCTTGAGGACGGTAAAAAATGGGGTATCTACATGTGGGTACTGCGAAGGATCCGCGTCTGGTCCAGATTGGGTCCATGTTGTCTTCGGAGGAGTGCGAGCGCTTAGTCGCTTTATTAAAGATTTCAAAGATGTTTTCGCGTGGTCCTATGAAGACATGCTTGGAATTGATCCTAAGATTGTACAGCATCGGATCCCTCTTGACCCCGAGGCCCGACCCGTCAAACAGAAGCTTCGAAGAATATGCCCGGATTAGGCTTTGAAGATTAAGGAAGAGGTCACCAAGCAGATAGACGCAGGGTTTTTGCTAGTATCTGAGTATCTGACTTGGTTGGCCAACATTGTTTCAGTGCCGAAGAAAGATGGTAGAATTCAAGTATCTGTGGATTTCAGAGATCTAAACAGAGCCAATCCGAAGGATGACATTTCTCTACCGCACATCGATGAATTAGTGGACTTTATCGCAGGCCATGCGTTGTTCTCCTTTATGGATGGATTTTTCAGGTATAACCAGATACTGATGACACCTGAGGATAGAGAGAAGACTGCCTTCACCACGCCGTGGGGAACCTACAGCTACAGGGTGATGTCATTTGGGTTGAAGAATGCTGGGGCTACCTATCAACAGGCTGCAATCACAATTCTACATGATATTATCCACAAAGAGGTCGGCGTGTATGTAGACGACATGATTGTCAAGTCCAAGCAAAGAGAGGGCCACTACACCGCCTTGAAGAAATTCTTCTAACAGATCAGAGAATATCGGTTGAGGTTGAATCCACAAAAGTGTACATTTGGCGTGACAGCAAGAAAAATGCTGGAATTCTTGATTACACAAAGGGGTATCAAGCTAGATCCTTCCAAAATCAAGGCCATCCTAAAAATGCCACCACCAAGGACTGAAAAGGAAGTGCGAGGCTTTCTGGGTAAAGTGTAATTCATAAGATGGTTTATTTCAAAATTAACCTTGACTTGTGAACCACTATTTTGTCTCCTAAAGAAAGGAAAGAAATTCCAATGGGATAATCGATGTCAATTTGCTTGTGAGCAGATCAAGCAGTACCTTCAAAATCTGCCTGTGTTGTTGCCGCCAGAGCCGGAGAAATCGTTGATTTTGTATCTGTCAGTAACAAACACAACGATGGAATGCATGCTTGCGCAAGAATCTGATGATAGAGTGGAAAAAGGCATTTATTATCTGAGTAAGAAAATGCTGGACTATGAGACTCGTTACACCCCGCTAGAGAAGGCTTGCTTAGCCTTAGTATGGGCTACTAGGAAGTTGAGGCACTACATGTTAGCTCACTCTGTAATTCTGGTTTCGAGATTAGATCCTATCAAATATCTCTTCGAGAAATCAGTGCTTACGGGTAGGTTAGCCCGTTGGTTGCTCATTTTCTCCAAATTTGATTTGAAATATGTGACTCGCAAGTCTGTTAAGGAGAGAGTGGTAGCTGAGTTCCTAGTAGATCACCCAGTGGAAGGTGATAAAGCAGTAGAATACCTATTCCCAGATCAGGCTATTCTGTAAGTTAAGAAAAAAACTTGGACAATGTACTTTGATGGAGCGTCTAACCAGTATGGTTATGGGGTAGGGATGTTGCTGATAGCACCCGATAGTTCCCATATACCCTTAGCCTTCAAACTCTAGTTTAAAGTATCTAACAGCGAAGCAGAATACAAAGCGCGTATTGCTGATTTGGAAGCCGCCTTGGAACTAGGGGCAAAAAAGTTGGACGTCATTGGAAACTCGAACCTGGTTATGTCTCAAGCAAAAGGAGACTGGAAGGTCAAAGAAGAAAAGAAAAGATGAAAATCTATCACAAAACCTTGACGTTCTGATTCCTAGATTTGAGAAGCTGACCTTTACGCATCTATTAAGAGAGAACAACAGGTTCGCTGATGCTTATCAACTTTATCTTCTATGATAGACATCCCGTTGGGGGTTCGGATGCGTCCAATCATTATTGAACAAAGATATACACCGGCCTACGAGTTTATCGCAGCAATAAATGAAGTGCAAGATCAAAACCCCTGGTATTATGATATCTGGAACTTCTTGGAAAAGGAGGTTTATCCACCTGGGGCAAATGCCAAAAATAAAAGGGCAATACGACGGATGGTCGTTCACTTTATCATCTGCTGGGGGTAAGTTGTATAAAAAGGGTCATCTGGGAATGCACAAGCTGTGTGTTGACACAGAAGAGTCGAAGCGCCTAATGAAGGCCATCCATAGGGGAGAGTGTGGAGCACACATGAGCAGAGCAATGCTAGCCCGGAAGATTCTCAGGCAAGGTTACTATTGGTCAACGATGGAGGAGGATTGTATTGGTTTTGTTCGGCGATGCCACAAATGCCAAATTCATGCAAATCGCATGAACATCTCGCCGTGGAAGCTGAACAACATGATGTCACCATGGCCTTTCTCAGTCTGGGGAATTGACGTCATTGGGGCAGTTACACCCAAAGGGTCAAATAGGCATGAGTACATTTTGGTGGCAATTGATTATTTCACGAAGTGGGTGGAAGCTCAGTCTTATGCTGTGTTGAAAGCAGCGCATGTGGCTAAGTTCATCCGCAACAACATTATTTGCCGTTACGGAGTCCCGAACAAGATCATTTCAGACAATGGTTCCCATTTTAAGAAAGAAATGATCGACTTGTTGGAGAAATACAACGTGACTTTTTATAAGTCATCTACATATCGACCGCAAACCAACGGAGCTGTTGAGGCGGCCAACAAGAACATCAAGCACATTTTGCAAAAAATGGTTGAGACTTAAAGGGACTGACTCGACAAATTGCCATTTGCTCTTTGAGGCTATAGAACTTCAATTTGGACATCTACTGGGACAACCCCGTACTCTCTTGTTTATGGGTGGAAGGTGTTCTGCCGATTGAAATAGAGGTTCCATCACTGCGGATTATGGCTGAGTGTCAGATAGCAAAGGTGGATTGGCAGCAGAGCAGATTCAAAGAACTCATGTTGTTTGACAAGAGAAGGCTGAAAGCACTGTACCATGTTCGAGGCTATCAATGTAGGATTGCCAGGGCTTTTAACAAGATAGTTAAGTCTCGGAATCTTAAGGAAGGGGATTTGGTATTGAAAGACAACCGATCTCCCATCTATGACCCTAAGGGCATGTTCAGACCCAATTGGATTCGTCCTTACATTATCAAAACTATTTGGTTGGATGGAGCTGTGATTCTTATGGACCTGGATGGCCTAGAATTTTCCCAGTCGATCAACATGGACAAGTTGAAGAAATATTACCCCTGCGAGGCTCGCTAGGCTAAAAACCCGGAAGGTGACCTAGGCAAAAGTTAGAGCACAGGAAAAACTAAGCTCGCAAGGTTGAAAACCCAGAAAGGGCGGCCTTGGCAAAAGTTAGAGCACAAAAGGAGAGCGTTAATACCCGAGTAAACCCGAACCGAACCGCATAAGGCCTAATTCCGAAGTCCGGCCGTAAACACCTCCAAATCAACTGTGTCCATATGTTTGATCAAGGCATCCCTGTTTATTCGTTATTTGAAAGTTCGATTGTGATCCTTACCCTGAGAGAAGAGTTAACTACAGTGATGAGTAGGTGCTATTCATTCAAGGGGCAATTTTCCATTTTTGGATGCGGGTTTGTACATCTCAAGGATAGATTCCTTGTGTGTCAAGTTGTGACCCTTATCGAAAATGGTTTTGAAAAGTTTTAAAAACAGTTGATTTTGTTCAAATTAATCTTTTTACAACTTAGACCATTTTTGGACCAAAAGAAAAATTTTCAGCACTCATAACTTCAATTTCGTTGATTTCAATATAGAGTTCTCCAACTATCGATACACATCAAAGTTGTTTTTATTACATTCAAAAGGAAAATTTGAAAGGTTAGATCAAAGCAATAAACTTGGGCCATAGATAAGTCAGGTGTTCCTGCGTCCCCTCCCTGAGCTCGTAGAAGCTTCAGATGTTAAAGTAGGCCCAGCTTGCACCTCATCTTCAAGCCAAGTCAAGCACTTGCCAGAAAGTACGCAATTAAAACTAGAGGTAGGAGCCAGAAGTTCTCTTATCCTCCACGTAGTGAGATATTGAGCCAATTGTGAACCTCGGATTGGGTATGAAGCTGGGCACTCTACCCCCTCTTCTGGGCAAGTCTGGTCCTGTCCGAACTGACACCTAAACCGAAATGGAATGTAGAACACACAGAGTGTCAACCCAATCAGCTGAATGCCAGGTTGTCGAGCCATGCTATAGCTCATCTCCGACAGATCAAACCAGGGACAACGCCAAGCAATGTCAGTAGCAGACCTGTTGCACATCCAATAGCACCACCATCCCTCGTCCAGGGAATCCACAAGCTGTTGGCGAAAGAAATAGCCTCGTGCTGAATATACAGGGCAAGAATCCACTACTTTCAACCTATCCATGAGCCATATCTGGGGAGAGATGAAAGAAAAGAGCGATTAAAGAATAGAGAGATGTGCGTTGAGAGGAAAAGTGAGAAAGGGTTTTGAGAGAAAAACAGAGCATAAGTGCCGAGTGATGTGAGAAACACATATAAAAAAAGGTGGAAAACATTACCTAAAGAAGTAGTGGACTTCCTGTAAATCTGTTTGTCTATCGTTGATGAAAGGCATCTAAACCCATCAAAGTCTCGGCCAATACCAAGCCCATGCAACTCTTGCCCTCCTTTAAACCTTGTGCCACTTCAACTAGCCGAATGCTAGACCTTCCAAAACTCAGGGCAAAAAGGAAATCAGCTAACAAGCACAAACAAAGGGCATGTTGCCAAAAACCCTATCAAAGACGGTCACTGTAATCACCGGCATCGAAAAATCAATGAATTAGACTGGGAATGTCTAGTTCTCTGTTGTGGGCCAAAGATCAAGCCTCGTGCATGGTGAGTCCGCACATCCTTCCCAAAGCTTGGGCAAGACCAAAATGAGACTGGGGCCAGATTTCCTCGTCACGCTAGGATTCCATCAACACTTGAAATTCTTCGATTGTCGGGCATAGCCCTTGTCCCCCAAAGCTAAAAACGTGCATAATCGGGTTCCAACATCTAACCGCAGCATGAAGGAATGGAAAACATAGTGGAGAATGACTTAGCGGGAATAGTGCATTTATCCCGAAACTCCAAAAATTTACTTTTTCTGAGCCATCTAAAGTGGCAATCTAATTTGAGAGTTTTTCGGTAAAGAATGGCTCCATTTGTGGCAAAAACAGAGCTAGAATGAAGAAACTACGAAGTCCCATCTTTTGTAGATGATAAGGTACTGAGTGGAAAACAAGTGGCAACAATCTGGAGGTCTCTCACATTGATAGCTGACCGGCCAGTGGTGATGGCCGACAGGCCGCTTTTGTAGCCGACCGGCCACCACTGGTGGTCGACAGACACCACTGGTGGCTGACAGCCTCTATTCATGGCCAGTGACCTTCCTGTCTATCTTGCGGTCCACCTGTGTGTTGAGAGTGCAGAGAACTTGTGTTTTGTTTTGCTTTTTTGCGCATTCTAAGGTCTTGTTTTGAGTCCCTTTAGGCGTAAACATGTCCATTGAGTTGTATTCATCTTATTTTGTTTATCGAGTTGTATTTGTGTTGTTTAGTTTATCGAGTTATTGTGTTGTTTATCGAGTCATTTTATTGTATATTGGTTTGTTCTTTTGTTTATCGAGTTGTTGTTATTTTGATTATCGAGTTGTATTACTTTGTTTATTTCAGTTGTAGGTCAGTTTGTTACCTGATTCAGACTGTTGTGACAATACAAGTAGTCGGTTTTCAATGTCAAACTCAATCTCATTTTCATGCTATGCGATGCTCATGATGCAAAATACAATACTTTTTCAAAAATATACTAGGTTTCATTCCGATCATGGTTACTTTTTACAAAGGTGTAGTACAAGGTTTTATAGAAAATAAAACTCGTCTAAAGCTGTACAATGTGCTAAAATGACTAACAACAAGAAACTAAGTAAAAAAATACAGGTAGATTAGCGCCAGCTCTCTCAGACTCGAAAGGCCCTCTTCGTCCTTTTCCTCAGCAGAGCGGACTCTGCAGAGCTTTCTCCATCTGCGCCGCTATCTGACCAGATGCTGAATCAAAATCGGAACCAGAGTCAGAGTCGTCGTCGTCCTCTACCTCAGAGCCTGACTCGGCATCTCCATTAGCAGAATCCGAGCCAGTGTCATCGCCTCCGCTCTCGGACAACTCAACATGTTGACTCGCTGCCTCTTCGGCCTCGCTGGTCTCAGTATCATCCTCGCTCAAAATAGGCTTTAAAGGGCCACTCTCAGCTCGAGTGCTCCTAGCTCGGCCTTGGCTGTACACTGGAGCCTGTCTCTCTCTCCCTGCTACTGGAGGGGGTACTGATGGTCCTGGCACTGCTATTACTGGTGTCTTCGAAATAGGTGGGACCTGAAAAGGCAGTTGGTATATGTCAACCACAGTATGTGTATCAGATACAAGTATGGTGTGCAGAATAAGTACATGCAGAAGTCAGGTACAAAGTATGGATACAGTATGACAATGCAGTATTTCAGATGCAGTGTATCAATGCAGCGTGGGAAAATTTTCAGTTGAAAAGTTAGTTTGAGTGTATCGATAGAAATGTGATAACTGGAATATAGGAAAACTGAAGAAATTACATGAATGCCATGGAAGCCAAGCACTGCCTCCCTCCTCAAGATCATGCCCTCGAATGAGGCTAATAGCTCCAGTAGATCCTCAGTGTATCTTGGGGGTGCCTGCAAATGCATTTAGGAATGATTAGTGTCTGGAATGAATGAATATCTGAAAGAGAATAGAAACAAAGAAAAACTGTGATACATACTGGAGGTGAGTCAAGAACTCTAACATATCTATGACCAGCTACTGAAGGCTCAATCGGAATCTAGTAAGCCTCTCCGGTGTACCTCCAGCAAGTCAACTCGGTCGAAAGCGCTGGCCAACCGAAGCCTTGTCTAGCGAGGGGTACCCCTCTGGCCCTACCTCTCGACGTTCGAGCCCTACTCGTCGAAAGGACATCTGTTGCTCTCCCAGTACGAGCACGAGCACCAGTCAAGGGAGGCATGGGATGTGTCTGGATAAATGTCGCATAGTCCCCTTCCCAAAGAAAGTAGTCGACGTCCACGTCCCGAGTAAAGTCAATCACCTCTTGGGAGGAGAGGCTCTCTGTAGCTCGCATAGATGGCGGATGTGCCATAGGAACTACCTGTTGTGGCAAACCCAAGGTTTGGCGTATGAAGCGCTCTCCTAAGAACCAGGCTCGGCATACCGGGCCCTCGAGCACAAGTCAGAAACAGAAAGCCCTTCGAGTGCCGGCAAATTGGTCCCTGACTCCCTCAGGCATCATTACCCAAGGCTACCAAGAGATCTGCAAACAGAGAATACACAGAGTGTTAGTTGCCATTAGATATGCAATATGAATCAAAGCTGAAGTAAGCAGCAATAACTGTGAGTTTTGAGTTACCTCTGCCGCGGTCACGGTGTCGAAGTACCGGCGAAAGAATGGAAAGGTCTCCCTAGTCCTCCTCAAGCACCTGCCGTCGTACCGATGAGATTATAGTACAATAGAAGGCATCTCCAACTCTGGCTCTGGGGCAAGGGTCAGAAAGTATGCATATACCCACAGCTGCAAGAAGCAAAGGTAACAGTGAGTGTACAACATATAAACACAGGCAATGCAGAAAGCAGAATGTGTATGTAGAATGCATAGAATGCAAAAAGCATAATGTGTGTACAGTGTACAAAAAGTGCAAAGCAGAAAGCACAGCAGGAAATGCAAAGCAGAAAAGTATAGCATACCTCTCAGGCTCTCCAGTAGCTGCCGAATCTGTTCTCACTCCTGCGGGATGTCGAGCTCATGTAGCCATACAAAGTAACAAGGCCAGCGCCGCCCCAATCATAAAGCCGAACCTGAGACAAGTCCACCAAGGCACTCAAGAGATATAATCCTACAGTGTTCACCCTGTCAACCAACAAGGTGGTGCCAAAAAGGAACATTAAGAAGCCTCTGGTGTACTACTCTATCTCTTCTAGGGTCTCTGGCTCTGTCCCTCTGAAGTGCTCTGAAAACCAAGTGTATTGCACCATCCCCGACCGGAAGAAAGGTGGGCATGCCCCTAGCAGGTAGATCCAGACGGCCTCCCACTTGCCCATCTCTGTAGTATAAGGGATCGGACAATCCCCTACCTCTATGCCAGTGAGCATAGAGAAGTCATGGGGAGTCATCGTCATCTCCCTAGCAATAGAGAAGTGAAAAGAGTTGGTGGTATCCCACCACCTCTCTACTAATGCGCCAAGTAAGGGGCTACTCGCTATGAGATGAGATAGCCCTATGCAGAACAAGCCGAAGCTGGCCTCATCGATAATCTGGCAGACACCGGCGGGGAGCTCCATGTACCACTCCCTTACGGATGTGGCTCCGTATCCTCTGATAGAGTGCAAGTCCTTCTGTAATCAGAATGGGTAGACGAAAGGCAATGTAAGACATACAGTGCAATAGTGTGTTTGAGATAAGCAGATGAATGGCAGTGTAAGAAATACAATGGAAGAGGGTGATTCATGTAAGGAATACAAGGCATATTAAGGAAAATGTAAGAATATAGTGTATACCTCAGTGGCACCGTAAGATAAATGGGACTCTAGCTCTCGTAGCAAGAGCAAGAGGTCCTCTGGTACACCTCGTGCAAACCCTCTAAAATGACGAATACTACCGGGTGGAAGCACATGTGTCTCAGGATGATATGTCTCTGGGTCAAAAGGTCAAACCCTGGGTAGTAATGGTACAGGCTCGGGATCCGCCTCCATCCCCGAAGAAGATCCGTCATGTGGAATGTCATCTGCCATCTGAAAAGGTGGTGAGAAAATGGGCGAAAATGAGGAAAATGACTGGGAAATGCCAAAAGTTAACAAAAGTCAACCCTAAGAGAGAGGAAAAAGGGAAGAAAAATTCAAAGCCTGAAAAAAAGGCACCAAACCCAAGAGAAACTCGAAGGAAACAAGCCTCAAGTGGTGAAAATGAAGAAAAAAACACTGAAATCAAATTTCAATCGGTTCAAAACAAAGGAAATTAAGAGGTTTTAGCGAATCAAACATTCGTGGGGCGTTGGAAAACGCATACAAAGCGCAGATCTAGAGGGAAAAGTGTCTAGAGAGAGAAAGGAAGGATTTTTGGCAATGGGGAAGTGGGGAAATGAAGTTTGGGTGTGTTTACTTAAAGGCCCGAGAGAAAAAGACCAAAATGGCCCTAATCTGCCATTGGTGGCCGACCGGCCACCAGTGGTGGCTGACAATGCATAGGGGTAGCCGACAGGTGGCCGACACCCTCCCTTGGTGGCTGACGAGTTCCCAGTGCCCCTCCTTTGAATTTTGATGTTGTTTTGTGTCCTTGTTTCTCAAGAAATGCAAGGAAAGTTCACTTTTAAGTTCCAATTGCCTATGCGGAAGCTTTAAACCGTGTCTTCAGAACATGATGTTCAGTGCTATTCAACATGAATGAGGTGTATCCTTTTAAAACATATTGCAACTCTTCCGAGAGGTAAATTGGAAGTTGCGACTGAGTTGGTTTTATCGAATACGCTTTTGTCATTACATAGAACGTGCATCTCTTTATCGTTGCATGGAACGTACATTTCACATATGATCTTGCATCACTTCTCACATTTGCATAGAGCATGCTACAATTTTCCATTCGCCTAGGACATGCATTTGGTATTCTGCATAGAACATGCTACTAATCTTGCATAGAATATGCATGTTGTGATATTGATTGTGCATAGAACATGCATTTTGTGCTGTTGCATTTCCAATGTGGCATAGAACATGCTCCGGCTCTCGTCGCATAGAATATGCTCATGTTTTGTTTCTCGCATGTTGTGCATAAAACATGCCTTTAACATTGTGTCTTGGTTATTCATCTTACATAGAACTTGCATTCTTACTATATTATACCTGTTAAGTTTCTTTCTGATGCAAGCATGATATTGTATGTACGGTTCATTCAGAGGAGTTCCAGGTAGAATCACTTGTACCCTTCAAATCACCTCTTCTCCACTTGCGTGCAGCGCGTTAGGGCGTTTTGGTTAAAAACATTTGAGTGCATCCTAATGTTTATTACCTCCTTCGGTTACCACTTCTTTTGGTTAAAAGCATTCGGGTATGTCCCGGTGTTTACACCACTCCTTTTGGTTAAAAGTATTCGGGTGTGTCCCAGTGTTTACACTGCTCTTTTTGGTTAAAAGCATTCGGGTGTGTGCCAGTGTTTACACCACTCCTTTTGGTTAAAAGCATTCGGGTGTGTCCCGATGTTTACACCACTTCTTTTGGTTAAAAACATTCGAGTGTGCCCCGATGTTTACACCACTCCTTTTGGTTAAAAGCATTCAGGTGTGTCCTGGTGTTTACACCACTCCTTTTGGTTAAAAACATTCGGGTGTGTCTTGGTGTTTACACCACTCCTTTTGGTTAAAAGTATTCGGGTGTGCCCCGGTGTTTACACCACTCCTCTTGGTTAAACGTGCTTGGGTGTGTCCCGGTGTCCATACCATCCTAGTTTTTTTTCACGCGCGACGTGGTAGGATCTTGTTTGAGACCTTAGGTGCACCCGATGGTCGTTCTTCATTTTTCTTACGCGTCGCGTAGTTAAGCTTGCATAATTTTTTTACATCCTTTCTGCATGAAATGTGGTTCAATCTGTAATTTTCACGCGTGGCGTGTTTGCTTACTTCTTCTTATGATTGATATTGCTATAATTTGTTTCGATTTTTGCTTGCACTGTATTTGCATTCAAATATTTCGTTATAACCTCATTACATGATCATAAGTTATGTTCCTGCATCATGCATATCATTTGCATCTTGCCCCAGAACTACGCTAGTTTGATTCTTTGCAAAGGGATACACAGGCAGCCTGTGGGCGCAACCATTTGTTTTGTCTTGTTTGTTTGCTGGTCGAAGTCTTCGACCTTGTCAAAAATGCGTCGTCTCTGGGCTTTGACATTCACTCTCGTCATTTCATGACTTCCGAGTTCTGTCAAAGAGGGGCAACTGTAGACACCCAATTTTTTACAGTTCTTAAGACTCAGACGTCATCGCTTGTGCACTCGATGATTGTGCTTGTTTGTGTTCGTTTTGAGGGCTCGAAGTCCTCGGTGGAGTATCTTGCCTTTAAGCCTTGAATGCTTATCTGTTTTGTGCACTGTTTTGAACCAAAAGCTTGTTGTTTCAAGTTTGGAAGAGTGGGTGACTTGTCAGCCAGCCCCTTGGGCTATTGCCTGGACTTGTTCTTGTCAGCTACCAGTGGTGGCCAATCGGCTATCAGTGATGGCCGATGGCCACCAGTGGTGGCCAACGGCCATTAGTCTCTTTTTCAAGATATTTAGTGACAGTTGTGCCAACTATTGCACACTAAGCTACATCTCCATACACGTGTACGGTAGGATGTTCCTAAGCTCAAGAGTTGTTTTTCTATATATAGGGGGGTTCCACCCCCATTTTAGAGGGTTAGCAATTTTAGACCAAAAAAATATCTCTCTCTCTAGCTTTCTCTCTCTCTCTCTCTCTCTCTCTCTCTCTCTCGATATTTTGTGCTTGGTTGCCTAGTTTCTCTATACTTTTGCATATCAACCCTTAATCAAACTTGACCATCTTATGTTGAGGTTCCTTGGAGTCTTGTTTAAAGTCTAAAAGGAGGTTTGAGCTTGAATTTGTGTCTAATTTGTGCTTTGCTTCAAAGGTATAGCACTTACCTTGTTTATGTTTGTTTTGTATACTTACTTTCCAATCTTTTTCAACTGTTTTTGGGCTAATTTTGAACTGTAAAAAACTCTGTTTTGTGGCCTAAAAGTGTTCATTTGAGATCATTTTGAGTTAAAGGGTGGTCCACCCTTCTTGTTCCTTTGTTTGTTAAGCTTTTGTGCTATTATTCATCGCTTTAAAACCAACTTTTTTGGCCCTTTTAACCACTGAATTTCAAAGGTTTTTCAGTGGTAAAAACCTAGTTGGCCTCATGTATTAGTTTATTGTTTTAGCTTTTTGTGGCTTAAGTCTAGCATGTTTTAGACTATATTTAGGGCTATTTTGCCTCTGTTTTTGGTTGGTTAATTCATTTGAGCCCTGTATGGCATAGTTGAAGTGTAATTTCCTTTACTAGCTTGGTGTTTTAGGGCTTTAATCACCCTTGTTTTAAGTTAATAGCATGTTTTAGTGTTTTGTACTTAATTTCAGCACTTTAATTTTTGCAATCTCCCTCAATTCTTTACTCTTTTGTTTGCTTTGAAAGTGGTTTTAAACCCCTTGTTTGCCTAAGTGTGAAATTGAGGTACTACACCTAATGGTTTAATCCCTTAGGGGGTTCATTACCAACAGTGTAACAACTCTTTCATGCCCAAAGCTACTTGTGGTTTGAGCCACTTTTCCATTAGAGGACATTCACCAATGGACAATTGGATTAATGAATGGTTTGGTAATTAAAATGAGTAAACAATATTGGACAAGTAAAAGAGGCAAGATAAGCATCTTTCGTGTTGCATTGCATGTGTTCGAATCGGACGTTAATTCAAACATAAGGAAAATGGGACATTTCATACTCAAAAGTGATGAAATGTGCACTTTTCTTGGTCACCATTGCCCTTGATCATGCATGATAGGGTGGCGGTCTTTTTGAGTCTTGTTTTTCATTTATTAAACTCGGACAAACTTGGTTCCTTAGCCATCATGCATGGAAATTGCTTGATTGATGGTTTAAGGGCCAAGAGTTACACTCCTTTGAGCTTGTTTGATGATAAGGGGGGTAACAGTACAAACAATCCTTGAGAATACACTGTTTTGCCTATGTTTGCTCTCTATTGTAGCAAGAGGAAGTTCAGGATAGAAGTGGCCGACCGGCCACCAAAAGTAGTAGACCGGCCCTCAGAAGTAGCCGACCGACCACCTATGGTAGCCGGCAGCCACCATTGGTAGCCGACCAGCCATCAATGAAATTTGCTCAGTTTGTTGAGAAGGTGGAGCAGAGGTGTTCTGGAAGTTGGCGGCATTGTCAGTGTCCAAATGTGCAAACAGAGGCGTTCAGTGGCAAGGCAGTGGCTTTTTTGGTTGGAAACCGAGCATGCATGGGCCTCCCTCACTTCTCGCCATTAGCTAATTAGATTAATTAGCAAAACTTGAAATACATGTTGTAACTATTTAAGTAGAGTAGTTAGTTAATTACTTCATGTTGCAATTAATTAGCTTAATTGCTTTGTAATTAGTTAGTTAAGTGTTTGGCTAATTAATTTGATTTGTAATATTTTATTAGCTTAGAATAGTTAGTTAATTCATTTCAAGTGTTGTAATTAGTTAGCTTAATCAACATAGCTATTTAGCTAGCTTATTCATTCAGACCCTCTTTCGCAAGGGCGTAATGTTGTAATAAGTGTGCGTGCGTGTGTGTATGTCTTCCAACTCCACATCTTTCTCCCTTTTATTTAATATCTTTCGATGGTTAGATTAGGGATATGTTTCACTTAGCATATCGCATGCTTGCATCCATCAATTTGTATTGCATGCACTGAGGCTCGGCGCATCATTCAAACTCCATTACAATTTCAATATCTTCTTTGAATACGTGTTTTATCGCGTGTTGTTCAAATCGATCCATATGCCATATTAGTAGCCAAGCCTATTAATTGCATTATCGCATGTGTTGCATTAGACATCTTGTATAGTTAGGATCATGCATCTTTCTAACTTGTTTCTGTTTTGGCTTGGAGTACTCAGTAAGTTTTTATGCTTTAGCATACTTGCATGAGTGTGATTGCCCTGTTGCCATGTTTCGCATGCTTGCCATGAGGCTATGTGCTTAAATGCTAAACTGTTTGAATGCCTGTGGATGAAGGCTTGTTGTTTGGATTGGAACGATTCAACGGATGTGCGTTTTAAAGCTCACTTTGTTGAGTGGCAAATCATATTTTAAGCCCACTATGTTTGGTGACAAATCCGCATCTTTAAACCCACTTGAGGGTGGCAAATTCAAACCATTTTCGCAAACAAACATGAGTTGAATTGTTCTAAGTCTTGCAAACTAGTCTATACTTGTTTGTGCACATCACATAATAAAGCTAGCTTAAATAACCAAAATAAAAACGCATCATGTTTATAAAACGCATATCATGATTAGTAGAGGTCGATCTTTGATCGGGTGAGCAGGGGTGCTCATTTCATGACATTCCCCCCTCGTACCTAAGTTCCCGAACCGAGGCAACTTTGGTGATGACGGACACGTCGCCTTCGGCACGAGTCAGGGTTTCCTAAATTTCCCAAAAATAAAATACTTAGGTGGCGACTCTATATCTGGCAAAGCAGTCCAATTTTGGCATTATTTGATTTAAAATCAAATTTTCAAAAGGTTTGTCAGATTTGGATTCTTTGGTTTTTATCAGTTTCACATTGCACTTGTGAGAGTAGATTCAGAACCGTGGGAGTTCAAACTGTGAGGCCTTCTTTTCAATCCTTTCCAAAAGACGGGGCACGAAAAAAGGCGAGTCCACAATATGTCTTTGGGAACAACTAAAGGAAGTGTCTAAATGCATCCTGGGACCATGGTCATATTTTGAAGCATCATAGCCACATAAGAGAATTCGGGCAAAAAACAATTCTAAAATTGTAAGTTACGAGAACATTTGGGTTGTATAATGCTTTTAAAAAAATCATATTTCTAATCTGCAATCATTAGGGTATTTTAATTTATTTATTTATTTTTTTTTTTTTTGAGGGAATACATTGAATTATTATAGAGGAACCAGCCTCACACCAACTGAAGGAGAAGAAAATTCTGCTTTTCCATTCAAATGTTCTTATATGTTACAAAACAGCATTTGACCTCTACTAATTGCATTGGTTTTATTTACCTATATGTGCATAACTACTATAAGAACTTGTCATTAACTTTGATAAGGCCTACCAAAAAACAACTATAATGCATCATCATTATGCTGATAGATATGGCATTTTAGGTGGCCAAAAAATTATACCTTCTCCAAATACTCAGGCTTCAGATTACCCCATGGATTTCTTCCACTCACATAGTTATTAAGATTTAAAGCAACTATTGACCTGACACTGAAAAAATAAAAACTATCAGGGTATGTGAAATGAAAAAAATCCAAAACTAAAAAACATGGAAAAATAACCATATAAGAAATTAAAAATTAAACAGAAAAAGAAGAAATAGTAATCGGCTAAATGTGTAATACTATGAAGATTTTACCAATGTAACTTTCAGGAAAAAATCAAGACGGGAAATATTTGGGTGGGACCAATCCAATGAATAAGATATTTTAAATCTTGTCATAGGCACACAAAAAAATGAATATACACACATATATATATATATATATTTGTAGTCATAGAAAAGTATTTTAACAGTGATAAACAGTAACAAATCATCACTCTGATTGTCACACATGCAAAGAAACAAATAATAAAACTCTTGAAATTGACCTTGATGGAAGTGAAACTTGTTCCCATTTTGAGCAATTGACCTTCTTAACATACATCCTTAATATGTTCTTGAGCCCCCTGCAATTACAATGTTGTTGAGGATGTAAGTGAGCAATGGCAAGCTAGTCATTATTTTGAAAGATTAGGTTACACAATCACAACATAGGGGAGGTAACCAACTGTACACAAATAATATCACTAAGCTTGAACAAAAGAACTATAATTTTGTCATCATAAACACATGCGTTGTGTTCATGTTTCAGCAGACAGATGGAAGTCTCCAGTTATACTCTCCAAAATCCAAATACAGAGTCATGGCCATACATTCCTACATGAATTTACTAATGAGTAAAAACCCCCTAAAAGAAGGTTTTTCAATGCAATAGATTAGGGCTTTCAATACATACACAATGAGGGACCAAATATACATGCAAATACATACGCAATCAATGGATTAGGGCTTTGAAACTAATGAGAGAGAAAGGAAAAAGAGGGGAAAATATATGAAACCACTAAAATCAAACTCATTTAGGACATCAAATCCACAAAACTTTACAAATCAAACCACTTCAACCAAACTCATTTTTCGAAATCAATACCAAATTAAATTGAAGAAATCATAACAACCCTAGAGCACGATTGAGAAAAGGGGAAATAGAGAAAGGGGCAGGTAGACAAATCGAAAAACAGACCGCGAGTGAGAGAGAGACAGATCGAGAGTGAGAGAATACCTGTGAGGATGCGGCGGTGGTGATCTGCGGGCTGCGGTGGTGGTGGGGGTGGGGGTGGCGAGCGGCGTTGGTAGTGTGCGCTGAGGTAAGGTCATGTAGGGTGAGGTTTTGTGGTCAAATCTGTGTGTGAGAAGAAGAACCGAAATATCTAAGGCGCCAATATATTCATTTCTCTCTAAAACCTTTAGCAACTAAACCATTTACTTGGTGACAAAATTATTTCCTCACCAAAAGATAAAATTATTGGCCACGAAAATAGTTTTCTCACTAAATGATATTAAAATATTAAAAATTATTGGTGATGAAAATATATTCTTCGTTAATAATGTTATTATTGGTGACCAATTTTTTCCTCACCAAAAGTCTAAAAATTTTGACACCATCCGAAAAATTAGCGAGAAAATCTTCGG
Source organism: Camellia lanceoleosa (assembly GCA_025200525.1). Lineage (NCBI taxonomy): Eukaryota > Viridiplantae > Streptophyta > Magnoliopsida > Ericales > Theaceae > Camellia > Camellia lanceoleosa. The sequence continues at coordinate 171,536,133 of CM045763.1, forward strand.
TGACAAAAAATATATATAAATAATGACGAAAAATAATTTCGTCACCTAATTTTTTTTATTATGTATGTAGATTGGTGACGAAATTTTGGTTGTGTTTGGTTATATTTTCAAACTATAATTCCATCCCTACATTCCAATGTCATGCTTGGTTTGAGTTTTCAAAAGTTAATTCCAACACCCATTTGAAAACATGTTGAAATGTGTGTTTGGCAGATCCCTCTCTATCACTCTGTTTTTATGTGTGTGCGTGATGACAAATTTTGGATTGGAAGTTTTTTTTTTTTTGAACGAAAAGAGTTACACAGAAGCCCTCACAGGGGACCAAGAAGAGCACCAATCCTAACAATTTCAGAGAGAACCAATGGAGAGGGTTTGAAACCCAACTTACAAGAAGGTCATTATGGACACAGGGTTGTGCTACCCAATGGGTAGCCCTATTGTTGGCTCTATTATTCCATCTCAATTGTAGGTAGGCAGATTGGGAGTTTGAATTTGGAATTTGCTCTTTGGGTCTTCCGCCCGGTCAACTGGCTGGTTGACCAAAATAGTGGTGTTTTTTTTTTTTTTTTAACAAATGGCACTTATTATTTGGAAAAAAAAAAATGAGAATTTTTTTTTTTGATTTTTTTTAACAAAAATAATATATTTTTTTTTATATTTTAAATCAAAAATATTTTTAAAAAATAATTCGAACCAAATATATACAATAAAAGTTATTTTAAATCAGTAATTGAATATTTATTTTGAAATTTTTTTTATTTCATTTGTAATATTTTCAATTAAAAAAATTGATTAATGTTATTTTTTTGTTAATAATTAGTTTTTTTAATTGAATTTTAAAAAAAAGTTTGATTATGAATGTTGATCAGAATTTTAAATAGAGTTTTGAGTAGTGTATTTAGTTATGAATTATAACAATTTGAATTAAGTTTTGAAAACTCTTTCCAAAACTCATAACCAAACAAATTTTCTTATTTCACATGTCACATCAAACATTCAAAACTCAATTCAACACTCAACTCAAAACTCAATTCAAAACTCATAACCAAACAAATTTTCTACATTCAAATCATAATTTCAAAAACTCAGAAACTCAAAATACAACTCTATTCTCAAATCATATTTAGAAAACTCTACCAAACGCAACCTTTATTTTTGTCTCTAAAAATGGTACATTTGGAGACGAAAAATTATTTTCTTCACTAAAAGGTACGTCTTTCGTGACAATTTAATTTCGTCATTAGTTTTCGTTTCCTAAGACACTTTTTGTTGTAGTGATTTTACACAGAAGATTATTCTAACATGCAGTTCTCGAGCTTGGCTCGGTAAAATTATGTCAAGTTCGACCCATAAAAGTTGACCTCAAGCTCAAATCGTTAAGTATTTATATAGCTCGAGCTTAGCTGGACTTAGCTTGTTTACAAATGAATGAGTTCAAGTTCAAACACACAAAGGAATTAAGTTGTGAAAAAAAAAAAGTATCTGTCAATTCATAGAGCTCAAATAACATAACATCTAAATATAACAACAAATCAATGACATAAACAGTATGATTAATGTAAACATATTAAGAAAACTTGAAAGCCAACTACCAAGAACAAAACAAAATCTAAAAAGTCAAATGCAATAGCAAAATTAAACTAATCTAAACAAAACATAAAACTTCAAATTGCGATAAACAGCTAGCAGATATAGTATATAACATAAAACTATACATGTCCAAGCGGAAAATGTTTCAGTGCTCGAAACTAGAGGCTCGAATGTGGCTCAAAACCCAAAACGACATCGTTTTGGGTTTTGATTTTTTTTTTTTCTTCTTTTTTTGCCATTTTCTTTGCAGAGGAAGAGGGAGAAGAGGGAGAGGGAGAGAAAGAGAAGAGAGGGAAGAGGAAGAGGAGGTCCTCGCCTCCGGCCGTCACGTCTGCCTCGCACTCTGACTCCCGATCGGCCGCCTCCGCCCCCTCCTCCTCCTCCCTCTCCTCCCTCCATTTTTAGGCCCCTCTAGTCCTCCTCCTCTCTTCTCCTCTCCTCTCCCCTCCTTCCTCCTGATTTCTGCGTCTGAAAAAAAAAAACAAAAAAACAAAAACGACATTCGGGGCATTCGAGCTACATAGCTTTCGAGCTACGTAGCAAGACCGTTTTCCATTAAATCAATCAGCTATTTATATTAATTATTTTAAAGCTTTACATTAAAATTAATGTTTATCAAATGAAACAAATTTTGGAGAAGTGCAGGTTTATGCAAGTACCAAGGAAATGAAAACAAACCAAGGAAATGAAAACAAACTCTTAGAGCATTATCAACTTGAGACGTAGGCAAACATTTTGATTGATCTTGTTTCTTACATGAACATTTGGTTCCTAAATTCTGAATACAATTTTTTAAAAAATTTAGAGTTTTTGTTTGGTTATCCAAAAATTAGAACAAAATTTCAAAATTCTATTTTTTTTGGATGTACTTGGGAAATGAAATATTCTGAATTTGATTAGATAGACAGTAGGCAATAATGACCCTACTTCTTTCCTCAACAAATTGCCTATTGCCTGCTGATAGATATATCAATTTTGCTGTAGAGCTCTAATTAGAGATGGTCTAAAGCAGCTCTAATGAGTTGATACCACATAAAAAAAAAAGTGAGTTAAAAGATAAAACATGAGGAGGAAAAAGACAAATTAATATTCCATTAGAGGTCTCACTCATTTTTTTAGATATATAAACAAGCATGGTACACTTTTGATGTGACTTGTGCGGACATTTTTTTATTTATTTTTTGTTGGACTTCAGAATTACGTTGTTCAAAATCCTAGTTTGAGGGAATTTTGAATTCCATTTGCAAGATTCAAAAGGAAAATGTTTCAGTGCTCGAAACTAGAGGCTCGAATGTGGCTCAAAACCCAAAACGACATCGTTTTGGGTTTTGATTTTTTTTTTTTCTTCTTTTCGCCATTTTCGCAAGAGAAAGAGGAGAAGAGAGAAAGGAGAGAAGAGAAGAGAGGAAGAGGAGGTCCTCGCCCATCGCAACTCACATGACTCATTGTCATGACTCAGCTGACTCTCTGCCCGATCGCGTCGCCTCCACCGCCTCCTCCTCCTCCTCCTCCCCCCCTCCCCCTCCATTTTTTAGGCCCCTCCAGTCCCCTCCTCCTCCTCCCCTCCTCTCCTCTCCTTCCTCCCGATTGGCGTCGGAAAAAAAAACAAAAACAAAAACGACATTCGGGGCATTCGAGCTACGTAGCTTTCGAGCTATGTAGCAAGACCGAATGGAAAAATATACAAATATAGAATATACCATGTTAAAATGTTTAACTACAATAAGGCTTATCATATGACCATTAAGATAGCAAAATCTCCTTCAAAGATTGTTCTGTAGTCTATTAAAAGAAGTAAAAGTTTTGATTTTAATTTTCTTTTGTTTTGTTTTTCACATAAACTAATTATTAAAAGGATCTTTTAATTGTATAGGGCAAAAGATTATACTTATATCCAGTGTCTTTTTCAGTCCATATAATACACATACTCGATCAACTATACAAAGCAATATTTGGACAATTTTTTGTAGGTGTTTAGGAAGTGGGTTTTTTTGTAGGTTTTTAAGTTGTAGTATATTATTGGAGAAATTTTTTTTTTGTATTTAGGAAGATAGTTGGGTTTTTGTGGTTGAATGTGATGTTTGTGAGAGAAAAAATAAAATAATTATGGAGTTTGATGTGATATTTTGTTTGGATTTTTTTTTTTTTTTTTGTAAAACATTTGTCTTGTAGTAAAATAAAAAAAAAACACCAAGTTGCCAAACACCCTCCTTGATGCACGATAAGTATCAATAACTCTACCTCTTGCACTAAATCTAGACTCCAAAGCTAGTAGAGTGATAGGAACTGACAATATGTCACATGCCATCTTGGACAACATGTGATACTTTAGATTAATTACTTTCCACCACTCTAATGCATTAAAATGGAAATCTGAGCCGTTATTACAAACATAAACACTTCTTAAATAAATATGCTAGTTAGATTTCACTGGTTAAATGGTGTCAACTTTTCTAACAAATGATTTTAATTTGAATTGTGCTATTACAATAGTTTTTCCAATGCTATGCATAGAACTACTAGAAGAGCCAACTTCTCATGTGTTTTGCAAAAAACTTTTTTTAGTATTTGTTGAGGTATGAATAGAAACATACTCATTGTAGAGCTTATATAGAGCTTCATGAACCATAGAGATATTTTTAGTAGCTCCAGTCTCTGGGTAGATCTCTGGAAAACAAAACTCTATAGGCATCATTTTGTATCTTGGATCCAAAATAGCAACCATAGCCATTAATTAATTGCATTCACCTCAATAATTTTCAAATTTGATCTTCATCTTCAAAGCAATTGCTCGAATGTATTCATTGTTATCCACTAACTTCTCATTTGATATTTCTTTTATCCTGCAAACCTCTATGAGGAACAAATTTGAAGTTGGTTATTCACTTCTAGAAATGATATTTGTGACTTCATTAAAAATTGTCAAAAACTGACACATTCTCGATTTTATTCAAGGCTATGCACATAGATAAAACGTAAGTTTCTTTCTTGGTACCTAGGGAAGACATCTTTAAATTCCAAAGCAGTAGCCGTCATCATATATGCTCCAGTTCATTGTGTAGGACAATCCAAAATCATTTTCTTTAAAGGCAATCACAATGGCTTAACAATTTCACTAAATTGAATAAGATGTTCTTCTGATGTAATCAAATACTTCACACCTTCCTAGATACATGAACAATGCCTCCAATTTCACCAAGGCCACTATGATATGGAGAATAAGTGCACAACAATGCCATAAGGTAATTTCTTCTTCAATGCAAACTTTTATTTAAAGACCCTCAAAGTAACATCATTGTATGAAACATTGTCCATTTGTAATAATAACCATCTTGTTTTCGATGCCCCATTCAACTAAACATTTGTAAAGTACATCAACAATGATAACCCCAATATGTGGATGTGGTATATTACAAAAGTTGAGGACACGATTTTGTAACTGTCATCATCATCTACAAAATGAGTTGTAATGACCATATATTAATTTTTTTCCCCAACTTCCACTAGTTTGTTGTAATATTGATTCCATTAATACTCTTCATCAATGCTTTCAAATTCTTCTTTTGAATCTCATAGGTTGATACACAATAATTTTTTTGTTGTTGTACTATGAAGCACTGGTACTTCGAAAAACATGTCGTACCTATACCGGCATATGGTACTTCTACATACATATCGGATACACGAAATGCATACCCAAATTTTTTCCTCTTAATTTTTGACGTACCCAGACATAGGTAGTATATACCCAAACTGTCACAACCCAAACCCGCCCTTATAGGTTTAGCGTCGTAACCGGCCAGTAATCCTAGATTCCCTTCGGCCTTAAAGACAAAACTTCAAAAAAAATTTGTAATCATATCGGGGCCTAAAGCGGAAGTGAAGAAAAAATAAAAATGTCCATTGAGCTTGTACCTACACGATATAATAACAATTTATAAACACATACAAATCTTATATATCTCACACACATAATTATTAAGACTCAACAAAATACAAAACTCAAACAAAGCAAAGGGACTGATTTTCTTGGCTCTACTCGAGCCTAACTTGCTCCATTCCGGAAGCTTTTCAAAAGGCTGATACGGGTAGACTCCGAGTCTTTCTCTATCCTTGTTGCTTAGTTTGCTCACCTAGATATACATATAAATAGTGAACTAAAGCCCAACAAGTAACAACAGAATAAAGGGGTTAAATGAATGAAGTTCAACGATAGTACAAAAACATGTCTTACAATTTTGAAATGAATCTTAAATCATTTTCAAACTAAGACATTTTCAAACTTTATAAAAAACATTTTTCATATCAATTCCCTTATCAAAACATATGTTTCATTGCCTGAAACAATCCATTTTATTAGGCAAAACAATTCAAATTAGTTATCATATCAATCCCTTGCAATGATAAAACCATTGTTTGATATCATTTTCAATATGATCTAGATTTCAATTCAATTCTCAATGATCCATTTTATCCTAATAGCAATACTCATTCAATGACAATATACGTGGTATATCCAACAGAGTAACAATGTATCAATAATAATGGAACCTCAAGGGTCAATCAATATATCGTATCCAATGGGCCATGGTATTGTTTCCCCCGGGCGAGGGCCAATGGGCCATGGTATTAATCTCCCCCAGGCAAAGGTCAATGGGCCATAATATTAATCTCCCCCTGGCAAGGGTCAATGTGCCATGATATTAATCTCCCCAGGCAAGGGTCAATGTGCCATGATATTGTTTTCCCCAGGCAAGGGTCTATAATCAATGAGTCATGAATACATTTTCAAAAGGGAACTTCATTCATTTATAAGAAACTAGAGTTTCAATAAACCATTCGATGAACAATAACAATTTTGGTAAGTCATCATAACATTTCAATAAACCATTCATATATCAATTTCAATAATAGTAACACTTTCGAAAATAAATATAATTTGAACATATCTTTATAAAGTTATTACTCACAGTTGGTTAAGTCGATATAAGGCCTCGAATGCCCACCTATATAAATCATATAACAAAAACACAATAGAAGCACAATTTAATATTCATTTCATTTTAATCCAACTCTCTTTATGTGTTTCTAACTTATTTCATGACTATGTGAGTCCAATTGGTGCCTAAGAATACTTAGAATCTCATGAGGATGCAATTATGCATTTAAAAGAGTTAGTCAAAAATTGCAAAAAATAAGGTCCTCGCTCGAGCGCCACTTTGGTTGCTCGAGCAGACTGTAAAATTTTGCAAAACTTCTAGGAGATTGATTTTCACACTCGAGCGAAGCTTTTCTCGCTCGGGCAGACATCATGAATTCTGAAATTTCCAGAACTATGTTTGAGCTTCAAAGTTGATATTCAAAGTTCCAAAACTCGTGTTTTTGGTACAAAAATGTGGAAAAATATTGTATAACATGAAAATACTTCCAATTTGAAACCATTTATTCAAGATCATGCTCCAATTGTCCAAATTTAGATTTAATTTATTTTCTCCATATCAAATCCAATTTCAAACCCATAAATTTTAGAACACAAAATAAACTATCAAAACTCTTGAAAATTTCATGATGTATGTAAAATGGAATTCAATTTCATTATTAATAACAAAATCAAACTTAAATAATGTGTTAGGTCCTTTTATTGTCAAATCTGGGTACAAAACTTTGTGTTGAATAAGTTGTAATTTTTTCTATGTTTTTGTCTTTCCCGCTCGAGCGGGACCATTGGCGCTCGAGCGAAGATTATGGTCTCTCAATATTTTGTCAGGACTGTAAAAATACTGGAAGGTGTGATTTTGCGCTCGAGCGGGTTCTCAAGCGCTCGAGCAGAACTCTGTTTTATCACACGCATATTTTGCTGAATCCGCTCGAGCGGGATGTTGGGCGCTCGAGCAGAGATCGCGGACTCAGGTTGCCTATTTATACCTGTTTAGGCTGATTTTACTTTTGACTTTTCCTAGATCTTATTCAAGAGTCCTCAGGTTTTGTTTGAGGTTTTTTGTGAGTTTTCCTTGATAATATTGATTGAGTATTCAACTCATGAATTGAGAAGCACAAATTAAGGAGATTGTTCGTATACATACAAGAGAGTTCTCTTCGATGGATTCCGAAGATTCAAACGTAGAGTTTTAAAAGGCGTTTGATTCTGTACGTAGTCGTTAATTCAACAAGTGAAGTTGTAGATTCAACTTCAAGATCGATCAGTTCCGAGACGAAGGCGTGGTGAAAGAGTTACAGAAGATTCGAAGACAAATTGACTGAGTTGGGTAATTTGTGTATTATCTTTGTAATCTTTTTTTCTTCAGTAGTGGATTGATTTGTGGCGGTTCTCCCATGGTTTTTTTATTACAATTGAAGGTTCTTCAATTGTAATTTTTCCACGTAAAAATCGTTTGTGTCGATTTATTGTTTATTCCGAAAAACAAACAATCTAAATCACTTTTGTAAGTACTTGTTGATTTAGATTGTGTGTTTTGGATTATTGGGATTTGGAATATTTTAATCTTGATCTAATCACGAATCACTTAGGATTTTTAATTGGTATCAGAGCAGGTCACTCTTTGTTTTTATCAAAACTATAGGAGTGTGATTTTGTGTGACTAGTATTATGGATTCTATTCGTGAAGGTAACTCGACTCATAGTCCTCCTTTACTCGATGGTACAAACTATTCCTATTAGAAAGCTCGTATGAGAGCGTTTGTAAAATCCATCGATGAGAAAGTTTGGCACTGCGTACTCTATGGGTGGAGTGAACCTATTATCACCATTGATGGTGTTGATATTCCTAAACCCCTTGATAAATGGGACACAACTGATTACCAAAACTCGAGTTGGAATAGTAAGGCTCTCAATTCCTTGTTTTGCTCCGTCACACCAGAAAAGTTTCGTCGAATCTGCACGTGTGAGGTAGCAAAAGAGGCTTGGGACATTCTTGAAACGATTCACGAAAGTACTACTTCTGTCAAAAGGTCAAAACTTCAACGTCTCACCTCCACCTTTGAAACCCTTTTTATGCGTGACGATGAGACGTTTGATGATTTCTATGCAAAACTTAGTGATATCGTGAATTCCTGTTTCACACTCGGTGAAAAAATCCCGGAAGCTAAAGTTGTTGGAAAAATTTTGAAGTCCCTTCCCGAGAGGTTCCAATCAAAAGTGATAGCCATTGAGGAGGCTCAGAATGTTGATACCCTCAAGCTTGATCAATTGGTTGGAAACTTGCAGACTTATGAAGCCCACCAGATTTCAAAGAAAAAACAAAAAGATAGTGTAGCTTTCACTAGTGCTCATGAGACTGCAAAAACTCCGGAGACTGAATTTGATTTAGAGTCTGAGATGACGGCTATGCTTACAAAACAGTTTAAAAAAATTTTGAAGAAAAAGAAGCCTAATTTCAGAGACCCTATTTCAAAAGACAAGAGTAATGAAAAACCCAAAACTTTTTCACCAAAATTTGCTCAAAAAACTGAAAAGAAGATTGTAAAGGGGCAAGGGGTCAAGTGCTATGAATGTCAAGGGTTTGGTCATATTGCCCTTGAATGCCCTTCGAAAAAGAATCAAAAGAAAGTTTACACTGTGACTTGGGATGATGAAAGCGGGTCGGAGCAAGAACCTGAAGAACCTGAATTCGGTGAAGACGGGGATAGTGCTTTCATGGCATTTTGGACCACTTTTTCTCAACTTCTTCCAAAGCCATCGGAATTAGCTCGTGGTCAGAACCTGTATCATGCTCCCACCTTTGATGGGACTAACTACCTGTATTGGAAAATTAGAATGAGGGCTTTTCTGAGAGCTTTTGAACCAGAAGGTTGGCAAGCCATTAAAGAAGATACAAAAAGTGCAGACAATCCAGGCAATCAGAGAGCCCTGATTACTATTCGTGGAGCAATTTCCTATGAAGAACAGCAACGAGTTGTTCACTGCACAAAGGTTAAAGATGCATGGGAAATTCTAAGCCAATTCCATGAAAGAGGAAATTCACCTTCACCACCATCCAGCAACTTCCCTACCTTGGTTGCTAGATTGGATGAGGTCAAGGAGAATGAAGAGGAAAAAGAGGATGATGAAACATCTGAAGACAATGATGAGATCAATGGCGATGAACTACAACAAGCTTATGAAAAGCTGTACGAGGAATCTCTGAATTTGTCCAAAATCAACGACAAACTCTCTCTCAAGCTCAAAACATGTGAGAGTGAGAATGTCGTGCTAAAAGGAGAACTTGTAGCAAAGAAACGTAATGTCATCAAGATCTCAAGTGACAGGCAAGACTTATGTGGAAAACTTCTACCCTGTGAAACTGAAAGGAATGAACTTCTGAAAGTATATTCCACATATGAAGAAAAGCTTGAAAGTCTTGAGTTGTCACAAGCTGCATTGGAAGAGATAGTCTGTCAGAAAGATGAAGAACTCCGTATTGCTAGAACAACAATTGTCATGTGGAACAAAGGTTCCAAATCTCTAGAAGACATACTTGGGTCTCAACAAATGAGTTCTGACAAAAGTGGGCTAGGCTATGGTGCGACAGCTTACAAGGGACAGGCCTCTACCTCACATAACCTGAAGACTCAAGCAAAGGGAAAATTGAAGGTAGACCATGATGATTCCTCTCTTCAGCTACCAAAAGTAGGTATGATCAACAAAAAGGAGGTAAAACCTGTTTTTATTTGTCATCACTATGGTAGGTATGGCCACATTCGTCCTTACTGTTTTGAATTTTTTGGTAAGGTGTCTCAAAAGGGTAGAAATTCGAATACTTTTTGGGCTATGAGACGACCTTATATGTCTAGGCGGAATACAAAGACTAAAAAGATTTGGGTGAGAAAAAATGATTTGACTTGTTTAGTTGTTCACACTGCTCTAAAAGCACGTGATTCACACATGTGGTATCTTGACAGTGGGTGCTCTCGTTATATGTCCGGTAACAAATCCTACTTCACCTCCCTTGAAAAATATGAAGGAGGAATTGTTACCTTTGGAGATGACGGCACTTCTAGAGTCATTGGTAAGGGCTCTATCAGTGTTGCTGGTCTTCCCAAGATGGATAATGCTTTACTTGTTGATGGTCTTAAAGCAAATCTTTTGAGCATTAGTCAAATGTGTGATTCCCATCATGAAGTATTGTTTTCAAAAAATAAATGTGAAATTTTGGACAAAAAGGGAAATACTATCCTATATAGGGTTCGCACATCTGATAACTGCTATGGGATTATTACTACTAATGATCTCACTTGTCACTCTGCCATCATTAGTAACATTGACCTATGGCATCAAAGATTAGGTCACATGAATTTCAAAGACCTAACTAAGATAGCCAACAAAGAGCTTGTGAGAGGAGTACCTAAACTGGGTAAAAATTTGAGCCATGTGTGTGGACCATGTCAACTTGGAAAGCAAACCCGTGCCCCTCATAAAAAGGTGAACAGCTTTACAACCAAACGTCCTCTTGAATTGGTTCACATGGATTTAATTGGTCCTACTCGCACTGAAAGGATTTGAGGTAAAAGATACATTTTTCTAACTGTTGATGATTTTACTCGATTTTCATGGGTAAACTTTTTAAGGGAAAAATCTAATACGTTTGATGCTTTCCAGGCTTTAGTCCTTAAAATCCAAATGAACAGGGTGTTTCCATTGGGCATATCATAAGAATCCGAACTGATCATGGTCGCGAATTTGAAAATAGTTCGTTTTCGGATTTTTGTGATATGCATGGAATTAAGCATGAATTTTCTGCACCTATTACTCCACAACAAAATGGAGTGGTTGAGAGGAAGAACAGAGTCGCTCAAGAAATGGCTAGGGTCATGCTCCTCGGTAAGAGTCTTCCTCTAAAGTTTTGGGCCGAAGCCCTAAATACTGCTGTTTATGTCATAAATCGCGTGTATTTAAGGCCCGACACTTTACAAACTCCATATGAATTGTGGAAGGGTTTGAAACCTAATGTAAAATACTTCAAAACTTTTGGGAGTAAGTGTTACATCTTCAAAGATAGAGAGCCTTTGGGCAAATTTGACTCCGGAAGTGATGAAGGTATTTTTCTAGGGTATTCAACCAACAGTAGGGCTTTTCGAGTCCATAACCTACGAACTTCATCATTAATGGAATCTATCAATGTGGTTATAGATGACACAGGTTCACCTACTCCAGCAACAAATGAGGATGACAATGGTGAGTCTCCAATCTTGGATACTGAACCACAAAATCAAGGAGAAGCTACGGTCCAATCACAAGAAATTGTTACAGCACCATCCTCACAGGTAAGTTCAAGTCCAAAGAGTGCTCAAAGGGACATCACTCATGTTGCTCCTGTCACCGCAAGTCCTGAGCTTAAACCATCAGCAAGGGTGAAACTGAATCATCCAGCTCAACAGGTGATTGGAAGTGTCTCGGATCGAATGAAAACCCGAAGATAGATTCGGGATGAGGTATCACATATATCTTATGTTTCATTAATTGAACCTAAGAATTTTAAAGAGGCCTTGCTAGATGATAGTTGGGTCAATGCTATGCATGAAGAATTAGGTCAATTTGAACGTAACAAAGTTTGGACTCTAGTTCCCAGACTTAGAGACATGACTGTGAAAGGTACCAAGTGGATCTTCAAAAATAAATCTGATGAGAATGGTACTGTTGTTAGGAATAAAGCTAGGTTGGTTGCTTGAGGCTACACACAAGTAGTGGGTGTTGATTATGATGAGACATTTGCCCCAGTTGCACGTCTCGAATCTATTCGTATTTTGCTTGGTGTTGCATGTTTTCTTGGCTTTAAATTGTTTCAAATGGATGTGAAAAGTGCTTTTCTGAATAGGTATTTGAAAGAAGAGGCATATGTTGAGCAACCAAAAGGGTTTGAGGACCCTAAATGTCCTAATCATGTCTACAAGTTAGACAATGCTTTGTATGGGTTGAAACAAGCCCCTCGGGCTTGGTATGATAAACTTACTACCTTTTTTCTTGATGATGATTTTCAAAGGGGTAGTGTGGATAAGACTTTATTTGTGAAACATACTAAGTCTCATATTCTTGTTGCTCAGATATATGTTGATGATATTGTGTTTGGTTCCACTGCTGATCATCTTGTGAAATATTTTTCGGATTGCATGACACATGAGTTTGAGATGAGTATGATGGGAGAGTTGTCTTATTTCTTGGGTCTTCAAATTAAACAGTCTACTTCGAGTATATTTGTTTTTCAATCTAAGTATGCTAAAAATCTTCTGTCAAAGTTTGGTCTTGAGTCTGCCAAACATGCACGTACTCCCATGAGCACCAGTCTTCACCTCTCCAAAGATTCCTCTGGTATTGATATTGATCCTACCCTTTATAGGAGCATGATAGGGAGTCTTTTGTATCTGACAGCCAGTCGTCTTGATATTTCCTTCAGTGTCGGTGTTTGTGCCCGTTACCAAGCCAGTCCTAAAGAGTCTCACCTTCTTGCGGTCAAACGCATCATCAAATATGTTAATGGGACCTTGGGGTATGGGGTTTGGTTTTCCACTGACACTACAGCTAAAATTACTAGTTTTTCTGATGCCGAATGGGCAGGGTGTGCTGATGATAGGAAAAGTACATCCGGGGGGTGTTTTTATATTGGGAATAATCTGGTTTCCTAGCATAGTAAAAAGCAAAATGCCATCTCTCTTTCTTCTTTGAAATTTGAGTACATAGTCTGCAGGGAGTTGTTGTGCACAATGTCGTGTGGATGAAGCAAATGCTTCATGATTATGGGATAGAACAGAACACTCTCACTCTTTTCTGTGATAACACAAGTGCCATAAACATTTCAAAAAATCCTATCCAACACTCTCGCACCAAACACATTGACATTCGTCATCATTTTATTCGAGAGTTTGTGGAAGAGGGCCTCGTTGTTCTTGAGCATGTTCCCACGGAGCATCAAAAAGCTAATATTTTTACAAAACCCCTTGATCTTCTTCGGTTTGAGTTCCTTAGAAAGACCTTGGGTGTCATGCTCGATCACTAGAGTGTTTCTTGTTCCATGAGTAGGTGTGAGTGTTTGGCCTTATGTGTGCTTGGATGCTATAATCTCATTGTCATTGATATCTGTTTTTCTTGCATCCAACTTTTTATGTACACTTCTCATGTTGCTTACAAGATCTCATTGTTCATTGTTCATAGCTCATTTTGAATGCCCATGCTCATTAACCTCATGACCTCATTATGTACACATCTTTGAGATAAATTATAGCAGGGGTTCCGCACAAGTGATCAAAGTTCTCTATGGACCACTAACAGTGTTTCTTGTACTTTTATAGAGGAATTGATCGATACTAGTATATCATGGGTGATGTTGAGTCTCTTAACCATCTACCATCTGTTTTCACTTCCACGGTTTCTCCCTCAGTTCCTTGAAGTCCGGGCATTAGGTAAAGGCTACCTCAGAGGCACCAACTAGGCTATCACTAAATTTCATTCTTCTCTGGTTCGGTTTCCATACTCTTGAGCGTGAATGCCACCAGTGAGCGCCCACAATAAAGAAAAAGTCTGAAAAAAAATATAAAAGAAAAATGGACTAATTGATTGAGGGGGAGCCTTCACATTTACTTAACAAATACCCTGTGATTCTTAGTGGTTTGACTTTTCTTTGGATTGTTAAGTTACTCTTGGTGAAGGTCCAGCCATAAGATCACTACGAGGATTAAATCTAGCTCAGTGGACTCTCATGGATTGCACACACACACTTTATTTTGTGAGATCTCATGTTGAATTTTGAGTTGTACATTCTTATGTAGCATATGATCACTGATTATCTTTTATCTGTCTTGCACATGATTTCAAGTGTTTTTTTTTTCTAATTGCAAGTTATACAAAATTCATGTTATGCAGATTATTTCACCTTAGTGTCACCTTTGGCCCAATGAGATCTTCTACTTGAGTTCCTAGTCTCACTTCATGGCATTGAGCATTTTTTTTTTTTTTTAAAAAGAAGGAAAAAAAAAAGGGGTCTCCGCTTGAGCGGATTGTTTCACGCTCGAGCGTATTTTTTTGACCTGCAGCATTTTGTTCTTTGTTTTACAGTTCTGAGAGAGGTGTTTTTGCGCTCAAGCTTCCTTATTCGCGCTCGAGCGTATATCAGCTTGCCTTGCCTCACGCTCGAGCACTCATACTTACGCTCAAGCGGCATTATTTTGCATAAAACTCCCGCTCTCGACTTTTCATGTCATTTTTTTTTTCCCTCTTCTTCAGTTTCTTAGACCTAGGGTTTGGATGGTGGACTTTGTGTGCTGGATTTCGCCTTTCTTCTTCCTCTTCCTCACTGATTTCTCCTTGGTAAGTGTTTTTCCCTCTCCTTCTTTGTTTTTTTCTGTAATTTCGGCTACAATGGGGCTTGTATTTTGTTTTTTTTTTTTTTGATGTTTTGTGTCTAGATTTGTTTGTTCCCTTCTCTCACACACTTTCACTGAGTCGTCTTGTCTTTTCATGGTGGT
Source organism: Camellia lanceoleosa (assembly GCA_025200525.1). Classification (NCBI taxonomy): domain Eukaryota; kingdom Viridiplantae; phylum Streptophyta; class Magnoliopsida; order Ericales; family Theaceae; genus Camellia; species Camellia lanceoleosa. The sequence goes on from CM045763.1 coordinate 171,551,175, forward strand.
TTTCATGTTTTTTTTGTGTCTTGTTGTGTCCTAGACCTAGGGTTTATCATTGTTCATTTTTATATGGTCTCATGTTTTTGATGGGTTTGAGTTCGAATGTGCTAACTTGGGTATCCCACAATGTTGATTTGGGGGTATTGGTTCTAATTTACAAGGATTTCGATCCTCTGTAACTATGCTTAGACTTGGTTTTGCTATCCCATGCTTTGAGCTTGTCTTTCCCAATTCTTGCCCTGCACTATGTCATCACTATTATGAATTGTGGTTGTTGATTTACTTCTTCTATTATGTTTATATTTGTTTCAGGTCTTGTCAATCTCCATCACTTGTTACTAATGGTTTGGTTTGGTCTTTGTTTGGTTTGGTTTTTGGCTTTGTTGGGTTTTTGGGTTGTAGTTGTGTCTCCTCTCATCATGTTCCGCCTTAAGCGAAAAGGCTCTGATGTCTCGTCCTACCTTTTAATCGAGAGGTTTCAGTACCAAACAAAGCCAAATTGTTCCATAAATCTTTTGAGGCTCGAACTGTTCACCTAGAACGGAATGTCCAGCCTAACACTTTCGAGTCCATTCAAATCCGTCCATTATTTGACCCCTTAGGTGGTGATTTGGTGTTGTCTTTTTCTGGTCATCAAAATCTCGACTGGGTTCGAGAACTTTACTGCAATATTAAGCAAATTAGTGACATTGAGCCTTCTTTCACTACCTGGGTTAGGTCCTAATCTATTTCTGTCACACCTGATCTCATTCGCAAGTTTCTTAAGCTTGAGAGAGTCTTTCCTGAGTTCTATCCTTTTCCAGTCCGTCCCACCTGTGATTTCAATAATGTAGCTGAGGTGTTATGTGGTGCATCCCGTACTTGGCCTACGGGTGCATTGATTAAACAGTTTGAACTTCTTCCGGAGTTTTGACTGCTTAATCTTATTGTTTGTGCCAACATTCTTGTGACCACTCACTCATCCGAAATTAATCAAGACCAAGGATTTGTTTTGGTCTAAATCGCCCGTCACATGTCTATTGATCTAGCCACACTGATTATTAAGAAGATGATAGGTGTTTCTGGAAATAAACAGTTAGGACTTCCTTATGGTTGTATGATCAACCATCTTTTGTCCGAGCTTGAGGTTTAAGTGTTAGAGGATGATGAGTTTGCCTTTCCCTCCTGACCATTCACAAAGAAAACTGTATCTCAGAGTCGGGCTCGTGTTAAGGGGGAGTCTTCTCGGGTCGGTACTTCTGTAGGTACCGTTGCTGGACTAGCTGAGGAGGCGGAGTTTGACGCTGCCGCCACTGGTGGTGAGGCGGATGCTGTTCCACCTCGAGCTCTTCATGATCAGCTTCAGCATTTTGAGGAGGCTATGACCCGGTGGTTGGACTTTCTGGATGCATGCTTTGATGCTTTTGATGGTCGCCTTGGTCAGTTGGAGCAGACTGCCGTCCACACTACTTCTCAGCTGGCGCACATCATTTCCTTACGTCAGCTTCCGCAGCCACCGCCTCCCCCTGGTGCATGATTCATTGATTCCTTGATTCCCGGTCAAAAAAGGGGAGAGTTTTGGTGATACATGATGATTCATTGCACATTGGTGGTACTTATTTTGATATTTGGATATTTTGTTCATGTTTGGATATGTTGGATACTTTGTTGATATTTGGATATTTTATTCTTGTTTGGATATGTTGGATACTTTGTTGATATTTGGATATTTGGTTTTGTCTTGTTAATATTTGAATATTGTAGTTGGTGGTTAAGTCTGATTTGTTTGGATATTATTGTGGTCATTATGGAGACTGTATCATGATTATCTTTCTATGTATGTTTTGACATATTCTTATACAGTTCCACAAGTTTTGTTTTTCTGGTATGTTGCTAGCTATTTCACAGGTGAATGTTGGATGAAGTTGGATGGATGGATTGATCTCATGGAAAGATTGTTTGATAATAGAGTTGTTTAGAGTTTTTTTTCTTTGTTATTAATCTTGTCTAGTGCGTGTGTTTAAGGACAATTGTTTAGAAAGGTTTTGTCCGGGAATTGACAAAGGGGGAGATTGTTAGGTCCCTTTATTGTCAAATCCGGGTACAAAACTTTGTGTTGAATAAGTTGTAATTTTTTCTATGTTTTTGTCTTTCCCGCTCGAGCGGGACCATTGGCGCTCGAGCGAAGATTGGGTTCTCTCAGTATTTTGTCAGGACTGTAAAAATATTGGAAGGTGTGATTTCGTGCTCGAGCGGGTTCTCAAGCGCTCGAGCGGAACTCTGTTTTATCACACGCATATTTTGCTAAATCCGCTCGAGCGGGATGTTGGGCGCTCGAGCGGAGATCGCGGACTCAGGTTGCCTATTTATACCTATTTAGGCTGATTTTACTTTTGACTTTTCCTAGATCTTATTCAAGAGTCCTAGGGTTTTGTTTGAGATTTTTTGTGAGTTTTCCTTGATAATATTGATTGAGTATTCAACTCATGAATTGAGAAGCACAAATTAAGGAGATTGTTCGTATACATACAAGAGAGTTCTCTTTGGTGGATTCCGAATATTCAAACGTAGAGTTTCAAAAGGCGTTTGATTCTGTACGTAGTCGTTAATTCGACAAGTGAAGTTGTGGATTCAACTTCAGGATCGATCAGTTCCGAGACGAAGACGTGGTGAAAGAGTTACAGAAGATTCGAAGACAAATTAACTGAGTTGGGTAATTTGTGTATTATCTTTGTAATCTTTCTTTCTTCAGCAGTGGATTGATTTGTAGCGGTTCGCCCGTGGTTTTTTATTACAATTGAAGGTTCTTCAATTGTGGTTTTTTCACGTAAAAATCGTTTGTGTCGATTTATTATTTATTCCGAAAAACAAACAATCTAAATCACTTTCGTAAGTACTTCTTGATTTAAATTGTGTGTTTTGGATTATTAGGATTTGGAATATTTTAATCTTGATCTAATCACGAATCACTTAGGATTTTCATAATGAATTATAAAAATCAATTTCTTAGAATTTCAACTTAACTCATTTTTTAACCAAAAACCTAATTTATTATCATAGATGTTCCAAAATGTGTTGAATTTGAATAAAACTTTTAAATTCAATTAGATGCATGGATCAATCAAATTCATAATTTTCATAATAAAATCAAAATCTTGTCTTACTTTAGAATTAATTCCAAATTTCTATAAGTTTGATCTTTCTAAAGCATTTTTTTTTTTTTTCCTTATCTCTTCAAAATATGAGATTGACTTCCAAATTCTTCAAAATTCATGATGCATGTAAAATTAGAACTCAAATTCATCAAAGGTGACTAAAATCATACTCAAAAGATGAGCTTCTAAATCAATTCCTTAATTCTTGAACTTTAACTTAATTTTCTTTATTCTTTTCCTTGATTCCCTCATATTATATGTATTTAAACTCAATTACCTCATAAAATTTAAGTGTTGAAGAGATTGTCTATAAACATTGGGTTAGAATATCTTACCTATTAGTCTTCAAGACAGAATTTGGTTGGGTTCTCCACTTTCCCTTTTCTTCTTCTTTTTCTTTAATCCCTAGCTTTCCATCAAATTCCTTCCAGCAAAATTGAATAGGCTTCATCTCTCTCTCTCTCTCTCTCTCTCTTTCTCTCTCTCTAACTCACGGTTTACCCAGCACAAAGAAAGGAAGAAGTTGCCTACTCTCTCTCTTTATGTTCACACTAATACACATACACCCACAGCTTTCTCTGCACACACAGATTTCTCTGCACACCCACCTCCAAATACACCCTCAATTCTAGATTATTCTATAATTTAATGTATGATCAAAATTAATTTGATTAAGCAACACTTAGTCTCAATAAATCTTGATTAACACATAATTAAATCAATCATGACTAATCACAATTCCTGCTTAATTTAATTAGTCTAATTTGACTTCTTTTATAACCCAATTAATTATATTTAAATTTGTCAATCTGAATAAGATTTTTAATCAAACTCCAAAAATGCTCCAAATATTAAATTAAACTTATTGCCAACATCAATTTTGATTTCCCAAATCATTGAGGCCTTCAATTTCTGATCAGATTTCAAATTCCCATCAATAAATTACATATTCAAATTGGACACTCCATAAATAAATTTAATTCGTAATAATCACAATTTTCAATCCTCATAATTTAATTAACTTAATTAACTCCAATTTGGACCTAATTAATTGAATCTCAATTTTACTAAACTGAATTGAATATTTAGTTAACTTCCAAATGGGTCCGTAATTAAAATTAAATTGATTCAACTTCTTAATTTCATTTCCTTAAGCCATTTGGGCCCTTAATTTCTAATTCCAAAATAAATCTTTAATAGAATCATACACGAACCAGATTCCACAATTCTCATAAATCTCAAATTAAATTACGATAATAACTAACTAAAATCCCAAATCTCCTTTATTAACCAAATATTAAATATTATACGTGACAGGGTCATCACACAAACCGTACCGTACCGTACCGTACCTCAATTGAAACAATATATCCTTCTACTATAGAGATAAAATTTCTTGTTACTAAGACTTCTTTTTTATTTTTAGTTCTATACTTGGCATGATTTTAAAATTAAGCTATGGATTGTAAGTTATTTATTATATTGACATTTAATTTTGATTTATACCTTTAATTTTGGCATTAAATGTTAATTGTAGGTTGGATCTTAACAAATTAAACCATTTAATCAATTCATTACTCTAAATTAAAAATAAATATTTTTTTTCAAACATACCAAGTTGTACCGATACCCTACTTTTTTTTAATTTTACCGTATCGATATACTCGTATCATACTAGTACCAGTACTCGTACCTATACATGTGCTTCATAATTGTATGATTTATCTTTTGCCAATGTGAGGTAATAGTTCTCATAAACTTGTTAAACAAAGTATGCTCCATTCATGATAAAGTATCATATGAGAAGCAGTCTTCCTTACTTTTACATGGTCATACATGAAGATAGAAACATTAGTCACACTATCAAACCCAACTGCATCAAATGATAGAACATTTTGCTTCTATTCTAAAAATTTACCATATAATTTTTCTTTAAGTGCCTAAGAAATTGAGTTGTAACTCCTGTTGCATGAAAAATAAATTGTATTTTGCACCATGTACGTTGAGCCGCCTTTGTACTATTTGGAAGGAATAATTCATTACATTCCTTTCGAGCTTGGGATATCCTTTCTTAACCTTCTTTTGGAATAGGTTCTTATCTTCCTCAACTCCTTCATTGTCTTTTCATTGTCCTCTTTTTTTCTTCTTCTTTTTTTTAATGCAAATTTTCATTGTCCTCTACTTCAATTGATGTCAACGACATTATTTACATCATCGGTAGAATTATTTATGAGCAGACTAGTGGTTGATTGCACAAATGAAGAAAATAGTATACATGAACCTTGTTCTAGAGAGTGAGATAAAGTTCTCTATTTGACATATTTGACAACAAAAATCAAATCTAAAAAATGAGGTTTAAATTTTGGGATATTTATTAGTCTGACATACTTTATCAATTATTACCCATTAGGTTTTCATATGCACCACTAAGTCTTTAAATGCCTTTAATACCCTCATTAAATATTTTTTCTTATCTACTCTCTCTAATATTTTGCATAGAACATTTTCTGTCTTTGTCTCTCTGTTTGTCTATCTATCTATCTCTCTCTCTCATCTCTCTACACTACTACCACACATCACCACCATCACCATCCACCGATGGCCGCCGTTGCTCACCTCAACCACTCCTTATCTGTCACCATCAATGGTGCTCGTCTCAACCACCATCTTCCTTCGTTGACGCCAACATCAATTGCCTCAACCACCGCCCTTGTTCTCCTCATTCGCCATCATCATCGCTCACCTCACGCCACTATCATCCTCCATCGTTGCTTTCGTTGGACATCACCACTGCTGCCACAATCTTCTATCATCAATCTATTGTCTTTAATGATAAACTTCATCGATGGCTTTAGATCTAGGTATTTTCAATGTTGAACTACTATCTTTGGTGCCAATCTGGTACTGTACATGTTCACCAATGATATCGAGACTTTTTCAAATCTCATTCCTCATTTCTCCTGTTTGTCTCTCTTTATTTTTCAAAGTAGATCTACTGTAAATTTATTTATCAATGGTAAATTTATCAGTCTATCTTGTTCTATATGTATGTAAGAGGAGGTGTCTTGTGAGTGAGTGAGTATGAGTTTGCAAGTGAATGAATTGGTTAGATTTGGCATATGTAATTTTTTTTACAAATCATGCAATGATAAATTTATCAGTCAATCTTGTTTTGTATGTGTGTATAAGATGAGGTGTCTTGTGAGTAACTGAGTGTGAGTGAGTGAGTGGGTCAGATTTGGAATATGTAATTTTTTACAGATCACCCAGTGATAAATTTATCACTAAAATGTTCAGTTCACTGAATATATTAGTGATAAATTTATCACAGCATCTGTCTTTGATTATTTTGTTGATCTTATATTGATCTATGACAGTAAAAACTGATTGCAAATGTTTTTTTGGTAAAGTTTTTATTTTCTCCTTATCTCTCTCTATTCTCCTCATCTTTCTCCATTATTTTCATCTCTCTTTCTCTCTTTCTCTTTCTTTGTGTTGTTGCTACCAAATCTGAGTAGGTAGTGATGGAGATGGACATTATATTTGTTAGAAAATGGTGGGGAAAATGTAGCCAGGAGTCGCCAAAGATTGGAGATGGTTGTTGGTAGTTAGAGACAACAGCTGGAGGTGGTTGCCGAAAATCATCGCTAGAGGTCAGAGGTTGTCGCCATTGACCAGAGGTAATTGCTCTCATTAGTAGGTGATAACAGTAATGTTGTGGTTAAGTGTTGAATGAGATAAGGTGAGGGAATTTTTGGGATATTAAATAGTTGAAAAAATAAGCACGACTTGTAGGTAAATAAATTCAGTCAATAGGATCGACTTGTAAATGCCCCTTAAATTTTTACAATCTAACAATTCTGTAATTACAAATTCAAAGCAACACAAATTACACAACATATTGAAGAAAATTTCAAACATACATAACAAATAAAGCCTCTATTTTGAGTTACATTATTTTCAGTTTTTTTTTTTTTTTAATAATTAATTTCCAACATTTCTTTTAAAACCTGTAATTTGAGTAACATTGATTTCCAACACTAATTGAAATGTGAATAATCAATAATATTCTCTTAAAGAAAAAAAAAATCAATAATGCTATAATATTAACCTTTTTAGTACTAAAATCCTGATAATATTAATTTATTCTGATAATTAAAGAAGAAAAACACATGTTTGCTTATTTGGAAGAAAGAGAGCAAAAATAAAAATAAAAGGAAATAAAGAAACAACAAGGGTGGATGATGAAAGGTTTCATAGAATCACATGCAGGGTCCCACAAAAAAAAAAAAAAAAAATTTGTAGCATTCATTAGTGTTGATACCAACAATGAAATATTTGAATGTCACATCTTAGTTGATCTATCACAAACACCTGACTATGTGTGTTTTTATAACTCCAAGTAAAATAAATAAATAAATAACCAAATAAAATAAAACAACAGTTGGATCATGTAGTTACACAGCAAGAACTTTCCCACAGAAAATTCCAAACAAAAGAAAATGTGAAAAAAAATAATATGAAAAAAAAAAAGAAGGCTAAAAAAACATAAAACTTCATAATCAGTTTTCTTATCTGTTAGTGGTTATAATGCTTGCTGTTATTATTCACCCAAAAAAATTTTTTTAAAAATGCTTGCTGTTAGGTGTTACAATTTATAGGTCGTGATAATAGTTTTATAAGCCAATGAAATTATTTTGGTTATGGATTTGAAAGCAAGAGGTGGATTGGCAATGGTCATGATTATTATTCTGTATTGGTATGACGAGTATTTTTTTTTTTTTTTTGCACAATTTACCAAAAAAAGTTGCTTCTAAGTTATTTTGCTTCAACTACAAGGGATCATGCTCAACCAATTTTCCAATAACATTTTTCAAGATAGCAACAAAAGTAGTTTTGAGATGCAAAAGGAAAATATTAATGCTGTGTTTGAATTAAGGATATATAAAAAATTGATGCAATCGAATCAATCAATTAAAATTTTAATTTGAATTCTGTTTTTTATAACATACAATCTATTTTAATTTTGAAAATATTTTATATCGATGTAAATTAAACCGACTAAATATTATATTTAAGTACTTTTATATTTTAATTCTTTGAGCATTATTAGTTAAGTGACTAATATAATTGTTACGACCCCACTGCATATAATAATTGGCATCTAATTAATTAAGGAAGTTTAAATTTTAATTACCCATTATTTTAATTTAATTTGAAATTTATGAAAATTTTGGAAACTAATTCGTATATGATTCTATTGAAGATTTATATTGGAATTAGAATGGGAAGCCTAAATGGCTCAAGAGAGTATAATTGATAAATTAAATTATTTTAATTTTGAGTATCGAATCATATGGGAGTTTAATTAAATATTCAATTCAATTTAGTAAAATTTAGATTTAATCAACTGGTCCTAATTGGAATTAATTAAGTTACGAGGATAGAGAATTGAATTTATTCTGAATTAAATTTATTTATTAGGTGTTCAATTGAATATGTAATTTATTAACGAAAATTTTGAGTTGATTTGAAATTGAAGGCCTTAATGATGTGAGAAGCCAAAATTGATGATGGAAATAAGTTTAATTTGATAGTTGGAGTCTTTTGAAAGTTCAATTAAAAATCTGATTCAAATTGACAAATTTAAATATAATTAATTGGGCTCTAATGGAAGTCAAATTAGATTAATTAAATTATGTGAGATTTGTGATTAGTTATGATTAATTTAACAACAATGATAAGTAGCCCGACAAATCATGGCTCTCATGGCTCGAAACACTCAAAACGACGTCGTTTTGGGTGCAAAACGACGTCGTTTTGGGTGTAAAACGATGTCGTTTTAACACATTCGAGTCACAAAAATTTGGGCCATCAAACATTTTTCTTAATTTAATTATGTGTTAATCAAGATTTATAAAGAATAAGTGTTATTTAATTAAATTAATCTTAACTATAAATTAAATTGTAGAATGATTTAGAATTTGAGGATGTATGTGGGTGTGAATGTAGGTGTGCAGAGAACTTTTTTGTGTGTGCTGAGAAATCTGTGTATGTCTCTGCATGTTAAGTGTTGTGTTGGAAGTCTTACAATAATGGGTGTGTGCACTTGTAATGAGAATAAGAGGGGATGAGAGTAATGTATGTAATGTGCTGTATTGAAGGGAATATTGTGTCATTGAGTTCAAGAGCTCTATAGAGAGGAAGAAGAAACTGCACGGTAGAGAGAGAGAGTGTGTTCAAGTTAGCTCCTAATTGCTGGAAATGGAGAAGAAAACTAAGGAAAAGTTAGAAAAAAAATAAAGAAAAGAAAGGAGACTCAAGAATTTGTGAAGAGATTCAATTATTCAACAATTCTAGGTAAGATTTCTAACTCCAATCTTGTAGTAAATCCTCTCCTACGTCTCAAATCAAGAAAAAATAGAATCCCATTGTATGTAAATTTGAATATAATGAAAAGAAAAAAAAAATTAAGTTCAAGAATTAGGAAATTAATTTAGGAAATTTACTAATTGAGTTTACTTTGTGTTATTTTTTATGAATTTGGACTTCATCTTTACATGCATCAATGAATTTTTAAGAATTTGATCATTCAAGGTTATGTTTTGAAAAACAAAGAAAAGAGAGTTTGAATTTGGATTTGATATGAAGAAAAATGAGTTAGGTTAACTAATATGAAAATTGATCTCATAATATCATCAAATTAAGTTTGATTTTGAACACTATGAAGTATTTGAGTTTTATATTTACATGTATCATGAATTTTGAAGGAATTTAAGTCATTCAATTTTATACTATGAAAAAAGAGAAAGAAAAAGTTGTGAAAATATTGAGTTCATAAAAAGGGTTTAATCAGGGAGTTAAATGAGATTTTGATTTTTGTTTTGGAATCTAAAAAATTGGTTTGATTTTAATCCCTAATCTATGCATGTAATGTAATTTAAGAGTTTTATTTAATTTAAACAAATTTTGAAATATATTAAATTAGTTAGTTTTATTTGAATTATATATATGTAATGTTTGCTAGGAAAATTGACAAAAAAAAAATGAAGAATTGAAGCTAAAATCAAGTTTATGAAGTTAAATTAGAAATTAATTATTTTGGGTTTGATTTTGAAAGTTATGGTTAAATTAAGCTTCATAAATTACATGCAAATATTCTTCTAAGAGTTTTATAGCTTTAATTTCATGTTTTGAAAATTAACAGAAAAAGAATTTGAAATCTTTGCATGAATGAATAAATAATTTAAGTTTTGACAAAATTGTTGAGTTTCGGGGAAATTGATTTCTAAAGGGGCATGTATTGGTATTTTTCAAAATATTTTCATGTTTTCAAGCAAGCCATGCATGACTCCAAGTCTTAAAACAAAGTTTGGAAGCTCGACTCCAGTTTTGAAATCTAGAAAATTTACAGACCGCTCGAGCGATCAATTGGTGGCTTGAACGAACCCACCTTTTGTTTGTTAGTCGCTCGAGGAGCTAAATGTTGGCTCGAGCGTACTTTTGACCTGTCTAGTATTTTTGCAAACAACACGGTCTACTCGAGCGACCAAGTGGTGGATCGAGCAGTCAAGCTATTTTCAGCATGTTTTTAAAAATCACACCTTATTTATATTTTCATCTCATCTCCTCCCAAAGCATTCTAGACATGATTTATGGCTCATTGAAGATTAATAAGCTAACAATCAACATAAATTAGTTGGTTAAAGAATAAGTCATTGATTAAGAAGCCAAGTAAGAAATTCGTCTACTTGAAAAAGAAGATTTTAGTAATGAAAGAATATGTGAAATGAAAACCCGATTCATTTGAATAAGCGTGGTAAAACTTCAGATTACTTAAACAGAAAAAGACGAGAAACGACAATTTTGATTAAGGAAGTGATATTGTGTTTCAATGTGTATATGTTATGTATTTGTGTAGGTATCGTCTGCCTAATCTATCTGATCTGCTTCTAAAACTATCTGTGAGTAATAACTCTGTAAAGTTATGTTCAACTTTAAGTATTTTTTAAATGACATAACATGATCTGTTTCCTAAAATGTTATTTTCTGTATGAATGAACAATAGTCCAAATTTCTGAAATGTATTCGTGGCATCCTTAGCATCATGTGATATCTTACGTCTTTTTATGGGTTATCAAGTCCCTTTATAGGTCATCAGAAACATCTCTGTGCACATGAGTCATCAGTATGCCTTTATGGCCGTCCCAATTATGGATCATCGGATTTGTTAGCGCTAATAGATGTACTACGTATGATCATATGCAAAATCTGAATATGAATATGTATATGAATCTGTTTCTGATTTGAAATCTGAATATACATAAGACTCTATTTCTGATAAGAATTTGTTTATGATATAAACTCTAATTTTTGACTCTGTGATGGATATCATTCATTAAAACCCTTTACTTTGTTATTATTCACTAGGCTCTAGCTCACTATATTATTTATGTATGTAGGTGATCAAGCACGTGACCAGGCTTAGAGGTGTCTGCCTGGAATGTAACAACCCCGACTCATGATTAGCTGACTAACCATAATTAATTATGGCTAATAAGTAATTAAGGTGAATCTTGAATTAGTTGCATGTGTGTTGCATTATTTGTGTTTTATCTGTCTCTCGTAGAAAGATCTGTTTGTGTTTCTGTCTTATACTGCGAATTGAAGGCCTTATCGGCATTCGATCACGAAATTAACTTGATTTATGTGTTAATTAGAATTTTATAGTAGGTTTAATTGAAATTCAATTCGGAACGATTAAATTAGAATAATTAATGTTCAATTGATTAGCTTAATCAATAATTTAATTAAGCTACTAAATTAGCCTATACAAGGCTAATATGACTCCTCGAAGCCAATTGTTACACCCTTATTTCATCCTCCTTGGACTCTAACGTGTGAGAGAAAGAGAGAGACTAAGAGAGCAAGTGAGATCATCAAGGAATGAGGAGAATTACTAGGATTGTTGGGAATTGAAGAGAATTGATTAGCTTAATCCTCTACTCTTGTGAATTCAAGTTTAAGGTAAGAAATCAAGCCTTTAATTGTGTCATTGAGATACTTAACTCATATATTCAAAAGAATTAAGTTGTTTGACATAAGAAGTAAGTTGAAATTGATGAAATTGAGCCACATCTTGCATGCATGCATAATTCTCATGATTTTGTAGTTAATTCAAAGAAATCCCTCTTGCATGTCTTCATTTTAGTCTTGTCCTCAGAATTCAACAAGTTTTTGAGTTAAACACCTCATGTGATCAAGTTTTGAAAGCTTTGGAACCAAGATACTTCACTCATGTTATGTTTTTCGAGATTTGAAACTGGTTTTGCATAATTAACATACTTTTGGGCCTTGATTTCATGAAATGATCTTCAAAACCATGATATTTTGCAAGTTCCTAGATGTTTTCCAGAATTTTGGCCCAAGAATATGAGTTTTGAGGTGTGGGATTCGAGTTTGAAGCTTGGGGGTGCAATCTAGAAACTCTAGATTCTGCACTTCCGCTCGAGCGTGAGATTTTGTGTTCGAGTGGCCACCTTGTTTTTGCATTCCCACTCGAGCGACCAAAAGTTCGCTCGAGCATGAATTACATGCTCCCAGAAGTTTCGTGTTTTTGCAGACCGCTCGAGCGTTAAGAGTTGCGCTCAAGCAGGGATATGAGTCTCACGCTCGAGTGACCATCGAGCGTTCATTGAGCGTGAAAATCACATAACCAGTACTTTTTCAAAATTTAAAGAACACTCAAGTATGGGAAGTTGTGCTCGAGTGTCCCCTTACACAATTCATATCCGCTCGAGTGGGACCCCTATTTTTAGCAAGTTTTGTTAAATGTGTTCCAGTACATTTTGGCATCCTCATTGCATCTTAGGCATTCCTAAGCCAAGATTAAAACATAATAATGAGGGTAAAATGTAGAAACACACTAAGAACGTAACATGATGAATTATATATATTCCAACATGTGTTTCAAATGTGTATTTGTTATGTGTTGATGTAGGTCACGTACTGTAAACCATTTAATTAGTCTGCTCTGTCTGTCTGTACCCGAAGCCAACTGTGAGTAATAACTTAGTAAAGCTATGTTCAATTTTATTTATTTTCTGTATGATAAAATAAGATCTGTTTTCTGAAATGTTATGTTCTGTACAATGAATGGTTGTCTAATTTCTAACAATGTATTCGTGACATCCTTAGCATCATGTGATATCTTTTAGCTGTTACCCGGTATCGGATGTTCCATTATGGAACTTATTATGTCTGCACTCTGTTACTCGTATCGGAGGCTCCATTATGGACCTCAGCATATCTGTCATCTGTTACCCGGATCCAGAGGTTCCTTTATGGAACTGGTTACTCATAACCACCATATGTTCTGTTAACGCTAATGAATGCATCACTATGATTAAGCATGAACTCTGATTTCTGTACATGATCTGATTATGAATATATATCTAATTTTTGAATCTGGTATGAACTTCATTCATTAAATCCTTCACTCCATTATTATTCACTAGGCTTCAGCTCACTATTTATATTATGTATGTAGGTGACTAGGCACGTGATCAGGGCCAGAGTTGATGGCCTGGGATTCTGTTTTGTTAGCCACCCTTTGCGCCTTCCAATGAGGTTCCGGACCAAGTCAAGTCGTGTGGCCATGTCTTTTTGAACGTTCAACACTTTGTTTTCCCTTATTTAATGAACAGTGTGCTTTTGATTATCTGTACATGGAGTAATGTGTAATTACTATACCTATGTGATCTCATGTGTATGTTTGTAAAGTTTAAAATTTTTTTGTCACATGTATGTCTGCACAGCTCAATGGACGTTGTATTTTGTATATTTGCTTCCACAACCACTTGATTATACGTTATTTTGTTCAGAGGCCTTTGGAAATCCAAGGATTACTGGCCGGTTACGATGCTAAATCTATAGGGACGGGTTTAGGTTGTGACATGGAATCTGTTTTTTTCAGCCAACTTATGTGTCTCTTGTTGAGGTTCTGGATATGTCAAGTGGATATGGCTATGTGATTAAAATTTAAGTTTTGTTTTCTTGTTTGATTAAACAAGTCTTTGTTTATTTTGTAAATAGAGCTATGTCCCATTTTGTCTCATCTATATATATAATGATGTCGGAAATGATGTGATGATATATGTATATGAAAAAGTTTAAAAAATTTATGTCCTATATATGTCTGTACAACTCAATGGACGTTGTTTATTTGTATTTTGTTTCCGCTTGCCCTTAATAATTTGATTTATGTTTAAGAGGTCATCAGTAATCTACGGATTATTGGCCGGTTACGGCGCCAAACCCATAGGGGTAGGTTTGTGTCATGACAATAATACACTTCTTGAGAGGAGAATTTGTACCGAGGAATATGGGTTGGGCTAAATTAGTCATGGTTTTGGGCCGGGCTATGGATTTGTGAGCTATAAGGTTTGGGCCAAGCCAGGAGTCCAACTGGTTTTATAGCTTGCAAGATATGGCCGGGCAATGTTGGTCAAAGTGATTCAACCGAGTTGAAGGGGTCTAGCCGTCAAACATTTGTATGCATTTGACCAGGCGGACTTGGTCCGGTTACAACTGATAAGCCATGTTAAAGCAACGCGCAGTATTAAGTGTGTACCAAGTTGGGATTGCACGACGGTGTGCTTTGCTCAGCACATAGAGCTAGTGTAATGTAACGCCCCAAATTTCTAGCCCAAATGATAATACAACAATCATGGCTCTTTCAAGGAAAATCGAATATAAATCTCCAAACCTACATTACATGATACAATAATTCTTCATGTAACAATACATTAATCCAACAACAAGTAAATAAACAAATAAATACCCCTAAGGGGTTTTCAAGTTTCCAAGGCTTGAACCTGGTTGCACAAAACGATTATTCAAACCCATACACATACAGCCCTTCGCTTACACATAGAGTCACAACAAAATGAGAGTCTCGTACTCTCAACACACATTTTCTCGCCTCTAGTTAGGCAGCATCACTACATCTTTTCCTGCAAAAAAATCCCGTAAGGTGAGCATGAAGCCCAGTAGGAAATCCTTAACAAAGTACATACATTTTATACAAGTCTCATGAGATAAAATGCACATGCCATGCTATGCCCTTTTGAAAGAAAATCACATCTTCATCTTTGAAAACCATCATGCTCAATAATGTCATGTAATTTCAATTCTTCAAAACTTAACAATTCATTTCAAGAGCGACAAATACGACTCTGGTAATCCCTAGGTTGGTGTCTTTAAGTAGACTATACAAGTATTACCAATTTGTCATTTTTACCAGCATTGACTGGAGGCTCGACACCTATAATCTTTCATTTTTACCCGTATTAACTGGAAGGCTCGACATCTATTCAATTTCATTTACACCACCTGTCAAGACTTATCACCGTACTGATCCCAAAACCAACTCATAGAAACTTGTTTCTCAACATTCTTTTCTCAATGCAAGTTTTCAAATCAACTTTCAAAGTTTAATGTAATCAAATGAATTAATATACCAATAACATAAGATGAATATAAATACTTTTATTCCAATTCATCATCCAAGGAATAACACAATTCTCTCTTCTCAAGTATCTTCAACAATTAGGCATTTTAAGACTATTTCAACGTTTTGAACAATAATTTTTAACATGAACAACAATTCTCATATTCCCTGAAATTCATTATTTATATAAATATAAATAAGAAATTTTCCAAACATCCATTTATTTTGACACATAAAATAAATATAACAATATCATTCATGGATTTTCAGTCTCTTAAAAAAAATCCCCAAATTCTAGGTTTTCTCACCAAAACTATACAACTCAAATCTTTTGAAAGAAAACTTTTCAAAATCATCTTTTCTTCAATCAACGAAGATCAAAACCCATAAGATCATTTTAAAAGAACAAGAGACAAACTCACTTTCAAAATTGCTCAACTTCTTAAATTAACAATCAATTTTCAAAGCTATCAAAGGATGATTTCAAAAATCATCTAGGTCTTGCAAAAATATATATATAACTCTAAGAAAATCCCTACCTCAAGTTTTGAAGAAGAAATGAGATGAAACCCCCAAAATCAACGATGTCGAAACTCAATCTTCACCACACACAACGAAACCCTCGAGAAGTTAATCAACTTTGATGAAGAACCTATGGCAGAACTCTAATAGATCTTGAGAAATCAAGGTTTTGATCTAATTTGGCGTAAGGAAATGTAGAGAAAAGGGAGAGGAAATGTTTTTAGAGAGAGAGATATACAAAAGTGATCTAAAATATCAAATTTACGAACTGATATAACATGGTCCGCTGGAGTGTGGAAAGCCCCGTTCGAGCATCGAATATACCTTCCCAGTACTTTTGTAGACAGGTCAAACTTCTAGAACCAAACATTCTCCGCTCGAGCGCATAAATAGTCGCTCGAGTGGACAAGCAACTTCGAATGCATTTTGCATTTTTGCTACGAGGGCACTGCCCTTTGACCCTGCAGGGTGCTGCCCTCGGACCTGCCAAGAGGCGCTGCCCCCGAGATCCCCACGAGCTCACCGAGCAGCTCGATCCCCGACCTACCCAGTTGAAGTGACAAAACATGAAAGAAGGGTCGAAATCGAGATCGCTACATGTAACTTGGGCAAAAGGTAAGATAACCGAGCTGTTTGTTTGCCCGGTTGCCGAATAAACAGTTATGCCATCTCACTTGGTTTGCAGTGAAGAGGGTGTGAAATGATAGACATTATCTTTTAGGAATGCTATTCCTAGTGGGATTCTATAAAGAGAAACTAGAATCCTACTAGTATTATGCCATGCAAAACTTATAAAAGCTCAAAATTAACCCAATATCAGGTATTATAATTTTAGTACTCAAATTCACAAAGCTTTTTCCCATATTGATCCTATTTGCTAACTTAGGCATCGGAAAGGTTTTCCTACACACACCTGCCAATAAGCTCACGTTTTTGTGATTTCAGGTCATACGACGACATTTGGAGAAATGAAAGCTTGGTCAACAGGATTATAAAAGTGACAAATATTTCGTGCTTGTACACTTCTGTAATAAAACTAGGGAGTGAGACATTTATAGATCTACTTTTATACATTTTCTTTATTTATTTTTAATGTTAAATTTCTACAAGCATTTTAAAACTTTTTAAAACCTCATGTGAATCCCTCTCTTACATCAAATCTACAAGAGTGATAAAATCAAACTATAACATACAGTCTGTATTGGTTCATCAACCATCAAAACCGAAAGATTCGGTTCGGTGCTAAACTTAGCCTTGACACCAACCAAACCGAACCATTTACATCCCCAGTTTGAATCTTGGATTCATGTAGGGATTTTTACTTTTTCCCTCTTTATTTTTTCATCGACAAACCTTTTTACCAAATCTATGATCAAACCTTTGTTGTTACGCTTTGGATTTCTAAGATCCAAACCCAAAATAATAATAAACTGGCCCAATAATAAAAAGAAGAAAAAGGGAAAGATCCTAAAGATCCATACGTGAGATGAGGATGCATTTCAAAATATTTAAATGACACATGGGCTTCAATCAACTAAATAGGGCATAACCCTTACAAATAAGGCACACGACCAACAAGTAAGGGTTGGTTTGAGATATTATAAAAAAGTGTACTTTTTAACTTATTGGCTTATATGGGTTGGGTTTGGATTGGGTTTGATGTGATGTATTA
Source organism: Camellia lanceoleosa (assembly GCA_025200525.1). Taxonomy (NCBI): domain Eukaryota; kingdom Viridiplantae; phylum Streptophyta; class Magnoliopsida; order Ericales; family Theaceae; genus Camellia; species Camellia lanceoleosa. Next base: position 171,569,008 of record CM045763.1, read on the forward strand.
GAGAGGTGATGTGATTTAAATAAGATGATGTGACTTAAATAAGATAGTAACTTTTTGACTTTTTGTATTATTTAATAGATGCCAAACTTGGCCTAAGGCTCGAAGTCAATCAATAAAGGAGCCACTACTTATATCTACATCCATGCCTACTCAAAGCCAAGGTCCAGTATCAACACCTAAAAAGATTTAAACAATGAGGGATGAAAATTTCGTTGAAATACTAGTTTGATTAAATTAACTCAATGAAATTGCTCTTAGTGTCTTTAATTGTAATTTGAGTAAACTAATTTAGAGAAATTTCTCTGAGTTTCATTTAAGTGTAATTTCAGTAAACTACTTTAGAGAAATTTTTTTGTAATACTAGTTTAATTAAATTAAGTCAATGAAATTGCTCTTTGTGTACATAAGTATAATTTGAGTAAACTAACTCAAAGAAATTTCTATTAGTTTGTAATTGAAGTGTAATTTCAATAAATAAACTTATTATAATTTGTTTGAGTTTCTAATTTAGGTATAATTTGAGGAAACTACCTAAGAGAAATTTCTCTAAGTTTGTAATTTGGGGGTAATTTGAGTGTATCTGTATAGAGAAATTTCTTTGAGGTTGTAATTTAAGTATAATTTGAGTGCAATATCTTCGAAAAATTTCTCTCAATTTCTTATTTATCTTAATTGGGATTTTTTTTATACCTTACAACTCATATAGACTGTGAAATTTCACACTAACTTTGTTTTTTTTTTAATCACTCGTTAGAACATAGAGTAGCCTAATCTAAAGGAAAATGGAAAGAGGATCTCCCCAACAACGCCCCGCATACGGTTTGAATCTGCAACCTCTACTGTATGGGTTGGAAAAATACCCTTCTGGCACAAAGTAATGGGTGAAATTTCACTTGCTTCTCGTTTGGGAACATGCTAATTTAATAAATTTTTGACTATTTAGCTAAAATATGAGCTTAAAAAAAATTAATATGTTTGGGATAACTTTTTGACTTTTTACGAAAAGATGTGCAAAAAGTATAGAAAAAAGAGAATCTTTGACTTTTTGGTATGTGTCGTTGACTTTTTGACTTTTTTAATAACTTTTTGACTTTTTGACTAAACTAGCCTATTGCCAAACAAGGCCGTATAGTAAAAATTTATTTCACCAAAGAGTCGCTAACAAATAGTTGTCAAAATGGTCATTTGCATCCAATAGTGGTCACCAAAAATTATTGTTGGCCATTGGAGGTAGTAGAGTAATGGAACTACATTAAGGGTAGCTTGTTAAGAAAAAGAGAAAGCGTTCTTAAACTAACAAATATATTTAGAAAGATTTACATATAGGTCTTAATAAGTGGACTTATTATCTAATAGATCTTATGATAATTAATGGTGTTTTTAAACTAATAGGGCGCTGCCAATCATCTATTAAATTAAAATCATTTCATTTTATTTTTGAAGTTTTATATTTTGATATAATTCTATTAATAGATTCCCATAAACACATTCTTTGCATATTTAATTTTTTTTTTGATATATTTAATTTTTAACTAATAAATAAATAAATAAATAATAAATATTTATTTAAGTTACGTATTCTATAGCACAATGTTTAGTGTTTTTCTTTTTTTTTAAATATTTTTTTATAGTTTCTAAAAATCTTCAATTGTAAGATAAATAAATAAATAAAATTACTATTACTGTTTAATTTTAAGTTACTATATTTTCTCTAATTAAATTATCATTTTTATTATCAAACCAAGTGTACACTTTGTTACGTTATCAATTATAGCCCGTTTGAGTTGGGTGATAGCCCGTTTGAGTTGGGTGATTTGGAAAGAAAATAAAATAAATCATCTTGTTTGATTTTGAGTTTTTAAAATAATATTTTCAGTTTTCAATTTGTATTTTTGTATTTTTAATAATTTTTTAAATATTTTAATCAATTTGTTTAATTTTAAGATCTACTTAATCTTAATTTACTTTAAAATTTAAAAAAAAAAATTGAATAGAAATATTTTAAAATTCATTGAATATAATAAAATACAAAAATGTATTGAATTTTTGTTTTTTGTATATAGTTAATTTTGTAAAGTTTTGTTCACATATATTATATCTTTTAAGTGTCTTTAGATTTGGTGTATCTTTAAAATAAAATAAAAATTATGTCAAATATTAAAAATATTCACTAAAAATAAAAAATATGAAAAATAAAAAACTCAATTTTTTAAAAAGTAGATTCAATTTTCTGGAAGTACTATACATGATGAATACATTTCTCATGGCCCATATACATATCACTTGTTTGGATAAGTAAAGAAATTGAGAGAAATGGGATGAAATAAAGAGAGACTCATTTCCCTTCTAGCACTCATTTTGAATTTCTTAAAAAATAGAGAGATTGAGAGAAAAAAGAAACTAAATAATTACTATTTTTTATAATACCAAAACCATCTCTTTAGATATAGAAGGAATAATAAAAGTGACACTTATAAAAAGGTTACTTTGGTAATATAACATAAAATAAAATAAATTTTTAATTTTATCAATTTAAATCCTAATATTTTATTTTCATTTCAATCTAACTATTTATCTATTCTCATCGATTAAAATTGACAAAAAATAAAAAAAAAAGAGTATTTTAGCAATTAAACTCATTGTAAGTGCATATAAAATTTCTAAAATACCATTTTTTTTTAAGTTTAATGATTAAAATACTTTTTTTTTCATCGTTTTACTTGACACAAAATTGTTTATATTGAAAATAAATTAAAACATTAAGATTTAAATTGATAAAAGTAAAAATTTATTTTATTACAATAATCAATTCGTTGACTTTTTTTTTTTTATAATTTTCTAAAAAAAATAATAATAGTTAACCCTTACTTTTGGTTGGGGGGGAGGGGAGGAGGTGTTTAACAAGTCTGTGTATACTTATAATTTTGGGTAAATTATACTGACACCCTTGAAATTTGGATTTAATACATATCACCTATTGACATTTGAAAAATTACACTAACCCCCCAATCATTGTAATTATTTAAATGGAATAAATACATTGAACTCATGCATTCTTTCTTTTCTTACTTTGTTTCACTTGCTCTTTTCTTTTCTTTTTTCTTTTCACTTTCCTTTGTTTTACTTTATTTTTTTCAATATAATTTCCTCTATTTTTCTATTAGAAATTGTTATTTTTTATATAAACATGGGGTTTGTGAAATGAGACTATTAATCACAGGGGTGGGAATGTAATTTCCATAACATCAGGGGATGGGATGTAATTGGACCAAATATCGAGGGTGTCAGTGTAATTTGCCCTATATTTTTTTTTTCCAAATTAATAATAAATTTCACAAATTTTAATTAATGTCATAAAATTTTTTTGTATGAAATAAAAGTTAAATAGGTATATAAATGCCCTAATGGCTACAACTTTTTAAGATGATACTTGGTTACAATAAAAGTGAATTTTAACTCAATATAGTTTAATCCCTAGGCTTGTACAAAAATAATTACAACAAAAACACAAAAAGGAAGCTCTTAGCTCCAAGTACTCATAACCTACAGCCTTGGCGAAGACATATCATCGGCACCTGAAAGTGGTTTTACATATAGAGTGAACCAAAGTATAGTAAAGATACTCTAATACAGTATATGAATCTTAACAAAGTTATAAGGTAAATGCATATGCAATACTTGTGCCAAATCATTTTATATCTCTTTCTAAAACCATACAATGTCAGGTTCATATAACAATTCATAAAATTATTTCATTTACAATAGAAAATAAGGCAATGGATACAACACTGGAAATCTCTAGGTATGTGTTTGCAAATAAGGTATACAAGCACTACCAATTGTCATTTTTACCGGTACTAACTGGAAGGCTCGGCGCCTAACCACATGGGTTTCTAGACTTTCACCAAGAACACATAGGCCAACAATAATACCACAACTATATCCCCTACCCAAATTTACCAATGTATTCATCTTTTTTTCTCAAAACAATATATATTTTCAATGTATTAAGTATGCAACAAATGCTCAATACAATGGATGAGAATTTGGTTTCAATTCTCCTAATTCTTATACAATTTCTACAACAATCATAACTATCATCCATCGATAGCCTAAAACAGACATCTCTAAATAGATAGCTAATTTTCAATAAAGATAAACTTTACAAAATTTCAAGATGGAGGTGATAATGCATATCCAACTCCACCATTATTATCATCATCGTTCCAATTCCATAAAATCCAACACATTTCCATTTCTTCTTCACAAAATCAAATATTCACATTTTAAGGCAAAATCCACTTTATTTAAAAATTAATTCCAATGATAAGAATCCACTATTTCATCGCAACTCAACTATATTTATAAATCCACAATCATATTCAAGAACCCCATTTGAAAATTCATCTTTTGAATTTTAAACCAAAACCCTAGATTTTGTTCAAAATTTCCAAATCACAATATTGTTTAGAAAATCAAATAACTAAGTTAAAAACCATACAAAAGTGTGGAGAAATTCCTACCTCAAAGACAAGGACCAAGAAGAACAAGCGTTGAAACTCGACGAAGCTGAAAACAAATTTTGTTCCAATTAAATGGAAGCTTTCGATGTGCTTTACTCTTTTTCCCAAAGGGCAATGGTTGAGAGATCAATGGATGATAGTGTATTTGTGGTTTAAAGATAATTTCTATAGAGAGAGAGAGAGAGATAAAAAAAAAAAAAAAAAAAATAAGAGATTTTAGAATGTTCAGAGAGAAATGAGAAAATGACTAAAAAGATGACTTTTCAGAACTGATATATGCGCAAACCGTTCGAGCACAGAAATGGTCACTTGAGCGACCAGACACAACAGGTGAGACCGCTCGAGTGAACAAGGTAACCGCTCAAGTAAAGAATAACACCTCCTAATACTTTTGCAGGCTTACAAAAATACTGAGAGTTCCAAAACACCGCTCAAGCGCAAGAAGGACCGCTAGAGCCAAGACTGTTCAAGCGCAAGAAATATCGCTCGAGCAAAAAAAATACCCTTCCAATATTTTTGCAGACTTGTAGATATACTAAAAGTTCTCAAAGACCGCTCGAGCGAATTGACCAAAATCTAGGCAACAATTCAATTGAAAAACAAACTTCTGACCTAATCCAAATGCAACAAAAACATCCAAACAACTAAACTCAATCAAGAAGAAAATAAATAAGGATATGAACAACCAATAAAACAATAAATCTCAAATCCAAAACAATAAATGGGTCGCGTCCAAACATGAATCGTTATACAATCACCTCTCTATTTTTTTCACGTTTTTTCAAAAAAAATTAAAAAATTAACTTTTAACCTATTTCTTAAAACAAGTCAAATCATATCCAAAATAACCATAATTTATAATTTTCTCCCGCTTTTTTTTTTTTCATGTGGAGAGAAGCCTCTTTTGGATAGAGAATGGAAAACCACTTTTTTATTTTTAATTTATTTTAAGTCTTAGGGGTTGTTTGAGGTGTCCTAAATAATTGTATTTTTTGTCTTTTTGGACTAAAAAATTGAATAAAAAAATATGAATATTTGGGTTAACTTTTTGACTTTTTATGAAAAAAATGTGTATTAAAATATTATATAAATTTATAAAATTGTAATTTTACCTATATAAATCTGCGTGTATGTCAATACAGACCTCTGTCTCTTGAAAAAATTGATTTTTTTTTTTTTTTCTTTTTTCCGTTCTTTTCCACCATGGTCCAATACAATATTTGAAAATTTTGTTTTTTTTTATTTTTTATGTTGTTTGGAGGTGTGTGGCAGTACGGAATGTCAACATCAATCATAGAAAAAATTGGTTTTTAATTTTTTTTTGCTTTGGATGCGTACCATGTTGATATAATATTTTTATTTTTGTTTTTTATCATTAAAATATTATGAATAGTGTTAATTTTTTGATTTTTTGAATAATTTTTTGATTTTTTAACTTTTATGATATATGCCAAATCAAGTCTTATTATTTTTTTATTTTTTATACTTTTTTTTAAAAAATTTTAAAAAAAATCAAAACAACTAACTTATAACGAATTTTTCAAAACAATCCAGTCTTCGTAGACACGCAAATACGAAATACTAATCAAATTGGAAAGTATCAACCCTGCACGCGTTGCGTTGACAGAGCAAGTCATGAAATTGACATCATGGGAATGTGCTTTGAGAAAGAAACACTGACGTGACCACCCAATTAATTGAGAGTTGTGCCAAGTCCTTTACCGACTTAAAAATATCCAATACGTTCGGTTTGAGCGTTTTGGATTAAATTTTTTAAAAATTAAAATTTTTGATTTTTATGTTTTTTTTTTAATTTTTAATGAATATTTTTAAAATTTTAAATATTTTTTTTATTTTTTTAACTATATCTTACTTAGATGTATTTAAAATGTAAAAAATTTATGAAAAAATATTTTAAAAAAATAATAAATACATAAAAATATAAAAAATGTATTGAATTCTCATATTTTTTTATATTTTTGATATTTAGTGAATTTTTAAAAGGTTTTTTCACAAATTTTTTACTTTTTAGATATATTTATGTTAGGTATGTCTAAAAAATAAAAAATAAAAAAATATTTAAAATATTAAAAAAATTTAGTAAAAACAAAAAAAAAACGAAAAATAATAAAATAGAATTTTCTAAAAAGTGTTTTTAAAAAAATTGAAACCAAGCAAAATATTTAGAATAAATTATAAATACATCTCTTGAGATTTACTTAAATTATAAATTATTTTTATAATTCTAAAAATTATATTATGCCTCATAAGATTTTTAATTTCATAACAATTAAGTCATTTTATTAATAAATTATCAAATTAATTAATAATTTTTAATAATGTTAAAATTTTATTTTAATTAATAATTCAAATAATTTTATTATTATGTAGGTGAACAGTTAAAAATTTTACTTTTTTAATTAATTATGTTAAATAAAAAAATATTTATAATTTTATAAATTATAAAAAATAATTCATATTTTAAATAAATGTCAAATTAATTTACTTTACAATTTGCCAACAAGGTCAATGGCTAATCATTGACAAAGTGGTATAATTATCCATGCTACGTGTCAATTCTTTTCCTCTAAACTCTCCCAATGATGTGAAAAGAAAAATTAAAAGGTTTATAAACATTTTTTACATTAATCACTGTTTGGATTTTTTTCTAACACTTTTTTGGTTCAACAATCATTTAATTTAAAATTACAATATGACAATTATAATTTTAAATTAGTCATTGCTAGATGATGATTGAATAAAATAAAATTAGTTTTTTTGGTTCCTATTTTCAAAATTTATTTTTTAGAAAATTAAAGTTTTGTTTTTTATGTTTTTTTATTCTTACTGATTTTTAATATTCTAAATAATTTTTTAAAATTTTTTTTAGATATATCTAACTTAAATACACTTAAAAAGTATAATATTTATGAAAAAAATCTTTAGAAAATTCACTAAATATTAAAAATACAAAAAAATATAAGAATTCAATATATTTTTTTTGTATGCTTGTGTATTTATTAATTTTTTAAAATATTCATTTACAAATATTTTACTTTTTAGACACATTTAAGTAAGATGCATCTAAAAAGTATAAAAAAAAAAATTACTTAAAATTTTAAAAATATTCACTAAAAATAAAAAAATACGAAAAATAAAAAACTCAATTTCTAAAAAATTAAAACCAAATACACTGAATATTCTTCCTACTCTCCAACCCCTATAATAGAAGTTGAGAGTTTTGTTTTGGGAAGTTGGTTAACACCTGACTTTTTAACTTTTTTTGGTCTTTTTTTTTATAAAAAAAAATATATAAAAAAGTAAAGAGAATGATGTGACCTAAAATAAGTTAAAAATTAGCTTTTGATTTTTTATGTTCTTCCCAAAAGAGGCCAAAATTGTTGGGGTGACTTTATTACCCTTTTTTTTTTTTTCTTTCTTAAATCTATATTATATTTTAACAAGTCAAAAAAATAATTATGATAAAAAAGAGTTGTAAACCTCGTTATTAGGGAAATTCTTAATGACTAATGCTATAAAATAATGTGACAGCGTTATAAGCTTGTCACATTAAAATAAATAATTCCTCAAATTGATTGTTAATTATGTAAATATCATTGTCATATCATTTTGATAATAAATTCTATGTGAATATTTTGTAAAAAACATATTTTCGCATTGCTAATAGTCCCATCATTCTTTTATAGGAGCCTCATCTCCTTCAATTTATTTTAATTATCACTCTATTCTATCATAAAATTTCAATATTACCTTTGTCCCTAATATTCCACACCTTAATCTTAACCTATCTCCATTTCATCTACCACCCATTGTGAAGCACAGGTATTCAAAAAATGGTGCCGTACAAGTACTGGGTACATACCGAGTGCAGGTACACGTACCGAGTACGGCCAAAGAAGGTCCAGTACGTTTGGTACATTTGGGTACGACGTGGGTACGCCGTGGGTATGTTTTGGATATGCCGGGGCAAAAATCAAATTGTAAAGAGATTCAGGGTTACCGGAGCAATTTATTTATGTTCTTTATTAAAAAAACAAAAAATAGAGGATTATTTTGTAATATTAAAGATATATACAAACCTAGGGTTTATTGGGGCATCGTAATCTTCAATCTCAGTTCTTCGAGGGTGAGGAGGAAGTCGTGGAAAGGGAGGGAAAGGGGGAGGACGGATTTCTCATTCCAGATGAAGCCAGAATCGTCAGACCTGGTGGCCAAACGGCGATCTGAATCCACCCAGAAGATCGCATAGGGCTTCAGGTCACCGTTACGCCGGTTGACGTTTTTTAGCTGCTTCGCGGATACAATCGTAATCACCAGATCCAGCAGCTTCTACGCTAGACAACATGTTGCCATTTCTGCTGGTGGGTTGGGTTAATTTGATGAAAGAGAGAGAGAGAGAGAGAGAGAGAATGGTCTAGAATTGTCTTTGTTGGAAGGAGAAACTGGTTGTATGCTTTTATATACACCCTCTCTGTCTTTGTTGGAAGGGGAAATTTGTATTCTTTTATTTACACCCCCCCTCTCTCTCTCTCTCTCTATAGTATAATAATAATAGGGTGATGCACCAATAAATCCCAAATTAATAACTTATACACTGTTTAGTCCCAAATGTTTTCTTATAAACTGAACAGTCCCATTGTAAGGGAATTGACCATTGAGGGCATATACATTGTGTTCGTGAGTGGTAAGTCTAATGGGCAAGCTTGGTAATTTGATAATGTGAAATTACGAAAATAGGGCAGCAGTCGTCATCAATATCATCAACATTATCAACATCGGTGCTATGATCAACATCATCAACCTCAGCGCCATGATCGACATCATCAACATCAGCACCATGATCGACATCATCAACGTTAGTGCCATCATCAACATCAGCGACATCAACGCCATGATTAACATCGTCAACATCTGCAATGTTTGTTGGGAAAAGGCCAATCCATCATCAACATCAGTGCTAGACATCATCAAACATCAGGGCCATGATCAACATCATCAACATTAGTTCCATCATCAACATCAGCGACATCCACCACCACCGTATCCACCCTCACGATGACCACCACCACCGCGGAACCAAATTTCTCGCCATTACGCTCAGCGGATCGGGCCTCGTTGGCGATGTTGCGCCCGTCAAGATCCTGACCGTTCATTCCCTCGATAGCGTCCCTCATCGACTGCTCATCCTTGAACATCATGAACCCGAACCCCCTGGATCTGCCAGTCTCACGGTCGTTGATGATACACTGATCCAGTACCACCGCCGTTGGTGATGTAATTGATGTTGTTGGTGATGTTTTTATGATGTTGCAGATTTTTAGGAAACAAACATTCCACAAAAGGGGTACTATTGTAACCTCCAAAATAATGAAAATTAAATAAACAACATTACCAAAATAAAATGGGACTAAATGGTGCATAAGAAAACTTTTAAGACTAAATGGTTCAACTTTTCAGAAAATAGGATTTATAGGTAAATTTTCCATAATGGTATACACTAACTTATCCTTTTGAAGGGAAAAAAAATTATAAAAAAATAATAATAATTTAGAATTTCATTTCAATGATAAATCAAACTTTAACTTTTAATTATTAATTTTTAAAATGATATTAGTTATTATGATCATTTGGCAATTATATTTAGTTTTGTAGTTTTCTTTTTAGTTTTGATATTAAATTTTAATTTGTAGGTTGAATCTTTTAATCATAATTATAAATAATAAAAAAATTTATTGGCGTACCGCCGCCATATCCGTATCATACTTTTTTTGAGTTTTGACATATCGGCATATCCACACCCGTACTTCATAGACCACACCCACAATCACCTTCGGCCACCACCCCTTCCCTCAATTCCTCTACCGCTACCTTGCTACCCCTTTTTTCCCAACCTTCTCTCGTTACTCTCTAACCCCTCTACTATTCTAGACCCTTCATCAACTCCTTTCATGTCACCCCCAACGGTCACTCATTCTCCAAGCACGATAGAGAGAGGTAAAGACAACATAGAGAGAGAGAGAGAGAGAGAGAGAGAGGGAATCGTGTGAAAGAAGTCACGGTAGTGGGGAAGGTTGTACGGGTCTAGGGGTGTCGATGGTGGAGAAGAGATGTGAAAGTGTTGGGAGAGGTAATGGGAACTGATGGAAAATGGTTGAGTGGTGAGGGAGAGATGTGAAGTGATTGAGTATGTGACAGTGATTGAATATTTTGATGTGTTCTTAATTTAAATTATTTGTCTATTTTCGTTAAGAAAAATTGACCCAAAAAATAATATTTTAGTTATTAACTCAATGAAAAATGATATTTTAAACATTTTTTTTGTATACCTACATTGAATATAATGATTAAAATACAATTTTTTTTATCAGTTTTACTTAACAAAAATAAATAAATAAATAATTTAAATTAAAAACAAATCATAACATTAACGTTTAAATTGATAAAATTATAATTTTAAAACTTAGTTTGCTATAAAATGTATTTTTATAATTTTTTTAAAATATAATAGCATGGAGAGATAAGATTGTTCAAAATACCGCCTAAACTACTAAAACCACTCCGATTTGCACTAATCTACTAACCACATGTTAAATTTTAAAATTTATAATCTGTTTTTATTAAAATTAGTACATATTTATATTTTTTAACTTCTAATAAATATTTAAAAAATAAATATAAAAAAATTTAAAATATAAAATTTATTATAAATTAATAATTATACCACAAATTCACAATTCTATTTGCAAACCATCCAAACCGTACGGAAGAGGAATCGGCACAAATTTTTTGGTAAATATTCTTCAAATTATTGAAAGTGGAAACACCTCGTCTCGTCGACTTCCACGAAGCAAAACCTTCTCAAAGACGAAAGTGTGTGTTTACTAGAAGTTTTGTTGTCATTGTTTTGTGTTTGTCTCTTTCTCTCTGTTTCCAATCACTATCAATCCTCTCCACCCTCTGTTTCCACCTAATCTATCCATCTCTCTCTCTATGCTCACAATCTTCTCAATTTAGGTTGTTCTCACAAAGATCCAATCTTTCGTGAAAAACAATAAAACCCATCAATTTTAATTTCAAATCGATCGCATTTGAGATCCGAGTCGAAAATCCCAAGGCAGTTCTGAAAAAAAAAAAGAAGGTATTTTGGGGATTGGGTTTATTTGATGCACAATGACAAGTGTTTGATTAGGCTTTTTTTTTGAATTCAAATCTGTTGGGTTTTGACGAATTCGAAGTTTGACGACCACTGTACATAGTTGACAACCGTTTGATTATTCTCATACACTATGTTGATTATTGATTGATTATTCATGTACCCTTTGTGGGTTTCGTTGAATTCAAATCTGTTGAGGAGGTAAAGTTTGAGACACTGTAGATTATTGATAGAAAAAGTGAGTTTTGGTAGTTAATCCAATACCAAAACTCAGCTATTGTTGTGGTTTGGTAGGGTTTAGCTTGTTGGTTTAAGAGGAATTGAAGAAAAGAATTTATGGCAAGGAATAGGGGAGAGAGAGATGACCTAGATAAGTCTCCTGGTTCCATAACTAAGGACTCGTCGGTTGGACTTTTGAGGATTCTCATAGTTCTGATCTTTTTTGTTGTTGGAGTGGTCATTGGGTTGACGTCGAGTTCACATATCAATCAATATTTTACTGTACAGACAGATCAATTCTATGAGAATTATGCATTGCCCCCTATGACTGCTATTGCTAGTCGTAAGAATTGTACTTGTGAGAAAGAGGATTGTTTAAGCATGGATAGCTATCTTCGTCCGAACAATCTGACACATAGTATGTCAGATAAGGAGCTCTTTTGGAGAGCTTCAATGATGCCTAAGAAGGAAGATTATCCTTATTCACGAGTGCCAAAGGTGGCTTTTATGTTCTTGACGAGGGGACCGCTGCCTTTGGTGCCGCTATGGGAGAGGTTCTTTAAAGGCCATGAGGAGCAATTTTCAATTTATGTTCATGCACTTCCCGGATATGAGCTCAATGTATCCACTACCTCACCTTTTTATAGACGCCAGATTCCTAGTAAGGTATGTTTTGTTTGAAGATGAATCTTCTTATTCTTTTCTGTTACTTGTGTTTATTGACATATTTACATTTTGGATTTGACTCGTTTGGGTTAAGGTTTTGGAATGCTCTTTATACAAGTGATAAACTCAGTTTTACTAATGAAAGATACAATTTAATTAATCCTCTTTGGTAGAAAATATAGGTTGCAATAGGTGGGATATAAATCAAATTAATTCTTTTTGGTAGAGAAATACAAATTTGATACTTTCTAATGTTCCTTGTGGTAAGACAACAGTTCCTTCCTTATCATTTGCATATCTCATATTGAGGTGATAATTCCCAGTGAGAAGGTTTTGAGAAGCTTCTGCATGTTTCTTGTTTACCGCCCTATGCTAGCGAGAAAATGAGAACAAAGAAAGTCCATTAGGATTTCTCTTCACAGTGGGAATAAAGAGCGGTAAACTAAAGAGTAAAATTCCATACTGAGAAAGCTCTAAGCATATCTATGAATAAGGGACAACTGCAAAAGTAGAGTAGGGGGAAATGTAGTAAAATATGGGATTGCATGATAAGTTGGATCTACAGAGGAGTTTTTTTCTTTAAAAATGAAATGCTAGTAAGACCAATAATCATTGCTTAGTAGGCTCAGAATGATGAAAAGGACGATACCTCAAGTCCGATCTTGTTGATGCCTAGTTGATTTATTCAAGCTTTGGGATAATTTGAGATGCTGCTCAAATTATTGGGGTCAGATGGCTGAAATGGAGATTGATTCTACTATTATGTTCTCATTGCATTTCAGTAAGACCTCAGAAATTTTTTTTTTTAATGAAGTAATCAGGAGAGAACTAAGGCAAGTCACTTATTAAGGCAGAGATACAAATCAATAGTCAAGCTGCCAAATATGGTTACTTAAAAGATCTCTGTAGAAATTGTGATGTCCATGTGAAAACTTATTGCACTGTAAAAAATGTATAGGCATACACTAAGATTGTGGTTGTAAGTTTTTTGAGATTGTTTGACTATTAGAAAGTAGGCCAACTATGGTTCTCATGAGAAGATTTAGTGTGGGTGACACGGGCTAAATGCAAGGGACCAAGTAAATTGTCAGTTTTAGAACACAAGTACCCAAAACAACTTGGTGTAACACAATGAAGGGTTATGTCAATTTGTGGTTGATCGATCTTCCCAACAATTATTGAAACTCTGGAGAAGGAAAACAGAGAATGAAATTACTTCTCTTTTCTCATAAGTAAGACATAAAGACCCGTCCCATGTTTAAACTAGGACTTGAACCATACTCCTCCCTCTTCCGAGGTACCAAGAGATACCACAAGCTAACTTCTGGTGTGAGAACAACAATTGATATGCACAAAATTTTTCAAAATTTCTAACCAACCATTAATTACGGGGTCCAATGCAAGAAACAGAAAGTTTGATTATTGGAGGATGATTTTGGATCAATAGGTGTTAAATATGTTGGGTGTTTTACATTGTCCAATAACATATTATTCTTTCCACACATCAAAGTCGAGTGCTGTATGATGTGGTTCAGTTGTATCCAAGCAGTGCACTTGGATGATTGCTTAGGACTGAGTCTTACGTAATCTAGGCATCGACAGAGTGTCGCCTTGTCAACACCTGTTTACGACTGGCTACTTAGGACCTAATGCAGGAAGTAGGTGGTCAGCTAGGTTTGGCTACAAATATGCTGGATTTTATCCTAAGTCTTATGTTTCTTTTCTTATGAAGAAATAGATTTCTGCAAAGTTGATCAAAATTTGACTTGCTGGCATGTAATAGTAGAAAGTAGGAATTGTTGATTACTTGATTGATTGTTGTAACATTGGGATAATGTTGTCTCTATCATGGATAAACGCTCTTGGAAACATGGCTAGGCAATATTCTTTGTTTCGGCCTTCTATGTAATATTCTTTCGTGGATATTATTTGAAGGAGAAGAATTTTGTGGAAATTTCCTTTGTTGTAAGATAATGTTAACTAAGGGTACCAATATTTTGATAACATTGACGTTCTTATAACTATAAATAGATTTGAGATGTAGGTTATTCTGGTGTTAATCATAATAAACCCAAAGGTCTTGAAGCCAAATATCATATTCTCCAGTTAGTTGTCCAATGTGACTTGAGTGTCGTAGGTTCAAAACATGGAAACAACCTTTCTGCATGCGGCAGTAAGGCTACGTATATCTAACCCTTCCCAAAGCCCACAGTGGTGGGAGCCTTGTGCACTGGGCTGCCCCTCTAGTTGTCTATGTTCTAGGGCCAAAACTAACTCATCGTCAATCCTTCTTTTACTTTTCTACTATTTTGTTTTCTTCTTATTGAAAAATTATGTTTTACTCATAATAGTGATGGGACTTATGCCCATCATCAATTATCCCAAAAGTTTAAAATGGGCCCAACAATATATATGAAGCTATCTAACACCCTCCCTCATGTGTGACACTATCTTGCACATGGAAGTGTAAACATCCATACATAGAGAGAAGAAAGAATGTTAACGACAGACAAAGAATGCACACAATGACCAAATCCAAACGGAGAGACTTGAACCTAAGACCTCCCTTAACCCGAGCTTTTATACCATTTTGGATCACCAATTGTCTCAAAAGCTTAAACTACTAGGAAATAGGCTTAACAATGTATATCAAGCTATCTAATAGTTACATGGTTATTACGTGTGATGTGGTTTATAAAACAAGCAAGCCCTAGGCCAAGTGCCACAGCCAAGTGCCTCAATACTATGCTTATTGTGGAAAAAGAATGGGCACACGTGCAGCCTTTATTCATTGCAGTGAGGGCACTACAGTAATTTGCTGCTATTTAGTGTCTTGGAGATTAGTTGTAATAACTTTTACTGGTGGATATCTGATACATGTCAACATTCTGAATTTGGGGACCTTTGACTTAATTGGGAACTGAATTTACCGAAACTGACATGAATGGTATGAGAAATATCTCCCATTAGCAGTGTGTACACAATTGGTGCTACAGTTAGATCATGGGATGCATGCTAAGAAGCACAAGCATAGACATGGGCACGGGCACAGGCATGTACGCGAACACAGACACGGACATGGGATGTGGTGATTTTAAAAAATGGGGACACGAACATGTTAGGAACATGGCAATAATTTTTATTTTTTTTTTCCATATATATTTTTATTTGTTATGTAACTATTACATTCACAAATACTAATTCAATATAAAAAATAAAAAAACCCACTCCAAGAAAAAATAAATAAATATTCAACATTCAACATCCATCAAAAACACTAAAGAAGAGGGGAAGAACAACTAGTTAGTGTGTCACCGAAGTGTCCCTTGAAAACAAATTAATTAAATAAAGGGACACACATGCTAGCTGGTGTGACCTGTACCTTGTCCCCATGTCCAACATTGCTACAATACTTGTTTTGGAGTATCGGTGCTTCATTGGATGTATGCTTGACTGGTTATTTGGCTAAAATGATTCTTATTTTTATTGAGAGCATTGATTAAATAAGTAGAATAAACAAGAATGTATTGGAGGTCAATGAATTTAAAAGGCAAAGAGGAAAATAGCAAAGATAGTGAAAAGAGCAAGTATGTGAAAAGTTGATATTCAAACTTTATGAAAGCCATATCAGCTCCCTCATATTAATAAGTTTCTGCTTGTAGAACACTGTGCATTGTACATGCCTACTGATAGATAAAGGAAGGCGTGTGATTGAGATGGTGGCTGATAGATTAAAGTGTCTAATTTATAGAGGACACATGTATTGGCATACAACATTATTAAGCAATCAAGTGATCAACTCTAACAATCTTGCTGAGGGCAGCCTGTTTGTTGCCGCTTATGGGACTGCTTATAGCTTTTTCTTTTTTTTTGGTTTGTTTTGAAAATCTGTGTTTACAACTCAAAGAAGCTGAAAAAAATTGATTACTGAGAAGTAGGGTTTTGCTTCTAATTATCGGCTTTGAACTTGCAAGGAGCTATGCCAAATAGGTTTAAATTCCACTTTACAGGAATTGAAAATTTTAAAATAAAAAAAATTAATGTAAACTTGCTTAAAAGAGTGACTTTTTAGTGATATTATTTCAAACACGAACGAGGAACAAATTATATCTGGATAAAATGTTCAATGACAATCCTTGTTATATATGGGGAAGTGATCTAATAAAAATTATGGCGATTGAAACAATTATGCAAATTTCCATACCTCAATATGTAGGCCTCATTGTCACTCATTATATGTACATCTTTGTGTACATGCTAGGAAATGGGAATGCTGCAAAAGATTGAAAAAGTAGTACAAACTGATTGAATTTAGGAACAAGAGAGATGCTGCTTCCCCTAATAGTTTTTGTAAGATGCCATCATGCCATTGATATTATTGTGGAATTGGGAGTTCAAGAATTCCAATTTCGGAAGACTGCCAATTTTGTTTCCTTTCCTTCAACCTTAGGATTGTGTTTGGATCATGAATTTGAATAGGGATTTGGAAAGGGAGAGAAATGGAGAAAAAGTTTATCTTATATTTCATTCATATTTCTCTTACCTTTTCCTTTCCCTTTCCAAATTCCTACCCAAATCTGTGATCCAAACACAGCCTAGAGTTACGGACATGATTTGAATTGGAAAACATGGATTGCACAGGACAACAAATGCAGTAGATGGTCAAAAGTGTATTCTAAATTGCATGCTGTAACATTCGACAGTGGAAGACCCATCAACTAAAAACTATTCAACCATGTTGATTAGTTCATGAAACAATTTTTTTTGTTAAAAGAGATGGACAATGTTCTCTTATAGAACTAAAACCACTATCATCTGTAGCTGTAGTACTACTCTCCAATATCCCTGAATGATCCCTTCAATGATTCAACTTTGTCATACTTGTGATGTTGTAGAAGAATTTTATACTTGGTAAGAATATTTATGCCAAATTGCTGGATTTACCAGTCCACTTTTTTCTAAACTATTTTTTTCTTACTTTTCTTCTTCTTCTTCTTCTTCTTCTTCTTCTTCTTCTTCTTTTTTCCCCCCCTCTCTCTTTAAAGGACTATAGAAGAAATAATATGGTATTGTAACCTTTTGGGATCATATGCTATGAATTTGGGGCAGTGGAACTAGGCGTGGCCCAATGTATATATATAGTTTTTTTTAGTTTGTATAATGTGCACTAGCTTGCACCACTGACCTGCACCTTTTGTTAACTACTAACTAAACAAAACCGAGAAAAAGAACGTAGCAGTGTGCTCTTACAAAATGGTCAACGGGAAGAACTTTTTCATTTTATTTAATGCTACGTCTTTCATTAGTCAATTTAATGCTACATCTTTCATTAGTCAAAAGGTGAAGCAATCTTATTTACATTATTTTGTTTTCTACAGTGACTTAAGCATGACTATAAAATTCCCCACCATTATAGACACATGCTGTTCTCTAAATTCCTGATGCATTTTTCTTTGTATTTTTTTTTTTGAATTCATTACACAGTTCAATATATAGGGACTCCCATCAATTCCTCATATCCAGCACAATTGCTTGTTTTGCCTCCTGATTAATTTTTTACTTTGTAAATCATCTAATATCATTTAGCTTTCATTATCTTTCATCATCTTTCATCTTAAATCATTTGTTTTTACCATTTCAGAGCGTTGAATGGGGGTCAGCATCACTAGCGAATGCAGAGAGGCGGCTTCTGGCCAACGCTTTGCTTGATTTCTCAAACGAGCGGTTCGTTCTTCTGTCCGAGAGCTGCATCCCTGTTCACAACTTCCCTACTGTCTACAAATACCTCATCGAATCCACCCACAGCTTTGTAGAGTCATACGACGATCCCTCCCGCTATGGCCGCGGCAGATACAGTCGTCGGATGCGACCTGATATTCGGCTTGCTGATTGGCGAAAAGGGTCCCAATGGTTTGAAGTCAACCGTACTCTCGCTATTATGATAGTCTCTGATACCAAGTACTACACCATCTTCAGAAAGTATTGTAGGCCTTCTTGTTACCCAGATGAGCATTACATTCCAACTTTCCTCAACATGTTCTACGGATCATTTAATGCAAATCGGACTGTGACTTGGGTTGATTGGTCGCTCGGAGGTCCACACCCAGCGACTTATGGAGAAGTTAATATTACGGAAGGTTTCATACAGTCTATTAGGAATAATGGGACTCAATGTTCTTATAATTCAGAGCAAACATCTATTTGTTACCTATTTGCTAGGAAGTTTGCTCCGAGTGCGTTGGAGCCGTTACTCGCTCTCACGTCTACCGTATTGAAATTTTGAGACTTGAGATTCCGTAGAGTTTTGAGTTTTTATTTTTTATTTTTAAATTATTTTCTCTCTCTAATACATAGGTTTTGGTAGGCCATTTTTTCATATTTTTGTAAGTTTATGGTAGTTTTGGTTACTAGTTTGTCAACAAGAATGTTCAGTACTAATTTGCTTATGTTGACAAGAAATTTTGGGAGAGAAAGAAAGCTAACAAATTTTCAAAAGAAAGTTCTCTTCTATGAGTGCATCTTCAATTTTCTTCCTTTTCTCTCTCTCTCTTGGAGTATATGTTTTTGCAGCAGTATATTTTATATGGTTTCAGGGAAGGTCTTGATGATTAGAAAGGGGATCTTTTAGCTTGTAGAAGATAAGCCCTATGATTCATGTATTTGCAGTCTTAAGGGATATATGTGTATCAAGGCTGTTTGTATATCATTCAGAGGGCAAAAGCCCATAAATACGTATGCTACCAAACAGAGCCATAGTTATTGAGAGTTACAGGTCTTTGGAAGATCCTTGGGACACAGGAGGCGGCAAAAGTTAAGGGGAAAATCTATCCTAGACACCATGTACAATCCATGGTAAACACCTCTGTACCATAATAGAAGTTATGAGACTTTGTGATGATTTTAAGATCTCTTCACTCCCGCTGGCCATTGGCAGCAGCGATTACTTCTCCCTTTACCTCTCGCCGGCTGTGACTCCTCCCCTTAACTCCCGATGCCTTCCATTCTGTCTTTGCCATCCTCCGCCCCATCTCCTTCCTTGTCACCCGCTGCCTTCTTCCTTTCCTTCGTCGCTGCCCCTGCCCCTCCTCTCCCTCACAGGTCCCTCCCATTCCCTTGGTTGCTAAGGTAAGGCATCAGAGGAGGAGTTGGGAGATGGCATCAGAGGTTGGGTGGGGTTGGGGCTAGGTTGGTCGGAGATAAGGAACTAATCGGAGCTGCAAGCCGAAGTTGCAGTTTTGTTCCTTTTAGTAATTTAACTTGAGGGTAAAATGGTATTTAAAAAAATTGAAAGATGGAATGTCCAATTATTTTGGGGTGCGTTTAGAGGGTTTTATAAATATGTATGCATTTGCATGTTTTTTAGTAAACTTTTAAACCAGTACGAAATAGAGCCTTAGTTATTGAGAGTTAAAAAGTGTTCGGAATATGATTAAACACAATAGGCAAAGCAAGAGAGAATGTGATATTAGTTCTGAATTATTGTAATGTATATAAAAATGTCATAGTTATCAGCTATTGTAGTATTATTATGAAGATTATGATTTTTATTTTTTTTTTTTATATGAGATTTTGTGATGTGTTCTCTTACAATCTATTGTGATATTGATTACGAAATTATATTCAAGGATGCCACTAATAGTTCCCATACAATTTACAAGAATTTACCCATAAGTCCTAGTTTTTGAAACGTTGAACCATTTAGTCCTAAAAGTTTTCTTATGCTCCATTTAGTCCCATTTTTACATCAACATGATGTAAATGATGTAAATGATCTGATGTTTCATTCTATAATTTCAAAATTTATTGAAATCTGATGAACATTAGATGTTTTTCATCCTATATTTTCAAACATTATTGAAATTTGATGAACATTAGATGTTTGAAATCTAATGTTTGTAATACGACTGATGTTATTAACATTGTATCGATGTTATTAACATTGTAATTATAAGAAAACTTTCATAAGTTATTAATTTGGGATTTATTGGTACATCCCCCTACAATTTATTTGGACCCCTTCTGTCAAATTTCAAATTTCGTAAAGATTTTTTAAACACCCCCACTTAATACCAAAAATAATCATACTTTCAAACATTAACCATATCACCCACTATGTGTGGTGATCAATTGCTCCAGTAGCCACGTTCAATTCTAGCTGGCCCTACCACAATAGCCAACCCTCCATTACCTTCTGAAGGCAACCTTAGGCCTTTTTCACCTTCTAGCACAGAGAGAGAGAGAGAGAGAGTGGTGATCACACTGTGATAGGGGAGATTGCCAAGATGAAGGGGGAGGAGGTTGTAGGGATGGGGGTCGTTGGGGAGGAGGGCTTTGATGGTGGGGATCGCCAAAGGGTTGTGTGCATAAGGGGTTGGGAAAAGGCTGGAGAGGGTCAAGGAGGGGTTAAGAGGTGACAGCTGGAGCTGACGAAGGGTGGTCGAAATTGGCAATGGTGGTTGGAGTTGATGGTAGTGGATGGTTGGATAAAATTGTAATTAATTAATTAATTAAATTTTTTTTTTTTGCTGAATAATAGGAGATCCAAAGAAATTCTTGAGTTAGGTAACGCGTTTATTTCTCACAATCTGAAGGCTGATGTTAGGTAACGCGTTTATTTCACACTAGGCGACCACCTCAACATCAATGTTCTATCTTGACCAACAGAGGTAAAATTTTCAAATTCTAAGTTGAAGGGTATGGAGTAGTGGAGTTTTCGATAAGTTCGGTGATGACATTTTTTTCTATTTGATTTTCTTATTTTTTAGTTTGTTGATATAATAATTTTTCCTGTATGAGGGTTTGTTTTTCCTCTCCTATGGGGGCATTTTCTTCTCCTCTATGAAGGCTTGGACCCTTCTTTCAAGGTTATTTTTCTCTTATTGACATCTCGTGATAAAGCAAAACCAGATTATTCTAATCTTTTATCAGTTTTACAATAAAGATTTTCTTCAAAAACTAAACACACGTTCACGCAAAAAAACAAAAAAAAAAAAAAAACTTAATTAGTACCTATAAAAAAAATATTCATTTTTTTTTTTTTCCATAATAATGAATAGTGTAAACCACACTCATTTGAAGTGATTCATACCGTATAAATTTAAATTTACACTAAAATATCAATTACATAATGTTTTTGGAAGTACATATGATGATCTGTAGGTAGGTGCCAGGTATACAATTAGGAATAAATAATAAATTTTATAGTTATTAATAATTATAATTATAATTTTTTTGATAAATTTGTAATAAATTGTAATAAAATTGTACCAAAAAAAAATTTGTAATAAATTTATCTGGTTACTATTGAATGATATTTCTTATAATCAATCCAACTAAGATAAATTATAAATACACCTATTTTGATGTCTAAGTATATTAAAATTTTATTAAATATATTAAATATTTTATTTATATAATTTTAAAATTATATTTTATAAGTCTCAATTTAATTTTATATTTTAAGAGTTGTATTGTTATACTTTGTGATCGTATATAATGCTATGATTTGATTTATAATGTTATATTTGATTTGTTTATTGGAAAAAGATTGAGGCCTCGAATTTGAGGCCTGAATGTGGCTCGAAATGGTGTTTTTTATTTTTTTGGTCTTTGAAACTGTGTTGGTCGAAATGGGTTTTTTTTTTTTTTCTTCTTCTTCTTTGAAATTGTGTTGGTTTGATTGTTTTTATTATTATTTTTTATTTATTTGTTGGGTTATGTTAGTTTGGTTGTTTTTATTTATTCATTTATTTGTTGGGCTGTTGTAAAATTTTTTTTTTTTTTTAGGATGGTTATGTGTGGGGGTTGGTTTAGAGTTTGGGATTTAAGGTTTAGGTTTTATTTTTTCCGAGTCTCTCTGATTTGAAATAAAAATATAGTAAAGACTCGTACAACATTATATGGAATTAACAAATTTTAATTAACAGTCTAATTGATCAGTCAATTTTATTATCTAATTAGTCTAACCCAACTGTTTTTTTTTTTTTTTTGGGTTATGTTAGTTAGTTTATTTTATTTTATTTTATTTGTTGGACTGGGTTGGTTTGAATTTATTTATTTATTTATTAGGATTTAGGTTTTAGGGTACACATAAAAGCCCTTCCAAAAAAAAAAAAAAAAAAACCAAACCAAACCAACATTAAAAAAAAATAAAAAAATAACAAAACAAAACAATTTTTGGAGGCAAATTCGAGCCTCTCTTCCAAGAACTTTAGCGCGGTTGGAAAAAGATTGAGGCCTCGAATGTGGCTCGAAATAGTGTTTTTTTTTCTTTTTTTTCTTTGAAACTGTGTTGGTCGAAATGGGTTTTTTTTTCTTCTTCTTTGAAACTGTGTTGGTTTGATTATTTTTATTATTATTTTTTATTTATTTGTTGGGTTCTGTTAGTTTAGTTGTTTTTATTTATTCATTTATTTGTTGGGCTGTTGTAAATTTTTATTTTATTTTTTAGGATGGTTATGTGTAGGGGTGGGTTTAGAGTTTAGGATTTAAGGTTTAGATTTTTATTTTTTTCGAATCTCTTTGATTTGAAATAAAAATATAGTAAAGATTCGTACAAAATTATACGGAATTAACAAATTTTAACCAGCAGTCTAACTGATCAGTCAATTTTATTACCCAATTAGTCTAACCCAACTTTTTTTTTTTTTTTTTTTTCTATTTGTTGGGCTATGTTAGTTTGTTTATTTTATTTTATTTGTTGGATTGTGTTTATTTGATTTTTTTTTTATTATTATTAGGGTTTAAGTTTTAAGGTACACATAAAAGTCCTTCCAACAAAGAAAAAAAAAAAAAAAAACAAAACCAAACCAACATTAAAAATAAAAAAAATAAAAATAAAAAAACAACTTTTCGAGGCAAATTCGAGTCCCTCTTTCGAGGCTTTTAGCACGGTTGTTGGGCAGACAGATGTAAAGGCACAGTATCCATCTTCTCAAAATTGAGAGCCGTATAAAAAATAAAAATAAAAAATTTAATAACAAGCCGTTCTCTTTTCCTTGGTTTCCTCGCAATTTTGAAATATATAATAATACACAAATTTTGATTCATTTAAAATAGTAGTTCTCATATTCAAAAGGTGTATTGGCTCTACTAAAAAGCGTGAATGATATTATTTTTTACTAATTACAAAGTGTATAATATTCACACATTACTTGAATATAAAAATAAAATCAAACATATACGGTTCTTAATCAATTAAGGCACTCATACTTGATAGTGTAATCGTTATAAATATTTGGTTTTGAATTTTGATTATATATATGTTACAACTTTATCAAATAAAATGAAAATATTCATTCCATTTACAAAATATAGAAGATCAAAATCCTGTAATTTTAAAAGAAAAGCAAAATGCTCAAATTATGAGTTTTCTATACCAATGGAGTGTGGGTTTTTACACATGATGGAGCATTTTGTAGCACCTAATCTAGACATCAAAAGAGTAATACTATATAAATTAATAAAGCTTTATAATAAATTTACTCATTATACAATATTTATTATATTATTAAAGTGGGCCATATTTTAGATTTTAAAATTTTTCTTATTATTATTAAATAATACATAATTAATAAAGAAAATTTATAAAATTTATTAATTTGTATAACATTTTTTTTCTAATCTTTCCTTGAAAAATTCTTGATTTAGGTGTGAAAAAATAGAGATAAAAGAAGTATGTGGGTCCCAAAAACTGTGTAGTAAATTAAGTCTATATGACTATATGAAAAAATAAATTGTTTATTTTTAAAACTATATTGATCTTGGATTAATTTAATTTTTTTTTAAATAATATACACACAAGATCTAATAAAATGAATAATTTAAATTATTAAAATCGAAATCGTAATGAATTCGATCCTGAACACCACCTTCTAGCAGGGACGAACCTATGTGGAGACTGTAAGGGGCCGTGGCCTCCTCGCTTTTGGCTTGACTACCTATGTATTCTTTTTTCTTTTTACTGCTATTTCGTATGTAAGGTATATTGGCCCCCAGCTCTTCTTTATTCTGTTTTCTTACTTAAAGCAATTCATGTGCTCTTCTCTTTCTTCTGTCTTTTGTAATTTTTTTTATTTTCTCTCTTCTTTTAATTTTAAGTTTTATTTGCTTTTTTGTTTTGGACTTACCTCTTGATTGCAAATTACATGTTAAATTTTTTTTTTTTAGTCACAAATTCAACTATATAATGCTCAATTCATTGTCATATAATTATGAATAAATTGTGAATCTCTAATATCACTTTCATTTTTATTCAAATTTTAGTTCTATGGAAGACAAAAATCTGATTTGGTCCCTGCCTTCTAGTTCAAATTTACTGGATGTACACCGGCCCTTTAAAAAATGTGTAACCATAACCTTCCCCTTGGAAAGCGTGACCTGCTTCAGCTCTCGTGGCTATAGTTGCATAGGGCTTTGTAGAGTAGTAGAAGAGATGGAAAAAGAAAGTTGGATTATTCAATTATCATCCTTATTTTTGGCTAAATTACACGCTGACACTTCAAATTTCGAGAAAATATAACTAATTTTATAATTTTAATATAATTATATAAAAAAAAAATTTAATAAAATTGAAGGGATTAAAATTAATTATATGAAAACATAAAAATAAATAAAGTAAAAGAGATGATATAAATATAACATAAATGTATATTTTAAAATAAAAGAGATAATAGAACCATTTCTTCATTAATATAACTAACAAATTATTAATAAAAAAGACGTTAAATATTATGTGAATTAAAATTTTAATGTTATGTTTAGTTCATGAATTTAAATAAGGATTTAGAAAGAGAAAGGAAAAAATGTGTGAAAGGTGTGTGAAATGTAACTATATTTCATTCATATTTCATTTATCTTTTTTCTTTTAAAATCTTTTTTCAAATTCATGAACCAAATACAACCTAAGAAAATCAACCTAACTATAACAACCTAACTATATTTGGGTAAGGATTTGAAGGATTTGAAAAGAGAAAAGAAAAAAGTGTGTGAAAGGTGTATGAAATGTAACTATATTTCATTCATATTTCACATATATTTTTCATTTTTCAAATCTTTTCCTAAATTCATAAACTAAACACAACTTAAGAAAATCAATATAATTATGTCAAAATTATATAGTTAACTATATCTTCTTAAACGGAGGTGAGTGTCATTTCCATTATGTCATATTTGGTTCAATGAAATGAAATAGTCAATTCTTAAGTTCTCTTATAGAATGATCACGCTCTTATAATAGTGTATGATGATTTTATATGCAATATATTTTTTAAGGTAAATAACAATTTGACCATTGCAGTTTATCGACAAAATACGGAGTCTCCTTGTAATTTTATTTGTAACACTTGAACCCGTTGAACTTCATAACATATTATAATTTCTGACGGAACCGTTTATTTTAACCCTCAACCACGCTAGATAATTCCTTAACTTCTTCTTCTTCTTCCCAATTTTTTTTGAAAGCCCGAGACATTGGTTCTCTTTCTAAAATGCTTCCCTCTCTCTTATCTCCCGCGTTTCTCTATCTTTCCCTTTCATTTTTGTTTCATTATTCTTCTAAAATCTATATCTATCATTTCTTAACTAAGATAAACTTAATCTAGAAATTATCCTTCATCATTCATCCTTCATCTTCTCTTTATCACTACAGACACACGTACATTATATACATAGGCATACCCAATTAACTAAGCCAAGACCCAAATTGTAGTGGTGGCTATCACCATGGGTGTTGTGAGAGGGGAAGGTGGTGGGTGTCGGTTGAGTGGAGGATAGAGACGGGGGCTATGTGTGGGACATCACCCATGTGAGGGGTGATGGCCAACTCACTAAAGGGATTCACCATGTTACAAAGAGGCTAGCCATGTGAAGTAAGGGTTGGCAATGGGTTGGCAACACACATGGGTTGGCCATGTGATGCCAACGCCAACACACCAACAAGCTAGCAATGGGTTGGCAATGGGACAGCCCCTCTCTTCTTCCTCTGCATATTGAGTCTATAAATGGAGAGGAAGGGAGGAGAGCAAAATGAGAGTGAGAACCAAAGAAGTGAGCAAGCCAAAGAGGGTGTGCGAGATGTGAGGCGGAGAGACCGTCTCCCTCGGTGTGAGCAAGGGAGACGGGAGAGTGGGTGAGTGAGGAGAGTGTGAGCTCCTCCTCTATTGTAATCTTTCTGTAATCTTCAAATTGGTATAGTGAAATCCGGTTACTCTCCCGTGGACGTAGGCATTGAGGCCGAACCACGTAAAATATTGTGTCTCCTTGAGTGTGGGTGTGTTTTTCTGCTTGGTATGGTTTCTATAAGGTCTTGGGCGGGATCCTGGATCCCAACACTATGGTGGGGTTCTAGTAGAGTTGTCAGTCTCGGTATAGTAGGAAAGGAGATGTGATAAGCTTGGTAGGTGTTTGCAGCAGTGGGCTGTTGGGTTTTCATCAAGGTGTTGGGTATGCTTACAAAAATAAGAAGAAGAAGATAGAGAGGAGAGAAGTGGGTCGCTTGTCCTGTGTAACTGTGGGTAGCTATGGAAAAAGAATAGTGGGAAAATATTTTATTTTCATAAATTTCATAACTGGAAAATATCATTTAGATACTCAAAATATGGACTTAGGAAAGCTTGAATTTGGAGTTCTTTATTGGTTTTTCTCTTTAATGTGGGTTTTTCTATTTATTTATTGCTATGGTCCAATTAATTGGGTTGCAGCAGGTGAGATGAATGAGTGTTTGGGGCAGCTATGGACTGTTTGTTTGGGTCTAAATTTTAGAGAGAGATATGTATTTGATGAGAGTATGAGAAGTGTGTGGTTTGCCATGAGATGAGAAAGAAATGAGAGAAGAAGAAGAAGAGGAGAAGAATACATAAAAATTAAAGAGGATGTTCTGGTTTGTAATGGCATTAAGACGAAAATTAGAGAAAAAATAAAGGTAATTTAGACTTTTTACAACTTTTGTTACGTCCGTCCGGAATTTCACTCTGGTATGAAATCCAGGGGTTAAAATATTATAAATGAAACTAGAGGGGGATTCCGTATTTTTTCGATAAACCACGGGGGGTTAAAGTGTAATTTACCCTATTTCTTACTTTTTTTTAGCCAACCAAACATAAAAATGAATATTTCAATAGAATGACAATTTCATTCCACTTCATTTTAGTGAACTAAACACTTTCTTAGTTCTTTTATTAACAAGGTGAGTAGTAAGCTGTTTAAACTTAAATTAAAAAACTTAGCAAGCTTCAATCATAACAGCTCAGGATCACATTCAGCTACAATTTGTTCAACATTTCAGCACATTGTTTCAAACCAACTTGGCATCAAATGTGGATCATGGGCTTGACTCAGGGGACTCTGTTCTTTTTAATGTTTTAAATGTTAGCAATAGTCACCTTTCTGCTCATAATAAATCCTGGTTGGATAAATCTTTTGTTGATTCTGAGGTCACCAAGGCACTTTTCCAAATAGGCAAATTCAAAGCTCCTAGCCCTGTTGGTTTTTTGCTGGATTTTATCAAAAATTTTGGAATATTGTGGGTAGCAAGGTGACTGCAGCAGTTCTTAATTTTTTAAATTCAGGATTTCTCTTAAGGGAATTTAATCAAACATTTTTATGTCTCGTCCCAAAAAAGAAACAACCTTCAACAGTCAATAATTATCGCCCCATTAGTCTTTGTAATGTGATCTACAAGATTGGGGCTAAGATTTTAGCTAATAGACTGTGTGAGGTGTTGCCTGAATTAATTTCTTTACATCAAAATGCTTTTGTGAAAGCTCGCCTCATTGCTGATAATGTGTTTTCAGACCATGAAATAATTGAATTTATTAGGAAACGAAAAAGTGGCAAAAAGGTTTTTTTCGGCCTAAAGCTGGACATGAATAAGGTGTATGATCGGGTTAATTGGGAATTTTTGGAACACGTTCTTAGAAAATTGGGTTTTTTTGGATAAATGGGTCCTTTTCAAGGACGAAATCAGGATTTCATTATCGGAAGGGCCAAAAGAAAAGTAATTTTTTTCACTATATACACAAAACACACATGTATGTATATATGATATATAAATCATATATACATAAAATAAAATAAAAATTAATACCATAGAAACAATTTTTAATAAGATGAATAAGTTTTTTTTGGATGTAAAATAGAAAGAGAATTCAAGATGGAAGAAAAATGACATATATTTTTTATACTGGGGTGCCATTTTATATATAAAATGATATATATTTTTAAAGTTTTATGACAAATAATAATGTTCACAGAAATAGGGGGGGATGGGCCCTAATAGTTTTCTCCTAGTTCCGTCCTTGATCCTCTTGATAAACCAATGTGTGCGAACAGTTTCTTTTCCTGTTCTGGTAAATGGCCAACAGTCATTTTTTCCAACCCAAAGCTGGATTGCGGCAAGGTGACCCTCTATCCCCATATTTATTTATTCTGGTCATGCAAGTGTTGACTGATGGATTTGCTCATCTGGGTGATAATGCTATATGTCGAGGACTTTCAATCAGCCAGAATTCACCTCCAGTGTCTCATCTTCTTTTTGCCGATGGCATATATATTTTTATGAATTTTTGCCCTGAAGAAGTTTGGTGTCTCCATTGGTTCTTAAACTCCTTTTGTGAGCAGTCAGGGTTGAGAATAAACTATCACAAGTTTGAATTGTTTGTTAGTCCTATTACTTCTTCCCAATTACATTTGTTGGACCATATTTTTCAGATCCGTTGTGTAAGTAAACCGGGGGTGTACTTGGGGACAACATTAGACTTTACCTGTTCTAAAAAGGTTGAGGTATTCCTTGCTTTGATTGAGAAAATTCAAAGTAAATTCTAGAGTTAGAAGTGCAAATTAGTTAACAAGGCTGGCCGTAGTACTTTGGTTAGACATGTCTTACAAACCATTCCCATCTACTCGTTTTCTTTTTTTAAGATTCCTCCTTATGTATTAGACAAACTATCTTCCATCATTCGGAAGTTTTTTTGGGAATCTTCCAAGGGTAGAGGATTTTGCTGGAAAAGCTGGGATAAGCTTTGTTTGCCACTCGCTTGGGGAGAGGTCTTGGTTTTAGGGACTTGGGCTGCCTTAACCAAGCCATGCTTGCTAAACAAGCTTGGAGATTATTGTCTCATCCGGAATCTCTTCTTTCTAGGGTTCTTCTAGGCAAATATGTAGTAAGGTGGGGTTTGGAAAGTGAATCCGAGTTCAAATGCTTCTTGGGGATGGCGAAGTATTCTTTGGGGTAGAGATTTACTTTTTTCTAGTCTTAAATGAGTGGTTGGGAATGGGGAAAAAATTAATCCATTTGAAGATCAGTGGATTCCAGTTGTGAACAATCCACTAATTGGGCAAGGAATGGATCGAAATTTCTCTTCTTTCACTGTTTCGCAGTTTATTGATAAACATAATCAAAACTGATGGTTGAATTTGTTAGGCTTGTTCTTTTCTCATTCATGTGTCCAACATATCCAACGTCTTCATATTCCTGTCATGTCTTTACCTGACCGACAAATTTGGTGTCATACTAAGTTTAGTGATTATTCTGTTAAATTGGGTTATTGGAAAGCATTGGAACATTCACTTGTCCAAAAAAGGTTAGTTGTGGATCATGATAATCCGATTTGGGTATAGTTGTGGAAACTTAAAGTTCCCTTCAAATGGTCAATGCTTTGTATGGCAGTGTCTACACAATATTCTTCCAGTCAAATATTCCTTGAAATGTCGGAAAGTGATTAAGGATGCATTATGTCCTCGATGTCTTAAGGACGAGGAAACAATAGAACACCTGAATCGCAAAGAATTTGGAGGGGTAGCAATTTGGGACTGGATTTCTCAATTGGAGAACCGTTGCCTTTTCCTGCCTGGTTGGATAGTTGGAGACAACAATCCCCCGAGCCAAAGATAATTTATCGACTTATGGCAGTATTATGGGTCATATGGAAACAACGTAATAGTGTTGCTTTTAAAGGAACGATAGTGTCTTGTGTTCAAGCCATTGATTTAGTAAATGATTTGGTGGTATTATTACATAAAAGAAAAAGCATTGAAGATATGGTTGATGGGTCATCATTGGAAGCTTCAATATTGGAAAAAAAAATCTAACCCAGGAATGGACCATCACTCGTCTTTTAGCAAAATCTGACTTCACTGATGGTTGTATGCTTCATCATTGACGGTTCATGGAGGAAGGAAGATGGTAGTGCTGGTATCGCCTGGATATGCTACCAGGAGGACGGTGGGCCAATGGCACAACGCGCTCAACAAATGCATCTTGACTCTCCATTTACAACAAAAATTGTGGCATGTAATCAAGCAATAAAATGGGCAAAAGAGTGTAATCTTCGGCAAATCCGCATCTGGACGGATTCCGAGCTTTTAGTATATGTTCTATGTAATAGTCAGTCCTGCTTGGTGTATTGGTACTATTATAGCTGACATAAAGATGGCTAGTAGTTCTTTTGATTATCTATGTATTTGTAAGATCTAGCGACAGGATGTTAAACCAGCACATGACCTAACCAGATCTGTAAACAATTTTCCTATTCAGTATATTATCTCATGATTTGTTTTGGTTCTCAAAAAAAATATTTGTTGAAGTTTGATTATTTTTATCTTTTCAGCCAAGAAGTTTACTTGATCTAAGCTGGAAAACTTACTTTTTTTTTTTTTTTTTTCGTAGTACATGTAAGTTTATCAAGCTTAGTTCTGAAAATCAGTGAGTTTCAAAATATATTTAAGTTTGACTTGCTAGTATAATAAACCAATATGAAACGTATTTTTAACAAGTCGAAGATACATACATCGAGTATCTTGGTTCATTTTACAATGGTATTCAAATCTATCATGGTACACTTTCTCAAAAGAACAGAATCACTTGAGTAAAGCAAGTTTCTCCCATTAAACCTACATTATACATCAACCACAAAATCAGATGATCGTCCATTAAGTTCCAAAATTTTAAAAATAGTAACATTACCGGCTTTCTGTTCTATTATTCAAAGAAAAAAAAAAAATTTGTTTTTGTTTTGTGTGTGGCAAAAACACAGAAATAACATGTTTGGTACAAATATTTCCAAAATGATATTATAAAAACAAAAACAAAAGCAGAAAAACATGTTCAACGAATTGTTGGAGGGAGGTGAGGGTGGTTGGAGGAGGGAAAAGGAGAAAGAGAAAGAAAACTAGTCACTGTGGTTCTAGTCAAACAGAAAAGCCATGCAGGATGCGAAAAAATGAAAAAAATTGGAAATTTTGGATTCATTTCAGGGTGAACTACAACATAATGAATTCGAATTAAATTTCAGGTGGAGCTACAATGGTATGAATTGCATGTATATTTTGCCCTGCCGAGAGAAACGATGACAAAACTGAGCATGACATGAAATTAAGAATGCTTATGACTCCTAAAACTTCATCCCGAAATTTACTCTTAATGGAGAGACACACTCCAAAACCCTGAATCCCAGGTTGTGTTAATTAGCTGGTGATCTTGTCAAAACTTCAATTGGTGGTAAGCCATTGTTGGAGGTCTAGCAAGTCACTAGTAGTGGTAGAAGGAAAGGACAACTTATGTTTTTCACTCTTTAGTGTGATTTGGGGCTACCATTATGTTCAAAAAGGGATTTATCCTCAACTCTTCCTCTGAAAAAAGGCGAGTAATGTGGTTGCTTGATCCTTCATGGGTGGCTAGCCAAAAATGATCCGTGGAAGAGAGGGAAAAGAATTGCAGCAAATAGGTCTGCAACAGGGATGTCTGATGTGGCACAAGACTCTTTGGAAGAATTGAACTTCTGTTTGGATCCCATGAATGTCGAGTTAATTAAATCATCTACTGGAGTGCCATCATGGTTAGACACATGATTTCGAGCAGTGTTTTAAGAAAGTTGTAGAGGTAAATGAGAATGTTAATGAAATGCTTAACAATTTCCTGTCAGCATACAAGGAGATGGAGGCGACACCATACGTGGATGTAAGCTTTCATGCACACATGGACCCTGACGAACCACAGTTTGACCTGAGTGGGATGGAGTCAACTTTTAGTTTTGCTGAGGAGTATGAAGAGGATGGGGTGAGCGATATCAAAAGGTATGCATCAGGACACACCATCTCCCTTACCTAACACAAGCTCTGCTGAGGAGCATTCTTCTACTATTGGAGCATCTTTCTCATCTATTTCTGATCACAACAAAGGAATGAAATCTACTCAAAGGAGGTATCGGTCCAGACCAAGGCAAGTCTACATATGTAGGAAATCCCTTATGATCAATCGAGATATATGTAATCGGTTTAAAGGTGGCAAAATTTTCACTTCTTTCATAAACAAGGGATGCCCTTCCTTGGTAATAGTTAAAGTTCAGCAAAATGCTCCAAATTTTCAGGCAGCAAGCAATAATGATTGTGATATGGAGGTTAATTTGTGCCCTACTGTTCAACCTTCTCTACCCCCTCTTCAGATACAAGTGATTGTTCGCTCCGCGAGGTCAGTCAAGTCAAAAACCCCGAGGACAGTTTGGTTTTGGACATGAGCAATGAACATATTCAAGTGTCCATGCTACCACGGGACAAATCTGATCATGTGTATTGTAATGGAGTTAATGATGTGGGTTCTAAGAGGGCAGTGAAATACAATGGTCATGGCATTCGGATGAAGGGATGACTTGTAAGTCATAATACTTTAGAAGCTGTTAATGGCACTCAGCCATTTGAGAACCATGCACAAAGGAAATGCAAGCGAGGACATGCCATTGACAATAATTACAGTGAGCCTAGTCTTTACAGAGCTAACTCTGGTCCTTTGCTCTGTTTTTGTTTTAGCTTTGTCTTTGCAGGTAAGCTCATTTGTTGAATTCCTCAAGCTTATGTTTTGACCCTTGGCAGAATCTGAAGCTTGCAGTGACATATATTATGTAGGCAAGGTGGTCTTCATCAAAGTTCAATGGTTTTTTGATGCAACACAAGGATTGATACCTGGAATTCCTTTATTCCCTTTGCTGGTTATGTTATATCTTTATTTCCTTTGCTCAGTTTAGTATTTTTCTATATCTATGGGTCTTGTTCCTAATAGTTAGATACTATGTTCTGTTAGGCGAGTGTAAGGCTCTCCAGGTATGTCTGCTCTTTTAGCTAAACTCTCTATTGTACTACTTTTTATTGGAACCAAGTTGTTAATTTTGCCAAATAAAAAATTTAGATGATGTAAACTGTTAGACGTCAGTTGTTAATCGACCAACCAAAACCCAATCCCTAGCTGGAACAGTGTGGGGGTAAGTTCATGGATGATAATTTAGGGGTGCAACCATGGTTGTGAAATTGGTGAAGGGTCTCACAGATCGAACGAGAATCCTATGATTTTTCATTTTATAATATAAAAAAATAAGCCAAAAAATACTAAAACGGATAATGTATATTAAAATAAGATGGAAAAAACACCAATAATGATCATGCAAGTGAAATCCGACAAAAGAAAATCACCTCTACATATCCGACAAAAGATTTGGAAAATTATATAGATTTCAAATTTCTGAAAAAAGAGTAACCATTTTTTCTTAAAATTCCTCAACCCTAAGAAAGCATAATTTGATACACTTCATAATTTGAAAGTCCAAACAGACGAAAAAGTCCAACGGTTAACTTTGTAAAATCTCCCTAGAGGAAATCAGTGTTGTGGAACTATTCTCACAACCACCATTACCAGCACCATGCACAGTTCCCAACTCCTAAATCAAAATGGCCATCATAAATATTTACATAGTTGTAACAGTAAAGACCAAATGGAGCTCCGAAACTCAGAAAATATTTGAAAAATACCTATATCCTTCCAAAACCCAAATAAATTCTAAATGATATCGAAAATGAAATTCTAATTGAAAATAATATATGCTCTTCGGCAAATATTGCCATTTCCGAGAAAACCCTTTTGTAACAACCCAAGGACCCACCTAACATGTACTCAAGAAAGTTCAAATCATTCAAGAAATCTTGGAACATAGTATCAACTAGGATGATCCTTAATCTGCAATGACAAAAGAACATCAGGTATCCTTACATAATGGCAATTTCCCCATGAATCAGCAAGAACTTCCTTAGATATTTTTTTAATGTTCTTATTCCACACTACATTTGATGTTTTTATAAGAAAAAAACGCCTACAAAAAATACGTAAACACTCCATGTTTTTATATGATAAAATAAAAGCCACACTTATAACCAACAACACAATAGCAAACACCATTATAGGCATACAAAACATTTCAAATTTTCATCCATCAGCATTACATGCAAAAACAAAACAACACAGCATCTCAAAACACCACACACGATTGTACTTCAAATAGCACGATAAATCTACCCCAGTGCTATCTTCCCTATGCCTGTTAGCCTATTTGTTTTGTACCAAAAATGCCTCACTTGTAGCACCAGAAACAAATTGTGCAATGTGCACATATACATACAACCAAAAGCAATATGGTCCTAAAAATAATTTATCAATTAAAACATCTTCAATAAATATGGAGAGGTCCCAACAACAATAATTTAATCACCAGATTAGACAGGTGAAAAACATAAGCAAGAGACTCAGTGGCCACAACCAGACTTCAATAACATTAATTGACTCCCTGCCAAAAAAACTACCTCAATATCACAGCTTAAGTGCAACTAAACACCTCATACTTGTGGCACAATGAGACACTCAGTATATATGAATAATTTAGAGTTTATCTTGCCCAAATCAAAGATCACAGACATAAGAATAGGCACTTCAAATTGTGATATTGTACCTCAAATCATGCTCCTACAGGTCCTGGCATTCGAGGGGGTCCTGATGGCCCTGATGGTCGATAATAACCCTGCCCCCTCATTGCTAAAAGTCTCTCAATCTCCTCACCTCGGCCTACTTTCCCAAATTCTTCATTTAAAAACTCCTTCAGTACAGGAGTAACACCAACATTATACCTCAACATCTGACCCAGTAATTCAACACTCATGTCGAAATTACTTTCCTTGCAAAGCCCCCTAATCACAATATCATAGCTCATGGCATCTGGTTTTGGATCTCTTTCGCCCATTTTTGTCAGAATCGGCACACACTCCAAGACTTTACCTTTCTCAATCAATGCGCCAAACCATCTGTTGGCATATTCTGGAATCACTCTTAAGCCAGCCTCTACCATCTTGGAATACTTCTGCAATGCATCATCAACCCTACCCACCTTAAAAAAAGCATCAATTAAGGTCTTGTAAGTATTAACATCCGGGGATAGCGACTTTGATGACAATTCCACATGCATTTTCTCTGCATCCTCCATCATCTCATGCTCGCAGTACCTCGTGATAATGTTATTATAACCCGCCACATCCATGGCAAAAGGCTTTGACCCGGCTTTCTTACCCGCTTTCTTGAACACATCAAATGCCTCAGAAATTTTCCCCAACTTGAAACACTCATTAACCATTATATTGAAAGTATCCGAATTTACCCCTTGGAAAGTAGGCGGAGTGTGAGTATCCAACATGTTATCGAACAACGCCCAAGCCTCCGTTTTCTTCCCATGCTTAAGCAACACTTCCAAGAGCACATTGCAAGTTGCTGGAATCATCTTGAATTGCCGATCAAGCAACGATTTATATGATTCCATCGCTTCCTTGTCCCTTCCTCGATTGAAAAACCAATCCATAAAAGTCGCATTGACAACCCCATCATAAACCAAGCACGGTTCGTTGAGCTCATCGAAAAGCTCATTAGCCTTATGCAAATTGTCGAGGTTGAGAAAACCCAAAATCAAATTATTGTAAACGATCGAGTCAGCGCCGTGGCCCTTATTGAGCATTTCGCGGAGGAGATCGACAGCTTCACCAATACGACCGGCATCGATTAACCCTTTTGTGAGATGACGATAGGTTACATGAGAAGGGCTAAAAGGGGCATTAGCGAGAATGTGACGATAAACATCGAGAGCGACATCGACGCGACCGGAATCGCAATGTGTGTTGATCAATACATTGTAGGAGACAACATTGGGGACGATATTGGCTTGATTGTAGAAGAATTGAAAGAGAGCGACGGCGTCGTCGTAGCGCTTGGAGCGGTACATGGCGGCCATGATGGCGTTGCAGGTGAAGACGGTGGGGCGAGTGTTGGAGAACACGGACTGGCGGGCGACGACGGAGGCGTGGTGGAGGTCGCCGGCGCGGATGAGGGATTGAACGCGGTTGTGGAGGTTGAGGCGGGGGCCGACGAGGGCGGAGGTGGAGTCGGGGAGGGGGGGGGCGTTGGGGTCGGGAGGAGGGCGGGGGGCGTTGGGGTCGCGGCGGAGGGCGTGGAGTGGGGGTTCGATGCGGAGGCGGCGTTTACGACGGCGGCGCTCGGCGGCTTCTTCGGCGGAAGAGAAGGCGAAGGATCGGATTGGGAGGAGGAAATTAGGGTTTTGAGGGTGGTCGATGGGGTGGAGAGCGGTGGTTGTGGTGGTGGAGAGAGAAGATGAGCGGCGGAGTGATCGGAGAATGAAGCGATAGAGAGTCATTGGGTTTGATTGGTTGGGGAGAGAGAGAGAGAGAGAGAGAGAGAGAGAGAGAGAGAGAAACCCTAGGTTTGTAGAGAGAAAGAAAGAGAAATGAAATGAGAGAGAAGGGCGAACCAGAGAACCTAAAACCCTTTCTGATGAGAGAGAGTGAGTGAGTTGTGTGAGGTTTAGAGGGACAGATTGTCTGTGGTCGATATTTATATCATACTGAGCACTTACTTTTCCTTGTTAATCAATCACTGTTGGCAGTGTAGTCGATCATGGATCCGTTTGAAGGGACTGACTGGAGAAGATGAAGCCGATGGGCTGGGACACGAGAATCCTCATGTGAGTAAGCTAGAGCACGATACTGTGGTGTTTCGATAATAAGAAAAAAAAAAAAAATTTTGAAATTTTTTTTTAATGATTCGAATGGTTATATTGTAAAATTTGAGGAGCTTTTTTGATAAATCTATTTTTTAAGAGCTTTATTCTATTCAACCCATATTCTTTTTGACTATTCCATTAGGTCCAATTTGAGATAAGAAGACCAAAATACCCTTTTCATCTACTTATGTTCCATTTAGTTCACATTATTTTATCATATTTCAATAAGTCCTATTGGTGACATAATTACCAAAATACCCCTAATGTGAATGTTCACATCGTCAATGTGAATGTTCATATCGTCAACGCAGAGGGCCCTACCATGTTGATCCTCGTGGGTGCCCAAAAAATTCGAAGTCAGTCGGCCGCCCAATAAAAAAAATAGGCCCGGCCCGTTGATAATGTGAATATTCACATTGACAAGTTAACATTCACATTAATAGGAGTGTAAAATTAGCAGGGCTGTGGTGAGGCAAAACCCGCCGTGACGTCTCGGCCTGGCGGGCCCGTTGATAATGTGAATATTCACATTGACATATTAACATTCACATTGATAAGAGTATAAAATTAGTCCGCGCTCCGTGGCGGTCAACAAACCGGCCCGTGGCTGGCTGGGCGTAGGCGGCTTAGTTGACAATGTGAATATTCACATTGACATGTTGACATTCACATTGGTAAGGGTGTAGAATTGACCCGCGTCCTGGCGAGCGCCCGTGGGTGGCGGCCGAGCTGGCCCGCTTTATTGACAATGTGAATATTCACATTGACATATTAACATTCACATTGATAGAGTGTAAATTGGCTGGCGTGGCGCCCGAAGCCCGCCTAACGCCAGCGGTAGCGCGGCCGTTGACACGTGAATATTCACATTGACATGTTAATATTCACATTGATAAGAGTGTAACATTAACCCGTGCCGTGGCCGCGGCGACTGCCCGCGGTTAGCCGACGCCGTTGAAACAGTTGACAATGTGAATATTCACATTAACATGTTAACATTTACATTGATAAGAGTGTAAAATTGACGCGTCCCATGGGCGCCCGGCCTGTGTTTGGGTCCGGCCCCCCGACCCGGCTAACTTCGGACA
The DNA here is from genome assembly GCA_025200525.1 of Camellia lanceoleosa. Taxonomy (NCBI): domain Eukaryota; kingdom Viridiplantae; phylum Streptophyta; class Magnoliopsida; order Ericales; family Theaceae; genus Camellia; species Camellia lanceoleosa. The sequence goes on from CM045763.1 coordinate 171,607,550, forward strand.
ATGACAATTTTACACTTCTATCAATGTTAACATTACAATGTGAATATTCACATTGTCACGTGCCAAGCCCGCCGAAATGCGGTTCGCTGCTTCGCCGCCTACCGGTCCCAATTTTACACTCCTATCAATGCGTGTTAATACGTCAACGCGAATATTCACATTGCTAACGGCCGTTAACCAAGTCGGCTGCCAAGCCGCTACCCACGGGTCACGGGTCAATTTTACACTCTTATCAATGTGAATGTTAACATGTCAATGTGAATATTCACATTGTCAACAAAGTCGCCCGCCTGCCGCCCACGCCATGGGCGAGTTTCGGGCAGCCACGGGACGAGGGCTAATTTTACACTCCTATCAATGTGAATATTAACATGTCAATGTGAATATTCACATTGTCACGGGTCGGTCCAAGCCCGTTCGCCCGCCGCCACGGGCCGCAGCCAATTTACACTCTTATCAATGTGAATGTTAACATGTCAATGTGAATATTCACATTGTCAACGGGCCGGGCCAGCCTCGGGCCACAGGCGGGCTTTTGGCCGCCCATGGGCTGTAGGCTAATTTTATACTCTTATCAATGTGAATGTTAACATGTCAATGTGAATATTCACATTGTCAACGGGTCGGACCGGGCCGTCCATGGGCCACGGGCGGGTTTCGCGCCACCACGGGACATGGGCCAATTTTACACTCGTATTAATGTGAATGTTAACATGTCAATGTGAATATTCACATTGTTAACAGGTCGGGCCGCCCGCCTACGCCGCCAATTTTATATTCTTATCAATGTGAATGTTAACATGTCAATGTAAATATTCACATTGTTAATGTCGCGCCGGTCGACGCCCACGCAGCCGTATGGTTTCCCAGAGCCACAAGACGCTGCTAATTTTATACCCTATCAATGTGAATGTTAACATGTCAATGTGAATATTCACATTGTCAATCTGCCTCGCCGGCAAGGGCTTTTTGGTCACGCCTATGGGTCGCGACTAATTTTATACTTTTATCAATGTGAATGTTAACATATCAATGTGAATATTCACATTATCAACTGGGCCGACCGCCCGCCAGTCTATGGGCGGCCATGTTTCGTGCCACCACCTGACAAATAATTTTACACTCGTATTAATGTGAATGTTAACATGTCAATGTGAATATTCACATTGTCAACGGCCTGCCGGTCAGGCCGCCGCCAATTTTATACTCTTATCAATGTGAATGTTAACATGTCAATGTGAATATTCACGTTGTTAATCGCCGGCGCCACCGCCGGCGTGGTTTCGGTAGCCACGAGACGCTGCTAATTTTATACTCTATCAATGTGAATGTTAATATGTCAATGTGAATATTCACATTGTCAACGGTCGCCGCACCCATTGGCGGCTTTTGGCCGCCATGGGTCGGGACTAATTTTATACTCTTATCAATGTGAATGTTAACATGTCAATGTGAATATTCACATTGTCAATCAACGACCGGGCCGCCTGCCGCCCATGGGCCGCAGGCGGGTTTCGCCCCACCATGGGACGCAGGCCAATTTTACACTCCTATTAATGTGAATGTTAACATGTCAATGTGAATATTCACATTGTCAACGGGCCGGGCCCGCCCCGGCTCGTCGGCAGGTTTCAAGCCGCCCACGGGCCAATTTTACATTTCTACCAATTTGAATTTTAAAATATAAATTTTCACATCATTAAATTGCTAATCCTTCAAAAAATATTTATAAGGGTATCAAAATTGAATATAAGGGCATAAGTGTCCAAGAAAATAGTGTAAATCAAGAAAATGGACTTTATGGAATAAAACTATACATACATGGGACTAAATGGGTTAAAAAATTCCTTCATAGACTTCTTGGGTTAAAACACTTCTAAATTGGACTTATCAATAAAAATCCCTAAAATTTGTTGGATAAATTATTTATATAAAAAATTAAATTAATGGAATATTTTTAATTTCGTGACAAGAGTATATTTGTTTTTTCTTAAATAAATAGTTAATGTGATTTTAATAATTTTTTTAAATAATTAAAATTAAAGCATATGGTTACGAAAGGGTTGGTTTGGGATGTTTTAAAAAAGTGTATTTTTTAACTTATTGGCTTATATGGGTTGGGTTTAGGTTGGGTTTGATGTGATGTGTTAGAGAGATGATATGTTTTAAATAAAATGATGTGACTTAAATAGGATAGTGACTTTTTGACTTTTTGTATTATTTAGTAGATGTCAAACTTGGCCTTAACTTAATTTTTTATAAGAATGATATAGTTGATGAATTTTACGAAAGAAACGAAGGAGGAGGAAGCAACGACATTAGCTATGGTGCTAATGATAATGATAGCAGAGATAAATGGATAGTAGCTATTGTGAAAGTGGAAGGGTAATATTGTGGATATAAAAAAGAAGTGGTTGTGGTGGCAGTGTCAAAGGTTGTAGAGGTGAAGGGTTATAGTTGTTGTTATAGTGGTGATTGTAATGTCAATGATGATTGTAGTGGTAGTTTAGTGGTGGAAGTAAAATGATGATAGTATTTATGGCAACAATGACAACGACAATGATGAAGTTAGTAGTGGTAGTGGTGGTGGCGGCAACAGTATCAGTGGTATGGGGTGCTTGTATCGGTAGCAGTGGTAGTGGTGGCGATGATGGTGGTAGTAGCGTGAAAAGTAAATACACTAGTACAACGTAGTCTAAAAAATAAACAAATAACATAAAACAAGAGCTAACCTATGGTTGGCTTAAAAATGAAGTTTGAACATTTGTGATATTGCTTGATTGACCAATAGTCTATATAAGTTGTAAAATTTATCAATACATTACACAATTTATAAAATAATAATAATAATAATAATAATAAATAAATAACATAAAACAATAGCCAACCTATTGGTTGGCTTGAAGATGAATTTTGAACATTTGTAGTGTTGCTTGATTGACCAATAATCTAAAGAAGTTCAAAAAGTTATCAATACTTTATACAATTTATAAAAATAAATGCATGTTATTTGAAATTTCAATAGTACGTAGGTAATACCTATTAGAAAAATTATAGTACCAAACTATAAAGAAAATATAATTTAAAAATATGTAAATGGTTTTTAAGCAAAACCAAAACTGAAATAAATTGACAAAATAACGGAACAACAGTGCATAAATAAATAAAACCTGATCGAGTTGAATGTGTGACACTCTTTCTTTAAAACAGATTCGTCCTCCCACCGGTGCTTAGGATTTAATAGACGTCTATCTCCCAGGATACAACGATCAATATCTTACACTAACAACACTACTATTGCAAGCCTAGCGAACTTCGCTGTGCATGTACTCTCTTAATAGGAAAATTAGACTCAAGAAATATGAAGAATAATGCAAAGTGAAGAAGAAAATGACAATTCACAATCCAAAATGAAGTGAGAGAGATGGAATATATAGACTTCTACGTGACTCTTCAGAAAGGTTGTGATCCTTCAAAAGGACACACACTTTCATCTCAAGAGACACAACCATTGGAGTAAATTTTAATTCAAATTTTCCAATAATCCCTCACATGAATGAAATTTACGGAAAGGACATTCAACAACATGCAGACAAAGAGAGAGTATATTTAAGGAAATATCCTGCATCGGGATAGGTAGCTTTCGACTTTGAACCTTCCTTAGTGAAAATCTATCGGACTTTCTAGCTAATCAGTGGACGTGATGCCTTGAACTGTTCAGCCGTTTGTGTAAGCCAAGACAATAGAATTCACACAGAATATCTCCAGACACAGTTTAGTTCTCACAGTTGTGCCTGTTTTGGCCTTGGGCAAGTCTTGGTGTTTTATGAATGCTTTAGAAAATTTAGCCTTATCAATTCTCATAGAAGCGGCCCCTTCACACTCATATAGGTGATCCTTATTTCGAGTTTCTTAAATACTCCTATTGAAAGATACCCCTATAAGGTTTTCAAGATATAAATGATCATTAAAAGCATAGCTTACCCTAAGTCCCCTACATACAACACATGTTGCAGATATCACTTTCATCATAGGAATGGATAGGAGATAGACTCCTTTAGTGATTTCTGGCGAGCCACACATAATTTAGTTGTCCCTTTGAACTTAGTTTTTGGGATCTTCAATCATCTGAGTAGGGTTACCATTATGATGACTCTGATGTAATAGGCTTTAATTACATTTCCCTCGATCAACTTTCCCTCATTTGCTCTCTGGTCAAACTTTTTGTTTAGCGGCCACTATTATTCGTTTGATATTCTCAGTTATATATCATTGAGTAGTTAGTGGATTCATTATATTATCCTTAGACAATATTCACAACTGAAAGCAAATGTTCTACGATATTAAGTCTTTGATTACATCGAGACTTACCGTTACTCTATGTCATTCCTATTTTCAAATTTAAATAATAAACATAGAGTTGCTCCTTAGGAGTTAATGAAATTGTAGACGTGCCCGAATGTCCCGGCTCCGCGCGCGCGGGTGGCGCGAAATCTGTTTTGTTCATTAGCTACTACAGTTCGGACTCAATGTCACGGTTCTGAATCTAATCTCGCAAAGTGCAATGCAAGACCGATAAATCACCAAAGAATCCAAATCCGGCTAGTCGTTTTGAAAAACTTATTTTTATAAAGAAGTGCCAAACATAGACTGCTTTGCCAGATACAGAGTCACCACCTGAATGTTTTGTTTTAGGAAATTTAGGAAATCCTGATTCGTGCCTAAGGCCACGAGTCCGTCATTACCAAAGTTGTCTCGGCTCGGGAACTTGGGTACGAGAGGGGAAGGTCATGCAATGAGCACCCCCGCTCGCCCGATCAAAGATCGACCTTTACTAACATGATATTTTGTTTTTAAAAACACATGTGTTCTTGTTCCAGTGTATTAGCCTAAAATTACTATGTGATGCACACAACATACAAGTATAGACTAGATCGGCTAAATTGGAACAAAATATCTCATGTTTGTTTGAAAATAGTTTGAAGGTGTTACTCGCAAGTAGGCTAAGACGTGGATTTGCCACCCTCAAGTGGGCTTAGAAAAACGTGATTTTGCCACTTCAAGTGGGCTTAAAATTCACAATCATCAAATTGTTCCAATTCAGGAAATCAAACCTTCATCCACAGGCATTCATGCAATTTAACACTTAAGCAAATAGCCTCATGGCAAGTATGCTATCATGGCAGTCACTTACACACATGCAAGGATGCTAAAGCGTAAACACTCACAGTGTACTCCGAACCAAAAAAAGAAGCTAGTTAGTAATCAATGCATGATCCTAGCTATGTTAAGATGCCTAATGCAACACATGCAAAATGCGACTAAAGTAGGCTCGGCTATTCTAAGATGGCATATGAACACGACAATTGATACATGTATTCAAATAGGAATTGAAATACAATGCAGTTTGAATGATACGCCGAGCCCGGTGCATGCAAAACAGATAAATGAATGCAAACATGCGAAGCATAAGGATGCTAATTGAAATATGCCCTAAAACAACCATCGAAAGCAGGTAAGTAAAAGGAGAAAGAAATGGGGGTTGGAAGACATGCATCACACACACGCACACTTATTTACAACATTGCCCTCTCGGAGGAGGGTCCGAATGAATGATAGTTAAGCTACGCTAAGCTAATTAAACTAATTATTACAAACCAACTAATTAACTATGTTAAGCTAATTAATTATTACAAAACTTTAACTAATCAAATGAATTAATTTAAGTTACAACACCAAATGCTAATTAACAAATAAAACACTAAATCAGGCTGCCTCAGCTCTGCCTTGAACAAAGAATGATGCATACTCTCGATTCTCGTCCCGAAAAGCTCTCCAAATGCTCTTTAGAGGCTCTGTCTGCAGGGTGTCCTTGAGAAACTAGTTGCTGGATCTTACCAAAAACATGCTGAGGAGTGCACCAGTGGCCTACCGGCCATAAGGATCTGCTGCCGACCATCTTGTCGACCAAGAGTGCACACTGCTGGCCACAAATGAAGATCTGCCGGCCAACAATAAGAGGGTGCCGGCCACTGGTGTGCTGTGACACCAAGTTGCAGCAGAGCATAAAATAGAGAAAATGGAGGGTCTCCCAAGGGTATGTACGCACTATGCCACCCCATATCACCTCAAAACATCAAGGGAGAGGCATAATCAAATCCAAGACCATCAATCACGCATCTCGATGCATGATGGCCAAAGATCCAACATGTGCAAATTCAATAAATGCATGACAAATAAGACACTAAGACCATTTCCTTATCATGGGAAGTTAAAGGAAATGGAGACCAAAGGGTGATTGGCTCACTTCATCACTTCGAGTATGAAATGAGCTAATCCATCTTGTGTTCAATGTAATGCTCGATTGAACACAATGCAATGCACAAAGACAACATGTTATGTAAACAATCATGCTAAGCTTGACATGTTAAGGTGGCATGCAAGACTTTATCATGTAAACACTCATGCACAGCATGTTAAGGGGCCAAGAGCACCAAGGCTAGCTAAGAGAATAACACTAGAATAACACTATAAGCATGCATCACAATGCCCAAACATTCAAACCAGCTCAAAACAGAGTTACACCATGCCCAAAATAGTGGCAAAGCATGTTAAGATAGAAGCTCAAAGGACTATACAAACATGCATGCATATTAGCCCAAGCTTAAGGCACAAAACACAACTCTCCAAATGCATTAAAAGAGTGAAACATGGAGTATAGTGGCATGTGTTTCAGCACTGAAATGGCATGCAAAATGGCTTGGGATCATGCAAACAACCTATGTAATGCATGTTGAAAAGCTCAAAGCATTAAAGCTATTGAAGTCTATTACACTAGGGGCATGCAAGACAATGCTCAAATGCCCAAACCAACCCCAAACAGACCCTATGTAGGCCAAAACAGTAGCAAAAATGGACTGAGATGATGGCTTGAAAGGCAAGAAAATGAGGCTCATGCAATGGCTCACAAGGCATAAAGGTATAACTCTCAAGAGCACTTAAAGAGTGAAAAACATGAAAGTGTAACTACACTACATGCTCTGAAATATCATTCCAAATGATGCCAAGACATGCAAATACCTCAAGTTAAGCATGCAAGATTCCTAAAAAATTCAAGGCTAATCAAAGCTTTTGCACTACAAGCACGCATGACAAGCGTCATTCGACCAAGAAGTCTCAAAATAGAGCTAAACCATGTTAAAACATGAGTGAAAACTTGCTAGAATAGAGTCAAAACATGCTAGAATAACGGATCAAAGTATAGAGTATGTTCGGCTAGCAAGGCAAAATTACACTACAAGTGTATGAGCCACTCAAGAGACAACCAAACCAGCCAAAAATAGAGTCATGTCAAACCTAAAAACTCACAAAAACAAGCTCACTATAGCGACCCCGGTCTTTTCCCATTTGATTATTGTATCCGGACTTATGTTCCGTGGATTCCGTTGTCATATTGTTGTTGATGTTGTCCTTTATTTCTTCAGTTGTGAGTTATGGGATTTGTTGGACAGGTTGATTACAGGTTGGTTGCGTTTAGAAACCAAGTGGTGATGTTCAGTTTTTGGCTTGGTCGCTCGAGCGAGCTTCTCTCCGCGCGAGCGAGGTCTTTATCTTTGGTTCTTCGCTCGAGCGGGCCTTTCTTGGCTCGAGCGGCGTGGCCCAAAGACCTAGACTTGAGCGGTGTATCTTGGCTCGAGCGAGCTTTTCGCCGAGCGAGCCGGGTTTGTCTTTGGCTCGGCGAGCTTCTCTTGAGCGAGGTCGATTTCTTGTGTCTGTCGCTCGGCGACTGTGTCTCGCCGAGCGAGCCTGTCGATATATAAACACAAAGCCGGGATTTTTAAGCGGTTTTCATCCTCTTGATCCCAAACCCTAATGCGAAGTTCTCTTCTTCTCTAAACACCTTCTCTCCTAGGATTGATCTAGTTAGGGTGTGTTTTTACCCTAGTTGCTTTACAAAAAAAGATAGAGGAGAGTGAGGGCTTTCATTTAATCTGAACAAACTTGAATTTGGAGCACTTTGGAATTTGGGCTATCATCTTTGTCTTCTTCTTTTGGGTTCTTTGCTTCGAGGTAGGGATTTCCTACTCCATTTATACGTTTTAATCCTAAGTGGTGGTATTTTGGTATGTGGGGTAGTTTGGTAATTTTGGGAGAAACCTTAGGGTTTGTCATAGATTAATTTATATAATTAATTTAAGGGAAGATTGTGACATTGGGTTTAATTCATGAAATTGGGGAATTATGAGATAAATTGATGTAGTTGGATATTTAATCACTCATCTGTGAAATTGAGATTATTTGTGTTGTTATATTTATTTCTTGTTTAGAAATAATTGTTTTGGGCTATCGGTGGAGGATAGCCATTGATTGTTGTAGACTTTGCATGCGGCTTAGGTATAAGCGAAATTGAGTCATTTATTTGACTGTTGAGTTAATACAGAACATTCGTGTATTGATTATGTGTTGTATATGGCAAGTATTGATTATGTTGCATATGCATTTGGTTTTGGAGGAGATAGGGGATGAACTCCACGGTTTAGGGGAAGATAGGGGATGGACCTCTAAACCGGACTTGTTGGGAGGAGATAGGGGATGGACTCCAAAGAGCATGACATATGTGTGTGCTTATTGATAATAGAAATATTTCTATTTGTTGTTGATATGATACATCACCACCATGTGTATCATTGGGAAGTATGGAAGTGAAGTTGATTGAGATTGATATAACACCGGCAGGTGTGTTTATTATGTTATAAGAAAGGTTTAACCTGATTTGTTATCCTCGTTGAGTTGTTTGGCCAGGTTCTGAGCCATGTCTGTGTAAATGGAAAGTAAAAGGTGTCATAGACCATGTGTCATAGACAATGTAGGCATTCGTGTCAATAAATTGTAGATTGATTATCTTGTGTTAACCATGTATCGGGTACTACTGCTTTAGTTAATTCTTATGCTTGGTTTAGTATTTCTCTACTGGTCTGTGGCTCACTCTATATGCGGACTTTATTTTCAGGTTCAGGAGGTTCACTACCTCCAAAGACTTAGCTTGTGAGGATTTGGACTTGAAGACTTGTTTTAATTGTTTTTAGTTATTTTATTTGATTTATGTAAACATTCAAGCCTAGGGCTTTATTTGTTTTGAGTTAGAACTCATGAAATTGTGTCCAAGTGTTGGCTTGGCAAGATGTAAGCCCGTAGGGCACTTATTTTGATGTTTTATTTCAAAATACTCTGATGATTTAAATAATATAATGTTTTTCTTTTAATAATGCATGCCTTATTTTATGTTTAATGGGTTTAATTTTGAGGGCGTGACAACTTGGTATCAGAGTGTACCGGGTTCGAATACTTTGGGTACGTGGGAAGTGATTAGTATCACAATGGGTTCGTCTCGTTTGATAGAGACTTAGTGTAATAATTACATGCTTATATGATAACATGTTTATGTGACTATGTGGGTATGGAATGTAGTTTCTAGGATGTTGATTGGACCCTTAAGTCTCTGAAAGTCTTGTTGGAAAGGCACTTGATCAATGTTGTTTCCAATCGGAACTTTAGTGACGCCTCGGGACTGTCATTATCCAGGAATGAAATTCGTAGGTACTTATGTGATTATGTGCTTACGTGGTGTGATTTATTGTTGTCCAATGTATTAGGACGCAAGTGTCATAGTTTTGGCATATTGTTTAGAGTGCTAACGTCTTTGTTTCCTTTATTAGGATGTCAGGACGAGGACGAGGTCGTGGTAGGCGTGGTAGGCAGGCCAGACAGGAAGTGCCTATACCGGAGGAAATTCGAAGCCAGAGGGTGTTGGCGACCAATGTGGTCGAGCCAAGAGGCAAGAGTTATGGGCGCTGGCCCAAGAGATAGCAGGAGCTTTTAGGAGTCTGGGCATTCTTAGGGCTCGTAATCGTGCTCAAAGTTGTTGTGGCGAGATATAGGACCTTCTTTTACGAAGAGAGTTCTTCCTGCCTCACCCGGACGAAGTTTTTAGATGATCCTAGCAAGCCGCTTAAGGCGCATTTAATGGCTCGAATGCATAATCTAAAACGTTTGAGATGCAAGACATCGAAGACGAGGCACTAAAGGTGGCCTTGGCATCTTTTCAGCTGAAAGGGGATGCGGGTCAATGGTGGAAGTTCACCAAGGGTCGTATTGGAGGTACTTGGAAGGCTTTTGTTGACGCTTTTCAGGAGAAGTACCTATCTCCAGCTGTTCAGAGAAGTTGAGAGATCGATTCGCCATCTTGAGCGTAATGCTTTATCGATGGCCGAGTTTGAGGTCGATTCACTAGTTTGTCGAGTGTTTGCACCGAGTTGGTGGCGATCGAGAACGCCTGCATTGAGTTTGAGAAGAAGTTGAGGCATGGCCTCATGCTGAGAGTTGTCGGGTCTATGATTCGGGATTTTGGGCATTTGGTTGATGCAGCAGCCCATACCGAGACTATGATGCAGGAAGAGGGGGAAAGGCAGAAAGGCTCCAAGAGGAGTCAGGATGGCCAAAGTGAGGGCAGAAGACAGAGGGGTTTCACTCCTCAGCAGCCTCAGAGTAGTTTTTCTAGATCTACTTTTCCAAAGGCTAGTTCTCGGGGAAAGGCAACAGGAGACATTACTGTTTCAAGTGTGGTCACCGGGCCACAAGTCTCCGCTTTGTCCTCGAGAGGAGGAGTTCAGAGAGCAAGATCTTCTTGGCTCGATCTCGAGCGAGTCGAGGCGAGAGGCCACCGCTCTCTTGTTTTCACGGTCAACGGGGCACATGAAGAGGTTTTGTCCTGCTTGGGTGGCACGTCTGTGCATCTGGTTCGAGGCAGACTCAAAGTCGGCCTCGCCTGCTCGATTCAGCCTCGAGGCCAATTAGGGGGCTTCTTCGTCCCAACAGTCTGTGATCTCGCTCCGAGGGGTGAGCGTTGATCGAGGTCTGGGCACGTTTATGACGCGTTTATCTTTAGCTTGAGATCTTGTACCTCCGTCGGTTGTGAGAGGTACCTTCTTGTTTTTCAATTGCTTGTTAGTGTTTTGATCGACACGGTGCATCTCATTCGTTTGTGTCTATTTGATTCGTGATCTATTTTGGAGTTGGAGTTAGCACAGTTAGCATCTCCTATTTGTGTAGTGTCACCTCTTGGGGGTGAATTGATTTTGAAACAAGGAGTTAGGGGTTGTGATATAGAGGTCGATGATCATAGAATCCCTTTTTCCTTTGTGGTTATGCCCATAAAGGGCTTCGATGCTATTTTGGGTATGGACTGGTTATCGTCATACCGGGCATTTATTGATTGCTACCGTTAGAGGGTCACTTGTTGTACTATTAACGGAGAACGATTTCATTTTCTGGGGGACAGAGTTGGTAGTGTTTTGCCACCAGGGTATGATCCGCGAGGGCGGAGTGAGCTTAGTGGTCTACTTGCTAGTTTTGAGAGTAGTGAGTGTGATGAGATCCAGATTGTATTGCCGAGGGTGGTTTGTGAGTATTCGGACATTTTTCCCGAGGATCTTGTTAGTTTGCCACCTCAGCGAGAGATTGAGTTCTCCATTGATTTAGTGCCCGACACGGCGCCGATTTCTATGACACCTTACCGTTTTGCCCCAGCCGAGTTAGTTGAATTGAAGGTTCAACTCCAGGAGTTACTAGATAAGGGCTACATTCGCCCTAGTGTTTCGCCGTGGGGAGCACCGGCTCTATTTGCTAAGAAGAAAGGTGGTGCTTTGAGACTGTGTATAAATTACCGGAAATTGAATCGAGTTACGGTTAAGAATAAGTACCCTATGCCTCGTATAGATGATCTGTTCGATCAGTTGAAGGGTTCCCGTTGTTTCTCTAAGATAGACTTGAGATCGAGTTATCATCGGTTGAGAGTCGAGGAGGAGGATATCCCGAAGACATTAAGATGCACGCGGTATGGCCACTATGAGTTTGGTGATGCCGTTTGGGCTCACCAATGCACCGGCGATGTTTATGGATTTGATGAACCGGATCTTAGGAATTCTTGGATCGTTTGTGGTCGTCTTTGTGGATGACATTTTGATTTATTCACCTTGAGGAGGAGCACGAGGAACACTTGAGAGTGGTGCTTGAGTTACTTAGAGCCCATAATTTGTATGCTAAGTTGGAAGTGTGAGTTCGGCAAGAGGTGAAGTTCTTAGGCCATGTAGTTTCGGGAAGGGGTGTCTGATACATCCAAGATTGAGGCGATTAAGATTGGGCCTGACCAAAGAGTGTGTTTGAGATCCGCAGTTTTCGGGATTAGCGGGTACTATCACGATTTGTGAAGGATTTCTCCAAGTTAGCTTCACGTTGACTAGATTGACTCGGAAGGAGTCAAATTTGTATGGAGTGAGACTTGTGAAAAGTCGTTTGAGTTGAAGGTTAGATTGACCACGCTCCGGTCTTGATTATTAGGAGAGAGGTTGGGTTATGCGAGTTCTTGTGACGCCTCACGAGAGATGCAGGTTGTGTGTTGATGCAAGAGGAAAGTGGTTGCCTATGGCTCACGTCAGTTGAAAATTCATGAGAAGAATTACCCTCATACGACTTAGAATTAGCATTGTAATATTTGCCTTGAAGATTTGGAGGCATTATCGTATGGTGAGAAATTTGAGGTATTCTCGATCATAAGAGTCTGAAATATCTGTTCACAGAAGACTTGAACTTGAGGCGAGGAGGTGGATGGAGTTCATTGAGGATTATGACTTTGAGTTGCACTATCATCAGGAAAGACCAATGTTGTGGCCGATGCCCTTAGCAGAAATCTGTTGGTGACGTAGCTAGCATAGCCATCAGAGTGGGAGATGTTGGGTGCACTTGGGGAGTTTGATTTGCTTCGGTGAATCCGTTGAGGCTGCGGCCTTGTTTTCTGTTGTTGTTGACCTACACTTGTGACTCGGGTGTTAGAGGCTCGGAGGGTGATCTTGAGGTAGAATCTCTTGAGAAGATTTTTGATGGGAAGGTTGAGAAGGGTTTAGCGGTGTATCCCGACCGAGTGTGAGATCCGAGACCGATTGTTTGTGCGAGTCTTGCCGAGAGGAGGTACTCGAGAGTTTCATCATTCGCGCTTTGTGCATCCGGAGGCACTAAGATGTATCGGGATTTGGGTCGCCAATTTTGGTGGCGGGGTATGAAGAGAGATGTGGCAGTTTTCGTATCTAAGTGCCTTACTTGCCCGCAAGTGAAGGCCGAGCATCGAAGGCAATGGGTTTGTTGCAACCCTTGCCTATTGCCGAGTGGAAGTGGGAGCATGTCACTATGGACTTTGTTGTGGGTCTTCAGGACTCGGGGTAGTGATGTTATTTGGGTGGTTGTAGACCGATTGACGAAGTCGGCACTTCATTCCTATGCGTGTTAGAGATTGTAGATCATCTTGCCGACTTATATATCCGGGACATAGTGAGGTTGCAGGGGTCCCGATGACGATCGTTCGAGATAGATATCCTCGTTTCTTTGCTAGGTTGTGGCGAGTTTGCGAGTGCTTTAGGCACTAAGTTGACTTTAGCACGGCTTATCATCCTCGGTGACCAGGCGGTCAGGCGTACTATTCAGATCCTTGAGGATATGCTTGAGGTTGTGTTCTCGACTTTAGTGGGTTGTGGGAGAGGCACTTACCATTAGTGGAGTTTGCCTACAACAACGACTTCGATCTAGTATCGGTATGGCACCGTTTGAGGCCTTGTATGGCCGGCCAGTGTAGATCTCTGTTTGTTGGGCGAGGTGGGTGATGCACCTTTGTTGGGTCCATGATTGGTGAAAGCAGCGGAGAAAGTTGAGCTTATCCGTAGAGGCTCGTTCTGACCGTGAGTCGTCAGAAATCTTATGCTGACCGTAGGAGGAGACCTTTGGTGTTTGAGGTGGGTGATCATGTCTTTCTGAAGATATCACCCAAACGAGGTTTGATGAGGTTTGGGAAGAGCGGAAAGTTGTCCCCTCGGTTTATTGGACCTTTTGAGATCCTTGAGAGGATTGGCGAAACTTATCGTTTAGCTTTGCCACATGATTATCCGGAGTTCATGGCGTGTTTCATATGAGTATGCTTGAGTATGAGCCAGATCCGTCATATGTATTGGATTGGGATTTAGTTGTTGATGAGGATGTCGTATGAGGAGAGACCGGTACGGGTTTTGGATAGGCGGGATCAAGTTTTGCGTGGCAAGACCATCCCTTTGGTGAAAGTTTTGTGGAAGCATCACGGAGTGGAGGAGGCCACTTGGGAACGTGAGTTGGAAGTCCGTGAGAAATATCCGGATTTGTTTATTGATTTGTAATCTTGTACTTAGATTATATAATATTGCGAAACTTGAGAATTTTATATATGTCTTAAGTTGGAAAACATTGAGAATGTTTTGATTTAATGTTAACATTTTGAAACTTGCCACATAATGGAAGTAGAATATGACACTTATATGTTGAATATATTGTTTATATCATGGAATTGAATATGATATGGAAATTGTTAACATTGAAAGGGATAATCCATTATATTGATGTAGGTTAAAATATATGTTGATTTATACATACTGTGAGATGCCTCTTGATAAGAGATGAAGTGACCGGTATTGGGTCAAGTGTTGTTTATTGTTTTATAATATCATTGGGAATTGAGAAAAACCTGTTTTTACAAACTTATGCTTAATTTCGGGGAAGAAATTCTTTTAAGGGGGGGAGGTTATAGCGACCCCGGTCTTTTCCCATTTGATTATTGTATCCGGACTTATGTTCCGTGGATTCCGTTGTCATATTGTTGTTGATGTTGTCCTTTATTTCTTCAGTTGTGAGTTATGGGATTTGGTGGGCGAGTTGATTCTGAGTTGGTTGGGTTTAGAAACCAAGGGGTGACGTAGAGTTTTTGGCTTGGTCGCCCGAGCGTGCTTCTCTTCGCCCGAGCTAGGTCTTTATCTTTGGTTCTTCGCTCGAGCGGGCCTTTCTTGGCTCGAGCGAGCGTTGTCGATACCTAGACACGAGGCGGTGTATCTTGGCTCGGCGAGCTTTCCTTCGCCGAGCGATTGGTTTGTCTTTGGCTCGGCGAGCTTCTCTTCGCCGGCGAGGTCAATTCTTGTGTCAGTCGCTCGGCGACTGTGTCTCGCCGAGCGAGCTTTATCGATATATAAACACTGATGGCGGGATTTTTAAGCAGTTTTTCATCCTCTTTTGATCCCAAACCCTAATTCCGAGTTCTCTTCTTCTCTAAACACCTTCTCTCCTAGGATTGATCTAGTTATGGTGTGTTTTTACCCTAGTTGCTTTACAAAAAAGATAGAGGAAAGTGAGGGCTTTCATTTAATCTGAACAAACTTGAATTTGGAGCACTTTGGAATTTGGGCTATCATCTTCGTCTTCTTCTTTTGGGTTCTTTGCTTCGAGGTAGGGATTTCCTACTCCATTTATACGTTTTAATCCTAAGTGGTGGTATTTTGGTATGTGGGGTAGTTTGGTAATTTTGGGAGAAACCTTAGGGTTTGTCATAGATTAATTTATATAATTAATTTAAGGGAAGATTGTGACATTGGGTTTAATTCATGAAATTGGGGAATTATGAGATAAATTGATGTAGTTGGATATTTAATCACTCATCTGTGAAATTGAGATTATTTGTGTTGTTATATTTATTTCTTGTTTAGAAATAATTGTTTTGGGCTATCGGTGGAGGATAGCCATTGATTGTTGTAGACCTTGCATGCGGCTTAGGTATAATTGAAATTGAGTCATTTATTTGACTGTTGAGTTATCTGAGAACATTCGTGTATTGATTATGTGTTGTATATGGCAAGTATTGATTATGTTGCATATGCATTTGGTTTTGGAGGAGATAGGGGATGAACTCCACGGTTTAGGGGAAGATAGGGGATGGACCTCTAAACCGGACTTGTTGGGAGGAGATAGGGGATGGACTCCAGTAGCATGACATATGTGTGTGCTTATTGATAATAGAAATATTTCTATTTGTTGTTAATATGATACATCACCACCATGTGTATCAGTTGGGAAGTATGGAAGTGAAGTTGATTGAGATTGATATAACACCAGCGTGTGTGTTTATTATGTTATAAGAAAGGTTTAACCTGATTTGTTATCCTCGTTGAGTTGTTTGGCGGAGTTGAGCCATATGCGTGTAAATGGAAAGTAAAAGGTGTCATAGACCATGTGTCATAGACAATGTAGGCATTCGTGTCAATAAATTGTAGATTGATTATCTTGTGTTAACCATGTATCGGTACTCTTGCTTTAGTTAATTCTTATGCTTGGTTTAGTATTTCTCTCTTTGGTGTGGCTCACCCTATATAGAACTTTATTTTCAGGTTCAGGTGGTTCACTACCTCCAAAGACTTAGCTTGTGAGGATTTGGACTTGAAGACTTGTTTTAATTGTTTTTAGTTATTTTATTTGATTTATGTAAACATTCAAGCCTAGGGCTTTATTTGTTTTGAGTTAGAACTCATGAAATTGTGTCCAAGTGTTGGCTTGGCAAGATGTAAGCCCGTAGGGCACTTATTTTGATGTTTTATTTCAAAATACTCTGATGATTTAAATAATATAATGTTTTTCTTTTAATAATGCATGCCTTGTTTTATGTTTAATGGGTTTAATTTTGAGGGCGTGACACTCACACCATGCCTCAAGAGTATAGAGATACATGCTCATTTGATAGGCCAATAACACAAGTAAACAAAACAAAAAGAGTGGGGATCACCCCCTCTGATCTGAGGCCTCAAAACCATAAGTCTACCACTGAAAATACATTGGATTTCAGTGGCTAGCTCATAGACCTTAACACATGGCACAAAACAAGACTAAACAAGGCACACAAGAGGATAGAACACCCTCAACACCAAAGAGGCCTTAAACAACCCTGAAAAGCACTTAAATACAAAACTTTTTTTAGTTGAAAGCAAGGCCTAAAACAATATGCAAGGACGGCCAATATGGTATTCAAACAAAGGCTTAAAAGGGGAAAACACTCACCCTTGAAGTACAACTTCAAAACTAGCAACCTCTGAGGCCAAAAACCAATTTTCAGAGCTCAAATAACACTCTCAAGAACCTCAGCTCAAAGATGGTGGTGTATCACTATGTGTTGTAGTGCAAAAGTGAGAGGAAAATGCACTTTAAGGCACAAACAAACACAATATATATGTAGAGAGAGAATGAGAAATTTATATAGAGAGAGATATACTTTCTTCAAAATTGCTGAACCTCTGTAAGGGAGGAGGAGCCTCTGCTTATATAGAAGAATGCAATGCAAAGCTTGTTAAACAAGCTTGAAAAGGGCTTCATCCCTTTATACATGTGTATAGAGGAGGGATGAGTGAAAACCAGCTGGCTCAAAAGATCTGGCATGAAATCTGCTGAGACAAGGTATTTTGCTAGCCATCAGTGATGGCTGGCAGTGCCTCATTGATGGCTGGCAGTCATCATCAATGGCAGGCAGAGATAAATGCATGGCCGGCAGTGGCAGAGAGTGGCTGGCAATGCACCATGAGGAGCATGCTGAAAGGACCAACACATGGTCCAAAAAAAAAGGGGACAGAAAGGATACAGGGTTTGAAAAACTCAAACCTGTGACGTTCCGCCGCGAAAGTCGAGTACTCAACGAGGAATCGAACTTGTGGCCGGATGTACCTGCAAACACAATCAAGTCTTGAGAACGGTCAAAAATGTGGTGTCTACAGAAACCATTTTTGCTTCTACTCCAACTTTGTCCTATAAAAAGAATTGAGATTCTTTGTGGACTTACAATCGGAACGGTTACTTTGGTAAAACCCTCCAAGTACCCCCACATTTTAAGCATTCCAAGAAAATTTGATTTCTCTTGCTGGTGTATAATGACACAAAAATATTAATATACCTCCACATTTCTGAGATAAATCAAAATTTATCATTAATTGGCGTGTTTGAAAATAACAAGATGTAAATTGCTTTGTGAATATAATCACAATACTAATTTGTCTAAAATACAATTAGACTTCATAACTTGCTTTTGCAATACAAAGAAGAAATGACTAATACCGGTTGTAGCCATAACACTTTGTCAAATAACATTTCTTTAGCTATGATTAATTTCTTTTTGTTTACTGCAACCCTTAATTCCAATCTCAACATAGAGTATAAATATCACTGTATAAATACATTTATATCTTATTTGTCTAATCTGGTATTGGTGACTACGTCGACAATTAGCAAAATGTCTTTCACCCATGAAATATTTTAACTCATATAATATTTTATTACGGAGTTATCAATCACCACACCAATTTCAGTCATTATACCAAAGAATAGTTAGAATCCCTTTTATGTCAAAACATATAAGTTCACATTTTTATCAACACTTTGATAAATAATTGACATCCATTTATAATACACCACATACCAAATTTATATATCAAATATCAATTAATGACATCATATATAAAATAAATAAAAAAATGATGCTATTAATTGTCAACTCTACAACATATGTAGACATGGAGAAGATTAACAAGTCAATCATAATCATAATTTTCCCATTAATCTCTTCCCCACATTTGTGATAATACATAAATTAGCACAAATAACATGATTCATTTCCAGACAAGTGGCACTGCCACAAATAACAATTCATTCAAAAATATTTGGGTCAAAAATGAAATTATCTCTTCTAATTCAAAAGATAAGCTCCCATATTAAGAACATGATTCATGGTTAAACCAAGTATACCACACAAGTGAAATAAAGATTGAAGACACACAAGTAAAATAATAATTGACGACAATTTATGTCACAAAACTCAAAGTTTCTTTAAAATAACATTCAATTGATTATTAACAAAATAATAATCAACACAAAAGATTCCTCAATCTACTTCCAATTAAATGGAATGACACCACTATTTAAATCATCATGTTTAAACTTTTCTAGTGTTAACGATTATTAATACTACTATTACACATGAAATATACTTTTCAAATAATACCCCACAAGAGATCCATTGGTATGTCATCATTATAATCACAAATTAATTAAAATTTCACAAACTTTCAAATAAACCTTTATCTAAATTCTTGACATAACACCGGAATTAAATCAGTCAAAAAATAACACATATCACATAATATTTCATAAAAAAAAAAATAAAAAAAAAATAATGACAACATAATGTCATACAAGCTCATTCCAAATTAATTGGAAATATTGAAATTAAAGTGTTCATGTAAATGATATCAATGAGTATATCAGAAACGAATTTTCCAAACAAGTTGTCTAAATAGAATAGACTTGAGCAAAAATTATTGTAGAAACGAATTCTGTACAAACTATTAATTCTAAGTATATCAGAAAAACTTTATGTACTAAAAGCAAAACTATTCTAATTAAATAAAATCACAAAAATGCCAACTCATAATCTGTTGAAAATATTTGTAGAAATATAAAACATATTTTCGAATAGTGAAAGTTCTAGAGGAAGATGGCCATTTTTTTATCTGAACCAACGTGACTATTCAAAAAAAAAAAACCAATTTGTGAACTAATGAGTGAAATTTTGGAACAAACCCAATTGACTCAAAATACATTTTTTTTTTAAAAACAAAACTAGAAAATCATATATGGATAAGAATTTAATAAGAATAAACATTTTTTTTTATAAAACATAACCAAAAGAGTGATTGGAAATCTGTCTTTAACAAATTCAATACGACCAATATACGATTACGGCCAACGAAATCGGACGGAATTGCGACGAAACGGAAAACGGAACGGAACACAATTACGACGAGATGTTGAACGGGACGTTACACACAACCCACATTCTCCCCCCCTCTCTCTCTCTCTCTCTCTCTCTCGATGGTTTGAAGCAAATACACACTACATCTTGAAGCTTGTTGTTCTTTCTCTCTGTCTGGGCCCTATAGCCACTTGCAATTTCTTGCAAAATCAACGGCGATGACCACCAAAGACCACACCCCTATCGAAATCAAGGCACCACAACCCTGTGTCTCCATTGATTTCGCTTCAGACGAATTAGGGAAAGAATAGAGAGTCCCCTTCTTCAGACCCTTATCGTAAAGGAGAGAGAACACTTGGATCATCTCTCTTTTCATCATCCTCCACCTTGTGGCTTTCGCAGCCACCATGGTCGCCAACGACTACTGGAAAAACTCTCATCGCGATTGCGCCCTCAAACCCCTTAGACAACTCTCATTTTAGCCCCTCTCCGAGAATCCCCGTGCTGGATACAAAGGAGACAATTCGACAGACATTTTTGACAAAACATCACATTGTCCACCTTATTATTAACCTTTCCAGTGTTATCTTTGTTGGAATTCACTTAGAGCAAGAATTTGGACCACTTAGAATTGGGATTATCTACGTACTCTCTATTTTTAGTGGTAGTTTTGTGGTATCATTACCCAAACACATACAAAAACAAATAATTATATTTTCCCAAGATCCATAAACAGGATCAAAATGTGCCTAAAGATTATTAGAAAAATTATAGTACCAAACTATAAGGAAAATATAATTTAAAAATATGTAAATGGTTTTTAAGCAAAACCAAAACCGAAATAAATTGACAAAATAACGGAACAACAGTACATAAATAAATAAAACCTGATCGAGTCGAGTGTGTAACACTATTTCCTTAAGACAGATTCGTCCTTCCACCGGTGCTTAGGATTTAATAGACGTCTATCTCCCAGGATACAATGATCAATATCTTACACTAGCGAACTTCGCTGTGCATATACTCTCTTAATAAGAAAATTAGACTAAGGAAATATGAAGAATAATGCAAAGTGAAGAAGAAATGACAATTCACAATCCAAAATGAAGTGAGAGAGATGGAATATATAGACTTCTATGTGACTCTTCAGAAAGGTTGTGATCCTTCAAAAGGACACACCCTTTCATCTCAAGAGACACAATGTCATGATCCAAACCCGTCCCCATGGGTTTAGCATCGTAACCGGCCAGTAATCCTAGGATTACCGAAGGCCTCTGAGACAGATTAACATAATATTAGGGGCTAGCGGAAGCAAATAACAATATACAACGTCCATTGAGCTGTGTAGACATATATGAGACAGAAAGATTTTAAACTTTTATATACACCTATGCACATTACCTTTAAGTCGTCATATATATATACAAATTAGACTAAAAGGGACTTAACCCTATTTACAAAATACACAAGACTTGTTCAACCAAACACGAAAACAAAACTTAAACTTTAAATCACATAGCGATAATCACTTGACATATCCAGAACCTCCACGGGAGGCACATAGGTTGGCTGACAAAACAGATTTTAGGCAGATGCCTCTAAGCCTGGTCAGGTGCCTGATCACCTACATACATAAATAATACAGTAAGCTAAAGCCCAGTGAATAATAACAGAGTAAAGGGTTTTAATGAATGAGTCCGTACAGATTCAGAATTCATAATTCAGTTTCGTATCAAATTCATAATTTGTCCAGATTATATACAGAAATCATAAGTCATGCTTAAGTTTACGTGATACATCCATTAGCATTAACAGAACAGAACAGAACATAACGTATACACGTCAGGTTACGAATAACTAGTTCCATAAAGGAACTTCCGGATCCGGGTAACAGAATAGAAGTTGAGCCCCCATGACGGGGCCTCCGGTATGGGTAACAGAGTGCTGACAGATTAAGTTCCATAAAGGAACCTCCGATACCGGGTAACAGCTAACAGATATCACATGATGCTAAGGATGTCACGAATAGATATCAGAAATTGGACAATCATTCATTGTACAGAACATATCATTTCAGAAAACAGATCTCATTTTGTCACACAGAAAATAAGTACAGTTGAACATAACTTTACTAAGTTATTACTCACAAATAGCCGCAGAAGCAAATCAGATAGACCGGACATATCAGATAAATCAGGCAGACAATGGCGCGTGACCTACATAAGCACATAACATATACACATTGAAATATAATATTACTCCCTTGATCAAACTTGACTTTCTTAGTCTTTTTCCGTCTAAACAGTCCGAAGTTCTACCATGCTTGTTCTTTCTCATTTAAATAAACCGGGTTCTTATTTCACATATGCTTTCATTACTAAGTCCTTCTTTTTCAAATAGATTGATCTTTTACTTGGCTTCTTAAACAATTACCACTAGATCAATGATTCATCTTCAACTAACTAATCCATGTTGATTGGTAGCTTATTAATCTTTATTGAGTCATAAATCATGTCTAGAATGCCTTGGAAAGAGATGAGAATAAAAATGTGAACTAAATGCAATTTTTCAAAATATGCTGAAAATGGGTCTCCACTCGAGCGCCACTTTGGTTGCTCGAGCAGACTGCAAAATTTGAAAAACTACTGAGAGCTCGATTTTCACACTGGAGCGATACTTCCCTCGCTCGAGTGGACAACTGTAGTGACCCTCACCTTACTCTTGTCATACTTGCATACATTTATATGTGATCCTGACTTGTTGTGTTACATTAGCAAATTTAGTCTTGTCTTATTTGGATGTTGCTCGTATGCCTTGTCATTTCCTGGTGTGTGTGTTTCAGCCGAGGTCATCTTGAGCCTAGGTCACCCTTTTGATACTCTCACACTTAGGACCACCTTAGGATTTCTTTGTTGACCTCCACCTTTGTCCTGACATATTGGCCGAGATGATTATTATCTGGGCCGAGGTGTGTATCGCCAAGGCCGAGATGTGTATTATTTGGGCCGAGATGTTATCCTTGTGCTGAAGTGATCTTGTCCTGGAGTGGTATGACATAGACCGAGGTGTGGCGCATCTAGGCCAAGGTGTGTACAGCCTTAGTCAAGTGTTGTCCTTCCTAGCCGAGATCATTGTTCTTTGACTTGTCAAGTCTTGTTGTTAGCGATGTCATTACTTGCCGAGTCCCTTGCCGCCTAGCTTGTTGAACACGCTTTGTCATAGACTTGTCTTGTCAATCTATCACCTTTTGAGGAGAACCAACCAACCTGTTGCCACGTGTCCGCCGAGTATTAAATCACCTACAGAGAGAGAGAAACCCTCATTTGTTACATTCTTGTTTTGGAGTAGAGAGAGAAGCTCTAGAAGGAGAAGGAGGATTTTAGAGTGAGAGAGTAGATACCAAGCTTGATCCTTGGAGTTCAAACCGCTTTGATTTGAGTATTGAGGTTAGAATCTTGATTAACTCTTGTTGTTCTTATTGATCATCTAGTTGCATTGCATGTTTGAATATGTTTTGAATGCCATACATTGATTTAAAGATTGGTTTTAGAAAGAGAAAGTTGGTGTTCATAAGTTTTGAAGAAAAAGCCTTGTTCAATCCGAAAGTTTGCAACAAGTTACATGCTTTTGTGTTTGTTTTTGTAAGATCTTCTAGTATGGGCACCCAGGTTCATGATTTCGAACTCATAGCATAAAAACTCAGATTTTGATACACGCAAGTTATGATTTTGGCATTCATCTCCTTCATGATCTTCATGTTCATGTTCTTCATGTTCTTGAGCAGAGGGAAAACCCAGATTTTCCCGACCTCATTTCTTTGAAAGTGGCCCTCGGGACCACACCTCGGCGAGAAGGTGTGGGACCTCGGCCAAGACTTGGTTGGTGCCCAGCATGTTTCCCCGAGATGGGAGACAGTGTTTGTTTTGATTTGACTTGGTTCTTGGAGAATGCCGAGATCATTTGCATTCATATAAAGTTTGTTTGAGAGTGCAATCAACATATTTCTGCCATGTGTTTGTAGGACTTGGACTTGCCTTGACCCCGACGTTCGAAGGAATAAGTGAGTGGTATTTTAATAAAGATATGTTATAAAGCTTTGATAAAGCCTTGTTTTGTCTTGTTTGGAAAATTGTTTACAACATGAATGATTATTCCTACCTGCAATAAGTATTATATCTTGTTTTGATGATATTCTCGGGAAGTCCGTACGTGCTAGGGGACTATAAGCATTTGTAGCACAAAGTTTGGAAGTCCGTGACGTGCTAGGGGACTATAAGCATTTGTAGCACAAAGTTTGGAAGTCCGACGTGCTAGGGGACTATAAGCATTAAGTAGCACAAGTCCTTAGTGTCCGGGGACTATAATGCAACGACACCCTTGTTTAGAGATCTCTTGTCTTGTCTTGCCTTGCCACGACGGTTTTACCGTGGGTTTGTTTGTCCGGAATGTCATCTCTTGTATTATATTGATGTTAGTAAACATCCCTTGAAGCTTGAAGGATTTGATAGATGAGCTTGATTTATCTCATGTATTGTTTTGTTAAAAGACCTCGGATATCATTCATGTAAACCCTTTATTATTGTACCATTCACTGAGTATCCAAGCTCACCCTCTCTATATATATGTAGGTGATGAGCAGGGCGGCGGTGACGCCTAGGTGTGCTTGCCGATGTGTTTTGGATTCATGTTTTGCAACATCTTGAAGATTATGCTTCTTTGTTATTTCCTTGTATTTTGTAATTGATGGCCGAGAAGCCTTTTCGTCAAGATGTAATTTTTGGTACTCCATTTTGTTGTATTTAAGTTATTTTGAGATGTATGTCATTCCTTTTAACTTAAGCACTGCTCTTATGGACTACTTGGTTTTTTATTTATTGCTTCCGCATTTGTGAGCCCCATATGTTTACTCTGATTTGTGTGTGTGATCTTGTAGGAGGCCTTTGGTAGTCTCGAATTACTGGCCATCATGGCAACATCCTACTAGGGGCGGGATGGGGTCGTGACAACAACGCAAATTCTGAAATTCCAAAATTGCAATTGAAGTTCAAATTTGATATTCAAAGCCTTAAAGCATGTACTTTTGGTACACAAAAACGAAAAACCATTGTATAATTAAATAAACACTTTCAATTAGAAATCATTCATTCAAAATCATGCTTCAATTTCTCATTTTCTCTTTAATTACATAAAATTGGTGTCAAGTTCTTTCTATTTTCTTTGAAATCATGAAATTGGAATCATGAAACTTCTTAAAAATTTTCCAACTAATTTCCATAATCTTAAACTCAACTTAATTTGTAACCTTAATTTAATTCATAATTAAAATATGTTTAATTTAAATAAAATCTTAAATCATACTACATGCATGGATTAAAAATCTAATTATAAAATCAAAACTTTAACTAGCATTAGGATTAATTCTAATTTTCCATAAACTTGATGTTCATAAAACATTTTCTTTTTCTCTTCAAAATATGAGATTGAATTAATCCAAATCCTTCAAAATCCATGATATATGTATCATTAGAGTATTAAACTTGTAAAATTTATTCATGCATGTAACAATGAAACTTAATTTCATGCAAGATTACAAGATTAAAGTCAAAATAATTGATTTCCAATTTAATTTCCATAAATTGAACATAACTCCATTTATTCATCATCTTGCTAACTTCATCTATTTATATGAAATTGAACTCAAGTTTAACAAATCTCAAGTTTAACAAATTTAAGAAATCATAATTCATACTCTTGGTCCTAACTTGATTTTACATGCAAACCCAAATTTAATCTCATAAGCCTTTTTACACGTGAATTAAATCTAAAACATTGAAATTTCAACATGCATGTAAAGATAAGTTTCAACTTCATGAAAAATAACAAGAATCATACCCAACTAATTACTCTCTAAATTTATTTCCATAATCTTACACTAAACTCATTTTTTCATCAGCTTCTTGCTAATTCTTTTTAATTACAAGGTATTGGTTCCAATTACCTTTTGATTTCAGCTTCTAGATGATTTATTCTACAAGATTTGAGTTTTAATTTCTTACCTAAAATCTTCAATTAATGAATTCTTGACAATATCATAAACTCCTCTTCAATCCTTCACTTTCCCAAGCTTCTCCTTAGCCTTTCTCCATCATTTCCAGCACAAGAGTTCCAAGCTTTGAACTCTCTCTCTCTCTTTCTCATTCCCACGGGTTGCCCAGAACAATGTGAAGTAACACTTTGTTTTTTTTGCTCTTAACTTTCCTCTAACATAACTACAGTTCCAGCAAGTAATAGTAATAAAAAATAAATAAATAAAAAGGAGTTGCCTGCTCTCTCTCTCTCTTCATACACACACACACACACTCATCCTTCACACTACACACGTGCACTCATCTTTGGGTTCCAACACATCACTCACATGCACACACATACACATATACACCCTCCAAATTTTAGACCATCAATTTATAATTAAACTTAACTTAATTAAGCAACACTTGATCCAAATAATTTTTGATTAACACATAATTAGATTAATCATAACTAATCACTAATCCCACGTAATTTAATTAGTCTAATTGACTTCCACTAGAGCCTAATTAAATATATTTAAATTTAACAATCCGAATCAGATTTTTAATCAAACTCCCAAAAGGCTCCAAATATTAAATTAAACTCATTTCCATCCTAAATTTTGATTTCTTAGCTCATTTAGGCCTTCAATTTTTTTGATCATACACCAAATCTTCGTCAATTAAATTATATATTCGAATTAGACACCCCATAATAAATTTAATTCGTAATAACTACAATTCTCAATCTTCATGACTTAATCAACTCCAATTAGGACCTAATTAATCGAATCTCAATTTCACTAAACTGAATCGAATATTTAATTAAACTCCCAAATGGGTCCGTAATTAAGATTAAATTGATTCAACTTTTTAACTTCACTTCCTTAAGTCATTTGGACCCTTAATTTCTAATTCCAAAATAAATCTTTAATAGAATCATATACGAGTCAGATCCCACAATTCCCGTAAATCCCAAATTAAATTATAATACTCGGCAATTAATTTCAAATCCTCTTAATTAATCAAGTACTAAGCATTATACGTGATGGGGTCGTCACACACAACCATTGGAGTAAATTTTAATTCAAATTTTCCAACTATACCTTACTAAGGCGAGTAGGTTGTGAAATAATTTTTGTCTTCTTATTCATCATCTCATGCCAAGGTTTTAATCTACCTCTCCCTTTGTGTCTAACATCTTTCTTCTATATGCCCTTAACTTGTGCAAAGTTGGGGTCATCCACATCTAATTCTTTGGTACCAAAATTTCCAATTACCTTCATCATATTATTCACTTTTACACACAATTCCTTAATCCCTTCATCAACCAATTGATAGGCAGGTTTGTGCATAGATGCTTGAGTTGGTAGTTTCACCATTCTTGGACAAAGATCTCTATAACATGCTAATATTAACAACTTCGGATCATCCGCATCCATTATAACATTTTCCTCTTCAACTTCACAATCTTTTGCATCCAATCTCCATCGGCCTAATATATATATTTCAGGAATTTCCATAACTCTATCAAGTGCTTTGATTGCATGACTACATAAAATTCCAAAGTTCTCAAATTTCTTACAAGTACGATGTATTTCTCGACAGCTTTTTTCTCCTTTTAGCCCAGTAACTTCCACTCTACCCTCCACAATATACTCTTCATCATTACCATACAAGTTAATCACGTACTTAACTTCTCCTTTTAACTCATGGAATTGCTTCACTTGACAACAAAGGGACGTATCCAACTCATAATGAAATAAGTCAAAGATATAGGGGGTGTACAAACTCGCAACCTGGATTAAAATGGGAGACTTTTTCAATTTCATTCTTGGCAACTTTTGTCTAGAATCATATATTGCAGAAATTTCCTCATACCGCTTATCTATAACAATCCGATTGAAGTGAGTAAAGAATTGAACAATGTTATGATCACCTTTCAAATATCCCCTTAATGTTCCATTTAGACTTTCACTAAGTTGTGTGCTTCGCATTCCTCCAGTAAATACCCACTTCATATACACATGAGGCCACTGCTCTCTTTTTCTCCAAGTTCTTTTCATCTACTCATTCTCTTGCAAGTTGTATTTATCAATCAAAGAATTCCAAGCTTCAATTAATTCATGCTCATTCTCATAGTCATAAATGCAAGCTTTTAAATTGCTACTAAATTTTGAACCACTCTTGAACAAGTAACCTGAATGCTTCAAAGCATTTGTATTAGGTGAAAAGTGCACAACCCATGAAAAACCTCAGGCATGATTTGTGAAATTACCTTAGCCATTGCTTGATCTTGGTTTGTGAAAAAACTAATAGGATTTTTTCCCAACATTACATCTAAAAAAGTTTCAAATAACCATTCAAATAACTCTGCAATTTCATCATACAATAATGCTGCACCAAAAATCACTGTCATTCTAAAATGGTTAAAGCCAGAAAATAAAGCAAGTGGATGCTACTCCTTATTTGTTCGAAAAGTTATGTCGAATGACACAACATCACCGAAAAGTCTATAATTTGTTATCATTTGATGATCAGTCCAAAAAATATTAGTAATCATCTCATCTACATCCAACTGAATGGCATAGTAAAAATATGGATTTTTTGCCACTTGTTGCTGAAAATATCTTAACAAACTCCCTACTTCACTATACTACAAGTTTCACTATCTTTTTGCACGTAAGTAGGTTTTTGATCCTCCCGTGTGAACCCTACAAATTCATTCCCTCTTGCTATAGCACTAATAACATCATGTGAAGCCTTAAGAGATATTCCAGTCTCATCAGCTATATCAATATTTATACCCTGAACATCACATACCTTTCTTTGAGATGGCATCAAATGAGTACATTGAGGAAGATGCAAATGGTGGTTGTGGTTGTTATCAAAGTTTGACACAATCCACTCCGACAAGTTTTGCTTAAAAGATATATGCATGAATGCATTACAATTTGTTCTTGTCTCACTTTGAGGATTTTTTTATCACAATGTACCATTTATCTTTTTCCCTCTCTCCCTTCTTACAACAAACAAACTTTCTACTAGTCATAACACCATCTTTCTTGCTTTTGTTACATTAATCTTTTCTAATATTAAACCCCACAATTCTTCCGAATTCATTATAAAACTCATATGTAGCTTCTTCTGATGGAAACTCCATACCAAGATATGGTGATTTATCCTTGACCAACTTTTCCATTTCTTCGATGTATCCCTCAAGTCCACTATCATCCATTATACCATCCTCCATTTCAAAACTAACAAATATGGAAAAAAAAATTAAACGAAACAAGAATCTGAGTAAAAAAGTTATTAATTAATTTTAAATGCTGAGTAATTATAAACAATTCAACGAAATCTAATAAATCAATTAATAATATAAATTAATTAAAAGGATAGGGGAGAGGAAACAAAAAATGTGTAATTTGTACAGTAGCATTGGAAATTTATTGCGTCTAGGTAGCTTATAATATACAATTGCAAAATTATATTAAAATTATTATATTATATAATATAGGGAATCTTTTGGTAGACACGCTTAAAGATGTGAATCATATGCCCTCTTATTATATAATTTTTTGATATATGTTTCATATTTTTATCACAAATGTTATGTCATTTTTTATTGAGTTATGACAATTTATAATTAAAAAATTAAATTTGTATTTTGCAGTATGGTTATACTTTTTTTAGACCATAAAATGACATTGTTACAAAAATACATAACATTGTTATATAAAAAAAATTATGAATTACAAATAATCGTAACTCTTTAAAAAAATTATATAATATTTATACAAAAATGCATAACATGTACAAAACAAATTCAATAATAAAGAAATTTTCTTATAATATACAATTGTGTTTCTCAATCCATTCACAGAAAACAAACCAAACCATTTTACTTGTTAAACCATTATACTAACACACTGTACAAAATAAAATATAAACATATATACATATATATATACACATACCAGCTTATTGAACAATAATGGTCTGTAAATCCGGAAAAAGGATGGTGAAGCAAAGATAGAGAACACTGTTCAATCCGTTCGAGAGAAGAAAAAAATGTATAAAAATATATATATATATAAAACTAATTTTTATACTCCATGTAAAGCAAGCAGAGACCTTTGCTAGGGACAAAGAAGATGTAAAGCAAAGACTTTGCTTGACGGCGGTAGCTAGATGTTATAATAAAATAAGAATTATTGAAACCCTTACCCAAAAAAAAAAGAGGAGCAAAATGGTGCCGTTTTATTGGCACAGCAGGCACGGCAGGAAAATGGGCACCATAGGGACCTCGCGTCCGAACAAGGATGCTTTTTTTCATTATTATCATTATTATTATTATCTAAATTTCACTTGGCAGAAATTTCAGGATATCAAAATAGGAGCTCTCTTAATATAATAGTATAGATATTAATGCTCATGTTTAATATTTATAAATTTAGTCAGAATTAAGTAAATTTTATAGCTTATATTTTAAGAGACACTTAAATTTTTAAGTGATATTAATTGTGATTATTAAACGGACTTAATTGATTATCACTTAACACATTCAATTTTAAATGTTGAATCATGTTATCAAATAATCCCTAAGATTGATTGATAAAATTATTAATATAATAGTATTATGTTGGAGATGTAAAATAATGAGCGTTTGTTTATATACCACCAAATTAGTAACACTGTGGTAATAATTGTTTTTTGTTTTGTTATCTTTCGATGATAATATATGAAATCTCATAATTGCCCTTCTTTTATTGGCAAAGTTGAAAAGTTTTGTAACCAGAAAGTTAATTTTCTCATTAACAATGTGAGGTATAAAAACAGATTTACAAGAGAGAGCCTTATATGGTTGGATCTCTATCTATGGAAAAAAGATCTCTTTCTATGGAATAACGATAAAATAATTCCTAATTATCGGCTATCTATTTACAAGAGAATATTCATCAAATATAGAAAATCCATATATGGCTAGAGGATCCATAATACACCTCTTCAAGTTGGAGTATGTATGTCAATAATACCCAACATGGTGACTAAATGGTGAAATTGAGCTGCTATAGCGATCTCGGGTTTTACCCCTTGTGTACAGTGATTCGGACTTGTTTCCGTGGATGTTAGTAGTTGCTTATATCTTGTTTGCATCCTTTCGTATTTTGTATTTGAGTTATAGGATGTGTTGTGCAGGTTTGTTACAGGTTGGTTGAACTTAGAAACCAAAAGTAGTTGCCCAGATTTTTGCCTTCACGCTCGAGCGGAGCTTTTGACGCTCGAGCGGGCCCTTCGTTGTTGCTTCTCCGCTCGAGCGGGTGTTTTGACGCTTGGGCTTGATTTTCCATCTCCCAGTATTTCCTCTGCAGTATTGGACGCTCGAGCGGGCATTTTGACGCTCGATCGTGAGTTTGTGTGTGACGCTCGAGCGGGGAGTTTTACGCTCGAGCGGGGACCTGGTTTAGCAAAAGTTCTGGGAGTGTGTATCCGCCGCTCGAGCAAGAGTCTGTGAGTGACACTCGAGCAGAGCTTTTGACGCTCGAGCGAGACGACTCTTATATAAAATCGAGATCCGACTTTTGGATCACTTTTTCAACTCTATTTCTCTCTCTTACTTTTCTAAGCCGCCATTAGAGACCTTCTCTCTCTAAAACCTCAACTTCTCTCTAAGTATTGATCTAGTAGGAGTGACTTTCTCACCTTGGGGCTTTGCAAAAGTTGTGTTGATCGTCGAGGGCTATCTTTTGATCCGAGAATCTCGAAATTTGGAGCATTTCCATTTTCTTCATCTTCTTTGTTGGGTGTCATCTTTTGAGGTAGGGATTCCTACTCACTACTATGGGTTTTGACCTAAATTTTTGGGCAATTTGTTAAATGGTTGATTTCGGGAAGTTAGGGTTTAAAAATGTTGAAAGAGGGTTTTGTTATTTTGATTCTAAAATGTGTATTTTGGGTTTCAAAATAATGATATTATTGTTGGTTGTTAAAATATAGACCATTGGGTTGATATTGGGAAATGGGGTAGAAAACCCTAATTTGTTGTACAAATTAATTGGTGTAATTAATTGGGGAATATTGTTGTTATTTGAAATTGAGTTGGAAATAATGAAATCGGCTCATTATATTGTAAAACGGTGGAGTTGGATTTATTAATCGCTCACCTTTGAAAACATTGATATTTTATCTGTTGGAGCTTTATTTATCTGTTTAGAAATAATTACTTTGGGCTACCGGCGGAGGGTAGTTTTGATTGTTGTAGACAATGCATGATGATTAGCCAAACTAAAACTAATCAGTTGAGTATGCTTTCGAATATAGCGACTGGAATAATACATTAACTTTATGTATTGATTGATTGTATATGATCTATGTTTATATACATGTGTTGTGTGGGAGGAGATAGGGGATGTACTCCACGGTTTAGGAGAAGATGGGGGATGGACCTCTAAATCAGATTTTGTGTGACATTAATACAGCACTACAATGTGTATCAAGTGTTGATTATGGAAGTGTTCGAATTGATTTGATATAGCACTAAAATGTATATCGTTATCAATTGTGAAGTATAGAAGTGGTTCTATGTTATGTTGATACGGCACCGAAATGTGTATCTTTCGTAAAGTGTGGAAATGATTTATGTGTTGTCGATACAGCATTAAAATGTGTATCCATCATAAATTTTGAAAGTGTTTAAAAGATGAGTTTTAATCTCATTAAGTTATTTGGCAAGTGTTGAGCCTTGTTTTCAAACTCAAAGTTGGAAAGGAAATGGGAAGTGAAATGAGACATGGACATAGTAGTCATGTAATGGAAACGGGTTATGAATTGATTTGTGGGAGTTAAACATTTATCAATTGTTAATGTCTTAGTTACTGCTCATACTGTGTTTAACATATCTTTACTGGGCATTGGCTCACCCTTTATGGGACATTATTTTCAGGTGCAGGTAGCATGCCACCTCCAAGGACATAGCTTGGAAGGCTAGGGGCAGACAGACTTTTGTCGTTTTGTTATCTTTTGGATGTATTACATGTAAATTCAAGCCAAGGGCTTAATGTGCATTTGAGTTAGTACTCCTTTTTGTAACCAAGTGTTAACTTGGAAAGCTGTGAGCCCGTAGGGCATTTGCTTTTGTTGTTAACATGTAATACTCATTGTAATGAACTACTCTGATGAATAGAAGAATATTTATCTTTTATATCAATGCATGTCTAAATTGATGGGTTTTAATGTTATTATTTTGAGGGCATTACAGCTGCACCGAGAGCCTTGGTAAAAATGTCTGCTGGTTGATCGGCGGTAGAAATATGCTATAAACAGAATAGGACTTGCTGCAATTTATCTCTTACCAAATGGCAATCTATCTCGATGTGTTTAGTGCGTTCATGAAATAATGGATTGTTTGCAATATGTATTGCATCTTTATTGTCACAATACATCATTGTTTGCAGAGGCCTGGAAATAGTTACATCCTTTAGTAGATAATGGAGCCAGGTAATTTCATGACAAGTGGTAGCCATGGATCGATACTCGGCTTCTACAGATGAACATGAAACAGTTGTTTGTTTCTTGGATTTCCAGGAGATGAGAGAGACATCTAAGAATATGCAAGAACCTGTAATGGACCGTCTGGTGTCTTTGGAACGTGCCCAATCAGAATCACAAAAGGCCCTCAACTGAAGACAGCTAGTTACGAGGAAAAATAAACCTTGACCAGGAGCTTGCTCGACATACCTAAGTATACGATGGGCTGCAAGAAAATGAGATTGAGTAGGCTTGTCAAGAAATTGACTGAGAGTGTTGACTGCATATGTAATATTCGGCCTTGTAACAGTTAAGTATATCAAACGTCCAATCAATCGGCGATATGGTGTAGCATCAACAAGAAGAATACCGTCAAAAGAATCGAGTGTGTGATCTTGTTCCATTGGAAAATCTGCTGGTTTAGTGCCGGTTAAACCTGTATCACTAAGAATGTCCAAAGCATATTTTCGTTGAGAGAGGAAAATTCCTTTCTTTGAGTAAGCAACTTTAATGCCCAAGAATTATTGTAGGGGGCCCAGATCCTTGAGTTTAAAATGGGAATGCAAGTACTCTTTCAGGAGTTGAATAGCAGATAAGTCATTTCAAGTAATAATAGCATCGTCGACATAGATAAGTAGGGCTGTGAAAGAAGTGCCCTGGATTTTGACAAACAAAGGGTAATTAGCTTTGGATTGAGTCAAGCTAGTTTCAAAGAGAGCTTTAGAGAACTTCAGAAATGTATACTTGTTATACTAACACACTGTACAAAATAAAATATAAACATATATACATATACACATACCAGTTTGTTGAACAATAATGGTCTGTAAATTCGGGAGAAGGTGGTGAAGCAAAGACAGAGAACACTATTCAATCCATTTGACAGAAGACAAAAATGTATAAAAAAAAAAACTAATTTTTGTACTCCATGTAAAGCAAGCAGAGACCTTTGCTTAGGACAGAGAAAATGTAAAGCAGAGACTTTGCTTGGCGGCGGCGGCTAGATGTTATAATAAAATAAGAATTATTGAAACCCTTACCCAAAAAAAAAAAGGTAGCAAAACAGTGTCGTTTTATTGGCACAACATATAGCGAACCCGGTCTTTCCCTAGTTGGCTGTTGTATCCGGACTTAGGTTCCGTAGATTCTGTTGTTATATAATTGTGGTTGTCGTCCTTTAATTTCTTATTTCTGAGTTATGAGATGCAGTGGGCAGGTTTGTTATAGGTTGGGAGTGTTTGGGAGCAAAAGGTTGCTGCCCAGAATTTTGACCCTTTGCTCGAGCGAGCTGCTAGTCGCTTGAGTGAGCTCTTTGTTTTGGTCCTTCGCTTGAGCCAGGGTTTCTTCGCTCGAGCGAGCGACTGCGTCTGGGCATAAGATCTGAGAGCAGTGTTTCTTGGCTCGATCGAGCTTTCCTTCGCTCAAGCGAGCGAGGTGTATGTTTTCGAGTTCTTCGCTCGAGCGAGAATTCTGTCGCTTGAGCGAGCTTCTAGGTTGCACTGAAGCCGAGTTTTGGCTCGGCGAGACTTTCTTCGCCGAGCGAGACTTTCTTGTGTCTGGTCGCCGGCGACCAATCCTTCGGCCGAGCGAGCCTTTGTTTATATAAATACGAGCTGGGTTTTTAAAACACTTTTTCACATTCTTTTTGAGTCTAAAACCCTAGGTCCGTGTTCTCTCTCCCTCCACTCACCTTCTCTCTTAGGTTTCATCTAGTTTTAGGGTGTTTCTACCCTAGGCTCTTTATTAAAAAGATAGAGGGACACGAGGGCTTTACTTTAATCTGAGAGTTTGGCAGTTTGGAGCACTTTGGGATTTTCATCATCTTCTCCATTCAAGTTCTTCACTTCGAGGTAGGGATTTCCTACTCCATATTATAGGTTTTGTCCTAAGTTTTGGTATTTTTGATATGTGGGTGTCAATTGGTAATTTTGGGAAATTAGGGTTTGAATTATAGTTTGAAAAGGGGTTTTTTCATCTATTAAACAACATATGTATGTATGTTGAATTGAAATAACTGAACCTTAGGGTTGATTTTGAGAAAAGGGGGAAAAAGCACTAATTATTGTAATAAAATTAATTCGTATAATTAATTTTGGGAAAAGTGTGGAATTTGGTTTAAATTCTTGAAATTGAGATTATGTTTATTGATACATTTATTTCCTGTTTAGAAATAACTGTTTTGGGCTATCGGTGGAGGATAGTCGTGATTTTTGTAGACATTGCATGTTGATTAGAGAAAACTGAAACTAATCATATTGAATGAGTCATTGAATTTGACAGTTGAATTAATATAGCAAATACGTGTGTTAATTGAATTTTGTGTATGTCAAGTGTTTATTACATTGCATATGTATATTGTTTGGGAGGAGATAGGGGATGTACTCCACGGTTTGGGAGGAGATAGGGGATGGACTCTTAAACCGGATATTGTTTGGGAGGAGATAGGGGATGGACTCCATTAGTACCACTCATATGTGTACTTATTGATTTTTGGAAGTGTTTCTGTATGAGCCTTAGTCTCATTTGAATTGTTGGTATTGGAAGTAATGTTGATGTGAGATGTAGTCTCATTTTGTAGTTTGGCCAGGTTCTGAGCCATGTCTGTATAATTGAAAGGTTGAATAAGAATGGAAAGTGAAACATGTCATGGACATTATTGTCATGAAATTGAATTGTGCTATAATTGATTTTAAATGGTAACCATCTATTGAATGCTATTGCTTTAGTCAATTTCTATATTTGGTTTAGTATATTTCTGCTGGGCTGTGGCTCACCCTATATGGGAACATCATTTTCAGGTTCAGGTGATATGCTACCTCCAAGGACTTAGCTTGGGAGGATTTGGAGTTGAATACTCTGTTTAGATTAGTTGTTATTTTGTTTATTTGATATTATATGTAAACTCAAGCCAAGGGCTTAATTTGTAGTTGAGTTAGTACTCACATTTTGTGTCCAAGTGTTGGCTTGGAAAGATGTAAGCCCGTAGGGCATTTACTTTTGATGTTACATATAATGTCTTTTATTAAGAATACTCTGATGAATGGAATAATGTTTTGTTTTCTTTTATCAATGCATGTCATTGTTACATATATTATGGGTTTAATTTTGAGGGCGTTACACAACAGGCACGACAGGAAAATGAGCACCGCAGGGACCCTGCGCCCGAACATGGATGCATTTTTTTATTTTTATTGTTATTATTATTATTATCTAAAGTTCAATTGGCAGAAATTTCAGGATATCAAAATAGGAGCTCGCTTAATATAATAGTATAGATATTAATGCTTACGTTTAATATTTACAAATTTAGTCAGAATTAAATAATTTTATATGACTTGAAAAAAAATTAAATTTTAGCTTATATTTTCAGAGACACTTAAATTTTTAAATGATATCAATTTTGGTTATTAAATTGACTTAATTGATTATCACTTAATACATTCAGTTTTAAGTGTTGAATCATGTTATCAAATAATTCCTAAGATTGATTGATAAAATTACTAATATAATAGTATTATGTTGGAGATGTAAAATAATGAGTGTTTGTTTATATACCACCAAATTAGTAAACTGTGGTAATAATTATTTTTTGTTTTGTTATCTTTCGATGATAATATATGAAATCTCATAATCGCCCTTCTTTCATTGGCAAAGTTGAAAAGTTTTGTTACCAGAAAGTTAATTTTCTCATTAACAATGTGGGGTATAAAAATAGATTTACGAGAGAGAGCCTTATATGGCTGGATCTCTATCTATGGAAAAAGGATCTCTTTCTATGGAATAACGATAAAATAATTCCTCATTATCTGCTATTTATTTAGAAGAGAATATTCATCAAATATAGAAATTCCATATACAGCTAGAGGATCCGTAATACACCTCCTCAAGTTGGAGCATGTACGTCAATAATGCCAAACTTGGTGACTAAATGGTGAAACTGAGCACTGAGAGCCTTGGTAAAAATGTATGTCGGTTGATCGGCGGTAGAAATATGCTATAAACAAAATAGGCCTTGCTGCAATTTATCTCTTACCAAATGGCAATCTATCTCGATGTGTTTAGAGCATTCATGAAATACTGGATTGTTTACAATATGTATTGCAGCCTTATTGTCACAACACATCATTGTCTACAGAGGCCTAGAAATAGTTACATCCTTTAATAGATAATGAAGCCAGGTAATTTCATGACAAGTGGTAGCCATGGATCGATACTTGGCTTTTGCAGATGAACATGAAACAGTTGTTTGTTTCTTGGATTTCCATGAGATAAGTGACACCCAAGAATATGCAAGAACCTATAATGGACCATTTGGTGTCTTTGCAACGTGCCCAATCAGAATCACAAAAGGCCCTCAACAGAAGACAGTTGGTTGCAGGGAAAAATAAACCTTGACCAAGAGCTTGTTCAACATACCTAAGTATACGATGGGCTGCAAGAAAATGAGATTGAGTAGGCTTGTCAAGAAATTGACTGAGAGTGTTGACTGCATATGTAATATCCGGCCTTGTAATAGTGAAGTATATCAAACGTCCAATCAATCGGCGATATGGTGTAGTGTCGACAAGAAGAATACCATCAGAAGAACCGAGTGTGTGATTTTGTTCCATTGGAAAATCTGCTGGTTTAGGGCCGGTTAAACCTGTATCACTAAGAATGTCCAAAGCATATTTTCGTTGAGAGAGGAAAATTCCTTTCTTTGAGCGAGCAACTTCAATGCCCAAGAAGTATTTTAGGGGGCCCAGATCCTTGAGTTTAAAATGGGAATGCAAGTACTCCTTCAGGTGTTGAATAGCAGATAAGTCATTTCAAGTAATAATAGCATCATTGACATAGATAAGTATGGCTGTGAAAGAAGTGCCCTGGATTTTGACGAACAAAGAGTAATCAGCTTTGGATTGAGTCAAGCCAGTTTCAAAGAGAGCTTCACAGAACTTCAGAAATGTATACTTGTTGAACCATTATACTAACACACTGTACAAAATAAAATATAAACATATATACATATATATACACACATACCAGTTTGTTGAACAATAATGGTTTGTAAATCCAGGAGAAGGATGGTGAAGCAAAGATAGAGAACATTGTTCAATCCGTTTGAGAGAAGACAAAAATGTATAAAAATAAATAAATAAATAACTAATTTTTGTACTCCATATAAAGCAAGCAGAGACCATTGCTTGGGACAGAGAAGATGTAAAGCAGAGACTTTGCTTGACGGCGGCAGCTAGATGTTATAATAAAATAAGAATTATTGAAACCCTTATCGGAAAAAAAAGTAAATAAAAAAATATAAAAAAATAAATAAAGAAAAAAGAAGAAGAAGAAGGTAGCAAAATGGTGCTATTTTATTAGCACAGCAGGAAAATGAGCACCGCAGGGACCCTGTGTCCGAACATGGATGCATTTTTTTATTTTTATTGTTACTATTATTATTATCTAAATTTCACTTGGTAGAAATTTCAGGATATCAAAATAGGAGCTCGCTTAATATAATAGTATAGATATTAATGCTTATGTTTAATATTTATAAATTTAGTCATAATTAAATAATTTTATATGACTTGAAAAAAATTTAAATTTTATCTTATATTTTAAGAGACACTTAAATTTTTAAATGATATCAATTGTGATTATTAAACTGAATTAATTGATTATCACTTAATACATTCAGTTGTAAGTGTTGAATCATGTTATCAAATAACCCCTAAGATTGATTGATAAAATTATTAATATAATAGTATTATTTTGGAGATGTAAAATAATGGGTGTTTGTTTATATACCACCAAATTAGTAATACCGTGGTAATAATTTTTTTTTTTTTGTTATCTTTCGATGATAATATATGAAATCTCATAATTGCCCTTCTTTCATTGGCAAAGTTGAAAAGTTTTGTAACCAGAAAGTTAATTTTCTCATTAACAATGTGAGGTATAAATACAGATTTATAAGAAAGAGCCTTATATTGCTGGATCTCTATCTATGGAAAAAAGAACTCTTTCTGTGGAATAACAGTAAAATAATTCCTAATTATCTACTATATATTTACAAGAAAATATTCATCAAATATAGAAAATCCATATATGGCTAGAGGTTTCGTAATACAGCTCCTTAAGTTGGGGCATGTATGTTTATAATGCCCAACTTGGTGGCTAAATGGTGAAATTAAGCTGCACCGAGAGCCTTGGTAAAAATGTCTGCAAGTTGATCGGTGGTAGAAATATGCTATAAACAAAATAGGCCTTGCTGCAATTTATGTCTTACCAAATGGCAATCTATCTCGATGTGTTTAGTGCATTCATGAAACACTGGATTGTTTGAGATATGTATCGCAACCTTATTGTCGTAATACATTCTGCAGAGGGCTGGAAATAGTTAGATCTTTAAGTAAATAATGGAGCCAGGTAATTTCACGACAAGTGGTAGCCATGGATCGATACTCGGCTTCTACAGATGAACATGAAACAGTTGCTTATTTCTTGGATTTCCATGAGATGATTGAGTCACCCAAAAATATGCAATAACTTGTAATGGACTGTCTCGTGTCTTTGCAACGTGACCAACCAAAATCAGAAAATGCCCTCAACTGAAGAAAGCTGGTTGTGGGGAAAAATAAACCTTGACCAGGAACCTGCTTCACATACCTAAGTATACGATGGGTTGCAAGAAAATGAGATTGAGTAGGCTTGTCAAGAAATTGAATGAGAGTGTTGACTGCATATGTAATGTCTGGCCTTGTAACAGTTAAGTATATCAAACGTCCAATCAATCGGCAATATGGTGTAGTGTCGACAAGAAGAATACCATCAGAAGAACCGAGAGTGTGATTCTGTTCCATTGGAAAATTTGCTGGTTTAGTGCCGGTTAAACCTGTATCACTAAGAATGTCCAAAGCATATTTTCGTTGAGAGAGGAAAATTCCTTTTTTTGAGCAAGCAACTTCAATTCCTAAGAAGGATTTTAGTGGGCCCAAATCCTTGAGTTTAAAATGCAAGTAGTCCTTTAGGAGTTGAATAGCAAATAAGTCATTTCCAGCAATAATAGCATCATCGACATAGATAAGTATGGCTATGAAAGAAATGCCCTCAGTTTTGAGGAACAAAGAGTAATCAGCTTTGGATTGAGTAAAGCCAGTTTCCAAAAGAGCTTCAGACAACTTTAGAAATGTATACTTGTTGAACCATTATACTAACACACTGTACAAAATAAAATATAAACATATATACATATATATACACATACCAGTTTGTTGAACAATAATGGTCTATAAATTCGGGAGAAGGATGGTGAAGCAAAGACAGAGAACACTGTTCAATCTGTTTGAGAGAAGAAAAATATGTATAAAAAAAATATAACTAACTAATTTTTCTACTCCATGTAAAGCAAGCAGAGGCTTTTGCTTGGGACAGAGAAGATGTAAAGCAGAGACTTTGCTTGACAGCGGCAGCTAGATGTTATAATAAAATAAGAATTATTGAAACCCTTAAAAAAAAAAAAAAGAAGGAAGCAAAATGGTGTCATTTTATTGGCACAGCAGGCACGGTAGGAAAATGAGCACCGCAGGGACCCCGCGTCCGAACATGGATGCTTTTTTTTTTATTATTGTTATTATTATTATTATCTAAATTTCACTTGGCAGAAATTTCAGGATATCAAAATAGGAGCTCGCTTGATATAATAGTATAGATATTAATGCTTATGTTTAATATTTATAAATTTAGTCAGAATTAAGTAAATTTTATATGACTTGAAAAAAAAAATTTAATTTTAGCTTATATTTTAAGAGACATTTAAATTTTTAAGTGATATCAATTGTGATTATTAAACTGACTTAATTGATTATCACTTAATACATTCAATTTTAAGTGTCGAATCATGTTATCAAATAATCCCTACGATTGATTAATAAAATTATTTATATAATAGTACTATGTTGGAGAGGTAAAATAATGGGTGTTTGTTTATATACCACCAAATTAGTAACACAGTGGTAATAACTATTTTTTATTTTGTTATCTTTCGACGATAATATATGAAATCTCATAATTGCCCTTCTTTTATTGGCAATGTTGAAAAGTTTTGTAACCAGAAAGTTAATTTTCTCATTAACAATGTGAGGTATAAATACAGATTTACAAGAGAGAGCCTTATATGGTTGGATCTCTATCTATGGAAAAAGGATCTTTTTCTATGGAATAACAATAAAATAATTCCTAATTATCTGCTATTTATTTACAAGAGAATATTCATCAAATATAGAAAATCCATATATGGCTAGAGGATCCATAATACACCTCCTCAAGTTGGAGCATGTTTGTCAATAATGCCAAACTTGGTAACTAAATGGTGAAATTGAGCACCGAGAGCCTTGGTAAAAATGTGTGTTGGTTGGTCGGTGGTAGAAATATGCTATAAACATAATAGGCCTTGCTGCAATTTATCTCTTACCAAATGGCAATCTATCTTGATGTGTTTAGAGCGTTCATGAAATACTGGATTGTTTGCGACATGTATCGCAACCTTATTGTCACAATACATCATTGTTTGCAGAGGGCTACAAATAGTTAGATCCTTTAGTAAATAATGGAGCCAGGTAATTTCATGACAAGTGGTAAACATGGATTGGTACTCGGCTTCTACAGATGAACATGAAACAGTTGTTTGTTTCTTGGATTTCCATGAGATAAGTGAGTCACCCAAGAATATGCAATAACCTGTAATGGACCATCTGGTGTCTTTGCAACGTGCCCAATCAGAATAAGAAAATGCCCTCAACTGAAGACAGCTGGTTGCAAGGAAAAATAAACCTTGACTGGGAGCCTACTTCACCTACCTAAGTATGCAATGGGCTGCAAGAAAAAGAGATTGAGTAGGCTTGTTAAGAAATTGACTGAGAGTGTTGACTGCATATGTAATATCCGGCCTTGTAATAGTTAAGTATATCAAACGTCCAATCAATCAGCGATATGGTGTAGCGTCGACAAGAAGAATACCATCAGAAGAACCAAGTGTGTGATTGTGTTCCATTGGAAAATTTGTTGGTTTAGTGCCGGTTAAACCTGTATCACTAAGAATGTCCAAACCATATTTTCGTTGAGAGAGGAAAATTCCTTTTTTTGGGCGAGCAACTTCAATGCCCAAGTAGTATTTTAGTGGGCCCAGATCCTTGAGTTTAAAATGGGAATGCAAGTAGTCCTTTAGGAGTTGAATAGAAGATAAGTCATTTCAAGCAATAATAGCATCATCGACATAGATAAGTATGGCTGTGAAAGAAGTGCCCTCGGTTTTGACGAACAAAAAGTAATCAACTTTGGATTGAGTCAAGCCAGTTTCAAAGAGAGCATCAGAGAACTTTAGAAATGTA
Source organism: Camellia lanceoleosa (assembly GCA_025200525.1). Lineage (NCBI taxonomy): Eukaryota > Viridiplantae > Streptophyta > Magnoliopsida > Ericales > Theaceae > Camellia > Camellia lanceoleosa. Next base: position 171,650,200 of record CM045763.1, read on the forward strand.
TACTTGTTCAACCATTATACTAACACACTATACAAAATAAAATGTAAACATATATACATACTATATATATATACACATACCAGTTTGTGGAACAATTATGGTCTGTAAATCTGGGAGAAGGATGGTGAAGCAAAGACAGAGAACACTGTTCAATCCATTTGAAAGAAGAAAAAAATGTATAAAATAAATAAATAAATAAATAACTAATTTTTGTACTCCATGTAAAGCAAGCAAAGACCTTTGCTTGGGACAGAGAAGATGTAAAGCAGAGACTTTGCTTGACGGTGGCAACTAGATGTTATAATAAAATAAGAATTATTGTAACCCTTACCAAAACAAAAATAAAAAAAGAAAAAAGAAAAAGGAAAGGGAGCATAACGGTGTCGTTTTATTGGCATAGTAGGCACGGTAGGAAAATGAGCACCGCAAGGACCCCTCGTCCGAATATGGATGCTTTTTTTCGTTATTATTGTTATCCAAATTTCTCTTGGCAGAAATTTCAGGACATCAAAATAGGAGCTCACTTAATATAATAGTATAGATATTAATGTTTATGTTTAATATTTATAAATGTAGTCAGAATTAAGTAAATTTTATATGATTTGAAAAAAAATTAAATTTTAGCTTATATTTTAAGAGACTTAAATTTTTAAGTGATATCAATTGTGATTATTAAACGGACTTAATTGATTATCACCTAATATATTCAGTTTTAAGTATTGAATCATGTTATCAAATAATCTCTAAGATTGATTGATAAAATTATTAATATAATAGTATTATGTTGGAGATGTAAAATAATGGGTGTTTGTTTATATACCATCAAATCAGTAACACCATGGAAATAATTATTTTTTGTTTTGTTATCTTTCGATGATAATATATGAAATCTCATAATTGCCCTTCTCTTATTGGAAAAGTTGAAAAGTTTTGTAACTAGAAAGTTAATTTTCTCATTAACAATGTGAGGTATTAATACAAATTTACAAGAGAGAGCCTTATATTGCTGGGTCTCCATCTATGGAAAAAAGATTTCTTTCTATGGAAAAGCAATAAAATAATTCCTAATTATCTGCTATCTATTTACAAGAGAATATTCATCAAATATAGAAAATCTATATATGGCTAGAGGATCTGTAATACACCTCCTCAAGTTGGAGCATGTATGTCAATAATTCCCAACTTGGTGACTAAATGGTGAAATTGAGCTACACTGAGAGCCTTGGTAAAAATGTCTGCTGTTTGATCGGCTTTAGAAATATGTTATAAACAAAATAGGCCTTGCTGCAATTTATCTCTTACCAAATGGCAATCTATCTCGATGTGTTTAGTGAGTTCATGAAATACTGGATTGTTTGCGATATGTATCGCAACCTTATTGTCACAATACATCATTGTCTACAGAGGGCTGGAAATAGTTAGATTCTTTAGTAAATAATGGAGTCAGGTAATTTCACTACAAGTGGTAGCCATGGATCGGTACTCAGCTTCTACAGATGAACATGAAACAGTTGTTTGTTTCTTAGATTTCCATGAGATGAGTGAGTCACCCAAGAATATGCAATAACCTATAATGGACCGTCTGGTGTCTTTGCAACATGCCCAATCAGAATCACAAAAGGCCCTCTGTAACATGCTCAAGGAGTACCCATGCACGTTAAACAGTTCGGACCCTCGATTTCTTTGATCTAGTCTCACAAGTGCAATGTGAAATATAGATGAGAGTCCAGATTTGGCATCTTTTAAAAAATCCATTTTATTGCAAAAAAACAGTTTGCCAGAAAATTGACTGCGTCATCAGATCTCAAAGTCGCCACCTAATATTTTGGGAAATTAGGAAACTCATGACTTGTGGCAGGGCCACTGTTCGTCATAACCAAAGTTGTCTTGGTTCGGAACCTTAGGTATGAAAGGGGATGGTCATTGATTGAGTACCCCCGCTCAGCCGATCAAAAGATCGGCCTTTACTAAACCTTGATATGAATTTTATGTACTTTATATGTTAATATTTCGATTATTTAATAAATCCTAAAAATTACTTTGTGAAGCATACAAGTATAGACTATGTTATTTATTTTGGAATAATTCAATTTCATGTATTTTGAAAGGGTTTTGAAGATGTACAACTCAAAGAATTTGAGCCTACAGTCATGAAAACCAACATCATTCCAAATTAAGCGATACAACCTCCATCCACTAGCATTCATAGAGTTGTATCACATAAGCAAATAGCTTCATAGTAGAATGCTAAACATAGTAAGAAAAACACACCCAAACAGGATGTTAAAGCATAGAAACTTACATATTTGACATCTCGCGAACAAGCTACAAAACCAAGTTAGTAAAGCATGCATGATCTTATATACAAAATCCTAATGCAATTCACTCATGAGATGCAACTAAAGATTCGGCTTCTAAAATATGACATGTGAATCATCTCAAGAATATGAGGAAGCACACATAATTACATAGGAATTGATTAAATCCACAAATGCAAAATTAGTTGAATTAAGATGCATGAAACATGGATGCAAAGCAAGGATACACTAAAAATAAAATAAAATAAATATGATGCATATCCACAAATAAGGAAAGCAAGTAAAAGAATAGGATAGAAAGAAGTGGGACGGGAAATTATTACAACACTTTAAATAAATTATTACAGACCAAATAAGAGAGAGAGAAGAGGGAATATTGCAATAAAATAAAACAAAACTTCACAAAACACTCAAAATAAAAATAAACAAAATAAAAGCTTCATGTTCCTTGGATCCATCAGCGGAAATTGGTCAACATTGGGAGATTACGCCATCTTGTCTGAAAGAAGCTAACCGACCGGCCAATTAGGCCGAGCAAAACCTGTCTTGTTACGAAACCAAGAAAATGAGCAAACAAGAAATATGTAGGTGGCTCAACTAACCACTACCGGTTAACATATAGCACAACTAATATGAAACAAGAGCAAGCAAATAAGCAAAAAAATAATAATAATAATTATGAGCTAAACAAACCACTTGGGTTACAACAAAAGTATGAAAATAAATATGAGATAAACAAACCATTTGGATTATAACAAAAACACTATGAAATAAGAAGCAAGAAAATAAATATGAGATAAACAAACCACTTGGATTATAACAAAACACTATCAAATATAAAGTAAGAAAATAAATATGAGATAAATAAACCGCTTGGATTATAACAAAACAATATGAAATAAGAAGGATAAATAAGCCCACTTGGTTTATTCAATTTCATTTTTCCTACACCCAATCTAAGATAAATATGAGGGAAAATATAACATAAGGCAAAGCTTTGGCAGAGTGGTTAAGGTGTTGGGTGTGGAGTCTTAGGTTGGGGGCTCAAATCTCTTCACCAACATTCCTTAAATTCATTTTTTTTTTTTTTTTTGGGTAAAGACAAGTCAGCGTCATATCATCAGCAAGGATCAATCCAGTCATGCCACAACATTGACGGAAAGGTAATTTGTGGTTTTTTAAGGTTGGAAACAGGGCTCAAATTCTAAGTTTTCTTATTGAGGATTCTGTGAGATACACCTTCTTGTTTTCATCATCGGGACGGCTGGTTGCGGGAAAAATAAACCTTGACCAAGAGCTTGCTTGACATACCTCAGTATACGATGGGCTGCAAGAAAATGAGATTGAGTAGGCTTGTCAAGAAATTGACTGAGAGTGTTGACTGCATATGTAATATCTGGCCTTGTAACAATTAAGTATATCAAACGTCCAATCAATCGGCGATATGGTGTAGCGTCGACAAGAAGAATACACTACAACAAAAAGTATTTTTAATAACATTGTTTTATAGCATTTTTTTATATTTGCTATCAAATATGATACATCTACAGCATTTTCTAATAAAATAGTATTAGGTGATAACACTATATTTTTTATAGCATTTATTCTAATTTTAATAACCTTTTATAATTGTTGTTGAAAATTAAGCGTGTTTATGATTTTAATGACATTTTGTAAATGTTATAAATGAAAATATAATGCTATCTTAAATATTAAAATATAAATTCCAAAATTTTAGCATTAAAGGTATCCCATGATCCCACTTTCAAGTAGTTTCCTAATTTCCCTCTCATTGTGGATAATCCAAATCAATACTACTAAGACTCTTGCTCCATAAAGTTTCTTGGTTTAGTATTTTTCTTCTTAACGCAAAGGTAATACTCTCTCCCTCTCTCGATTCTACTCATCAATTATATGTGATATATATTGATTATAGTTTCTATTAGATTTGATATAGAAGCCTCAAAGGCCATCAATTGATCTTAAGTGCAGTAGAGAAAAGAGAAGATTCCGGGAATAAATTGTGAGTAATTTTTTTTGGGTGTAATTTTCTTGGAGTGATTTGATGTATGTATGTTGGTTTGCTATAGTTTATGAATTAAGTTAATTTTGCTTTTGTGTATATATGTGTGTGTGTGTAATATACAATTCATTTTCTTGTACTAATAATTTTTATTCAACGAGCAACTAGTGGTAATGAATGTTATAAGAACTGGATTTTGTAAGTGATGCAATCTAGGAACCGAGACACAAATTTTCAGATTTGTATTAAGAATATAAGTGTTTGGTGGAGATTAAAAGTGTGTATTGTGAGGTCCATGTGTAGAATGAATCTAAACTACATATTTATATTTAGTAATTTGTCAATAAAATTTCTAAATTTATAGTATTACTATTTGAAAATTGAAATTCTTGATTTACAAGTGTGTATTGTGAGGTCCATGTATAGAATGAATCTAAACTACATATTAATATTTAGTGATTTGTCAACAAAATTTTTAAATTTATAGTATTACTATTTGAAAATTGAAATTCTTGATTTACATGAGTTTCTTAGATTCGAGGCCTTTGCAAGGTGTTTAGATACAACTTTGAAAGGTGCTCCCTATTTACGAGAGATTTCAATTCTTGGGTATATCCACATATAGCACATAATGAGTATAAAAATTATATCAAATTATCCATGACTATAAAATGTTCTATACCTTAAATTCCATTATAAATCACTTGGGCTTATGTTATTATTGTTGGAAATGACTTATCTGCTATTTAACTCCTAAAGGACTATTGTATCTGAATAATCCATAAGCCCAAGTGATTCAATCTTGGTTTCATACCCTATGAAGTTAAAAAGTTGACTTCATTCAAGAAATAAATATCCAGGTTAGTAATTTTAGATTGATTATGGGGGTATTTGGCAAGAAAAATTTTATCTTGGTTTAGGCTAAAATTTACAAAAAGACAAAATAGGCTAAAATAGCTAATAAGACAAAATGTCACATTAAAGACAAAATCATTTCACTTTTTCTCTCACAAATATCATATCTGATAGGGTAATTTGTAAACAAATTGGACCGAGCTAGGAAGAGTCTTCTTTGGGAGTTGGGCCACGTAATGGGTCGAGATAAGGGTTGGTGTAGCTCAGTCTTAGGCCAAGAAGACATCTCATATTTCGGGTTTGGGCCGAACTATGGGCCAAGGTAATTATTTATGTAGCACGGTCCTTAATCATCTAAACATCGGGTCGGTCAGAGATGGGCTACCAGTGGCTTGACCTAGCTATCCTGGGCCGAGGTATCAGTAAAAGGAGGACTGAGCTAAAGGATTGCTTTACAGGGCGTCATCTCAAAGTCAAGACTGATAGTGGTGCTTAAAGTATCACAAAGCCAAAGTAAGTTGGTTGACCGCAATGTTAGCCGAGGTAAAGGTGTCAGCCGACGTAAATGTGTCAGCTGGGGTAAAGATGTTAGCCGAGGTAAAGGGGTTAGCCGAAATAAGTGGGCCTAGTGGTTAGCTGAGGTATTGGTGAGAAAGGATGTCGGTCTTGGTATAGCTCGGCCGGGCGCCATCTGTATCATTACCTAAGTGTTTGACCGAGGTAACTTAGCTCGGTGTGGTTGCAGCGGCTTATATAAAGGAGGTAACCATCTCACTTGGTTGGTAGTGAGTAGGAGTGTGACTCCTAGGAGGACTCTGCAAAGGAGAGTAAAGTTCTACTAGGATTGTGCAAACCATCTCACTTAGTTGGTAGTGAGTAGGGTGTGTGATTCCTAGAAGGACTCTTATAAGGAGAGTTGGAATCTTACTAGGATTGTGTCAAGTAAAGTCTATAAAAGCTCATGACCAGACCTATGTACAGGTATCCCAACTCTTACTCTAGAATACACAGAGCTTATTGTCTATTGTCTAGTTGCTAACTTAAGCATCGGAGGGGTTTCCGGCACACACCCGCCGGTTAGCTCACGTTTGTGTTTTCAGGTGGCAAAGCAACATTGTTTGGAGGAGCGCAAACTTGATCAACAGGATCATACGAGAAGAATTATTTTGTGCTCGTACAATTGGCACCGTCTGTGGGAATTCCAGAAAGAACAAAACCTCTTGATCAAGTTTTCCTTGCTAGTTAGAAGTAATGGCGTACAATGAAGACTTGCCGCAATCAGCTATTGAAGAGCAAACCCCGGAGGAGGGTGGAAGGTGCGAAGGCTTGCCTCCTATCCCTCCCATGGCGGATTTAGAACCCCAGCGGTAGAACCCCCAGAAGGATGCAAGGGGGAGGCGGGTTAACAGCCCCTGTCGCTCTTAAAGTCCTGAAAGACAGAGGCGGAGGATGGACCCTCAAGTTCTAGAAGATCGCGTGAAAGAGCAGGATGAGTTGATACGAAGGATGGCGGCGGACATGGAGTCAATGAAGCGCCAAATAAAAGGAAAAGGAGTGGCGATAGGAGAGGGGTGCAAAAGCAACATGCCCCCTCGCCACTCGGAAGATCGTGGTAGGCATACCATACCACCTCAAGCAGAGAGTAGGAGCCTGAGAACAGGTGACACGGAGTTGTCCAGATCATCTGACTTGCGAACTGTGCTTGAAGAAAGGGCACGATGGAAGGAGGATACTAGGGCACGCGACCCGCGTAAAGTTTCAGCCCTTCAGCGGTTGGCTCCTCAGACGCATGGGAGCGTCGAGGTAGGAATGCCAATACCACGCCTTGCTTACGAACCAACAGACAAAGCATTAGCAAGGTTATAGAGCTCGCCGTTCGTTCTGACAATTGAGAACGCACCGCTACCTTCGGGCTTTCACCAGCCCAAATTCACTACTTATGAAGGGAAGACAGACCCCTACATGCACCTAAGCCACTTTCGCCAAGTTATGGTAGTATACCGGCAGAACGAGGCTTTAATGTGCATCCTAGCTATCCAAGAAACTTTTGCGTTAAGAAGAAAAATATTACCTTTGCGTTAAGAAGAAAAATACTAAACCAAGAAACTTTATGGAGCAAGAGTCCTAGTAGTATTGTTTTGGATTATCCACAACGAGAGGGAAATTAGGAAACTACTTGAAAGTGGGATCAGGGGATACCTTTAGTGCTAAAATTTTGGAATTTATATTTTAATATTTAAGATAGCGTTATATTTTCATTTATAACATTTACAAAATGTCATTAAAATCATAAACACGCTTAATTTTAACAACAATTATAAAAAGTTATTAAAATTAGAATAAATGTTATAAAAAATATAGTGTTATCACCTAATACTACTTTATTAGAAAATGCTGTAGATGTATCATACTTGATAGCAAATATAAAAAAATGCTATAAAACAATGTTATTAAAAATACTTTTTGTTGTAGTGTATTCTTCTTGTCGACGCTGCACCATATCGCCAATTGATTGGACGTTTGATATACTTAATTGTTACAAGGCCGGATATTACATATGCAGTCAACACTCTCAATCAATTTCTTGACAAGCCTGCTCAATCTCATTTTCTTGTAGCCCATTATATACTGAGGTATGTCAAGCAAGCTCTTGGTCAGAGTTTATTTTTCCCGCAACCAACTGTCTTTAGTTGAGGGTGTAAATACCCTATTTTGACCGGCCCTAAGACTTGGGTGCTTCTTTTTGATCACCCGATGATGAAAACAAGAAGGTGTATCTCACAGAATCCTCAATAAGAAAACTTAGAATTTGAGCCCTGTTTCCAACCTTAAACAACCACAAATTACCTTTCTGAGGGAATATTTTGACCTCACGGTTGAGTTCAGAATGGTTCATTTAGCTAGGATCAACCTTCACTGCACTTCTGGAGGTCTCACTGAAAAATTCTCCCGAAATCTGGGTTACAGCATAATTATTTGAAACTTTTGGCCCAAATTATAATTTTCAAAACTAAGGGAATATTCTGTTATGTGAGGGAATATTTTGTTAAGTCAGGGAATATTTCGTCCATATAAAGAATATTCCGTCAATGCTGTGGCATGACTGGATTGGTCCTTGCTGATGATGTGACGCTGACTTGTCTTTACCCAAAATAAATAAATAAAATAAATTTAAGGAATGTTGGTGAAGGGATTTGAACCCCCAACCTAAGACTCCACACCCAACACCTTAACCACTCTGCCAAAGCTTTGCCTTGTGTTATATTTTCCCTCATATTTATCTCATATTGGGTGTAGGAAAAATAAAATTGAACAAACCAAGTGGGCTTATTTATCCTTTTGAAATTGAATAAACCAAGGATAAATAAACAATATTATAACGAAACCACCTTGACCAGGAGCCTGCTTCACATACCTAAGTATATGATGGGTTGCAAAAAAATGAGATTGAGTGGGCTTGTCAAGAAATTGACTGAGAGTGTTGACTGTATATGTAATATCTGGCCTAGTAACAGTTAAGTATATCAAACATCCAATCAATCGGCAATATGGTGTAGCGTTGACAAGAAGAATACCATCAGAAGAATCGATTGTGTGATTCTGTTCCATTGGAAAATCTCCTGGTTTAGTGCCGGTTAAACTTGTATCACTAAGAATGTCCAAAGCATATTTTCGTTGAGATAGGGAAATTCCTTTCTTTGAGCGAGCAACTTCAATGCCTAAGAAGTATTTTAGTGGGCCTAGATCCTTGAGTTTAAAATGGGAATGTAAGTAGTCCTTCAGGAGTTAAATAGCATATAAGTCATTTCCAACAACAATAGCATCATCGACATAGATAAGTATGGCTGTGAAAGAAATGCCCTCAGTTTTGACGAACAAAGAGTAATCAGCTTTGGATTGAGTGAAGCTAGTTTCAAAGTGAGCTTTAGAGAACTTCAGAAACCATTGGCGAGATGCCTGTTTTAACCCATAAAGAGATTTGTTGAGGCGACAGACTTGAGTATCCCTCATTTGACCAAAACCAAGAGGTAAGGACATGTAGACCTATTCAACAAGATCACCATGTAAAAACGCATTAGTTACATCAAGCTGGTGAAGATGCCAATTATTGATGGAGGCAAGACTAAGCAGGAGACGGATAACAACCAACTGTGCAACTAGGGCAAAAGTATTAGTGTAGTCAAGACACCATTGTTGATTGTAGCCTTTTGCAACGAGATGGGCTTTGTAGTGTTCAATGGAGCCATATGGCTGGTATTTGATGCGAGAAACCCATTTGCATCCAATGGGTTCTTTTCCAGGTAGAAGGGCAGTGCTAGTCCAAGTGTTGTTAGTTTCAAGTGCCAATATTTTGGCTTGCATGGCCTCCCGCCACTTAGGATCATGTACAGCCTAATGATAAAACTGGGGGTCAATGGAAGTTGTCAGAGAACTAACAAAAGCTTTATGGGAAGCAGATAAACGAGCATATGATAAAGAATGTATAAGAGGATAAGGAGTGTGTACCTTCGTGACCATAACCGAATCAGAAGATGAGGATGAGCGAGACGGTAAGCTTGTGCTAATTAGATAATCCTGCAAATAGGTTGGTTGTTTAGTGGATCGAGAGGACTTGGCAAGAATAGGAATGAGTGGATGGATATTAGTGATGAATGAGGGAACAGGTGCATCTGGGAGAGGTGGTGAAGAGGTAGGTGCTCTGGATTGGGATGAAGGAGGGACCGCTAGTTCAAGCCCAATAAGGAGTACTGGCTCAAGCCCGATTAGGTGTAGTGGCTCGAGCCCTGTGGAAGTAGGCATGACCGATGAGGGTAGAGATGCTGTAGGTGATGGAGTAGCATAAGGAAACATATTTTCATGGTAAATAACATCTCGAGAGGTAAAAATAGTGTGATTAGTGAGGTCAAAGACACGGTAAGCCTTTTGGCCAGAAGGATACCCCAAGAAAATGCATTGTTTTGCTCAAGCATCAAATTTTGTGCGGGAACGAGCAAGTGTTAATGTAAAGCAGAGACAACCAAAAATCCTAAGATGGGCATATGCTGGAGTTTTGTGATAAAGTTTCTCATAGGGAGACTGTCCAGACAACAGAGGACTTGGCGTTCAATTAATGAGATAAGTGGCAGTTTGGAGTGCTTCCCTCTAAAATTGTTTTGGGAACGATGCTTGGAATAGAAGAGCCCTAGCAACGTTCAACAAGTGATGATGTTTACGCTAACTACTCCATTTTGTTTAGGGGTATCAATGCAACTAGTTTGGTGAACAATGCCGTGGAGAGAGTAAAATTGAGGCATATCAAATTCAAGACCATTACCACTTCGAATAATTTTAACTTTTATGTCAAATTGAGTTGCAACAAAGTGAATGAAGGACTGAAGATGTGTGTGAGTTTCAGATTTTTGTCACATTAAGTAAACCCAAGTGCAATGTATGAAGTCATCAACAATAGTGAGAAAATAATGCGCCCCAGAAAGTGATGCAATGTGATACGCACCCCAAATATCAACATGTAAAAGTTAGAAAAGAACAACAGTGGAAATATTACTTAATGGATATAAGATGCGACATTGTTTTGCCAAGGGACAAACCAAACATAAGGAATTTTCAGAACTAACAACATTAGAAACAGAAGAGAGAGAATTTAAAACTTTATTTGATGGGTATCCCAAACGCTTACACCAAAGAAGGGAGTCGGTTGTAGTGACTAATGATACGGATGGTGATGGTAAAGGATGACCGAGGTAATACAAGCCATCGTGTAATCTACCCATCTCAATCATCTGCCTCGAACTATGGTCCTAAATAACACAAGAATCAGAGGAAAAAAAGAGAAAGCAATGATTGTCAGTAATCAATTTGCTAATGGAGATAAGATTATAGTGAAACGAAGGTACACATATCACATATTTGAGGAATAAACGTGATAATAAACGAATGGGGCCAATGTGAGAAATGGGCTTAAATGAGACATCAGGTAATGTGACTGAATATGATTGAATAAGAGAAGACGTGGAAAATAAAGATAGAGAATTTACCTTGTGATCACTAGCACCCGTATCAAGTATCCAAAGGGGTTGAGAAGAAGTGAGGCAAAAGAAGTTTCCTGACAAGTGAGAAGTAGAAACCTAGCTACCTACTGGCATGGGCGGTGTTATGAGAGAGAGGAGTTGGCGGTATTGATCAGGAGTAAATGTGAAACCAGGTGTACTGGACTCAAGTGGGCAGGACCCAATGGTGGCAGCAGGGGCAGTATGTACGACTGCAGCAACGTGAACAAGCGGAGCTACAACATATGGAGCTGCAGCGGAATTTGCTCGAGCTTTAGGTGGACGTAGTGGCTGTCCATACAATTTGTGCCCAATAGGATAGCTATGGATTTGATAACAGGTAGAGATAGTGTGTCCCGGATAATCACATTTTGTATACCAAGGTCTGCCAAAGGATTTTGGCGGAGTTGAGGAGGAATTGGGACTGGTTTTCACAGCAAAGGCAACAGATAGATGAATGAGACCGTTGGGTTTCGTCCTACGAAATCAAAGCAAACATCTTGTTCAAAGATGGAAGAGGATCCATGAGAAGAATCTGTTTGTGAACCTGAGAATAGTAATCAGTAAGGCCCATCAAAAATTTAGTGAAACGGTGATGGACTTGAATGTCTTAGACAGCTTTCATGGCACCGCACGTACAGGTGAGAGGCAGGGTCAGAACATCAAGTTCATCCCAAATATTTAAGCTTCGTAAAATAATCAACGACGAAGAGACCATTCTGTTGGAGGGAAAAAATGGCATGATCAAGTTGATAAAGATAAGGTGAATTGCTTTAGGAAAAACGTTCCTTCAGGTCACTCCACAATTGGTTAGTCGAGGCCGGTGGAACGATACTGTGGCGAAGATTAGTGGATAGGCTATTGATGAGACATGAAATCACCATGTGATTACATTGCAACCGCTGATGATAGTCGGCTGTAGCTTGAGATGGTGCGGATATAAATCCGTTAACCAGACCAATTTTATTTTTGGCAAAGAGAGCAAGGAACATGGATTGACTCTAAGTCTGATAATTATCCTCAGTGAAGGGATGAAGAACAAGAGAGACACCTAGTTGATCAGAGGGGTGGAGATATAGAGAGTGAGATGGATAGTCATGTGGTTTCATCAGATTGGATGAAAGACTGGAATCGGTAAAAGCCGAAGTTGTAGAAGCCATTAGAAAAACGGTGGTCGAAAAATTGTCTGTGGAATAGAAAAAGGAGAATCGTAGTTACTGCTCTGATACCATTCAAAGTTCTGTAACCAGAAAGTTAATTTTCTCATTAACAATATGAGATATAAATATAGATTTACAAGAAAGAGCCTTATATGGCTGGATCTCTATCTATGGAAAAATGATCTCTTTCTATGGAATAACAATAAAAAAATTCCTAATTATCTGCTATCTATTTACAAGAGAATATTCATCAAATATAGAAAATCCATATATGGCTAGAGGATCGGTAATGTAGAGCACGAGACAAAATTATTTGAAGCATTAATCCCAATCCCAAGTCCTCTCCCAACTAAGATAGTCTAGCTAGATTGTTGAATTGTTAATCCTCATAGTGGAGGAGTTTGATTTGTTTACACACACACTTTAAATATAAGGTATAAATATATAGCACTGCAGGAATTTTCAGAATTTGCGACGTTTAAAAAACGCCACCTTAAGCCTTAAAAACGCCGTTAAAGGCTAAAGTGACGTTTATAACTTTCGTCGAAGATACTGCCGCCGTCTTAGGTATATGACGTTTATTAAACGTCGCTAATGACTTTAGCCGGCGTTTTTTAAAACGCCGTAAATTCTCATACATCCGTTATCTAAAAACCGTCACAGTTAAATGCTGATGTCATATGATGATACTTAGTGACGTTTTTTCTAAAACGCCGTTTTTTCTCTTTTTTTTACAAAAAAAAAATTTGCACTACTATTTATAGAAAAAAAATATAAATAATATAGAAAAAAAATATAAATAAATTTCATTACAATAAATCTGCAAAATAATGCTTCTCAAAAAAAAAAAAAAAAAAAAAAATCTGTAAAATAAGTATTCAATTGTCAAATTGCATTATTAGCTAAATAAGGTCAACTCTGAAAGGTGAGGATTTTATACAGAAGCACATAAATGAAAATATACCAAAAATAAACCAAACAAATTTAATTCCTCTTCCAGGTGGCTACAATTTTACATTTGACAAACAATATAAAAAAATTGTAACATTTCCTACCTATTTATATTTAACCACAAACCATATCCCCAAAAAATGTTAATAAAACCATCAAAATATTGAATAACTCATTCATGGGGCCAATGCGTATTTCAAGGAACAAGCTGGCCAATGTTCCTACAAAAAAAACACTGGAATCCGTCATCAAAAAATAAAGAAACTAACCCAAAAATAAAATAAAAAGTTAACAAATTATAATCATTGCCAATAATAAAGTTAGCACAGCAATCACAATCCAAGTTCAAAACTCTCACCACCACTTGCAAGCACCCACATTCAAAAAACTTCACGTTCATCAAATAAATATATACTCATAAGAGAGATTACGGACAGTTTGAGTATGGAAGGCTATATCACCATGAAGTTCAGGATGGCATACAGGAGGAAGTTGCCTGCTAGCTAAAATTTCTCTATCTAGAGAGAACATACATGCCTCAGTAGATATCAATTCAAGAAAACAATACAATCTAATTTTTGCCCTTTCAAAATGGGGCATATATCAGAGATAAATTCTTCAGACTAGCAAAATAAAACCTATCGTGGAAACTAAAAAAGGCCAAACTCGAACTGCGATACAATGTGTAGAAAGAAAATTGATTGCCAATTTATCTTCATGTCTAAGACATCTAGTCTTGGAAAAAAGATTGGTTAAATATATCTCAGCAATGCACAAGCAGTAAAGTTCCTCATTAATATCAAGTTTAACTACCTAAACCATATGAGTATGATGCATAGTAAATCACAGCTACATTGTGTTAGTTATAACTTGAGATTGGGTATCCTAAACCTCCAAATTAAAACACTCTAGAATTCATTTGAAAATTTCACTCTTAATAGAATAGGTAAAGCTATCTCTTTTCCAACATTCACCACGGATCTAAGTCACCCAAGCACAAAATTTCTGAAAAGTGCATCCATAAGTAACACTAAAAATATAGGGGCTCAATGTCAAGCTTTGATCTAAGTCTACTGCATTTGTTAATTTACTCCATGATGATTTATGAAATATGATACTCTTAAACATTTGAACAAAATTACAAAAAAAAAAAAGTTCTACCCTTCAATGATAATCCTAATGACAGTGACATTACCATACACTTACTTGTTCGCATATGTACAGGAAGGCAAGGGAATATGAAATATCATTGATGCATGGAAACATACATTGTCTGTTGCAGCATGCTCAATCACTGCACAACCAAGGTCAAGGTTATCATTTAAAACAATAGCAACGGCTTCTTCTTGAGCTTCATTGGTGATGTTGAATCCCTGCAATAAATTCCTCAGTTGGCTTGATATGGAGACACGAAGAGGTTCCTGCTAGTAATAATATAACCGAAGATGGTCTTATTTAGAAGAAAACAATAATATATTCAGAAAGTCTATTGTCCCAGAAAAATTAACCAGAAAAGTGTTCAGAATAGGTGTATATTTAATGTATTTGTTGTGGGCCCATCGTATGAATAAATCTTCATTGGAAACTCTGAGTGATTTTCTGATTATTTTTTCTGGGTTTGTAGACTCACCATTAGCTACTTTACAGATTAGTATTCCAAAAAAATAAAACAATAAAAGATGTAATAGACAAGAAAAAAAAATTAATGTAATAATTACATAATGACCAAAGAATTAGGATGACAGATTAAAAACACCTTGCATGTGACATGGGCCAAACTTCCAGATATTAGGATGACAGATTAAATATTAAATTGTTTAAACTCCAAAGAGAAATATGGAGGCATACACACCTGACCAGCAAGATATGGTGATTGTGATGGAGGTACTAGAGAAAGCCTTTGTCCAGAAGGAAGCTGGTCAGAGAGGCTTAAGGTTGCCATCTTTTCATCCTCCATTAATGGACTAGACACAAAATGAAGATTCTCGGTATACTGAAGCCACAAGATTAAATTAACACAACAAAATGGGAACCAACTAAGGCTAGAAAGCATGGAATCATAGACCATTACAAACCTGAGACAATAGATTTAACTAACCACTAGATTGAGATGAATTGGATATTGCAGGCTGTAATTCAACCTGATTTAATGTACACATAATTCCAGTGTTGATTTCAGTAACCAATTGTGGCTGGGATGCCCCAATATCTTTATTAGAAAAATCAGGGTTGCCTTCCACTTCTCGAACTCGATCCTTGAGCAAAGCAAATTGGTAACAAAGCAAACCCACTTAAGAGAAACTAAGCAACTAGACATTCATTATCAACATATGAAACATTCAAAATCTAAAGTCAAATAATTACATATATACAAAAATCTGTGAATAAATCTTTGTAGTTTGATTGTGTTAAGCCCTTTGCAAAAGGAGCCAAAAAAGGTGAGAAAAGTTTATGTTAGTTTGAATTGAACAACTTGAATATGATTAAAAGAATTTTGTAGCCTATATTATCTTTGTAAACTCAAACAAACAATAAACAAGAAGTCATATGCCAAGCAACTAAGTAGGTTTCAAGAAAGAAGTAGCATTATGAATAAATCCAAAGAGCTCTAAATATTCCTAGGGAAATAAAAGAAGAAGAATATGGCCCAAAGATCAATTGTGCACCATCAGCTCTCAGGAAGCAGAGAAAGTAATTAACAGCAAGGACAAAACAAAAAAAGTTTTAGTATGAATGATTATCAAAAGAGAATAGTGAACAAGAAAAAGAAGAAGAAGAGGCAAATTAACCATGTAAATATAATAGATTTGACTAACTAGAACAACTTTCCCATTGTAATTTATCAAAGGTACATCATTTCCGTATGTCACGTGATTTTCAGTTCAATTCAATCAGTAACTACTAACCACATACTGGTAGCTTGGGCCACTGCTCCTGCGTTGCTGCTGGTGCGATCGTCTGCCCCCTCTTGCCTTCCTCTGTTGCTGTCGCTGCCACCAAACTCCGAAGAGGACAAGTGAGGACATGCCATCTCAAAGTATCCTTCCCCATGAGTTGTAGTATGGAGTTGTCATCGATCCCTACATCAACATAACCAAATTAATAAAAATGACGGTTTCAGTACATGAGATTCGGTTACTACGAAATTTATAAAGATTGTATTATGATTTACACACCGTTTGTTTTAACAAAAAATATTTTCCATTGAAAAAAACAATACTCATAATTTAAGACAGTAAATAATGTGACAATGACATTCTTATATTAACTTATGGGCTATAAGAATGGATAGATATAAATAAGACTAAATTGTCCATACTGGTTTGATTGGGAAGGGTGCTTGCTAAACAGATTAAATGTGTGTTTAGATTTGCCGCCAAATGGCCATATGCCACCACCTTCCTCACGGTGTGTCGTAGTTTAATTTGTTCTTCAGATGCTTTGATGATTATGCCCTACCTTTGTCCAAATAGCCTCTGAATATTATCCCTCTTTGTCTAATGTTTCAGAATAAAAAAATGAAAACTGCAATCTACAAGAGTAATAAACAAGCAAGGGCTTTAACAGCGGCTGTGTGGTCTTCAAGAGTAATAAACAATGGTAAAGAGTACTAAACTACAATCTACAAGAGTAAGTCACAAACACATCGATTAGTCAGAGAATCCCAAAGTTGGACATTAGAGTTGTTCAAGCCAAGCGCAATGTGTCGATCCATCGAGCCCATTTGACCGGGTCACAGGGTCGTTTTCGTCATCAATGGTGACAAGTTCTGAGGTGGCACCATTAGTAGCATCCCACAGATATACTGTGTTTCCAAGAGCAATAGCAAGAACATTGCTGCTACCCCAATCTAACAAGTTCAAGTAGTAATCATCCACCAGGTCAGGAGCGTCTAACGTTCTCTCAGAAGTTTGTATGATCGAAGTGAAAAACACTTGAGAATTTCAAAGATAACAATGGAAATAAAAACAACATAAAAAACATTCATCCAAATTATTCTTGATTCTCAAATTCATAAGCATGTGTAAATCTCCACTTATTAATGCATATGGAAGCAAAATTCAGATAGTTTACGGTTGATAACTTGAGAATTTTAAAGATAAAATGGCAAAGAAAAACAACATAAACATTCATCCAAATTATTGTTGATTCACAAATTCGTGGGCACGTGTAAATCTCCACTTATTAATGCATATGGAAGCAAAATTCAAATAGTTCACATTTGATTACTTTTTATTTCCAATTTTTTGTAATTTAAATCATCATCTTACAACTCTTAAGACAACCAGTCCAAATTTAAATTCAACCTATCTTACATGATCAATCTCAATGTTACTAGTTTACATTTGATTATTTTTTATGTCCAATATTTTGCATTTTAAATCATCATCTTACCACTCTAAGGCAACCCTTCCAAGTCCAAATTCAACCTATCTTATACGCTCAACCTTAATGTTCTTAAACAACACAATCAAAGCGCAATAGTAGAATATGAACCTACGAGGAATGTAATGACGGGCTTTGTGGGTTTGGTGGTGAATAGTGAGAACTCGTTTGGTATGGCCTCAATCTGGGGTGGGTGGCTTGTTCTTGAAAGCCAATATCCGGGTTCGATTCATGTTGAAGGTTTCCTTGCTTCTACAGTATGCCTCCTGGATGGAGAGCTCATAGTGGGTTCTCTTTGCCTTTCCGCCCTTCAACATGTAGTGTGCATAATCAAAATCAATCGCCGATCTGTTTGGTATGAATCTATCCAAGCTGTTGAAAACAAGACAAAGAAGACAGAAATTAACAATGAGAATCACTGGGGTACGTAAAATTTCAAGAATCCCATTAAACAAAAACTTGTCTCCAGTAACCCTAGCTTCAAAAATCCAATTACAAACCAGAACAACAATACCCGAATTGAAAAAACTAATGAAGTATAAATCCTAGTGTCAAATTCAGACAAACAGAAACTGATGGATAAGAATAACTGAGGTGTATGTAAACTTTCACGAATTGCATTAAACAAAAACTTGTCTCCAGAAACCCTTGCTTCAGAATTCCAATACCGAATTCAAAAAAACTAATTAACCATATACCCTATTGTCAATTCAAATAAATAGAAACCGACAATAAGAATCACTGAGGTATGTAAACTTTCAGGAATTGCATTAAACAAATTCTGTCTGCGAAACCCTAGCCCGTAAATCCAATTATGAACAACAATACCCAAATTCAAAAAACTAATCAATCATGAAATCCAGTGTTAATTAAAGTAAATATTAAATCCTAGCCTAAGAATTGAATCAAGAAGAAGCAAAATCATGGCTGCAAGTATCAAATCAAATCGAGAAAACAAAACCAAGATTCATGGCCAAAAAAAATGAGAATATACACGTATAATAATGACAACCATCAATGAATTAAAGGATTTACAACTCTATTCGAGGGCATACATATGCATACATTTTCTCGAGAACTTTTCCTATGAAGAAACTGTTCTTGAAGGGGGCATCGAGTTTGTGCTTTCCCTGTTGAACAGTTCATGGATCCTGCATCCATTGTTAGCACTAAAAATAGAGAGAGAGAGAGAGAGAAACCCTGCAAAAGCAAAAACAAGAAACACCCTGCAAAAACAACAGAGAAAAGCAAGCCTGGAAAGCAAGTTAGATAAAAGAAAGCAAACAACAACAACAAAATTGAGAGAGAGAACACGATGTCAATCGCTGGTAGCTTTGTTAATTGTTGATGGTAGGCTCCCCCCTATAGATAAATCCAATTGTTCATTCCACATTAAGCCAAAAGGTTTTTTCTTCATCTAAAATCATTGAATTACCTTACTCTAGAGCTGTTGTGAATACAATTCAATACAATAAAATAAAAAAATAAAAAAGAAGGTGAATTTCTCATCATTTGATTGTTGGACATTTCCTCAAATTTGTGTATAATTCAGCAAAACATCAGTAAATTTGATACCAAAATTGCATGACAGACAACAAAAGCCCATTCCCTGCTTCAAAAGTGTAGTTCTCATCATTTGATTGTTGGAATCTACCCTCAATTATAAGTCAAATACATAAATTTAGGTACATACACACACTCACAAACATACAGAGAGAATCCAAAAAGACAATACCAGCATTGCCGTGGCCGTCTCTCTTGAGTTCCCATCAATACGAAGCATAGTCTTTGGCCTTCTTGTAAAGCGGTGAACAAAATCTAGTTCTTCTTTGAAGTACACAAATCTTGCCCAACAAAGTACGTCCCAACCTGAAATCCAAAGACCTATCTTTTTAGAGAGAGAGTGAATATATATATATATATAGAGAGAGAAAGAGGACCTGAGCAGCAGTGACGGGCAGGTGAAATGGAGTAGTCATGACGAGTCTCGAGGGGCTCTAAAACCCTAGAGCTCCAATCAAACCCTAGGTCAGCAATGCGGTGGCGAGTCCATCGTAATCGTCATCGTCCTCGTCATTCACGCTCTCCTCTGAACTGTCCTCACCATTATCTTCTCTATTACTCCCGTGAATCAACCTATCTTCTCTCTTCCTCTTGCTGCGACTCGATCGATTTCGATCCCGGTCCCTGTCTCGATCCCGATCCTTCTTCATTCAACTGGTCTATCTTCCTCTACAAAATTATCAAAATCAGAATCAAGAAAAACAAAAAACCGTCAATAAATTTCAACCAAATCGATTCAAGAATCAATGGATCTGAATCGATGGAACTCCTAATCGATGGATCTGAACAAGTAATCGGAATCGAACCTGGTGAATCTCTTAAGGAAAATGAGGAGAGACAGAAAACCCTAGATCTTGGACGGTGACAGAAAATGAGAAGAGAGAGAAATGAAGAGAGAAAGCAGAATGACAGAGAGAAATGGAGACTGAGGGAGACGGAACACGTTATAATGTGGAATGCGTGTCTTTTAATTTTATTTTATGTCTTCCACAGCGTTTTTCAATAAACATTGTCTAACAAACGTGGTTATAGGCAACTATTCTTGTAGTGTAGGTTACAAGGAAGATCAAAATCTCAAAAGAACTACAAAGAAGAAAGAGGATGGGAGCTAAGCCTCAGAACATCCTTAGCTAATAGAGGCTGCACGAAATTTGGCCACACCCAAAGAACAAGAGATGAGGTAGCTCAACATCGAGCATCCTTGGGCAATGAATTTTCACATTCATTAGCTCCACAACGAATAGCTTGGAGATGACATTGTTAGTTTCTTGACATAATAATTAGTTCAATCACATTTTCTATATTGTTCACATACTAAAAAAGTGTGTAAACAAATACATTCTCCCGATCAAAATGCTAATTTACCAATACATTTTATAATCAAACAATCAAGGGATGGGTCTCACCTCACAAACAATCCCATTCTATCACTCACATGGCCCAACAAACAGGTCCATAAATTCGAACTCGATAGTCAAATAAAAAATATATATATTAAAACATATAAAGTTCAATTGTATAAAATATTTGAAAGTTTAAGTCTATTTTATAAATAATAATAATAAACTGTTGAATTGTTTTACCTATATTTTTGCACGGTGAGCTATTGAAAATGTCGTGATATGTGTGTATTAATGTGAGAAATTGTTTTTTTCCTTCTTCTTCTTCTTTTTTTTTTTTTTTTTTTTTTTTTGAGTATTAAACTTTAGAATTTCACACTTTTATTGTAAACATTTTTTTAAAATAAAATATATGTTTTTAAATATTTACTTATCAACATCTATCAAAAATCTCTATTGAGTACGAAATTAATTATATTAAAAAAAGGATAAAATTTCACACTTTTTGAGTTCATAATTGTGAAATACTCTTTCAAAAGTTGTTTTCAAAATTTAAATTTTCACAGTTCTATTCAAAATTGAAATTTTTTACATTTTTGAAAACTATTTTAAAGATTTTGAAATTTTACATTTCTAAAATTGGAGAAATTTTTTAGTTTCAAAATTGATAAAATTGTTATAATACCCAAATTTAATTTATTGTTAACTCAATTATCCCATGTGTGTGTGCGTGCATTTTTAGAATTTGTATATTTCTTATGGACGGATTAATTCTAGTTGCTTATATAGGTCTTCTGCTATTTCTATTATGTTATTATTTATTTCTTCTAATATGCAATTATCCATTTTATCTAATTTTTTTTTAGCTATTTCTAATATTATTTTATATTTCATTTCATTTTATTTTTCTTGTTTTGCCGTTATTTCTAATTCTTCTAAATTATAATTACTTATGTTAGGTCCCTACTTGTTGCCAATTCTGCGAACAAACTCAATTTTATAGACTTGTAATTTTTCCTTGGTTTTAGTCTTCCCGCTCGAGCGGGAACATTTGCGCTCGAGCGCAGGATGCACCTTCTCAGTAATTTGGCTTGTCTGCATAAATACTGGGAGGCGTGTTTTTGCGCTCGAGCGTGAGTTCTAGTGCTCGAGTAGAGACCTATTCTATTTGCACGTGTTTTAGTGACTCCGCTCGAGCGGCAAGTTCTGCACTCGAGCGGCGTACACAGCCCTTGTTTTATATATATGTGTGTTTAAGTCATTTTTTAGGGTTAAGGCTTTTAGATCTGCTTTGGGGGCTCTTGGGTTTCATTTTGAGACTAGTTTGCTAGTTTTCTTTTGATGCTTGCTTGAGTATTAAACTCACATGGTCGGATAATACACATCAAAGGGTTGTTTGAGTGTTCATCTTCAAGAGTGTTCTTCTTCAGTGGAATCCGAAGATTCAAGCGTGAAGCATTCGAAGGAGTTTGAAGCTATGCGCGGTCATTGAGTTGACGTAAATGTTATGGAATCAACATCAATCCAATCAATCTTGAGACAAAGGTTGCAGTGGAAGATATACAAAGCGTTGAAGACAAATTGATAGAGTTTGGTAATTTGTTTGGGTAGTTTGTATTCTTTCTTTCCTTCATAGTGGATTTATTTGTGGCATTTCGCCCGTGGTTTTTTAATCACAATTAGAGGTGCTCCAATAGTGATTTTTTCCACGTAAAAATCGTTTGTGTCTATTTATTGTTTCTGAAACAACAATCTAAATCACTTTTGTACGTGCTTGATGATTTAGATTGTTAGTTTTAATTGTTTGGAAATTAGTACAATTAAATCTTGATCTAATCACGAATCACTTAGGTTTTTCAATTGGTATCAGAGCGCGTCACTCTTTGTTTTTATCAAAACTATAGGAGTGCGATTTTGTGTGATTGTTGATATGGATTCAAATCGTGAAGGTAACTCGACCCATAGACCTTCGTTACTTGATGGTACAAACTATTCTTATTGGAAAGCTCGTATGAGAGCATTTTTAAAATCTATCGATGAGAAAGTTTGGCACTATGTGATCTATGGGTGGAGTGAACCTGTTGTCACCATTGATGGTGTTGATATCCCCAAACCTTTTGATAAATGGAATGCATTCAATTATCAAAATTTAAGTTGGAACAGTACGGCTCTCAATTCCCTCTTTTGCTCTGTCACACCAGAAGAGTTTTCGTCGTATTTGTACTTGTGAGGTAGCAAAAGAGGCTTGGGATATTCTTGAAACTATTCACGAGGGTACTACTTCTGTTAAAAGGTCAAAACTTTAACGTCTCATATCCGCCTTTAAAACTCTTTTTATGCGTGATGATGAGACATTTGATGATTTTTATGCTAAATTTAGTGACATTGTGAATTCCTATTTCACACTCGGTGAAAAAATCCCTAAAGCTAAGGTTGTTGGGAAAATTGTGAGGTCTTTACCCAAGAGGTTCCAATCAAAAGTTACAACTATTGAGTAGGCTCAGGATGTTGATACCCTCAAGTTTGATCAGTTGATTAGAAACTTGCAGACTTATGAAGCCTTCTAGATTTCTAAGAAAAAACAAAAAGATAATGTGACTTTCACTAGTGCTCATGAGACTACAAAAACCCTGAAGATTGAGTTTGATCTAGAGTCCAAGATGACGGCTATATTTACTAAACAGTTCAAAAAAAATTTAAGAAAAAGAAGCCTAATTTCAATGACCTTATTTCAAAAGGTAAGAGTAATGAAAAATCCAAAACTTTTCCACCAAAAATTGCTCCAAAAACTGAAAAGAAGATTGTGAAGGGGCAAGGTGTAAAGTGTTACGAATGTCGAGGGTTTGGACATATTGCTCTTGAATGTCCATCAAAAAATAACCGAAAGAAAGTCTATACAATGACTTAGGATGATGAAAGCGGGTTAGAACAAGAACTCGAAGAAACCAAATCCGGTGAAGACGGAGATAGTACTTACATGACATTCTGGTCTAGTGTCACTCAACCTCCTCCAAGGCCAATGGAATTTGCTCATGGTCAGAATTTGCACCGTGCTCCTACCTTTGATAGGAGTAATTACTTGTTCTGGAAGATCAGAATGAGGATGTTTTTGAGAGCTTACAACCCTGAGGGCTAGCAAGCCATTGAAGAGGATGCTGAAAGTACTGACAATCCGAGTAATCAGAGAGTTCTGACTACCATTCGTGAAGCAATTTCTGACGAAGAACAACAACGGGTTGCTCACTGCACAAAGGCCAAAGATGCATGGGACATTTTGAGTCAATTTCATGAAAGATAAGAGTCATCTTCACCACCGTCTATCACCTTTCCTGCCTTAGTTGCTCGACTGGATGAGGTCCAGGAGAAAAAAGAGCAAAAGGAAGATGATGAAACATCAGAAGACGATGATGAGATTGATGGTGATGATCTACCACAAGCTTACGAAAAGCTTTACGATGAATCTCTGAATTTGTCCAAGATTAATGACAAATTCACTCTTAAGCTCAAAGCATGTGAAAGTGAGAATGTCAAGCTAAAAAGAGAAATTGCAATAGCAAAGTAGAATGTCATCAAGATCTCTAATGACAGACAAGACCTATGTGAGAAACTTCTATCTTGTGAGACTGAATGGAATGAACTTCTAAAAATATATGCCATATATAAAGAGAAGATTGAAAACCTTGAGATGTCATAAGCAACACTAGAAGAGATGGTTAGTCAAAAAGATGAAAAACTCAGAGATGCTAGAGCCATAATTACCATGTGGAACAAAGGTTCAAGGACATTAGAAGACATCCTCGGGTCTCAACAAATGGGTTGTGACAAAAGTAGGCTAGGCTATGGTAATGTGACAGTTCACAAGGGACAGGCCTTTACATCACATGACCTGAAGACTCAAACAAAGGGAAAGCTGAAGGTGAAACAGGGTGATCTTTTTCTTCATCTGCCTAATAGGGGTAAGATCAACAAAAGGGAGGTAAAACTTGTTTTTGTTCGTTATCATAGTGGTAGGTATGGCCACATTCGTCCTTATTGCTTTGAGTTGTTTGGTAAGGTGTCTCAAAAGGGTAGAAATTCTAATACTTTTTGGGTTAGGAGACAACCTTACATGTCTAGGGGGAACACCAAGATTCATAAGGGTGTTACAATGCTAAGACTTTTACCAAGATTGCCAATCCTGATTTTGTTAAGACCAAAAAGATATGGATGAGAAAGGGTGACTTGACTTGTTTTATTGTTCATACTACTCTAAAAGCACGTGATTCACACATGTGGTATCTTGATAGTGGGTGCTCTTGTCACATGTCAAGTGACAAATCCTACTTCACCTCCTTTGAAAAATATGAAGGAGGAATTGTTACCTTTGGAGATGGTGGGACTTCGAGAGTCATTGGTAATGCATTACTTGTTCGAAAATGCATTACTTGTTGATGGCTTTAAAGCAAATCTTTTGAGCATCAGTCAAATGTGTGATTCCCACCATGAAATATTATTTTCAAAAAATAAATGTGAAATTTTAGATAAGAAGGGAAATACTGTCATACTTGGGGTTAGCACATCTGATAACTGCTATGGGATTATTACCACTAATGATCTCACTTGCCACTCAGCCATCATAAGTAATATTGATTTGTGGCATCACAGATTAGGTTATATGAATTTCAAAGACCTAACTAAGATAGCCAACAAAGAGTTTGTGAGAGGAGTACCTAAACTAGGTAGGAATTTGAACCATGTGTGTGGACCATGTCAACTTGGGAAGCAAACCCGTGCCCTTCATAAAAAGGTGAATAGCTTCATAACCAAACGTCCTCTTGAATTGGTTCATGTGGATCTTATGGGACCCACTCGCACTAAAAGCATTGGAGGTAAAAGATATATTTTTTTAACTGTTGATGATTTTACTCGTTTTTCATGGGTAAATTTTTTAAGAGAAAAATCTGATACGTTTGATGCTTTCTAGGCGTTAGTCCTCAAAATCCAAAATGAACAGGGTGTTTCTATTAGGCGTATCATAAGAATCCAAACTGATCATGGTCGTGAGTTTGAAAATAGTTCATTCTCAAATTTTTGTGTTATGCATAGAATTAAGCATGAATTTTCTGCACCAATTACTCCACAACAAAATGGAGTTGTTGAGAGCAAGAATAGAGTTGTTAAATAGATGGCTAGGGTCATGCTCCTTAGTAAGAAAGTTCCTTCAAAGTTTTGGACTGAAGCCTTAAATACTGTTGTTTACGTCATAAATCGTGTGTATTTAAGGCACGACACTTTACAAACTCCATATGAATTGTGGAAGGGATTAAAACCTAATGTAAAATACTTCAAAAAATTTGGAAGTAAATGTTACATTTTTAAAGATAGAGAGCCTTTGGGCAAATTTGACTCCCAAAGTGATGAAGGTATTTTTCTAGGGTATTCAACCACTAGTAAAGCTTTTCGTGTCTATAACCTACGAACTTTGTCTTTAATGGAATCAATCAATGTGGTTATAGATGACACAGGTTCTCCTACTTCAATGATAAATAAGAAAGAAAATGGTGAGTCTCCAATCCCGGATACTGAACCACAAAGTCAAAGAGAAGCTGAGGTCTAAGCACAAAAAGGTGAGATAGCGCCAACTTCTCAAGTAAGTCAGAGTCCAAAGAGTGCACAAAGAGACACCACTCCTGATGCCTCTATCACCACAATTCCAGAGTTTAAACCATCAGCAAGGGTGAAACTGAATCATCCGACTCAACAGGTGATTAGAAGTGTCTCAGATCGAATGAAAATCCGAAGACAAATTCGAGAAGAGGTATCTCATATGTGTTATGTCTCATTAATTGAACCTAAGAATATAAAAGAGGCCTTACTAGATGATAGCTGGGTCAATGCTATACACGAAGAATTAGGTCAATTTGAACGTAATAATGTTGTTGTATGCTTTCTTGGTTTCAAATTGTTTCAAATGGATGTGAAAAGTTCCTTTTTGAATGGGTACTTGAAAGAAGAGGCTTATGTTGAGCAACCCAAAGGGTTTGAGGACCCTAAATGTCCAAACCATGTCTACAAGTTAGATAAGGCTTTGTATGGGTTGAAACAAGCCCCTCGGGCTTAGTATGATAGACTTACTGTCTTTCTTCTTGATAATGATTTTCAAACGGGTAGTGTGGACAAGATTGTATTTGTGAAACATACTAAGTCTCATATACTTGTTGCTTAGATTTATGTTGATGATATTGTGTTTGGATCCATTGCTGATCATCTTGTTAAATACTTTTCGGATTGCATGACACATGAGTTTGAAATGAGCATGATAGGAGAGTTGTCTTATTTCTTAGGTCTTCAAATTAAACAGTCACTTTCGGGTATGTTTGTTTCTCAGACTAAGTATGTCAAAAACCTTGTGTCAAAGTTCGGTCTTGAGTTAGCCAAACATGCACGCACTCCCATGAGCACCAGTCTTCACCTTTCCAAAGATTCCTCTGGTACTTATGTTGATCCTACCCTTTATAGAAGTATGATTAGGAGTCTCTTGTACCTCACTGCCAGTCGTCCTGACATTGCATTTAGTGTAGGTGTTTGTACTCGTTACCAAGCCTGTCCTAAAGAGTCTCATCTGATTGCAGTCAAACGCATCATTAAGTATGTTTAATGGACATTGGGTTATGGGATTTGGTTCTCGACTGACACTACAGCTAAAATCACTAGTTTTTCTGATACCGACTGGGCAGGGTGTGCAAATGATCGTAAGAGCACATCTGGGGGGGGTTTACCTTGGAAATAATTTTGTTGCCTGGCATAGCAAAAAGCAAAATACCATTTCTTTTTCGACCGCTGAGGTTGAGTACATCGCTACAGGGAGTTGTTGTGCACAAATGCTGTGGATGAAGCAAATGCTTCATGATTATGGAATAGACTAGAACACTCTTACTCTTTTCTGTTATAACACAAGTGCCATTAAATATTTCTAAAAATCCTATCCAACACTCTCGTACCAAACAAATTGGCATTCGTCATCATTTTGTTCAAGAGTTAGTGGAAGAAGGCCTTGTTGTTCTTGAACATGTACTCACTGAGCATCAAAAAGCTGATATTTTTGCAAAACCCCTTGATCTTCTTAGGTTTAAGTTCCTTAGAAAGACCTTGGGTGTCGTGCTCAGTCACTAGGGTGTTACCTGTTACTTGAGTGAAAGAGTGAGATTGGCTTTATGTGTGGTTGGATGCTATAATCTCTTTGTCATTGATTCCTGTCTTCTCTGCATTTAGATTCATATGAACACTTCTCATGCTGCTTGCAAGATTTCATTCTTCTTTGTTCATAGCTCATTCTGAATGCCCATGCTCACTGACTTCATGATCTTATTCTGTACACATCCCTGAAAAGTTCTCTACAGACCACTAACAATGTTTCTTATACATTTTCAGAGGAATTGACCTAAACTGGCATATCATGGGTAATGTTGAGTCTCTTAACCATCTACCATCATTTTTCACTTTCACGATTCCTCTCTCAGTTCATTGAAGTCCGGGCATTAGGAAAAGGTTACCTCAGGGGCACCAACCAGGTCATCCTTACTAATTTCATGCTTCTCTGGTTTGGTCTCCATATTCTTGAGCGTGCATGCCACCAGTGAGTGCCCACAAGAAAGAAAAGTCAAAAATAAAAAAAAAACTAATAATAAGGGACTCAGTGATTGAAAGGAGCCTCCGCATTAACTCAACAAATACCCCGTGATTCCTAGTAGTTTGACTTTTCTCTGTGATGTTTAGTTACTCTTACAGAAAGTCTAGCCATCCGATCACTACGAGGATTAACTCTAGCTTTGTGGCCACTCAAGGATTGCACACACACACTTTCATTATGTAAGCTCTCATGTTTGTTTTTGAGTTGTGCATTCTCATGTTGCTTATGCTCATTGATCAATTTTTATCGGATTTTCTCATGATTTTGTGGTTCATAATGTCAAAATTTGCGAGTTTGTAGGCTTCATGGTTTGTCAATTATCTCATCTTAGTGTCATACTTGCTATTGTGCTCACTTTCTTTTGTTTCAGGTCCTACTTAGTAGTGTGAGCTGGTTTTAACTGCTCAGAAGGGTGTTTTTTTTTTTTTTTGGTCTTTGTTTTTTTTTTTTTAATCTGCTCGAGCAGAGCTCCTAGCACTCAAGTGTGTTTTCATTTTATCCAGCACTTTTGCAACATGCGCGAGATTCTAAGAATAGTTTTTTAACGCTCGAGCGTCCTTTTCTTAGCTCGAGTGGAGGGACGCGTAGAAGTGAATCTGCTCAAGCGTTAAGTCTCCCGCTCGCGCGGCATGCCCTAGTATAAATTCCTTCCCCGTCGTTTCAGACTCATTTTTTCCCTCTTTTTTGTGATTCTCTCTCTCTCTCTCTCTCTCTCCCTCCCTCCTAGGACTTCTCTTGCGACTCATGTGGACTATGATTTGGGGTTTTTCTTCTCCTTATTCTTCTTCGATTCACCTTTGGTAAGTTTTCTCACCCTAAATTTCTATTTTTTTCCTCTTTGCTCTCTCTTTCTTTTGGTCTATGTTAGGGGTTGTGTGTTTCTTGTGCTTTGATTAGTTTGTGTTCTTCGTTAGTGGTTTGGTCACATTCTCATCTGTTTACACAATAGGTTTTTAATCTAAGCAATGCCATTATATTCTATTGATGAGATTGGTCTTGTTTTTTTTTTCATGATGAGCTTGTTACATACTTGTGCTTTTATTTTTTTTTGTCACGTGTGACTTGATCATGTTGGTTTTGTGTCTTATTCACTTGATGCACACACATTCACAGAGGTGCTTAAAGCTTGTTGGTAGGTCACACACTTTATCACTTCGTTCAATTCTTTCTCAATTGTGGTATTCTCTTTTACCTGTGTCCATCGCTTATTCTACTGCCTTGATCTCTATTTGTTGGTCTCATGTTTTGGTTATTGATTTTATTTCATTGTTTTTTTGTCTAACTTGGTTTTTGGTTCCTAATGGTTTTTTTTTTCTTAACTGTTTTGGGTTTGGTTTAGGGGGTGTTCAATTTGGTTAGTGTACATTTTGACCATATGTTAGCCATGTCCACTGCCAAACGTAAGAAGTCCACAATGTCTCGCTCCTTGTTTAACACCGATAGATTTCCATCTGCCAATAAAACCAAGTCTTTTAGAGAGTCCTTTTCCTCTAGGATAGTTCATCTAGAATGCCATGTCCAGCCAAATACTTTCGAGTCCATTCCGATTTGCCCATTGTTCGATCCATTAGGAGGTGACTTAGTTTTGTCCTTCTCCAGCCGCCAAAACTTTGATTGGGTCCGCGAGTTTTATTGTCACATTGAGGGTATTGATGATATTGGCCCTTCCTTCCAGACATAGGTTCGTTCTAAGTCTATTTCTATTACACCTGATCTTATTAGAGAGCTCTTAGGCATTGACCGTGTTTTTCCTTAGTACTATCCTTTTCCTGTCCGCTCCACATGTGATTTCAACGAGGTGGCCGTTGCCTTGTGTGGTGTGCCTTGTAATTGGGTCAAGGGCACTTTGATTAAACAATTTAAACTTCTTCCCAAGTTTCGATTGCTTAATCTTATTGTTTGAGCAAATATCATAGTCACCATTCATTCTTCTGAAATTAATCAAGAACAAGGGTTTGTTCTTTTCTGCATCGCTCGCCATCTCTCTATTAATCTTGTCACCCTTATCCTTTGCAAAATGATAGCCGTTGTTGGGGACAAACAACTAGGGTTGCCCTATGGTTGTTTGATCAACCGCCTTTTGTCTCGCCTTAAGGTCTCGGTCTTTGAGGACGATGAGTATGCCACCCCTATTAAACGTTTCACTAAGAAGGCTGTTTCTCAGAGTTAGGCACATGCTAAGGGGGAGTCTTCTAGGTCTGGTCCTTCTGCAGGTGCTGAGGATATTCTCGTCAAGGAGGCGGAGATTGATGCAGCGACAGCTAGTGTAGAGGAGGCTGATGATCATCCTTGAACCTTTCGTGGCCAGCTTCGCCGTTTTAAGCAGTCCGTGACTCAGCAGTTGGATCACCTGGATGCTCGCCTTGATGCCTTTGATGGTCGTCTTGGACATTGGGAGCAATCCGCCGCCCAGACTACTCTTCAGCTTGTTCAGATTATCTCATTGCTTCAGTTACAGCAGCCTCATCCCTCACCAACTAATCTTTGATTGTGCTCCTTCTTGGTTTGTTCTGTTTGACTCTCGGCCAAAAAAGGGGAGAATTTTTTTATTTGCATTTGGATATTTGACTTTGACTTTGGATATTGGAACTGGATATTAGAACTATTTTTGAATTTTTGGATACATTTTGGATACATTGTTGCTACAGTTGGATTTTTGAGCTTTCATATCTCATGTACAGTGGTTGCTTATTTTTGAGCTTTCATATCCCATGCACATTGGTCATTTTTTTTATTTTATTGAGTTTCATAGTTTTGGTTTTTGTGGTATGTTGCTCGTTGTTTCACAGGTGGATAGTAAAATGGTTTTTGTCATGGATGGTTCTACATTGATCAAAGTGTTTCTCTATCAAATCAGCATAGTGTTTTTGCAACAGTGTTGTTTTTTTGTGTCTAATAGGTTGTGTTAGTGAGTGTGTCTAGTGTGTGTTTTTAGGAAAAATTGTTTGAAAAGTTTTGTCCGAGAATTGACAAAGGGGGAGATTGTTAGGTCTCTACTTGTTGCCAATTCCATGAACAAACTCAGTTTTATAGAGTTGTAATTTTTTCTCGGTTTTGGTCTTCCCACTCGAGCGGGAACATTTGCGTTCGAGCGGAGGATGCACCTTCTCAGTAGTTTGGCTTGTCTGCACAAATACTGGGAGGCATGTTTTTGCGCTCGAGCGTGAGTTCTAGCGCTTGAGCGAAGACTTATTCTATTCGCACGCATTTTAGTGACTCCACTCGAGCGGCAAGTTCTGCGCTCGAGCGGGTTACGCGGCCTTTGTTTTCTATATATATGTGTTGAAGTCATTTTTTAGGGTTAAGGCTTTTAGATCTGCTTTGGGGGCTCTAGAGTTTTCTTTTGAGACTAGTTTGCTAGTTTTCCTTTGATGCTTGCTTGAGTATTAAACTCACATGGTCGGATAATACACATAAAAGGGTTGTTTGAGTGATCATCTTCAAGAGTGTGCTTCTTCGGTGGAATCCTGAGATTCAAGCATGAAGCATTCGAAGGAGTTCGAAACTGTGCGCGATCGTTGAATCGACGTGGATGCTGTGGAATCAACATCAATCTAATCAATCCTAAGACGAAGGTTGCAGTGGAAAATATACAAAGCATTGAAGAAAAATTAACAGAGTTTGGTAATTTGTTTGGGTAGTTTGTATTCTTTCTTTCCTTCATAGTGGATTGATTTGCGGCGTTTTGCTGTGATTTTTTAATCACAATTGGAGGTGCTCCAATAGTGATTTTTTCCACGTAAAAATCGCTTGTGTCTATTTATTGTTTATGAAATAACAATCTAAATCACTTTCGTACGTGCTTGATGATTTAGATTATTAATTTTAATTGTTTGAGAATTGATACAATTAAATCTTGATCTAATCACGAATCACTTAAGTTTTTCAACTTAGATCCATTTTTTTGGTGGTATTAATTTAAAAGATTTCTTTTACCTTTATCTAATAAATAGATGTCAAATTTAGTTAATTATTTTTAATAACCTGATTATAGTATTATTTTGTTTGGTAATTATTTAGGGACATTTACCTAAGAGTTGTGTTAGTGTAAAAGAATTACAAATTAATAAAAAAATTTATAATATTAATTATTAATTTTTATAATGTTTTCCACATTTTGAAAAATAGTTTCATTGACACAATGTTAGTGTAACTCCGAATTATTTATAGTGCAATACTATTGTTTAAATTATGAGAAGTTTAGCCAAAATCGTTCCATTGGATCATTGTTTGATGAAAATAGCAACTCAATTTATTTTGCTTCATAAACGTGCTAAGGGGAAAACACATAATTGAGTAAGGACAAAGTAAAATATCTTCTTTTGTTTTTTCTTGGATAATATTACCACAATAACATGTTACTGTCAAACAAAGTAATTGTTAAACAGAGTAACATGTTACTGTGAGACAGAGTAACATATTACTGTTACTATTTACATCAATTTCGACGATAATATATATATATATATATATATATTTAAGAATTTCATAGTCAACATGGATCTTATTTGATAGATCTTGATGAGAGAATTCTAAAAACACTAATTTTATTAAAAACCGACATCTACATCAAAAGTTATATTATTTTAAAATTTAATATTGGGTAAATTACAAATACACCCCTTGAGATTTGATTAAAATACGAATCGCCCCCTGTGATTTTGAAAATTACATTCCACCGCTTGAGATTTCTAATTTCATAACAAAATGCCCCTTTTATTAATAAATCATCAAGTCAATTAACAGTTTTTAATGATGTTAAAAATATGTTTCAATTAATAATTGAGGTAATTTTATTATTGTATAGTAGAGCAATTATGAATTTCATTTTTTTGGTTAATTCTGTTAAATAAAAAATTCTAATAAGGGGGTATTTGTCATTTTTCAAACCACAAAGGATAATCTGTATTTTAAGCAAATCTCAGGGGGTGTATTTGTAATTTACCCTTCACTATTTTGATAATAGTGGTATGTGTTGGACTTTTCAAGAAAAACTTTTTATATTTGTCTTTAATACATTAAAGTTTTATTATGAGAGGGTTTTTATCAAATCTCCCTTAAATTATTTGATTATACTTCTTTAATGTGTCTAATACTCATATATTAATGTTGGTAAGACTCAAAAATCAAGTTCTGATACTAATTCTAAAATACATGCACAGAGGATAATTAAGTTAGCAATAAATTAAAATTTATAATAATGTTTCAGACCCCCTTTACCCTCACCCCCTTTGACCCCCTCTCAACATGATTGGCCAGTTTTTCTTTTCTTTTCTTTTCTTTTTCCTTCTCCTCCAATCACCACCCGCCACGTGTGTGTGGGGGGTGGTGAGGTTGGTAATTGGAGGGGGTCTCAATCATGACTCTAAAATTTAAGTCTTATTACAATTTTATCAAAATTTTAAAGACTTAAACGAGAAGATATTAAAATTTAGAGACTACAACTATAGTTTATCTAATCTTTTATTTGCAAATCATTTCGGCAGTGTGATATTTATATTTTAAACAATTTTAGCAATGTCACTATACAAAAGCCTCTAAAAAAAAAAAAATTACAACTTTTGTGTGTGTGTGTGTGTGTGTGTGTGTGTGTGTATGTGTGGATATCCAATACCAAATGTACATACACTCACATGAAAGAGAATCACTGTCTTTAAAAAATTTTAATTAGATTGTGTTTCTTTTTAATTCTATTGATTGACTTATGTAACACATAAGAAAAAATAAAAAAATAATAAAAAAAATATAACCAATAAAATTACAAGAGCGTATCATTGGATATAAAGCTACACAAACACAATCAATTATCATCAAAAAAAAAATTAAAAAAAATACACTCAATCAATTCTCAACTAAACCTAATTCACATCTCAAATCTCGAAAATTATTGGTTGATTCAGATACACCATGTAGTCACACCCCTCATCAATTACAATTCATTATGTCCCTTCATATTTTTTAATTACTTGACACAAAAAATTGAAAACCCTCATCCCCTCTATAGCGATCCTGGTTCTTCCTTCTTTGATTGTTGTATCAGGACTTAGGTTCCGTGGAGTTGGTTATTGTATATGTCTTGTTGTCATCTTTTAATTCCATATATTTGGGTTTTAGGATGTGTTGGGCGTGTTTCGAACAGGTTGGTTGAGCCTTGGTTCCATTTCCTATTGCCTAGTTTTTTGGTGGTCCGCTCGAGCAGATCCCTTCGCGCTCGAGCAGAATTTGCACATTTCTAGCATTTTGTGCCTCTGCAAAAGTACTGCAGGTTTGTTTTTCACGCTCGAGCGGTGTAACAGCGCCCGCGAGGGACCTCGCTACAGTTCGAACTCGATTTTTGTTGCGGTTCTAAATCTGAACCAAAGAGTCCATCTCTGGCAAATCGTTTTGAAGAAAAACATATTTTTTGAAAAGTAGTGCCAAACATGGACTGCTTTGCCAGATTACAGAGTCGCCACCTAAATATTTTTTAAAATGGGAAATTTAGGAAACCCTGACTCGGTGCCGAAGGCTACGTGTCCGTCATAACCAAAGTAGTCTTGGCTCGGGAGCTTGGGTACGATCGGGGAAGGTCAGCTATGAGCACCCCCTCTCGCCTGGTTCGAAGACCGGCCTCTACTAACCGTGATATCCGATTTTGAAAACATTACATGTTCTTATTCCGGTTCATAGCCTAGAATTACTATGTTATGCGCGCAGCAAACAAGTATAGACCAAATCGCCTAAGTTGGAACAAAACATTTCATGTTTGTTTTGAAAAATGGTTTGCTACTCGTGAGTAGGCTAAAATGCAGGTTTTGCCACCCTCAAGTGGGCTTTTAGAAAAGACAGTTTTGCTACTATCTAGTGGGCTTTAAAACTCACAGTTTTAAATACATTGTCCCAATTTAAGTAATTCAACCTCCGTCCACAAGCATTCAAGCAGTTATATCACATAAGCAGCTAGCCTCATGGTAATCATGCAGTTATGGCAACATTCACACGCATGTGGTATGCTAAAGCATAAAAACTCACCTAGTACTCCAAGCCAAAACAGAAGTTTATTAGAAATCCATGCATGGACCTAAGCACATTGAAATGTCTAATGTAACACATACAAAGATGTAATCTAGGCAGGCTCGGCTATCCTAGACATGGCATGTGAAATGCTACAACTATCACGTATTCAATTTGGAATTGAAAGTACGATGCAGTTTGTATGATGTGCCAAGCCTGATGTATGTAAACAAATGCATGGATGCACGCATGCATTGCATAAGGTATGCTAAAATAAATATGCCCTAATCTACCATTATAAGCAGGTAAATAAAAGGGAAGAAAGAAATGGGGGTTGGAAGACATGCACACCACTCACACACACTTATTACAGATTCGCCCTCACTCGGAGGGACCGAAATAATAATACAGTCCAAGAAAAATAAACGAATAAATTATTACAAGACCTCTAATCTAATTAAATTAAATGCAAAGAAGAGATGGCCACAGCCTCCGCCTCGGGATATGCGAATGATGCATGCTTGAATCCGTCTTGCCCGGAAAGTCTGCGCCATGCCACTGTTGCCTCTGTTTTTACTGCCCTGTCTCTCCAAAAATTGCCAAAGTCCTGGGACATGCTCCTTGCACACTATAGATCATCATCGGCTGAATAGAATGCCCACCGGCCGTGTACAATAGTCACCGGCTGTCAATGATGTTATCGGCCACCTATATAGTGCCGGTCGGCACTCTATACTGCCGATCGACAGAAAATTCCTGCAGGAGACGATTTTGACAGCAACAAAGGACAGACAGTGCCTGGCATGGAATTTCAAGAAAATGTGTGCACGGACACACTCCCTATCATGCAATGGACTCAAGGGAGCATGGCCCTCGACCCCCGGGCCATCAATCACGCATTTCAATACATGATGGCCCAAAAGCCAAGTTAGCAACTTTGATATCAAATGTTATGCAAACCAAACAAACACATAAAGCCCAACCTCTATCACTTGATCAAGAGGCAAGGCATGCATGCCAATGCGATGCAACCTAGGCATGTGATCTAGTATGCAACATGGGCATGCAAAGGAGCAAAGTAGACTAGGCGCACAACCTAAACACGTAAACGAACATGGCATGCAACAACATACAACGATGGACTTAAATTAACATGGATAGCTCGCAAGCATGCCAAGATCAGTGGCCATAATCATGGAGATGAAGGCAGAAAATGCACACACACATGCATGCAATCATGGTCCAACACCTTGAACATAAACAAGGCAACTCTTAAGTACACTTAAAGAGGCTAAGTATGGACATATAGCATGCAACATAACCTCTGAAATCATGTTATAGGAGGTTCCAAACCAACTAAATAAATCAACAAAGCATGTGACAATGCTCACATATTCACATACTCGAAGCATACAAGCCACAAAATGCAAAGAGGCTATATAATGCATGCTAGGGTCGACTCAAAAAAATTAAGAAAGACCTAAAGCATGGAAAAATAAGCATAAAATCTTCACAAATCTAAGCCTAAAACATGCTCGAACAAAGGCTAACAACCTAAGGCATATTAAGGCAATTACAAGGCAGTACATGGTAGGTATGCTAAGCATGCACCAAACTGAAAAATTCCCTTCTACAACACTGATGAGGGACCAAAAATATGACTACTCACATTAGATGACAAGCCCCAAATCAATATACAAACATGCTCAAAATGCAATGCAAGCTTAAGGCCCACAAAGGGGTATAACATGAAGTACCAAAAGGGTGCACCAAACAGTTGAAGACCCATCATGAGACATGTAGATGGGGTCAAAATAAGACACTTTTCAGGCCTATAGAAGGCCCAAAAACAGAAGCACAGTAGGCTAAAGAAACATGCAAAATTACGGTAAATAGAAGAAATTATGAAGCAAGTGCAAGATAGGGGTCCCAAACAGGGTTGATCCCTTCTTCAATGTTGAAAAAGGGCTCAAAATGAGCCTACTTATAGTTTACATTATGCTCAAAAACAGATCAAATATAGACTAGAAATTTCATGTAAAAATGTAGCACATCAAGGAGTATTGAAGCAAGTGCACTATGGAGGGCTCAAATAGGGTTAAGCCCTTAAACAAACATGAAGAATGGCTCAAAAGAGTGCCCCTTTCAGTTAGGGTCGGAGCCCAAAACAGTAAGCAAATAGGGTAGAAAAATGTGACAAGAATGTGTTACAAAAGAGGGAAAATGATCTCACCCTTGAAGACTACCCTTTTGGTTGCTTCTTGGCTTGAGTTGCAGCACCTTTGGCCTCTGAAAAACTTCTCCAAGTTGCTGTGATGGAATAGTGGTGGTGGTGCTATGGGTTGGTGAAGGAATGGCCCAAGAACAAGGGTGTTTGCAGGTTGAATGAGAGAGATATAGTGAGAGATTGAGGGATATATGGTTGTAGATATATATGTTAGATATATATATCTATTCTCTGGTTTTCTTGCTCAAAGATTCCAACCCTTTTACAATGGAGGAGGATGGCTCCTTTTATAGACAAATGGAAGGCTTAAGGCTTACAAGAGAAGCTAAAGCA
This sequence comes from Camellia lanceoleosa, assembly GCA_025200525.1. Classification (NCBI taxonomy): domain Eukaryota; kingdom Viridiplantae; phylum Streptophyta; class Magnoliopsida; order Ericales; family Theaceae; genus Camellia; species Camellia lanceoleosa. The sequence continues at coordinate 171,688,065 of CM045763.1, forward strand.
AGGGGCTTATCAAAGAAGCCAAGACAGCTGGTAGGCTTCTTGAGGAAGCCAAGACAAGAGGTCAAGGCTTCCTCAAGAAGCCATGAGCAAAGGGTGCACAAAAGAGGGGTCCAAGTGGTGCAAAGGGTGCAAAATAGCAATATATATGCACGTGGAGCTGGTTACGTGCATCGGTACCGCACACTGGTATGCACCAGCTTGGGAGGGTCAAAAGGGTCGGTCGGAGAAAATTTGATCATCGGCCAAAATAAAGTGCCGGTCGGCACTATTTTCTGCCGGTCGGCTAAATAGAGTGCCGATAGGTGATTCCTAGGTCAAAAAATGGCCGGTGGGTATGAGAATTGAAGCCCCGGAAGTTATCTTTCCAATGGCGCAAACCTTGCATCAAAATTCCTCCTATGCAAAAAGTTATGCCCTTTTCCGTGAAGCTGCGCAGACTCGATCCAACCGGGATGATACCCAGCTTCAATCAATCATATCTCCTCCACCCGGACTTGGCTTTGGGAGATTCTTGAGTACAAAGTGAAGCCCCGGAATTCTTCTTTCCAACGATGGTGGCCTCATAGCTTAACTCCAAGTATGCAATATAAGCCTGATTCAGCGAGGGCCGCTCGACTTTCTCCTACACGGATTCTTGCTGAACTTCTCCCAAACTAGCTTTCTCCTCTCTTCTCCTCTTTTCTTTAACTTCAAACCCCTAAACAAAGTGTTTTGAAGGGTTTGCCTCTCTCCTTGCCGAAGGAATTGAATCTTTGGCCTGCACATCTCTCAACACCGAGCAAACCATCAGTAATGCCTAAGTCTTGTGGACGGTCAAAAATGGGGTGTCTACAAGCGGGTCGCACTCGAGCGGGCCTTTTTGCGCTCGAGCGGGTGTTCAATGTCTATAAAAGTACTGGAAGAGGGTAATCTATGCTCGAGCAGGTTTTCCTTTGCGCTCGAGCGGGTGTGTTTTGCAGTTGTGTCTTGGCGCTCGAGCAGGTCCAGTTTTTGTGCTTGACGCGCGAGCGTCCTATTCTCCACTCGAGCGGACTAGTCGTATATCACATGGCAGCTGGGTGATGTTAAATCACTTTTCACACTTTCTTTCTCTCTCTTACTTTTCAAAACCTCCATTGGAGAGCACCTTACTCTAAAACTTCAACTTCTCTCTAGGGTTTGATCTAGTTTGAGTGATCCATCCCCTTAGTGTCTTTGTAAGAAGTGTAGAGCTTGGCTTGGGCTACCTATCAATCCGAAAATCTTGGGATTTGAAGCACTTTCAATTTTCTTCACCTTCTCCTTTGAGCTCCGACTTTGAGGTAGGGATAACTACTCGTTTTTATGAGCTTTAACATAAATGTTGAGCTTTTTGCATAGATGGTTTGATTTGGGAAGTTAGGGTTTGAGATGTGTTATATTGGAAAGAGGGGTTTTGTTCTTTTGATTCAAACATATGTGTTTTGGGTTTGAAAATGAGGTTATTGATGTTGTTGATAATATTTGGACCTTTTGGTCAATGTTGAGAAAATGGGAAAAATGCTATGTTTGGGTATATTTGGGTCATTAGTGTAATTAATGACATTTATTATGGAAATGCGAAATTGAGTAGAAATAATGAAATTTGCTCATTATGAGGTAGAATGGTGGAGTTGGATTCATTAATCACTCACCTTTGGAAATGTTGATAACTTATCTGTTGATATAATTATTATTTGTTTAAAAATAATTGCATTGGGCTATCGGTGGAGGATAGTCTTGATTGTTGTAGACATTGTATGATGATTAGGCGAATTAAAACTAATCGGTTGAATGTCATTGAATATGATGAATGGAATAATGCATCAAATTTGTGTATGGATTGAACATGTATATGATAGATGCTTATATACATTGTGTTATGTGGGAAAAGATATGGGATGTACTCCACAGTTTGAGAGGAGAGAGGGGATGGACTCCTAAACCGGATATTTGGGAGGAGATAGGGGATGGACTCCATTGATACAGCAAATCCATGTATCATATATGAAGTATGGAAGTGTTTTATTTGAGATTGATATAGCAAATCTGTGTATCATATATGAAGTATGGAAGTGTTTAATATGAGTTGTTATCTCATTTGAAATGGAAGTATTGCTGATATGAGATATAATCTCATCCAAATTGTTTGGCCAGGTTCTGAGCCACAGTTATGAATTGAGAATTGGATAAGTAATGGAAAATGAAATGAAACATGGACATATTGGTCATGGAATTGAAATGTGTTATAAGTTGGCATATATGAGTTAAACATTTATCGAATGCTAATATTTTAGTTATTGCTCATATTATGTTTAGCATATCTCTACTGGGCATTGGCTCACCCTATATGGGATATCATTTTCAGGTCCAGGTAGTATGCCGCCTCCGAGGTCTTAGCTTGGATGGTTGTGGAAGTTGAAGACTCTCTTGTTTATTTTTGTGATTATTTTGTGTATTACATGTAAATCAAGCCAATGGCTTATCTTGTATTCGAGTTAGTACTCTTTTTTGTAACCAAGTGTTGGCTTGGAAAGTTGTAAGCCCATGGGGCATTTACTTTTGATGTCAACATGTAATACTTTTGTAATGAATACTCTGATGAATGAAATTATGCTTTATTCTCTTATGTCTAAGCATGTCAAGATTGTATGATTTATGAGTTTATTTTGAGGGCGTTACAACTTCCACCAATCATATCACCATAGCATTGGGGACAAGACGTGACCCATGCCCACCACCAACTAATAACTTGAACTTAATTTCATTAAGGTCTCGTTTAAGAACTTTCAATTTTAATTAGAAAGTTAAAAGATTATTATAACTTATCATATCACTTTTTCTATTTTTTTTTCTTGTACATATTTTTATAAAAAAGTCAATAAGTTACTAAAATAGCGTCTTCCCAACTTCTTCCAAATCTTATCTCATTCATCTCTTTGTCTTTTCTCTCACTCCTTCTCTCCTTGCCAATTGCTGCTGCCAGTCACCACCTCTTGCCTCCTCTCACCTTTACTCGTGATTTGGTAGTCTCTCTTTCTCTTTGTTTTCTCTCTGCGCATTGTTCTCTCTCTTTCTGCTCTCCAAATGGTTAAAAACTCCCAAATGTGTTTTTAAATAAAGGGGTCATAAAAGAATTGAGAACTGGGTAATACATAGTTTTGATAAAGGCACAATAGATTCCAATGTGTATCAATTTATGATTAAGGAGTTTATGGGTTCATTTACTTTTTGCTTGCGTTTGGGCTTTAATTTCTGCTTCATTTATGGATTTGTTATTGTGATGTGAGATCAATTTTGCATTCAATTTTTGGCAATAGAATAGTCTGGATTCTGCATAGGCTAGAGGTGACTTGGATAAGGTATTTTGTTCTTTCTCATACAATTGGCAGAGCTGTGAAGGGTTGGTTGTTGTCAAAGTTCTATAAAGAAGAATTGAGAACTGGGTAATACATTTTGATAAACACACAATGGAATTCAATGTGCATAAATTTATGATTAAGGAGTTTATGGGTTAATAACCCACATAATTATTCGATATAATTTTTCTATATATATAGTAATTAATTATATGCTTTTATGGTGCAATAGTTTCTTGAGATAATTTAATTTCTCTCTCATTTGAGTGTTATGTTACTTTGATCCAAAGTCTCATCTCATAGCATTTCATTGCTCAATCTTGCATAACCAAAATTACAATGGGTGTCTTTGATACTAATGAAGAATTTTGGAAGAATTATAAGTAATAACTAGATGAAAATATTATATTATTTGAAAATACGTCATTTATTTTTTTGGAAACAAATATGATAAAATGAAAAAGTTACAATTATTGGATTGATATAATTTTTTATGATTGATATACACCGAGGGTCCGACAAAATGAAAGATTTGGATCATTGAAAAAAAATCCCTAGTATCGACTTTAGCCTTAGCATATATGTATGTATGGACACCTCTGTCATACTCCAAAAAGTCAAAAAATTATTAAAAAAATTAAAAAGCTAAAAAATCATACAATAAAGTTAAAAATTGTCAAATTTTCTTCACTTTTTACACTCTTTTTTTGTGCAAAAAGTCAAAAAATCTTTCCTAAACACTTTTGCTTTGTTCTTCAAAAAAAAAATAAAATAAAATAAAATAAAATAGAAACAAATTTGATAAAAATAATATCAAAAAGATATTTTTAAATTTTTTAAAATTATTTTGACCTCTCAAAAGATAAAAATAATAAATATTTTTAATTTTTTAGATATTTTTCTAAAACAATTTCTGAAAACAAAACTAAACATAGCCAGCTTTTATCACGTCATATTTCATCTAAAAATTTAAAAACGCATCACTTCTCAAACCGAAATTTCAAAATACTTTACCTTCATCTTTGAAACTTTTGAAAAATCTCTTACTATACAATTTTATGTATTTTATAAAATAAAATAAAAAATTAACTTTTTATCCCTCTGAAATTCATATTATTTTATTTTAACCTTTCAAAAAAATCTTAAGAGAAAATTATATTAAACCCCCTTAAATTATGGACAATTTATACTTTATCTCCCTAATATTTTAAACCCAATAATTAGCCCCTTCAAACTATTTGAATTTGAACATTAAGTCCTTTTGTTAGTCATCTGTTAGATATTTGGATAAAAAATGATCAACTGCCATGCACATGATGATTATATTAAATTTTTACAAAAGATAAAATAAGATAATTTGATCATAAAATTTAATATAATCGTCATGTACACAACACTTAATATTTTTTCATTCAAATATCTAACAAATGAGGGAAATTCTATTTTCACACACTTAGGTTGTGTTTGGTTGTGTTTCCAAACAATGATTCTACACCTATATTTCAATATGATGTTTGGAACGAATTCTCAAATCACATTTCCAAAACTCTGCAGAAAACTCTGTCTCAAGCGCGATTTTCAAATTTGGCCTAACCGGTCGTCCTTCCGTATGTCCCATCAGAAGTCCCACCGGTCGTCCGGCCGGTTGACCGGAACAGTGCAATTTTTATTTTTATTTTTTGCAATTGACATATGTTAATTTTTATATATTCCAAAAAATTATTTTCTGAATTTTTAATTTTTTTTATGTGCTTTAATAGAATTTTGAGTTATATGTTTGGTTATGAGTTGTAAGTTTTTGTATCAAATATCATACGTCACATCAAAAATTCCTCACTCAATTCAAAATTCTTTTCAAAACTCTTTCACCAAACAAATTTTCCACACTCAAATCATAATTCAAAAACTCACAAACTCAAAATACAACTCATACTTTCAAATCATATTTATAAAACTCTACCAAATGCAACCTTAATTACCTTAGTGTACATCTTTTCTCAATACACAAACCTATTAATTTGATTATTAATTAATTTTTTCAATCCACACACTAAAAGTTACAATTACACCCTTCACTCATAACCATTGTACACACACAAAACACTTCTTTCCACACACTTATTCATTGACCCAATGTCCACAAGTGCAGACCCACCCATAGTGCACATCCGTTGAAGACTTTGGTCTGAGAAATTTTTCCTCCATTGAAGACCATATTTTACCTCCATTTCAAAATATTGTTGAAGGTAAAGCATTCTTTTTATTTTGTTATTTTATTTACCATTTTATTATTGCATTTACCATTTACAGATCTATTTGCACTTCATTGCCATAAGACTCTCGATTTGTTCATGTGATATTCGGTTTGGGGATTTCGGCACTAGTTTTTTGAAATTATACATGTAATTTGGAATTTAACTTACGAATAAAAGTAATTATTTCGACTAATTAGTACCGAAAAAAATTAAAAAAATCAATTGTTAGTTTCCGAAATGAAGAAAATGTTTCATATTTCTAGTGCCGAATATATACAGTATTTTCGATAGTTGTGCTCTGAAATTTATATTTTGTTTTAGCACTGAAGTTCTGAAGCGATTTTTCATTTTATTTTTTTATTTTTTATTTTTTATTTTTAGACCAAATTACATAGGCCACCAAGATTGGTTTTACCTTAAGTTCTTTTTCAACAATATTATTTTATGGGTATGTTTATTTATTATTATCATTTTTTTTTTTGGTGAACTTCAATACATAACAATATAAAAAAAATAGAAAAATCTATGCAGCATTGGTATTCCCACATTATATTGGTAACACAACTAGTTGTTATTGCTATATTGGTTGATGACTACAATTTGACTAGTTGATTGTATATTTGTAAGTGTTTTCACTATAAATGATATTTGGGTTGATGAAATTTTTTTCCCTTACACAAATGGATGCCAGTCCCAGTCAACGTCGGTCAGTAACAGCTTCGAATAGAAGACTCCGTGAATTAGAAAATGCTAAATATGGACCTGGACGTGCTTGAGTGCATGATGATGATACACACATTGGCATGGATGATGATCCTATATATGAGGCACCAGTTATGGACAATATTTGTATGGATGATGTTGCACAACAATCAAACTCTTCTCAAATGATGCTTTTACTTGAATGTGCTGCAACTCAAGTAGACAATGTATTTTTTCAAATGAAATCTTAAATGTCATTTGACTTGAACCTAATTGCCTTTTCAATCTAGTATGATCACTCTCATCAACCCTGTTTATATGGATGTAAACAAAAAATAGTCAAACATAATAATTAAAAATAACAATATAATTTATAAGAAAATAAAAAATGAAAAACTAATACCGATTGGTTGTAACATTGCCAAAGTGCATACACATGTCTGTACGTACCATAACGAATTTTTCTTTATACGGATTCAACCAACTCACGGTAACATACTTGATTGCCTCAGAATAGTTACTGAAGTACTTATGCAATATTGCAAAGTGATCATTGTATTCCTCTTCAATCGATGACAATACTAAATAGTTTCATGCAGTGTTAAATTTCTCCTATTTTTCTTTTATCTCAAACATTTTCTTGCATTTCACCAATACATTCTTATTAATATGCCAACGACACAACAAATGTCGAGCATTCGGAAAGGTGTTATCAATAACATTCATCAATGCAAGCTCTCTATTTATGACAATGACGTTAGGTAAAACACTGTTGTCTATAAGATCACGCAATGTTTGTATGCCTATGCATAATTATCAACCCACTCAGTTTGGAAGTATGTGAAAGCCACGGAGAATGTCATATGAGTTGATGTCACTCCCACAATTTCAAGAAGAGGAAACGATATCTATTTATCTTATATGTGCAATCCATAATCAAGACACGAGGGAATGTACAAAACAAATCCAAGCTCATTGAATGTGCTCAAAACAAGTCCATTACAGTCATAAAGTCTTCCTCACATCAATGGCTCTCAATGTACTTACATTTCACTATTTAGAACTCTACATTGATGTCGTACATTGTAAACTGTCTTTATTGTGCTCATATTAAGGGCATTCTTTTGTTTGAGTGTAATGAGTATCTCTTTTGGTCTTTCCAGGCTCATTGACATATCTACTAATAATGACTTCTTATTAATTGACAATTTCCCTGCATATAAATGTCCTTGCAGATGCTCTGTAGTTGGATGATTATGTAGTCCACAAACTACATTTAATGTCCATTTATCGTTTGTTTTCAATTTGTATACCCTAAAATTAAATGGACATTTGCACTTCTTCGTACCAATTTGTCTCAACAAGTCTTCGGAGCTATCTTTCAACTTATTACGTGATCTATGCTTGCCACTCCGCTTATAAACAAGATAAATTCTTGGTCTCTTGTGACCGCCACTATAGTCTGACGTCCTAATAATAATAACAAAGCCATTGATCCTTCAAATATCACGTATCTAAGTAAGCGATTCATCCTTATTGTTGAAAACTTGTATATAATGTCACACAACTTTTGTAAGAACAAACTAAACAAATTATTAACTTAAGACATTCATGTCAAAGATTACTTGTTTTGCTAAAATGACCAGTACAATCCACTATAATATTAGATTGAATCTTAGGCTTGGTTTGGGAACATGCTATTTTAGTAACTTTTTGGCTTTTTACGAAAATGTGTGCAGAAAAGTAGAGAGGTGATGTGATGTGTTTTAGTTGGCTTTTTGGCTTTTTTAGCCACTTTCCAAACATAGCTTTAGTTTGTTTAGTGCATAGAACCTGACAAGGGGAAAAAAAAATATTTAAGTCAGCAGTACAAAGCTGAATATAAACAATTTAATTCGGCACTTGATAACCGAAATAAATTACTAAATTCGATATTCAAATACTGAAAAATTTATTAAAAAATGATATTTAAGTATCGAAAAAATCTATTATTTTCAGTCTTAGTGTGTGGAGATAAATTAAAATATTCAGCAGTTAATATTTGAAAATATTGAAATATTTCAGCACTGGTTGTCCGAGTGAAAACTATGAAAAGAAAAAAAAAAATTGTGCACGAAAAAACTAACCTGTTTATCATTGATTTTGCTGTCACCAAATATATTTTTGCTTGAGTTTGAACTTCCATTGTTTTGCAACTATTCCATAACAAAATCAAGGAAAAATTGTGGAACTAATAAGAAACAATATAAATAATAGAGTACAAACGTACAGATTAAACTAATATGAGAGTTGTAATGAGAGTATTGCTTTGCAAACAATAGAGGAGTATAGAGTGTATAATAAATAAAGTGACAGCAATGGAACAAAAAATAAAAAAAACTAGGGTTTAGTTTTTTTTAGTCAAAAGTTCTACACTGATATTTTTTTATTTTTAAAAGATGTTTATAAAGAATATTTTCATATGATATTTTAGGTGTTGATAGATGTCTATTATAGTCATTTTAATTTAAGATATAATTGTCATTAAAATAATATCTCATTAAGTGTGTGCATTGAAGTAATCAAGTATGTGGAAATAGAATTCCCCAACAGATGACTAACAGAAGGACTTAGGGATGTTTTGAGAAGTTGGTAAAAAACTAGCTTTTTAATTTTTTTAGCTTATTTTATTTTTTTGTGAATAAATTATGTAAAAGGTGATATAACTTAAAATGGGTAAAAAGCTGGAAGCTAATTTTTTAAAAGACTTCTTAATCTTCGAATGTAAATAATTTGAGGAGATAATTGTTGGGTTTAAAATATTAAAGGAGTAAAGTGTAAATAGTGAATAGTTTGAGGGATTTAATATAATTTACCCAAATCTTAAATAATAATTCTACCTGGGGCTTTCCCTGTCAAAAGAACAACCTCAGCTTGTTGCCGAGAATCGCCACCATAACTCACGGTGAACTTTTCCTAAACAATCTTTCCCCGTAATTAATTCGATCCACGAGCATTTTCTTGTGTTTCGAGTGTGTAATTTTTTGAGTTTTTGTAGAATATTTTTACGAATTTTTTGATCTTGAAATGTAGATTCAATTTGGGGAAATGCAATCGTTTTGTGGGAGAGTTCGATTGGTTAGAAGACACGCCACGAACAGCTCAAAGATTGTCGATTTCAATTCTGTGAAAGGTTTTCCATTGATCAAACCTAATTCTTTGGCTCGGATTGAAGTGGGTGATGTCAAATTTGTAGGTAGTTTAGTTGATAGTTCAAATGGGTTGTTCTACGGATCGCTGCGCAAGTTCAGTTCTCAGTCACCATTGACATTGGTATGATTTTTGACTCATTTTATACTCTTTTAAGTTTTGGGTTTTCAATAATAATTGCAGGTTAGTACTCAAACGGTGGTGTTCTTGTCCCTGCAACAGAAGGGTGTGGTTGTTTAACTTTGTTTGTAAACGTGTATGATTAGCAAGCTAATTATAGTTTTTGGCAAGCCACTATAATAGGGGTGTGAGAGAAGGAAGCATTTTTTTTTTTTGTAACTAGCGGTGGGAGAACAAAATGGGTTTGCACAGTTACATTTAAATTTTTAGGCAGCTTGATGAATGACGAAAACCTTTAAATTTTGTATCGTCTTAAGCTCGAAATATATATATATGTATCTTTTTTGTACGTTACTTTAGTTTGAATGTGCTTGAGGCATGCTGGTCTTCACACTCAATTGGAATTAAGTTACCTAGCTGTTTGATGAATAGCTGTGTGGCTCTTTGGTGCCATATTAAGATGTTTTAGTTGATCACTTAGATTACTGGATTTTCCAAAATTGCTTGTTATATTTAAAATGAGAGATAGAGAAACATTATTGTCCATATCCTTGTGATTTACCCTTTATTAGTGCCACAAGCTAAAAAGTAAAAATAAGTGGTGTTCAGCAGCAGTGATACTTTCTTTCTGTTGTTACGTTTTTGTGGTAAATAGATTTCTTCTTATTATATCATAATTTGGTAAGTGACTCAAGGCCATGATTTTTCCATTTCAGAAAAGTACTATCTTTTTCTCTAAATTACTTTTTGGGTTATGTTTACAAAGAATTAGTCCTTATGTGTGATGCTTCTTAATTTATTCTGGCAGACAAAACCCCGTATCAAAACAGACTTGCTCACGTCATCTAATAATGGTGATATACTGTCAGTATCACTGTTATACAGGAATCCTAAGCCAGGTCCTTTTCACCAATCTATGGCACTGCAAACTTTGTCTGGTAGGTGCATCACAACAGTGACTAATTCAGCTGATTCCATTGCACAAGATGCTTCTGCTTCTGTCTCTGAAGTTGCTCCACGCATCAAATTTAAGAGGCTTGATAAAACAGCCAAACATATAATGCAGGCATGCATCTTTTTTACTCTTATTGAAACAGATGGAATGTGTCATCTAATTTTCTTTAAGATTTTTAATTTTTAATTTTGACATTACGTTGCAGATTATTGATAAGGAAGCTGTTGAGGAAGTGAGGAAACAAAAAGAGCTACCTGATATAAAGCCTGGTTATATCATCCAGCTTAAAGTGGTAAGAAAATTGTTGTTGAGGGAAATGTTATTGTTGTTGTTGTGTGTTGGTCAGAACTAGAATTGCTGCGAGGAACGTCTTTTGATTTGCCGTGTTAAATTCTTGGCATGATTAGGAAGTGCCCGACAATAAAAGGCGTGTTTCAATACTGAAAGGCATTGTTATTGCAAGGCGCAATGCTGGTTTAAATACTACATTTAGATTAAGGAGGCTTGTTGCTGGAGTTGGAGTTGAATCTCTCTTCCCACTGTAAGTAAACTGACAATTCTTCTGACTTACTCAAAGTTATTTTGACATATTGAACTTTTGTTTAGTGATAAGAAAATGTGGAAATACCAAGTTTTAAATAAGTAATTATGAAAATTCAAACATATGACTAAAACACATCTTTCTAACCAGGTTACTCGAAAAATTAAGCATACATGTTAAAGAATGTTAGATGCATGGTTGTTAAAGGCACGTCTTTGCCCCAAAAAGGCCACAGCCTCATCAAAGCTCAAAGAAAGTGCCTCATTCTATATCCAATCATATCTTTATCTTTTATTGCTATATTTTTCAAGGATCACCAATTGACATGCATTATATCATATATATATTTCTTAATATTAGATTGAGTTTATGCATGATTACTTGAAATAGATATCTTTTCTCTAATTTAATGATTAATTTTTAGTATGTAGAATTATATATAGTTGAAGTTACGACTAGTATTTGCAATGGGTATTTGATTTATTGGATGCATATTCCAATTGAAAAGATTTACATGTATTGATCTATTAACTATCTCAGTTCATATGTGTGCGGAAAAAAAAAAATTCACCTTTTTTTTGTTTATATGTAATATTGATATACTAGCAGATGACCTGTGCCTAAAGGCACTCTCAACATGATTTAACTCAAACCAAAATTAATGGTCCTTCCTAGCCCTAATACAAATTAAAGAATAAACATATAAAAATTCTAATAATTCAACAATTGTATGTTGCAGTAATGCAAATTAAATAATCCAATTTAACCTTTTAACAATTTAACAATTGTATGTTGCAGTCAATTAAATAATCCAATTTAACCTTTTAACAATTTAACAATTGTATGTTGCAGTAATGCAAATTAAAATTCTAATAATTCAACAATTGTATGTTGCAGTCAATGAAAATTTTCCTTAAAATTCAAAATAATGAAACATGAGGGAAAACATACGTCTTTAATCTTTTAACAATTTAACTATTCAAAATGATAAAATTGGGATGCAAAACATTTAAGATACTACACAATAATAATCAAACAGAAAATTACTCATGCCTATGAAACTCATAAATTAAACATCGTTAGCAATAACTAATTATCGGGGACACTTAATTATTGGCACACCAAAACAATTGCTTGTAGTACATTCAAGCTCTCCAATGAACCAAGACAATTACTTGTAGTATATAGATTTTAGATACCAATATGATGAATCAGTAAGCAACCGTATGCCACTACTTTTTGACCCATTAAGCCCCCCAGCTCCCATCTATTGACCCAAAAAAAAAAAAAAAAAAAAAAAAAAAGATAATCGGAATAAAAGAAAAAAAAATTCTATTAGTCACACAGCAAGCATGGATTTTTTTAAAAAACATAATGTAAAAAAAGAAAGTTCGTTTGGATATATGGATAATCTGAAAACTAAAGTAAATGGGCATGTACTATTTTTATTTCAGCAAATAAAAGAAACGATTTCACACAAATGGATGGACTCATATGCAGTAAACTATAAAATTCATAAAGCTACCTCAGATTTTATTTGGAAGTGAAAATTTGAAAATAAAGCAAATGAGCATGTACCCTTTCTGTCCCAACAAATAAAAGAAAGTGATTCCGCACAAATGGATGAACCCATGTATGATAGAAAACTAACCAAGGTATTGTAACAATACTTCAGACATTATAAAGCTAAGTAAATTTTTTGCTTTCATTTGTGTTTGTTGTTTCATCATATTCAAATTTACCATTCCACCATCAAATCAACATGACAAATGAAAAGCATTCCATATAAATCCATCTGGTTTTTCCGTAAAAAGGAAGAAAATATCCCATTTAAAATCACAATTCTTTGCTTTTCATAATTTTTTCAAATCCCAAGAACAGCAACAAAACACTAGCTTGGTCCACAGACTCCCAACAATCACAGCCTGCAATACAACTCAGGCAACTCTTGAGGACCCACTCAAATCACATCACCGCCTACTTAGATAGTCTTCTCCACTCTCTTTTGTACCGTCTCCTTGTCCTCGTTGCTGTATCACCCATTGGAACGTATACAACCTTGGTTCTGCAGTATGCTTCTTTCAAGTTAATAGGACTGTAAACAATTTACCTATTCACTGAAAAGTCATCAAAAGATGTATCTTACAAAAAAAATAAAGAAGATAGACCAAAAGGGATTTGGTTGCTCTAATAAACCAAAGTAAAGAGATGGGGAATAAATAATGAGCTCACTTCAAGAAAGAATAGAAAATAAAAAAGAAGCTAGTATATGTTTAGCTATTAATGTTCCAGCTTGTTTTTAACTCAGTTGAACCTAATTTATTCAGTTTAACTCTGTTCAACTCAATTGTCATAGAAAAGGTAGAATTACTATAAAATACTTACTAACTGAAGCTAATTGTTGCTTATGCCCAGTCTCAAGTGGCCATCCTCTACCCTACTTCTAGGTTGGAGTTGTCATCACTGGAGGAGTGGGAATGGGAGACAGAAAGTGAGACACTTTGGTCTTGTGGACCCACACTAACTCCATGAAGTGGAATTGTGAAAGGAAATTGACCCAACTCTTGACTCGTTCTGAAATCCACCTTTTAAAAAGAGCTTCACATCAGGTTCATGCAATTCAGTGATTGAATATTTTTTTTAAAAATAGATCATTTTACATAATCCAATTGATCAATCTAATATAAGAAAGAACATCCATTACAGTATATCACAAAATATTTGCATAGTGACATCCAATTCAATTCCTTTTCGGCAATTTTATCATAGAAAATATTGTATTTTTCTAACCACGAACACAACTTGATCTAATTAATGTTGACTGTAAAGGTCTATTATCATCTCCACCATTTCATGCTTGCAATGGACTACCACTCATAAACATTAGCTAACTCATAAACATTAGATAGAAGTATAATTGACTTGCTAGGACTTTCCAGTGACAGTGGCCCAGTTAGATGGAGGGAAGGGTAACAAGTAGTTTTGAGATTGCTCTGTCGAGACTCATATTATCATCAAAATCACAATCACACCTGAAAAAATATAACCAAAAATAAAAAAATAAAAAAAAAAATAATAATAATCAAATCTTTGTTCTAAGGTAATGGGATTGCATAACGTGCAGTATCGTGAGGATGTGACTTGCTAGGACCTTCCAGTGACAGTGGCCCAGTTAGATGGAGGGAAGGGCAACAAGTAGTTTTGAGATAGCTCTGTCGAGACTCTTAGGGGTTGTTTGGGATGACCTAAATAAGTGTACTTTTTGTCTTTTTACGAAAAGATGTGCAGAAAAGTAGAGAGGTGACGTGATGGAAAAAAGATAAAAAGATGAATTATTTTGGTATTGTCAAACTTAGCCTTATTATCTTCAAAATCACAATCACACCTGAAAAAATATAACCAAAAAAAAAAAAAAAAAAATCAATCAAATCTTTGTTCCAAGGTAATGGGATTGCATAACTTGTAGTATCGTGAGAATGTGAAATAGGGTGAGTAAAAAAATTATGGCCTTGTTTGGTTTGTTTTTTAGAAAACTTTTAGGAAAAAATTCTCTACAAACAAAATTTTAAGAGTAATCAAACCAAACAAATTTTTTCAAAAAAAATCTCAAAATTTTGTTTGGTTACCTACTTTTCAAAATCACTCTTTCTCTCATACACATCAAATCAGTCACTTTTTTTAAAACTCTCTCTCCAAAACAATTTTTCAAAACAATTTCTGAAAAAAAACAAACCAAACAAGTTTTCGTACTTTTTATCTCAAAAACTACTCTACAAACACAAACCAAACACAAACCAAACACAGCCTAAAAGCTTCACTTGAGATCTCATGAGCTAAAGATTGAGGTATGCTTATGTAGAAGATGTAATGCAAGGTTCTGGAAAGCGGTTGCGGTGGCCGTAACAGTGACGGTGGCGTGGTTGCGATTGTGGGATGTAAAGGCTGTAGTGTGACGGCTGCGGTAACCAGAACCGTGAATTTTTTTATTTTTTGCACAATTTGAAAAAAAACTTACTGATACGCATATTTTTTTTCCTATGATCATATTTATTGGGTTTAAAATAAATATTGATCAATTTTTGTAAATTTTTAAGTATGATGCAATATATTTTATATTTTTAAATCATTATAAATTGAGTTTTTTACATTTTATTTTAATAATTAACGACTTTATATTATATAAAAAATTTATCGCTAACTATTATATATAAGATAAACAATGACAAAAGTAAGAGAATAAATAAGAGCCTAAATATATATATATATATAATATATATTTTTTAACCAAGCAAAATAGATAATGACCACACTTATTATTATTATTATTATTTTCAAACAATATATAGATAGACATACACAAACAAAATGGTTGAATGATAGCAGCTGAATAGAATAACATAGGTCTTACAATTTCAACAAATTAATAACATGTTCTTCATCTTCCCTCTTCTCTCTCTCTATCTCTTGCACCTCCATCTTCTCTCTTTATCTTCCCTCTCCTTTCTATCCCTCTTTCCCCATTTTTAGCTTTGTTTTTGTGTGTTTTTTTTGAAAGAAGTAGTTCGGAACCATTACGGAACAGTGCGTAACAGGCCATTATGGCTGTTATGGCACCTTTACAACCGCTACAGCCGACACACCTGTGAATCTCAATCACACTGCAAAAGTGGGCGTAACGGGTGACGGTAACCACCACAACCATTACGTAACGGCGTTACGTAACGGTTGCGGCCGCTTTTTAAAACCTTGATGTAATGACTTAAATTAAAAGGAGATAGAGAAATAAATCAGCCATAGACCAAATCATTTACTCCACAAAAAAGAGAAGAAGAAAGATACAAATCTTATCAAGTTTTGATAACGTCATCAAGCCCTAGGCTTCAAAGCTGCATACCACTCCATGGGTTGGAAGTGGCCATGGCAGTGCGCGAGGGAGGGAAACTGTTGCGGGGTCTTCATTGCAAATTCATAGACATAATTAAAAGGAGATAAATATGGCATTTATAAAATGAATCAGTCTCAAATAATATAGGGAAGGCCAAACACAAAAATACCCATACACATTCCGCTCAATCACATTTCACGAAAATTCAATAAAATAAAAATGCTCAAAACTAACACCAGTTTTCCAATCCAACCCTCTAGAACAATATGCCCTTATCGAAATAAAACCTATTGCATTCCATACAATACCAGCAACATATACATAAGGTAGCTGATTAACCATTCAATGGCATTACTAATAAATCTTTCATAAATCCCATAAGTGATTGCTATTCAGGCCAAAAAATTAGACCCAATGATGTGGCACTCTATTAAAATATTTAAGTCATCTCTCTCTCTCTCTCTCTCTCTCTCTCTCATTTATTTTTTAATTATCAACCAATTATCTTGTTGACAACATCGCTGGGTCTAGAAAATAGGTCTAGAAAGTGGACTTGTATATCATTTTCCATCTCATAATTTGGATTTTACAGATATTAAACCGAAATTTTAAATATACACCTTGACCAAGCGAACCAAGATGTTCTCAGTGAAACTTATTTGTCACTCCTTGGAATTCCCTAATAACCTTTTTCTCACAGTTGCAAGGTTAATTAAAATTTAACTGCAACTCATGAGTGGATAAGCAACCTTACAATCCAATAATACTTGCAAAAGATAAGAACAAATCAAATTGATAACGACTGATTTTCACAGTATATTAATTAATCAGTGATTCATACAGTTTGTCTAAAATTTTAAATACAGCAGATAATTCAAAGTAAATCAGAATTCTTAACGCTAGCAACCCTCCTGCCAACATTCCCAATTCTTCTACTGAGTTCATGGCTGACTGCACACACACACACACACACACACACACACACACACACACACACAGGCATAAACTGCTGCCTTAAGAATGAGCCAGGAAAAAGAAAGAACAATTTCGAATAACAAACTAATACCATTTGTCATCTGTAATTTTGTCACAGTATCATCCAGTACATTGGCGGTGTTTGGGAAGCCAAAAGTTAGCTTTTTTGGGCTAAAATTCACAAAAAGACAAATAGGTTAAATAGCCAATAAGATAAACTGTCACATCAAACCCATAATCATTTTACTTTTTCTTTCACAAACATCACATTCAACTACAAAAAAATCTTACCCTCTTCCCAAACACAATTATTTTAACTTACTAAAATAGACAAAAACTAAAATAGCTTACTTAAATAGCCAACTTCTCAAACAAGGCCAATGTAGGTCCCAATTTTGTTAAATTATCAATTGAATAAAAATTAGAATCATAGAGATCATTCAAGCGTATAATGTGTATAAGAGAGAGAAGTATAAAAATTAAACTTACAGCAAAACACGAGAAACCTAAAAAGATGAGAAAAATTGGTCCCTTTCCAGTCATTCTTCAACATGGGTTTCACAACAGTTTGGTGGGTTTGTGGTGGGTTTAGAGGGAGAAAGTGACGAGGAAGAGAGGTAAGAGTGGGGCAAAATCACTGTACGGTGAGATCGGCTGAGTTTCGAACACTGATTTTGTTGATGACACCATTCCATGACAACAATTGGTAGGACTTTACAGAAGGGAGGAGAGAGTCCGTTTGCAAATTTTCAAAAATGAGAGAGAGAGAGAGAGAGAGAGAGAGAGGATAAGTGTCTTTTGTGTGGGAATTGTGAAGTTTTAGCTGTAGATTTAGAGATGGGATGATCTCAACCATCAATCCAATTGTATCTCATTGCCAGCTAGGACATTCTGAACCATTAGATTGATAAGTGTCTTTTGTGTGGGAATTGTGAAGTTTTAGCTGTAGATTTAGAGATGGGATGATCTCAACCATCAATCCAATTGTATCTCATTGCCAGCTAGGACATTCTGAACCATTAGATTACATTGATCATATCCACTCATAGTGACATGTAGGACAAAATTCAAAAACCTTCTTGCTCTATTATATATATATATTTCAAATTGCTTTCAGCTGTAAGTATATTTAATACACGTGTATCTCACTCACACTTTATGTTGCACTTGGTGCTTAGATTCTAGGAGACCTTGGTGCATAGTGTGCCTTGAACCTTTAACAACTATGGCTAGAAGTGAAAGTAGGGCATAACTTTTAAATAATTGATTGTTAGGAAATATTGTAATGTATTTAGCATAACCCAATACAGGATGCCGTTTTGATTCAATCTACAAGTTGAAATTGCTTGTTTCTTGTTCATTTTCTTAAGACAACCTTCCTTTTCATTTATATGTGGGCCCACGATAGAGAATAGTCAGGTGTGGGTACTCTTGAAGTTGATATCTGAGTCCTACTTTGCTGCTTACATATTAGAGTTCTGGTATTCCACACACTGTGTCATATTGTATCTGAGCTGGCAGGGTTAGTCTTTAGTTTCCAAGAGTTTAAACTGCAAAACAGTGAGGTAGCAACCTTTCATTTGGTATCAGCCAAGGTACATGAAAGGGTTCTTCTCGTGCCACCTACTACGAGGGATTTGGAATCAGTTCTTTCAGCGTAGGTGTCAGGCTGAGAGCTGGTTATTAAATTGTATCAAATTTTGATGGATTGTCAAGTGATTCATAAAGTTGAGACCGGATTGCTGATTTGTAATATGTTCTGTTTTGTTTCTCTTGCAGATTTCTAAGATGATTGCCATAAAAAGTTATATTTATAGTTTCTCCTCCCTTGTTTGGTATTCTACGAAATTTGTTAGAACAAATGGTTTCATTTCCTTAGAGATGTTACCAAATTTATTTCCACATTCCATCTATAAGCGATCATGGTTCTAAAAAAGCCCCAAGCCCTAACAGATTTTAAATTTAGATTAGACAATTTTATCCTAATCCCTTACGAAATTTGAAATCATACTGGCCAAGTCCTAAATTTTGCGGACTAGACTTGAGTTATTCTGGTTGGGCATCCCAAAAGTTTAAATTGCCGTAACTAGCAGTCGAGATGGATCATATAATATATTTGTATCATTGTGTGATATGTGGTTTTGCGTTACATGTTAGTACTGCAGTTATCTTTCCACATCATCTGTTCTTTATTAGATTATTGCTTCACATGTTTTGCTAAATGAGTGGGTGATGACAGGTACTCACCTAACATAAAGGAGATAAAGGTGCTGGACAAGAAGAGAGTGAGGAGGGCCAAGCTTTACTATCTCAGGGATAGAATGAATCCACTCAAGAAGTAATAGCAAACCCATTTAGAGGTAGTAGTTGTAGTTGTGGGAGACCAAAAGATGTGTTGTTTTGGAATGGGGAAGCCAGATTGTTTGCTGAGAGAACAACTCACTACCTGTATGTTTTTAGTCCCCCCGTTACTTATTTTGTTTGTCGAATCATTTTTTGGATTTATCGATATTTGTTTTTGTATTTGCTCTGGTGGGTCATTGGGTGGAAAAAGCTAGGATTGAAATGGAATGCTTGGCAAGCTGCTAACAATATTTGCTCTGTTACAGATTTTCATGAAAGTGATAATAAGAATGTAGCTGTTATTTAATTAATTACCATCTGTAGGAGATATTTTTAATTCAAATGGCACTTAGTGTGTACTTAAGATTCTAGACAATAATTATTTAGGCTGTGTGAATAAAATATAGTTATATTTCACCCACCCTTTCCATTTTTTTCCTTAAATCCTTACCCTTGAGCCAAACTAGGGGCGAGTATGGTTCGGTTTGGTTTTGAAATAAACCAAGATCAAACCACTACTTATGGTTTCATAAAATTTGGAAGAAAACCGAATATTGAAACTCTCGAAACCAAACCAAACCAAACCAAACCAAACCATGAAAACAAGGTTTGGTTTGGTGTGAGACCATGGTGTTTATGAACTTTGTTTCCATTCACAACATAATCACAACTTGTTCAATTATCAAACAATATATTATTACTTCAACGCTGCTACATCCACACAAAAATAGCCCCTCTGACTCCCCCAACTGACGTGGCACAAACTGAATCCCAATTGCCCTTTTGGTGCGTTTGTTTCACGCTCCCAGTCAACACACTCTCCCAAACGGACCAGCGAACAAACCAAACCCCCTCTCAGCAAACACTCTTTCTCTCTCTGCTGTCTTCAAACAAACCACTGACCACCACCACCACCACCGACAAACCGACCACCTCACCTCTCCTCTCCTCGCTCTCCAGCATTTCTCCGATCCTCTCACCCTCTCCAGCATTTCTCCCTCTCTGGGGGTGAGGTAAGCTCTGATTTTTATTTATTTTTTTTGTGGAAACCTGATTTTTTTTGTTGATTTTCCCCCCCTCGATAGCTCCCCAAACCCTCCAATCATCTCTCGCAAATCAAAAGTAGTTACTGGGTTCAAGCCCAAATGGGAATTAAGCTTCCTTCATTGGTGTCAAAAAGTTGTTGAGTGGCTCATCTTTATCTTAAGCTGGGAAACTGAGTTTATGTTGACCCTGCCCTTTGCTATTTTGAATTGAACGCTTGAGTTTCTGTTGCTATTTCTCCATTGTTGCTCTCCATTCTTGATTTAGTTGCTTTATTTGTAATTAAACCCATCTGAGTTTTGCTCATGAACCCATCTGAAATTTCTATGGCTCCTTGATTTGTAATTAGAGTTACTTTGCTCTCAAATACTTGGCTGCTTGATTTGTACAAGTAACCTGTGTATTTTTTGTAACAATGAATTGGAAACAGAGTGGTTTTTTGGGTTAAGAGCAATTGGGGGGGGGGGGGGGGGGGTGTGTTCCATTCAATTCAGGAGTTTGTATCTAATTTACATCAAATTAGGATCTCATCTAAGGAAATTGACAAATGTGGGGGGTGTGAGTTTGCTTTTTGGGAGCTGCTGATTAGAAGTTGGAGATTATTGCTTTGGATTGGTTTTAGACTGCTCATGGACTTTCAGATGTTTGTTATTGATGTGGGTTCCATTCAATTCAGGAGTTTGTATCTAATTTACATCAAATTAGGATCTCATCTAAGGAAATTGACAAATGTGGGGGGTGTGAGTTTGCTTTTTGGGAGCTGCTGATTAGAAGTTGGAGATTATTGCTTTGGATTGGTTTTAGACTGCTCATGGACTTTCAGATGTTTGTTATTGATGTGGAATGCTTTTAGTATTATTTGTATGGGTTGTTGTTTGGAGTTTCTGAATTGAATGACTTTGATTCTCATTTTGCATTACAAGAGTGTGGTGAAATGTTTCAGTGGAATTTTCTTTAAACAATGATAGATTTTTTTTTTATTATTTTATTTTATTATTATTTTTTTTTCTGGATATAAAATAAAAACTAAAAAAATGATGTTTAATTGCTTTTGAACTGTTATTTTTAACTTCACTTCATGCTTGAAAGAATTGAAAATTCTCTGCATCTTGTCAACACACATGGCAAGATCAACTGCACCTTTACAGGACCAAAACATAATTTAAAAACTCAATTCTCTCTCACCTTGTTTTATGTTATTTTTATTTGTCACAGGTTTGATGTAAACATTGTTGAGAATTGCAATACAGCTTCAAATTCTGAACACCTTGGAGACAAATCAACCATTTAGGTGCAAGATTGCTGTTGATGCTGTGAAAGAGTCGTGGAAACTTTGTGCTTGTTGAGGGGCTATTGATGCTATGAACTTTTTGTGCTGCTATCAACTTTATTGTCCAATTTAATTTTTTTTATTTATGGAAATACAGTTAAAACATTTTTAAATTTGCGACTCTTTTAGGTTAATTACAGTTCTTGAAATTTTTTGTGAATCAGATAAATTACAGTCATGTATGTCAAGTTCTATATGGCATGTGATTAACACAAATGTCCACATGAATCTTGTGACTGTCTCACTTTGGAATTCCAACTGTGTCAGGCCCTTGGTACTACAAGTATGTTGATGAAATTGTAATGGGGAAGTATAACTTGGTTGAATTGATATATTTTGTCAGGGTTGGTGGATCAACACAACTAACTGGTTCTGTTTGACATATTTTTCTTTGTTGATATGATCCAAATGAGTGTAAAAAAAAAAAAAAAATGGTGCTTCAATTTAAAAATGAGCAATGATACATAACTTTAATTTTGGAACTCTAATGATGTGGTAGAAAAAAAAAAAAAAAAAAGAAGAAGACCAAATCATCACATCAATAGGTGTGTCTTACCTCTTAGAGCTCCTTTACGATGTGTTTGGTTGACGGATTTGGGGAGAGATTTTGGGAGGGATTTGTAAAAGGGAAAGGGAAACGGAAAGGGAAAGGGAAAAGATGTGTGAAACTAAGTGAAATATAGGTATATTTTATTCACATTTCACATTCTTTTTCTATTTCCCTTTTCGAATTCTTTTTCAAATTTCTCAACCAAACACAGCATTAGAATTCTTATTTTAGAACTCTCAAATATTTTTGTCTAAAAACCAAGGTCAAGGATCAGGCAAGAAAAAAAATTAGAGGCAACCAACTTATATATAAATTACTAATATTATTCATTATATTGCTGTAGTTTGTAGTTTTTATTTTTTATTTTTTATTTATATTATTTATTTTTTTACCCCCGATACATGGGAAAGAAATATTGCTTAGTTTATACAACACAAAGAAAGCTCTTTGTGGTCCACAACTTTGTAGATGGTAAATACAACTTACAAGCACATATTTCAACAAAAACAAACAAAAAGGAAGAAAGGAAAAAAAATCAGGCTAACATATTTCAATCAATTCCTTTGGTTCACAAAAACATGATCAATTTCAAGTTTCCTTTCCTTGGCAAAGCTGATATGTTCATTCCATTTGGTGGAATCATCACCAAAAACACATTAAAGTAAAACTTGCATTTTCCAGACTTTGGGTGCATCATTGACAACCAAATATTATCTCAACAAGGTTTGCAACAGTTCTCCTCCTGAAAGCCTTAAGTTGCAGGTGTTCAGTTCTGCAAAATTTCAGGGCTTAATGTACTAATTATATAGTTTTTTTTTTTTTTTTTTTTTTTTTTGGAGGTTTGCCCTCTATAATTATAGGTTTGCCCTCTATAATTTTTATTTTACAAAAAAATTAATAACCACCTCTCTAAGCTTTTTTTTTTTTTTTTTTTTTTTTCTGGTTTTGAATATTAGTATTATTTTAGGGCTTAATGTACTAATTATTTGGTTTGGCCTACTGATTATATTGTATTATGTGATTGTCGAGTTTGGTGACTTGTTTATAGTGACTGTTGGGGGATTCTATTTACACCAAAAAATCATTAAATACTCTCAATTTTTCAGTACATTCTATTTAAGTATTTAGAGTTTCATAGTACACTATAATTTTTCTCAAATTACTCTTTAAGATATACCTGAATAAGAACAAAATCATCATGTTTGAACTTACAATGCTGAACAATATTATTTGGTTTAGATTTTCCGATCCGAACATGTTGACTTTGTTTAAATTTAAAAGTCCGAACAATAATAATATTAAATAGGCGAAATATTTAATTTTACGTTAAAAAAAATACAAAAATCAAGAATTATACTTCGCCTTTATTTTATTTTTTTGATTGTCTAAACTGAAAGCCAAACTATAAAGCTTCATCAACCATACAAGACACCATAGCAGTTGCTCTCAGTGTGAGAGATGTGAAAGCTGCGGAAATAGCACTTCTTTGCAAAGGCTTCTTGCACAAAATGCCAAAACGGCGATAGCAAATAAGCACCATCCATCCCAAATAGTATTAATAAATATAATCGTATTTTGATGTTTATGTGAATGGTTATATTTTTTTAATAGGTTGTTTTAAAAAATAGTTTTTTTTTATTATTTTCATTCATTATGTAATTTTATTCAAATTTTCTTCTATTTGCAAAGATAAAAAACAATGATGATGATAATGGCGAGTTTAGTGTGGTGATTTGGAATTTTGGAGTGAGAAAGAAAAAAGAAAATAATTAAAATTTATCATGAAAATAAAGAACGTGATTATGATTTATCGTGAAAAAAAATATTTATTTTAGAATTTAATATGTATTATCTTTATTAATAAATTTATATTAAAATATAATAGGGATTAAAATTTTAAATTTTAATTTACTAAATGATTTTTTGACTTTTTTTTGGACTATATCGGTAAGACTTTCTGAGCCCAATACCTTCCAAACTGCAATTGTTTCATTTTTCTAGTTGGGGCAGTGGTTCCTATATATGTTCCATTATAATAATCAAAGTCATTTATTTTGTAATTTTTATGTATAGATCAGTTGTGGGGAAAAAAAACAAAATTATAATCTGACAAGCGTAACAATATGATTTCATCATATTTGTTAGAAAAATATTTTAAAATTTTGAAAATAGATTATTTATTTATTTTTTGAAGATAGTTTAATAAAATTATATGGCTACAATCTGTAGATCAATTTTTTTTTTTTTTTTTTTTTTTTTTTTTTTTTTTTAGATAATGAAAAACTAAAATTATTGAAATGAAACATGTGATAAAACTCAGATTTTCCAGTCGTGTCCATAATATTAGGGGTGTATAAAAAACTATCAACTAGTCAACCCATACCAACCTATATTGACTCAAACAAACTCGTGTCATTTGAAAAGGTGAGCGAGTTAAGTTGAGTGGATTAATTGATAAAATTGACAAATCAATTAATCTGCAGATTAAAATTTACTATACATTTTTTACTAACACCTGAAGAAATTAAAATTTTAATTGAATCCCTATATCTAGGTATACTTGACACAAAAGTCTTCGAGACCATCATGGATACCAGCTTTCAATTTGGACTTTAATGTTTAAAAACCATAGGAGCTTGATTTATATCATTGGAGGTACCTCCAAAGAGACAACAATATCTTTGATGAGGTCTTAAATGAAAGGGAAGGTAATGGAAAGCAAAGGGGACAAGCCTATGGGCGTCGCTGTCTGCTTGTACATGAGTGGGTCGTGTACAGGGGTGTAATTTGGGCAGGTTCAATCCGATTACTACGAACTTAACTCGAATTTTTTAGGATTTAGATAAGATATTTTTAAATTTGATACGGGCTTGGACAAAAATTCAGAAACCCGAATTAAATTTAGACGGATTTGAATGAAGATATCAAACAACCCGAACAACACGAAGTCCGAATTATATATATAAATATATAAAAATATTATATATATATATATATATAAATTATTAACTATTACATGATATTAAAGTAATTTAAATTATTAAATCATATTGAATATATATTATATATACAAATAATATAAAATCTTACTTTTTTTTAATTTAATTTTTACTCATAAATTATAAAGACTACTATAGCGGTATCTCTCTTACATTATATAAATTATTTGTTTTGATGGTATTAATGATTTTTTATATATATAAAAAAAAATGTAGATAGAGTCAAATTTTAATAATTTAATAATGTAGTTGAAAAAAAAAAAATACAATTCTGACAATTTGGGCAATTCGGGTTTAACTCAGGTCGGGTTTGAACATGTAATCTTGGGTTACAATTCGGGCTTGGACGGGTCTGGACAGATCTCAGCACAACTTGGGTTAGGCTTGAACAACCTCTTAACTCGACTGAACCCGCTCAAATTGCACCCATAGTTGTGTGCAAATAGTTACATATATACATAGCAAGTTAATTATTAAAAAAATATATATATATTAATACAAAAATTGTGGTCTCGTTTTTTTTTATTAGGTCTCACGCTATTAGGAATGGCAACGGGGCGGGGCGGGGCCGGGGATCACCCTCCCCGTCCCCGATCCCCGATGGCCAAAATTTCCCCGTCCCCGGCCCCGATCCCCGACGGGGAACCAATCAGAGTCCCCATCCGTTCCAACTGGCCCCAATCGGGTTTCCGACTCAAATTCCCGATCCTCATCAACAGATCAAAACACAACATCATCACCACCACGGATCAAAAATCAAAAATTGCTCAAAAAAAAAAAAAATTCACTTACACAGATCTGTTACAGTTCAAAAAAAAAAAAAAGTTCATCGGAGAGGTTACAGATTTACATATCAGTTACAGATCTATACATACATACATACATATCAGTTACAGATCTACATATCAGTTACAGATCTACCCATATCTGTTACAGTTCACTATACATACATACATATCAGTTACAGATCTACCCAAAATCTGTTTCAAAACAAGACCTGTGTCGGTGGAGGACGATCGAGAGGAGGGCGGCAGACGGACGAGACGATCGGAGGAGGGCAGACGGATTAGGACCATCGGCGTCGGAGGAGGAGGAGAGAGAGAGAGAGAGAGAGAGAGAGAGAGAGAGAGAGAGAAAGGAGGAGAAATGAAGAGGCTGCGGTTTGGTTTGGTGATATATCAACCAAACCCCTATATATGTTATATATATATAAGGGCAAAACAGTAATTTTATATCGGGGAAAACGGGGCGGGGATCGGGGCGGGGATCGGGTTTGAGTCGAGGCGGGGCTTGAACATCGATCTCGCCCCTACCAATCTGTTCGGGGATTAAATTTTAAATACCATCCCCGTCCCCGCAGGGGTATTTTTCGGGGAAAACCCGCTTAAATCGGGGTCGGGATCGGGGATCCCCGTCGGGCCGGTTTCAAATTGCCATCTCTACACGCTATTGCGTCGGATTATGTGATTACTTTATGTATACTTAAAAAAATATAGTAACAAATTAACATAAATAAGAACACAAAATAATGGATTCATAAAAAATGCAAGGAACAGAAAAGTTGCAATTAAATTCCATTAAAATAAACCTCAATCAACTACTATTATATTTTCTGAGGCAACATTAAGGATTGAATCAGTGTAGTTGAGGCAGAGAGAACAAAGAAAAGAGCATTCCCGTGAACTATATATATGTTAGTGTAGGAAATAAAGTGTGAATATAATGATCTAAATAGTTTATTTTATAAAAAATTTAATTGATCCAATCATATTTATTATGTTCGGTTTTAATTTTTTAAAAATTGAGTTTTTTTATTTTTCGTATTTTTGTTTGTTTGTAGTGAATATTTTTAAAATTTTAAACAATTTTTTATTTTTTTAGATGCATTTTACTTAAATGTATCTAAAAATTTAAATATTTATAAAAAAATATTTTAAAAAATTAATAAATACACAAGAATATGAAAAATGTATTGAATTTTCATATATATATATATATATATATTATATTTTTGGTATTTAGTGAATTTTTTAAAGATTTTTTCATAGATATTATACTTTTTAAATGTATTTATGTTAAGTGTATCTAAAAATTAAAAAAATTGCTTAAAATATTAAAAGAAATTCAGTAAAAACACAAAAAAACAAAAAAAATTTAATTTTCTGAAAAGTGAATCTCAAGTTAAGAAACCAAACAAGCTGGTTATGTTTAAAAAATTTGATAACTTATTTTTAAAATCATTTCATTTTTTTACGACAAAAATGATATTATTATATAGTAATCAATATCTAATTTTTTATTGTATCCGAGATGGGCTTTCTCAAGGGACACAACAAGATCCCACTTTCCCCCCCTGATGGCTTGTGAGCCCAGAAATTATCTAGCAGGTAAGAAACACAATATGTATTCATGTGTTCGGTCAATGATATGTTATAATTTGTCCATCATTTCTTTCTTATTAAGGCCATATAGCTCTGAATATTAGTTAGACACACAACCAACATAAAATTCTTAGGAGACGTGTAATTACTTTGGCAAGCCACATAATCTCATGGCCGATTTTCATAGTTTATCAAGTTTTTATTTGGTCTAGTCTTGCATATCGGGTGTACTAGAGCTTTGGACTTAAGTATCAACAGTCTACTAGAGACATACGAGTAACCTAATTTTTGGTACATTTGTTATTTTTTACATGTCTTACAAAATGTGATTCTGGTCATTAAATAATGACCCTAAAAAGCCTAACAATTCCTCTCTAATTGATGAAAACTTATATGATTTTGTAAACAAAGCAAAACCAAGTCTTAAGTCCCATCAAATAGGGTAGGTTACATGTATCTTTCTTCTCTACGCAACCCTATCAAAGACACGTGATTTTGTAAATTTATGTGAATTTATATTCAATTTATACATTTTTTATGAGATTATTTATATAGATTTATAAAAAAAATTACATAATTTTATAATAAGATTGCATTGTAGAATTTTCCTTCCAATTGATCCTAATTCCAAAGGTCTAACCCACATGCTATGCTAGAACTCAATGATGCAATCATTTGAGATCACAATCAATGTGTTTGGTTTGAATTTTTTGAATTAAGTTTTTTAAAAATTGAGTTTTTTATTTTTTATATTTTTTTATTTTTAGTGAATATTTTTAAAATTTTAAGCATTTTTTTTTTTACTTTTTTTAGATGCACCTTACTTAGATGTATCTAAAAAGTAAAAAATTTGTAAAAAAATATTTTTAAAAATTATTAAATACATAAAAATATAAAAAATATACTAAATTCTCGTATTTTTTTTTTATAATATTTTTGGTATTTAGTGAATTTTTAAAAGGTTTTTTTTATAAATTTTTTTACTTTTTAGGTATATTTATGTTAGGTATATCTAAAAATTAAAAAAATTATTTAAAATATTAAAAAAATTCAGTAAAAATAAAAAAATATGAAAAATAAGAAAGTAAAATTTTCTGAAAACTATTTTTAGAAAAACGAAACCAAACAAGTTTACATTTGGTTTTTGGGGGACATGTGATAATGCTGTTGGATTCAAAAGTTTGTTATTATATATATCACAAAACAATTTATAAATGATCAAATGGTTTGGTAGGTATAATCATTTGGTTCCTAATCATCTAAAAGCTTTTGGGACACTCTCTGCTCTGGCTTAATTTGACATAGGAGATTATGGGGCTGTTTTGGATAAAGTTAAAAAAAAAAGAAAAAAAAGAAAAAGAGGGGGTGCTTTAAAAGTGATCTTTTAATCCATTTTAGATTATATTATTTTTATATTTTTATATTTTTTTTAAAAAAATAAAAAATTTAATTTTTAATTATCTTTTCAAAATAGGCTTATCAAGTTAGTGTTGTGTGAAAGTGTTACAGTTTTTTTTGAACAAAAAAAAAGATGCTATGAGGTGTTATCATTGCATTCATGGGATCAGGTCTAGAATTAGTTGGTTGTCAGTCTGATTTAACTCAATTCATAGAAAGGAATCTACTATCAAGACACCAGTAAAATTTAATCATACACCACAAACGAGTTTAAATTTTAATCAAAATATAAAACGAAATCTCCAAAACAAACCATTAAACGGAAATGATGTGCAGCTCGAAAACAATGGGCTCGAAAGCCCCGAAATCCAAAAAAGGCAAAAAGAAAAAAAAGCATAAGGCAAAAAAAAAAAAAAAAAAAAAACAGAATTGCCAAAAATGGAAATTTAGGGGCATTAGTGCTCAAAATTTTAGTGCTAAAAAACATTTCTGACCATTAAAATTATCGAGCATTTCACTCCCCAACAATCGCACCAGGAGTCGAAAGTGTTACAGTTGGTGTATATCTATCTATACTGGAATCCTAATGGTGGGAGATTAGGCTTAGCCCAATGTATAGAATCACATTGTTTGACTGCACGCATTGCGAGATGGGTTGGTTTGACCATATCATGAATGGATCATACCATTGTGGTGCTTCAGTTTAAACGGTTTGATGATAGTACAATTTAAGCTTCGTCTAAAAATATATTATTTTAATATTTTATAAGAAAAATATATAAAAAAATAAAATATAATATTGTAATTTATAGTAATAATTTAATTTTTTTAATTAAAATTAAAAGTTGTCCAACAAGACCTTATTGATCCATTTTTAAAGATCTAATTACATGATACACACCTATTTAACAAAAGATTTGATTACCTGACACACCTATTTAACAATGAATAGAAGAGTTATGTGATGAGGACAAACTATTACGTAATCGTTATTTAAACTTAGGAGTTTTTTTTTAGGTGTGCAATCAACAAAAGGTGTAAGTGGATTGCACATCATGTGCCACTCACACAAAAAGGTGTAAGTGTAAGTGAAAGGTATAAATGAAATGTATAAGTTGCACACCATGTGCCACTTACACAAAAGGTGTAAGTGCAAGGTAAAAAAGGTGTAAGTGTAAGGTGTAAGTGAACACAAAAAGGTGTAAGGTGTAAGTTGCACACTATAGCATTACCCTTAAACTTAAGAACATATGAAGAATGCTATAAATGAAACTTAGGGTTATTTTGGCAATAAAACAAAGTTTAGTTCATATATTTTATTTTTTTATTTTTTATTTTTTCCTAAAAGAGTGATGTAGAGAAGTGTATGGAAAAAAAAAAAAGGGAACAATATAAAAAGAAAACAATTTTTCTGAAATTTTATTACTCAAAATAATTGAATAGCTTCAAAAAAAAAAAAAAAAAAAAACTAAATAGCTCCAATCCACTCTCCAAATTAAGCCAAAATTATATAAAATCCAAAAAAAAAAAAAAAAAAAAAAAATCTAAAATCTAAAATCTAGAATGTAAAAGAAAGTTTTCTATATAAAAAACGTGACTAAAATCGGATTTGTTTGGACACTGAAATTAACATTCAATATCTTTTTAAAAGTGTAAATTTCAAAATTTAGAAGCCTAAATGATGAAATTTGTTTAAAATCCTGGTTATCTCATAGCAATGAGTTGAACTTGTTATGTCGTTTCAAATGAAATATGAGTGTCTGATCTAATAACTTTAAAAAATCAACAAAATTATTGTACGTTATATAATAATATGATGTTAGTTATGACATAAAATATTGATATTAATTACAACTTGAAATAGTAGTAAGATTCATTTATTGTCAAGTTAAAAAAGTTTAATCTCGGACAAGACACAAAATAATAGTATCTGATTGTGCCTCAAGTTAAGTAACGATTTTGATTATATTTTAAAGTGATTTTAAAATTAGGTTTCCATTATATTCGTGTGTAACACAACCCTAAAAAAGGGCGACCCTGAGGGTTTGAAATTTAAATTGACATGCAAGCATTGAAATGATGCCTTTGGTCCAATGTGGTATGGAATAGACCCCAATTCAGTGGTCCTCTCTCCACCATCGGCTTTGTAGGTTTCAATCTTTATATTATTGCACCTTTGCAAGTCCTATTGTCGGCATGCAATCAACATTTTGCACTCATTTTTTTATAAAAATAAAAAAAAAAAAAAAAATTCCTTGTTTTAAGTTGATAGGAGATTAATTACAAAATATGAATATAATTAGGGTACATGAATTACACTTATACTCTCTGAGATTTAGGTTTAATACATATCATTTCTTGATATTTGAAAAATTACACTAATTTACTGTCATTATAATTATTTAAACGGCATAAAATATTGAACTCATGCACTATCACTCCACCTTTTTGTCCGGGAAAGACAAAGCTGCACAAAATTGTCAAGAGAATGTCCAAGAGATAGAAAACAAAGACAGAACAAAACAAGGCAGAAAGAAGAAACACAAAAGACTAAGAGAACAAATATAAAACCACAGTATATCCGTAGAGAGAAAAGCACAATAAATCACTGAGATGGCGGCGGTGCAGGCTACTGCATCTGTAGAAGAGATAGGATCTGAGTGAGCTGTAAGGATGATTGATCAACAGTGTGCTCAATACGGCCGAGGCGGCCAGCAAAAGCATCTATCCAAGCATCAATCCGGTCTAGGCGCTCAGTCATGGCATGCTCAAACTGATGTAGCTGGCCCTGAATAGTCCGTGAACGGACCTCATGCTCATCTTCACTAACAATCGCTGCATCAAGCTTAGCCTTCTTGGCTAATGTGTCCTCACCTGCATCAGAAGTACTTGCCCTAGATGACTCCCTTTTGACATAGGCTTGACTTTGGGAGGCAGTCCTTTTGGTAAAGAGTTTGATAGGGGTTGCAAACTCATCATCATTTGAGGTTGGAGTTTTTACCCCCAAAAATTGCGACTATTTTTTGAATGATGAGGGTGACAAGATCAAAGGGCAGTTGGCGGTCTATACCGTATAGGACATATCCTTGGTATTGGGTAATATCAGAACTATGATAGTAACAATTAGATTGGCACACACAATCAGGTTAAGAAGCCTAAAATGAGGAAGAAACTCATATTGTTTGATCAAGGCCCCTTTGACCCAAACTTTTGGTGTACCACACAAATCATACGCTATTTCAATGAAATCACAGGTGGGAAATCCAAGAAAGGGATAATGGCAATTTCTAACCGGTGAAATCCCTAGCAAGTCGCGGATCTTGTCTTGGTCAATTTTAATGGCCTTGGACTGAACCCAAGTACAAAAGGAGGTACCGATATCATCAACTGCATGAATGTTACAGTAGAATTCTCTAACCCAATCTAGGTTTTGACTCCCCAAGAAAGAAAGCACCTTGTCCCCATCCAAAGGTTCAAAAACAAGTTGAATATGGATGGACTCAAATGTATTGGGTTGAACATTACGCTCTAGGTGAAATATCCTAGACTCATAAAAGTCTCTAAACAACTTGGCCTCTTTTTAGACTGGAATTTCTCAGTGTTATAGGTGGGTTGAGACATAGTAGACTTTCGGCGTTTAGATGATTTGACCATGACTAAAACCCCGAAAACACAAGGAAAAACAATCAAGAGAGAACAACCACAATGAAGTTCCAATTAACCAACACCCCAATATCAAACACAAATACCATCATTAGAAATTAAGGACCAAAAGGGAAAAAAGAGAAAAAAAAAAACAAACACAAATACATCATGAGAAAGATGGAAAATTCAACTACACTGGCATAGAAATACCCATGTATGATAGAGTGTGCAAAATAATGCAACCCTAAGACCTAACACATAAACTAAATTGAAACCCTAGAAAAATTAGCAAATCACCACTTTGAAAATCTGGAGTAGTTAAAACCCACAAACCAAGAGAAACAAAAACTAAGAGCACCAAAGGCAACGAAAAAAAAAAAGAAAAGAACAATAAAAACCCCTAGAGAGAAATTAACTCAAAACAAGAAGAGAAAATAGGGGGAAAAATGAAAAAATAAAGCTTGGACACAAGAAGAACTTACCAAAAAACGATGATAATGCACAAAAACCACTTGAAATTGTCCTTCACTCGAGCACACGAAGAAAGGGGATGAAATTTCCCTAGGAGAGAGAGAGAGAAGCCACTGGATTTGGGGGGAGGGGAAAAAACTAAAAGAACGGGTTTCAGAATTTAAAACCGTGCAGACCGCTCTAGCGAATAGATGGTCGCTCGACTGAACTTACTTAAACGCGTCTTGTCGCTTGAGCCAAGCTTTTAGTGCTTGAGCGTAAAAATCACTCTCTCAGTAAATGGAACCCTCTGCAAAAGTACTGGAAGGAGGCAATTACCGCTCAAGCGCAAGATACTTCGCTCGAGCGGTATGAAAAAATCCAAAAGGCTTGCAAGAGTCTCAAAACGACCTACTAAGCATTCAAAAACACTCATACAGCCAAGTAGCACCTGAAATAGGGATTAGTACGATGGCAATGATGGATTACTAAGACAAGATAACCTACATATCGTGAAGCTCACAATCTTGCAAAATAGACAACATAAACAGAATATTATGAGCAAGTCAGGTAAGCATATATCGATGAACATAGGTAGCATATGAATGCACATCTTGATGACAAACATGAGAGCTCACATATTGTGTGTGTGTGTGCAATCCTTGAGTGGCTTAATTGCTAGAGTTAATCCTAGTAGTGATCGGATGTTTGGACCTCTGGCAAGAGAGTTTGAACCCGACTGAGAAAAGTCAAGCCATTAGGAAACAAGGGATATTTGTTGAGTAAAAACAGAGGCTCCCCTTTAATCAAAGAGTCAGTTTTTTTTTTTTTTTTTGGGTGAACTTTTCTTGCTTTCTTTTGTGCACTCATAGGCGACTTTCATGCTCAAAAGTATGGAAACCAAACTAGTGAAGCATGGAAAACAAAAATGATGGCCTCGTTGGTGCCTCTGAGGTAGCCTTTACCTCATGCCTTGACTACAAAAAACTGAGGGCAAAATCGTGGAGATGAAAAAGTATAGTAGGTGGTTAAGAGTCTTAACATCACCCATGATATACTAGTATAGGTCAATTCCTTTAGTAATGCATAAGTCACCAATGCTAGTAGTCCATAGAGAAATTTGATCACTTATGCAGAAACCATTGCAACTGTTTAATTCAAGGATGTGTACATAATGAGATCACAAAGGCATTAAGCATGTACATTCAAAATGCACCAAAGACAAGTACACACAAAACCTTACAAGCAGCATGAGATGTGTTCAAGTAAATCTATGTGCAAAGATGACAAGTATCAATGATAATGAGATTTTAACATCCAAGCACACAAAAAGACAATCACACATAATCACTCATGCATCAAGTCATACTCTAGTTTATGAGCACTACTCCCAAGTTCTTTCTAAGGAACTCAAACCTAAGAACATCAAGGGGTTTTGTAAAAATATCAGCTCTTTGATGCTCAATGGGTACATGTTCAAGAACAACAAGGCCCTCCTTAACTAGTTCTCTAATGAAATGGTGACGAATGTCAATATGTTTAGTGCGAGAGTGTTGGACCGGATTTTTGGAGATATTGATGGCACTAGTGTTGTCATAGAAAAAAGTGAGAGTGTCCTGGTCTATCCCATAATCATGAAGCATTTGCTTCATCCAGATCATTTGAGCACAACAACTCCCAACGACAACATATTTAGCCTCAGCGATCGACAAAGAGTTGGCATTTGCTTTTTGCTATGCCACACAACCAGATTATTTCCAAGGTAAAAACACCTTTTGGATGTGCTTTTGCGATCATCAGCACACCCTGCCCAATCAGCGTCAGAAAAGCCAGTGATGTTTGTTGTGGCGCTGGATGAGAACCGAATCCCATACCCCAAAGTCCCACTAACATACTTGGTAATACATTTGACGGCTAGAAGATGAGACTCTTTAGGACAGGCTTGGTAACAAGCACACACACCTACACTAAATGCAATGTTAGTCCGACTAGCTGTGAGGTACAAGAGACTACCTATCATACTCCTATAAAGGGTAGGATCAACATCAGTGCCAGAGGAGTCTTTAGAGAGGTGAATGCTCATGCTCATGGGAGTTCGTGCATGTTTGGCCGACTCTAGACCGAACTTGGACATAAGGTTTTTGTCATACTTAGTCTGGGAAACAAACATACCCGATGGTTGCGGCCTAATTTGAAGCCCTAAGAAAAATGATAATTCCCCCATCATGCTCATTTCAAATTCATGTGTCATGCAATCTGAGAAATATTTCACAAGAGATTTAGATGTGGATCTGTAACGCCCTAAAAAATACACCCATAATATATATATCATTAACATGCATTAATAAAAGAAAAACCAATTATCATCTCATCTATCAGAGTAATCTTATTAAAAGACATTACATATAATAACAAAAGTAAATGCCCTACGGGCTTACATCTTTCCAAGCCAACACTTGGACACAAAAATATGAGTACTAACTCATTTACACATTAAGCCCTAGGCTTGAGTTTACATGTAAAATCAAATTAAAACAAAATAAATAACTAATCTAAACTGAGTCTTCAACTCCAAATCCACCCAAGCTAAGTCCTTGGAGGTAACACATCACCTGAACCTGAAAACGATAATGATGTTCCCATATAGGGTGAGCCACAGACCAGTAGAAATATACTAAACAAAATATAAGCATTGAATAAAGCAATAGCATTCAATAGATGGTTAACACAACTATTCATTTAACCAACATACAGTTTCATGACCTTTATGTCTATGACACGTTTCACTTTCCATTATTCCCATTTATATCAATATGGCTCAGAACCTGGCCAGACTATAACAGTGAACTACATATCACATTAACATTTCTTCTATTTATCAACAAAACAAATGAGACTAAGGATCATGTCAAAACACTTCCATACTTCTCATTTGATACACATTTTAGTGCTGTATCAACAATATGTAAAAACACTTCTATAAATCAATAAGCACACATAATAGTGATGCTAATGGAGTCCATCCCCTATCTCCTCCCAAACAAAATCCGGTTTAGAGGTCCATCCCCTATCTTCCCCTAAACCGTGGAGTACATCTCCTATCTCCTCCCAAACAAAATGCATATGCAACACACAATCAATACATGTATTTTTTGTATTAATTCAATAGTCAAAATCAATGACTTAACCAATGTGATTAGTTTCAGTTTTCCCTAATCCACATGCAATGTCTACAACAATCACGATTATCCTCCACCGATAGCCTAAAACAATTATTTCTAAACAGGAAATAAATGCATCAACAAATGTAAATTTAACATTTTCATAGGTGAGTAATTAAACTAACCAGCTACACCATTAAATCACTAAATTCCCCAATTCCTTGAATTAAACTCAATTCCACATTTTTTCCTAAATTAAATTAATTATGCAAATTAATTTATCTCAACCACTAGGGTTTTTCCCAAAATTACCAAACAACTCCCAACATATCAAAATACTAGAACTTAGAACAAATCCTATAACATGGAGTAGGAAATCCCTACCTCGAAGCGAAGAACCCGAAAGGAGAAGATGACGAAAATCCAAAGTGCTCTAAACCCAAGATTGTTCAGATTAAAGTGAAGCCCTCGCGAAGCTCTACCTTTCTTCCAAAGGAACTAGTGTAGAAGACCACCGGGAGTAGATCAAATCTTAGAGAGAAGGTAAGAGTAGAGAGAGAAACTCTCAAGTGGCGGTTTTTAAAAGTTAAGAGAGAAAAAGTAGGACAAAAAGTGATCCCGAAGTGAGATCTCGATCGATGTCGACTCCAGCTTGAGCGTGGAAAGCCCCGCTCGAGCGTCAGACACAGACTCACGGTCGAGCGTGAAAGGAGCCGCTCGAGCGTCGATCGCACACTTCCAGAAGTTTTGCAGGTGAGGGTCCCCGCTCGGGCGTCAAACTCCCCCCTCGGGCGGGGAGACAAAAAAAAAGGGGCGCGCTCGAGCGTCAAAACTACCGCCGAATGACGAACCGCAGTAAAAATCTTGGGAGATGGAAAATTACGCTCGAGCGTCAAAACTCCCGCTCGAGCGGAGAAGCAACAACGAGGGGCCCGCTCGAGCGTCAAACTCCCCGTTCGAGCGTGAAGGCCAAAATCTGGGCAACTAGACTTGGTTCCTAAGCTCAACCAACCTGCTCCAAATCTTCCCAACACAACCCAAGACTCAATATAAGGAGTAAAGGATGCAAACGACATACTCTCAACAACCAGCTCCACGGAACCTAAGTCCGGATATAACAAATAATAAAAAAAAAAGGGAAATCGGGATCGCTATAGGATCCAAACACAATATCATCAACATAAATTTGAGCAACTAGGATATGAGACTTAGTATGTTTTATAAATAAGATCTTGTCCACACTAACCCTTTGAAAGTCATTCTCAAGACGAAAGGTAGTAAGCCTATCATACCACACCCAAGGGGCTTGTTTCAACCCATATAAGGCCTTATCTAACTTATAGACATGATTTGAAAATTTAGGGTCTTCAAACCCCTTTGGTTGCTCTACATAGGCCTCTTTCTTTAGGTAGCCATTCTGAAAAGCACTTTCATATCTATTTGAAACAGTTTAAATCCAAGAAAGTATGCAACAACAAGTAAAATACGAATAGATTTGAGACGTGCAACAGGGGAAAACGTCTCATCATAGTCAATGCTTTCTACTTGTGTATAGCCTTGTGTAACCATCCTAGCTTTGTTTCTAAGCACTGTAAATATCCATTTGGTACCTATTACATTCATATCTCTAGGTCTAGGAACAAGAGTCCAAACTTTGTTACGTTCAAATTGACCTAATTCTTCATGCATAGCATTAACCCAACTATTATCTAGTAAGATCTCTTTTTATATTTTTAGGTTCAATTAACGAAACATAACACATATGACATACCTTATCTCATATTTGCTTTCATGGTTTCATTCGGTTTGAGACACTCCCAATCATTTATTGTATCGGATGATTCAATTTCATCCTTGCTGATGGCTTCAAGATAGGATTGGTAGTGACCTGAGTAGTAGTGGTGGTGTCTCTTTGTGCGCTTTTTGGACTGGAGCTTGCCATAAGAGTTGGTGCTTGTTTGCCTTCTTGAGTTTTGACTTGTGCTTCTCATTGACTTTGTGGTGCTATATCAAGAATTTGAGGGTCATAATCTTCTTTCTCATGTAGAGATGCAATTGGGGTGCCTGTGCCATCTACAACACATTGATAGATTCCGTTATAGATAAAGTACGAAGATTATAGGCACGGAAGGCTCTACTTGTGGTTGAATACCCTAGAAAAATACTTTCATCACTACGGGAGTCAAATTTTCCTAAAGGCCCTTTATATTTGAAAATATAGCACTTGCTCCCAAACATTTTGAAGTATTTTACATTAGGTTTCAACTCTTTCCACAGTTCATATGGAGTTGGTAATGTGCCGAGCCTTAAATACACACTATTCACCACATAAACAACGGTATTTAAGGTTTCAGCCCAAAATTTAGGAGAAACTTTCTTACTAAGGAGCATGACCCTAGCCATTTCTTGAACCGTCCTATTTTTCCTCTCAATAACTCCATTTTGCTGTGGGGTAATGAGCATGCTTAATGCCTTACATATCACAAAAATCTAAAAATCGACTATTTTCAAATTCACAACCATGATCAGTTTGGATTCTTATGATGTACACGATAGAAACACCCTGTTCATTTTGCATTTTAAGGACTAAGGATTTAAAAGCATCAAATGTATCAGTTTTTTCTCTTAAAAAATTAACCCATGTGAAATGAGTATAATCATTAATAGTTAAAAAAATATATCTTTTACTTCCAATGCTTTCAGTATGAGTGGGTCCCATAAGATCCATATAAACAAGTTCAAGAGGACACTTGGTTGTTAAGCTATTCACCTTCTTGTAAGGGGCTCGCGTTTACTTTCTCAATTGACATGGCCCGCACACTTGGTTCATAGTTTTACCCATTTTGGGCACTCCTTTCACAATCTCTTTGTTGGTTATCTTAGTTAGGACTTTAAAATTCATGTGACCTAATTGTTGATGCCATAAGTCAAGATTACTCATGATGGCCGAGTGACAAGTGAGATCATTAGTAGTAACAATCCCATAGCAGTTATTAGATGTGCGAACCCCATGCATGACAGTATTTCCTTTTTTGTCCAAAATTTTACATTTATTTTTTGAAAATAATACTTCATGATTTGAGTCACACATTTGACTAATACTTAAAATACTAGCTTTAAGGCCGTCAACAAGTAATACATTCTCCAAATTACGAAGACTGAGGACACTTATAGAGCCCTTACCTCTTTCATATTTCTCAAAAGATGTGAAGTAGGATTTGTCACCTAACATGTGACGAGAGCACCCGGTATTATGATATCATATGTGCAAGTCACGTGCTTTCAATGCAATATGAACAACAAAACAAGTAAGGTCACTCTTTTTTATCCATAACTTTTTGGTCTTCACAGAAGGGGGACTGGCATTCTAGGTAAATGTCTTGGCGTTGTGAACACCATTATGAATCTTGATATTCCGCCTAGACATATAAGGTTGTCTCCTAACCCATGAAGTATTGGAATTTCTAACTTTTGGGAGACTCTACCAAATAACTCAAAACAATAAGGGTGAATGTGGCCATACCTACCACAATGATGACAAATAAAAATAGGTTTTACCTTCCTTTCTTCGGGCTTACCACCTTTAGGTTGATGGAGAGGCTGGTTATCTTGTTAGATCTTCAACTTTCCCTTGGCTTGAGATGTAGGAGCCTTTCCTTTTTGCTGTGTTGCATCACTATAGCCTATCCCACTTTTGTCACCACCCATTTGTTGAGACCCAATGATGTCTTCAACTGTCTTTGATCCTCTGTTCTACATATCAATTGTGGCTCTACTATTTTTGAGTTCTTCTTCTTTCTGACTGACTAGATCTTCCAAGGCAACTTGAGACATCTCAAGAGATTCAATCTTCTCGTCATATATAGCATAGTCTCACAGGTAAGAAGCTTTGCATAGAGAGCTTGTGTATCACTTGAAATCTTGATGACATCCTTTTTAGCTTCAGAAATCTCCTCCTTTAACTTGACATTCTTACTTTCACATACTTTGAGTTTGATAGCGAGTTTGTAATTTAACTTAAATAAGTTTAGAGATTCACTGTATAGCTTTTCGTAAGCTTGTTGAAGTTCTTCACCATTTTAACAACCTTAACCCGTGATTAACGTTAATTCATGCTTAATTACGCCTAATAAAAAATTGAAGGGAAATGTTGCATCATATGTTGCCTTATGTGTGTGTATATATATCTGTTTAACATAGAAAGATCTTTTCATGTTTTTATTTCGGTTTGCGAATTGAAGGACTTATCGGCATCCGATTCAGAAATTGACTTGATTTATGTGTTAATTGGAATTTTTAGGATTTTATAATGGGTTTAATTGGAATTTTTAGGATTTTATGGTGGGTTTAATTGAAATTCATTTCAGAATGATTAAATTAGAGTAAGTAGTGCTCAATTAAGACTAATTAATGAATTTCCTAAATCCAAGCCTAACTAAGGCACTAGTGGAATCTTATATGCACCCATACACTCTCATTTCATTCTTTTTGAGCGTGAGGGAAGAGAGAGAGAGAGAGAGAGACCAAAAGTGAGTGTGAGTTCAACAAGGGAGAAGTGGTAACTTGCAAGAAATTGTTGAGAGTGAAGAGGATTTGAGAGTTTCAACTTCAACACTTGTGAACTCAAGTCTCTAGGTAAGAATTTTATCCTTAAGCCTTGAAATCTAGACTATAATGCATGAACACAAGAGAATTATGTTGATTGATGCAAGAATTGAGTTAGAAATGAAGAGTATTGAGCTATACCATGCATGAATGCATATTTTCTCACATCATGAGTTTAATTTCCAAGAATTCCCTCATGCATGTCTTGAATTCACCTTAATTTTGGGAAATCATCAAGTTTCATGTTGTTTTGTAGCACTTGATCATGTTTTGAGAAGCGTAAGTTCCTGGATCATTCATAAATTTTAAGTTGAATTTTTGCATAATTGGCAAGTTATTTGGCCATGATTTCTTGAAAAGATCCTTAATTCATGATGTATTATGAGTTTGTAAGTGTTCCTCAAGTTTTGGCCCCAAAAAACCAAGTTTTGATGCTTAAAGATTGAGTTTTAAGCTTTGGAAGCAAATCTGGAAACTCCAGAATTCTACTTCCACACTTGAGCGTAGGAGTCCACGCTCGAGCGACCACTCTGAGTGCGTGCACTTCCGCTCGAGTGACCATAAGTTCGCTCGAGCGTGAAATGTAAGCTCCCAGAAGTTCATGTATTTTTGCAGATCGCTCGAGCGACAAGAGTCACGCTCGAGCGAGAGTTTCAGTCTCATGTTCAAGCGAGGATCGAGTATCCGTCGAGCGTGAAAATCAAACAACCAGTACTTTTTCAAAATTTACAGACCGCTCGAGCAAAGGAAGTTACGCTCGAGCGAACCCTTACGTTTTGCATGTCCGCTCGAGCGAGGAAAGCCACGCTCGAGCGCAGACCCTGTTTTCAGCAAGTTTTGAAAAATGTTGTCAAGTACATTTTTACATCCTTATTCCATCCTAGGCATTCCTAGGCCAAGATTAAGACACCATAATGAAGATAAAGGCTAGAAACACACTAAGAACAAATGAAATAAGTTGTGTACAATCTGAGCGTGTGTTTCAATGTATGTATCTGTTATGTTATGTTGGTCACGCGCCGCAAAACATCTGATTTGCTTACTCTGCCTGTTTACCTTGGAGCCTCTGTTATTTGTGACTAATAACTTTGTAAAGTTATGTTCAATTATAAGTATTTTCTGAATGATATAAGATGATCTGTTTTCTGAAATATTATTATTTTCTACATAAATAAATGATTGTCCAATATTTCCGAAATGTATTCGTGGCATTCTTAGCTTCAGATGACATCTGCTATCTGTTCTGTTACGTCTCAATTATGGGTCAATTGTACATCTCATGAGCCAACTATTATGGATCCTTATGTATACGTCCTTTTATGGGCCAACTGTACGTTTTATGAGCCAACTGTACCGTCTTCGTGCACAAGAGTCAACTGTATGTCTTTATGGCCATCCTTTTATGGGTCAACTGTATGCCTTTATGGCAGTCCCTTTATGGGTCAACTGTTTCTGCTAGTGCTAATGAATGTGCCACGTATGATTAACTACATGTTCTAATTATGAATACGACTTTGAAACTATATCTGTTATGTATTATGATTTCTGAACATAATTACGAATTCATTTCTGACAACTATAGAATTTTGTTTTCTGTAACTGTTATGGACAACATTCATTAAACCTCTTTACTATATTATTATTCACTGGGCTCCAGCTCACTATTTATATTATGTATATAGGTGAGCAGGCACATGACTAGACCTAGAGTTGATGACCTATGTTTCTGTTTTGTCAGCCAACTACCGTGCCTCCTGAGGAGGTTCCTTTTGAGAGGATTATGTCAAGGCTTTAGTTGAGCTTGTTTTGTATATCTGTACTTAGGCTAAGTACCCTTTGACCTTATCTGTGTAATTGGGTGACATATGACTAATGTATTTTTGACGTCACATCTGTATATATATACGTCTATCCCATAAAATTTTTTCCCCATGTATGTTTACACAGCTCTATGAACTATGTTAATTTTGTATATTTGCTTCCTCAACCCTTATCTTATGTTATCCTGTTCAGAGGCCTTTGGTAATCCAAGGATTACTGGCCAGTTATGATGCTAAACCCATAGGGGCGGGTTTGGGTCGTGACAGAGTGATATCAGAGCATGTGTTATACTGCACGCATGAGTCCATACGAGCTATAGGCTGTCCTAGGAAAGAATTAGGGACATTCCATCTGCATGTGTGAGTAGGTCATAATTTTTGTACATGAGAAAATTTCATTCGAACATATACACATGAAGTTGAAATGACTAAACTGAGAATGAATGTTTTGAACATTATGAAAATGACTATTTGCCAATGTTTATTGCCCTTCTGTTTCCCTATAACAATGGAAAATATAAGAAGTAATGACACAGGAAGGTCTTCAAAGGCTCGGATGAGCCGAATGGAACAAATGCTCACGGCCCTAACTAATGCCATGACAAAACAACAGAGACAACAACCTCTACCTCCACTACCTTCATTGGCCCAAGTTGAACCAGACAACAACGATATTATCAATCTGACTCAGAAGTTCATGAAAATGAAACCGTCAACCTTTCTTGGTGGAATTGAACCGTTAAAGGCCGAAACATAGTTGTTGGAGATGGAGAAATTTTTTGAAGTATTTCCCTATTTCGAGATTCAGAAAGTTCTTTTGGCTACCTACACTCTGAAAGACGAAGCTCAAAGATGGTGGTTATTGGTTTGAAATAGTAATGGAAATATGTCATGGGCTCAATTTAATACGATCTTTTATTTCAAGTACTTTCCACAGTGCTTCTGGGATCGAAAGGTTTCAGAATTTCAGGAACTCATACAAGGCAGAATGTCTGTAGCTGAGTATGAGGCAAAGTTTACTGAGTTAGCCAGATTTGCTCCTCACATGGTGGACACAGACTATAAGAAAGCTCGCAAATTTGAGGGTGGATTGGATTTAGATATACTAGATCGGGTGGGAGTCCTCAACCTACCTACGTATGTGAATGTATTGGATAGAGCATTGATGGCAGAAGCCATCTTGACAGCAAAAAGGCAAGCTTCAGTCCTAACAACTGAATGGAAAGGCAAAATGTGACAACCCTCACCACTAATTAGTGCTAATCTATAATTAAACATGTTAATTGACTGATTAACTGAAATTCTGAACTGATTAATTGAGTGTGTTAGTTTGAATGCAATTCTATCTGTTGACTGTTAAATGATCTGTTCATGTTTTATGTTTTAAACTGGTAATTGAAGGCCTTATTGGCGGCCGAACCAGAAATTGATTAGTGTTTTGTGCTAATTGGAATTTATGTGATTTTATGGCATGTTTAATTGAAATGTGATTTGGTATGATTAAATTGGTTTAAATAATGTTAAATTGCATGAGTTGGACTTAACTACCATTTTGCCACTTAGTGGCTTGACACTAGACCATCCCTTTTCTACCTCATTCATGTTGAATACATCTTTTGTTCATCTTTGAAAGACAAAACCGACTAGACAGGGAGAGATAGGAGTTAGCTTGATTTCATCTTGTTTTGGCTTGGAATTTGAAAGGAATTGTAGAAGATTTGCAAAATTAGACTCCCATACTTTGAATACAAGGTTTAAGGTAGAGAATTCAACCTCTCATTGATGTATTTATGTATTGTCTTGCATGGTTCAT
The DNA here is from genome assembly GCA_025200525.1 of Camellia lanceoleosa. NCBI lineage: Eukaryota > Viridiplantae > Streptophyta > Magnoliopsida > Ericales > Theaceae > Camellia > Camellia lanceoleosa. Next base: position 171,732,582 of record CM045763.1, read on the forward strand.
GGGAGTTTAGTGATCTAAGTCAAGTTTTGGTCTAAAAATGTTGAATTGAAGCTTAATCCATGCATGCATGTACATGTTCTAGCATTTTGAGGTTGTTTTCAAGGGGATTGTTACATGTATGTTCATATCTTGAGTATAGTTCATGAATTCATCATGTTCTTGAGGAAATTGACTTTTTTGAACAAATACTTAAACCTTTAAAGTTGTTTAAATTCTTGCATGTTGCATACGCTTCATGTTCTTGAAGTTTTGTTTGAAATTGTGTTTAATTGACTCACCTTTGGGCCTTGATTTTACAAATTGAGCTTTGAATCATGTTATACTATGAATTTACAAGTGTTTTCCAGAAAATTGGCCCCAAAGGATCGAATTTGATGCATTAAAAGTTGATTTTGAGCTTGTAGGTTTAATCTGGAATTTCCAGAATTTGGACTCACGCTCGAGCGGGGAAAGTGGCGCTCGAGCGTGGAATATGGGTAACCAGCACTTTGCATTGTTTTACAGTCCGCTCGAGCGGGGGAGTGCACGCTCGAGCGAGGACCTGAGTCACAATCTCGAGCGGGGGTCGAGCGCCCGTCGAGCGTGAATTTCATGCATCCAGTATTTTTTCCATGTTTTGCAGTCCGCTCGAGCAGGGAAAGTGACGCTCAAGCGGGGATCCTTTGTTTGCATGTTCGCTCGAGCGTAGAAAGCCACACTCGAGCGTGACCCCTATTTTCTGAAAATTTTGTAAAGTGTTTAAAAGTGCATCTTTGCATCCTGTTTCCATCCTAGGCATTCCTAGGGCTTGTTTAAGGCATCTTAAGGAGGATATTGATGTAGAACCACACCGAGGCAAATTAGGGATTAAATTATTATTTTCCCAACTGTGTAGCTTAGTGTGTGTTCGTTCTGTAACTGTGTAGGGTTGGCACCCAAGGACGCTCATTAGCTGCTTAGCCCAGAACTCTGTGAGTAACACTGTTGTAAAGATATGTTCAATTGAAATTATTTTTTGAACAAATGACTGAACTGCTTTATGAATAACACTGTCTACTGAATGAATGTTTGTCTTAATTATGAATCAGATTGTGGCATCCATAGCATTTATCGGCATCGCTTTACGAGAGATCTCTGTCGGTTTCCATGTTTGGAACCACTCATTTCATCGATATGATGGCCATCAATCGATCGCTCGGTGCGTTAAGACCCTGCATCGCTTTGCTATTGGATGTACCACATATGACTGATATGACTGAATAACTGTTATACTAATATAAATGACTGTTTTAGATACTGAAAGGACATTCATTCTTAACCTCTTTACGCATATGTTATTCACAGGGCTTTAGCTCACTGCTCATATATATATGTAGGTGTTCAGGCACCGGATCGTTGCTAAGAGCATCAGGCTAAGCTCTTGTTTTGTCAAGCCAACCTTTGTGCCTCACTTCGAGGTTCCAGATCTGTTTAAGCTAAGGCTGCTTTTGGGGTGTTTAGTCTCACCCATTTGTCTCTGTTTTGTACCGACTGTTTAAGACTTATACTATACTGAATGCTTCCGTATATGATGTAAATACGTTTCAGTTATGAATGTAAATATGATATGAAAAGTCTTTTTGCATACAGACTGTCACAGCTCATTGGACATCTTTTAATTCTTGCTTTTGGCTTCCCCACGATCAGACATTATTACTATCATTAGCAGTGCCTTCGGTAATCTCGAATTACCGGCCGATTAAGGTGCTAAACCCATAGGGGCGGGTTTGGGTCGTGACACAAAAGATCTGGATTCAGTTTTAAGAAGAACCGTTCAATTGTCACGAATAAGAAACAAAATACGAGATCTTCTAGCAGCTTAAGTCAAAGTAGTGGGTCTACGCCTATTTATACTCAATGTGGAAGGAGACATAGAGGAGTTTTCCATCGGGTATTAGGTGCTTGTTTCTGGTGTGGCAAGACGGGCCACTTGATAAGGGATTGTCCAACCGGGTCAGAAAATGCCAATCTTCCTATGGCAAGTTCAGCAGGATCTGCTTTTGGGTCAAAAACAAATGCTAGAACTAATACTAGGAAAGAACATCTAAGACAAGAGTGTTTGCCTTAATGCCTGGTGACATATAGAACACCGAAGCTGTGGTGTCAGGTATACTCCCTATATGTTCTCAAAATGCATGTGTACTGATAGATTCTGGTTCTACGCATTCTTTTGTATTGCATGTTTTCTCTCGAAAATTAACTAAACCATTAAAACCTATACCATATGTGTTATCTATATCTGCGTCGTCTGGGGATTCTATGATATGTGCTTATGTTTATCCGGCATGTGATATTGTGATTAGTGACGTGACATTGTATATTGACTTGTTACCCTTAAGCATTGATCATTTTGATTGTATTCTGGGTATGGACTGGTTAATTAAATACTATGCCACCATTGATTGTGCAAGTAAATCCGTTGTGTTTAGACCACCTAGTATACCTGACTTTACTTTTATTGGATATGGGGTAGTTCCTCCACTATACTTGATTTCATTTATGCAAGCCAAGACGTTGTTAAGAAAAGGGTGTCGAGGCTATTTGTGTAGTCTGTTGACTGTGTCTTCGGATAGTAACAATGTGGGAACTATTCTGGTGGTTTGTGACTTTCCCGATGTGTTTCCTAATGACCTGCCTGGGGATTTAATTGACAGTGGAATTGAGTTTACAATCGACATAGTACCTGGAACACAACCCATTTCTAAAACCCCATATAGAATGTCAACATTTGAACTGAAAGAGTTAAAAGTCCAACTTCAAGAACTATTAGACAAGAAGTTTATTCGCCCGAGAACTTCACCATGGGGTGCTGTAGTGTTATTTTTCAAAAAGAAAGACGGGTCTTTGAGGCTATGTATTGACTACCGTGAGTTGAACAAAGTAACCATCAAAAACAAGTACCCACTACCCCAAGTAAATGACTTGCTTAATCAATTTTAGGGAGCCCAATTGTTTTCTAAAATTGATCTTAGATCCGGGTATCACCAGTTAAAGGTTAAGGTAGAAGATGTAGAGAAAATTGCATTCAGAATTAGATACGGTCACTATGAATTTTTGGTAATGCCGTTTGGGGTAACTAATGCACCTGCTGTCTTCATGGATCTTATGAATAGAGTGTTTAAATTATATATGGATGAATTTGTTGTTGTATTTATTGATGATATCTTGATTTACTCCAAAGGCAGGAAAAATCATGAGAATCACTTGAGAACCATGTTACAGACTCTGAGAAAAAAGAAACTATATGCAAAATTGTCCAAAGGTGAATTTTGGCTCGACAGTGTAGCATTTTTGGGACATGTGATTAACAAGAATGGTGTATCAATAGACCCACAGAAAATTGAAGCTATTGTCGACTAGCCAAGACCAACCAATGTGACAGAAGTTAGAAGTTTTCTAGGACTTGCTGGTTATTACAGAAGATTTGTGAAAGACTTTTCAAAACTTGCTATGCCATTGACCCAGTTAACCCAGAAAAAATGTCTCATTTGACTGGAATGATCAAAGAGAGGCTGCCTTCCAAGAGTTGAAAACCAGGTTAGTAATTGCACCAATTTTGATTTTGCCTAATGGTACTGATGGGTTTCAAATTTACAGCGATGCTTCCTACAAAGGTTTGGGGTGTGTGTTAATGCAAAATGGGAAAGTGATTGCTTATGCTTCTCGGCAACTCCGTCCTTATGAAAAGAACTATCCAACCCATGACCTTGAATTAGCCGCCGTAATTTTTTGTTTAAAAATTTGGCGCCATTATTTGTATGGAGTGACTTGTGAAGTATACACAGACCATAAAAGCTTAAAATGCTTCTTTACCCAAAAGGAACTGAACATGAGACACAGAAGGCGGCTAAAATTGATTAAAAAATATGACCTGCAAATTTTGTGTAATCCAGGGAGGGCAAATACTGTTGCAGATGCATTGAGCCGAAAATCCATTGGAAATTTGTCATGTTTGCTCACTGGCCAGAAGGAATTGTTATGTGACCTGGAAAAGAATGAAATTGAGATTGTGATGCGTGAACAGGGTGGAATCTTAGCTGCTATTTCCGCTTAACCTACAATCGTTGAAGAAATTAAGGAGAAACAACCGCAAAATGAATTTCTAAAAAAGATATGGATGAAATTGACTAAAAGCCATGGCCCAGGTTTGTACTTGAGAAGAATGTGTTGAAATTTCAGGGTCGCCTTTGTGTGCCGGACTATGATGATTTAAGGAAACGCATTCTGACTGAGGCCCACAATTCCAAATTTGCTATTTATCCAGGAAATACAAAAATGTATCATGATTTGAAGCAGAATTTTTGGTGGCCGGGAATGAAAAAGGGTATTGTGGATTTTGTGGCTAGATGTTTACATTGCCAACAAGTTAAAGCTGAACATCAACGATCCGCTGGTTTGTTACAGCCGCTTCCAATACCGGAATGGAAATGGGAGCACATGACCATGGATTTCATTGTGGGATTGCCTCGCTCCTCCCGAGGTATGGATTCTATCTGGGTCATTGTTGACCATTAAACTAGGTCTGCTCATTTTCTACCTGTCAAATTTATTTATAATGCAGACAAGTTAGCTAACATATATATAAATGAAATCATGAGATTACATGGTGTACCAGTATCTATAGTGTCTGACAGAGATTCTAAGTTTACATCAAGATTCTGGCAGAGTTTACGACAAGCTTTGGGGACTGAATTGCAATTGAGTAGTGTCTACCACCCACAGACAAATGGCCAAACCGAACGAACAAATCAAACTTTGGAAGACATGTTAAGGATGTGTGTTTTAGACTTCCAAGGAAATTGGGAGACCTATTTACCATTGGCCGAATTTGTGTATAACAATAGCTATCATTCAAGTATTGGGATGGCTTCTTATGAGGCTTTGTATGGAAGGAAATGCCGTTCTCCTAGCTGTTGGGCTGAAGTAGGTAACAGACCATTGTTAGGACCAGAACTTGTGCAAGAAACAACTGAAAATGTGAAATTAATTTGATAGAGGTTGAAAACTGCACAAAGCCACTAAAAGAGTTATGCAGATGTCCGAAGGCAAGATAGGGAATACGAAATCGAGGATCACGTATTTATCAAAGTGACTCCAATGGAAGGCCAAACACGGTTTGGTGTGAAAGGAAAATTGGCACCAAGATATGTCGGACCCTATGAAATCCTTGAAAAGATTAATTCGGTAACATATCAGGTAGCTTTACCACCAGTCATGGAACATATGCATAATATTTTTCATGTATCTATGCTTTGAGAGTATTTGAGAGATCCACTACATGTGATTAAGCCAACTCATGTACTTCTAAAGGATGATTATACATACGAGGAGAGGCCAATGCAAATTATGAATCACCGAATCAAAAGATTAAGAAACAAGGAAATTTCATTAGTCAAGGTCGATTGGCAGAATCATGGAAAAACCTATGCAACTTGGGAAACAGAAGAAGACATGATGAAAAGATATCCTGAACTGTTCCCTTTGGACCAAGTATTTTTCCAAAATGAAGGTAATTTGAGTTTTGAGGACCAAACTCTTTAAGGGGGGAAAACTGTAACAACCCTGACCCGTGATTAACGTTAATTCATGCTTAATTACGCCTAATAAAAAATTGAAGGGAAATGTTGCATCATATGTTGCCTTATGTGTGTTTATATATATCTGTCTAACATAAAAAAAATCATTTCATGTTTTCATTTCGGTTTGCGAATTGAAGGCCTTATCGGCATCCGATTCAGAAATTGACTTGATTTATGTGTTAATTGGAATTTTTAGGATTTTATGGTGGGTTTAATTGAAATTCATTTCGGAACGATTAAATTAGAGTAATTAGTGCTCAATAAAGACTAATTAATGAATTCCCTAAATCCAAGCCTAACTAATGCACTAGTGGACTCTTATATGCACCCATACACTCTCATTTCATTCTTTTTGAGCTACAAATGTGAGGAAAGAGAGAGAGACCAAATGTGAGAGTGAGTTCAACAAGGGAGAAGGGGTAACTTGCAAGAAATTGTTAAGAGTGAAGAGGATTTGAGAGTTTCAACTTCAACATTTGTGAATTGAAGTCTCTAGGTAAGAATTTTATCCTTAGGCCTTGAAATCTAGACTATAATGCATGAATACAAGAGAACTATGTTGATTGATGCAAGAATTGAGTTAGAAATGAAGAGTATTGAGCCATACCATGCATGCATGCATATTTTCTCACATCTTGAGTTTAATTTCCAAGAATTCGCTTATGAATGTCTTGAATTCACCTTAATTTTGGGAAATCATCAAGTTTCATGTTGTTTTGTAGCACTTGATCATGTTTTGAGAAGCGTAAGTTCAAAGGAATCCATGAATGTCATGTTCATAGATCATTTATAAATTTTAAGTTGAATTTTTGCACAATTGGCAAGTTATTTGGCCATGATTTCTTGAAAAGATCCTTAATTCATGATGTATTATGAGTTTGTAAGTGTTCCTCAAGTTTTGGCCCAAAAAAACCAAGTTTTGATGCTTAAGGATTGAGTTTTGAGCTTTGGAAGCAAATCTAGAAATTCCAAAATTTTGCTTCCATGCTCGAGTGTAGGAGTCCACGCACGAGTGACCACTCTAAGTGCGTGCACTTCTGCTCGAGCGACCATAAGTCCGCTCGATCATGAAATGCAAGCTCCCAGAAGTTCATGTATTTTTGCAGATTGCTCGAGCGACAAGCGTTACGCTCGAACGAGAGTTTGAGTCTCACGCTCGAGCAAGGATCGAGCATCCATTGAGCGTGAAAATCAAGCAACCAGTACTTTTTCAAAATTTATAGATCGCTTGAGTGAAGGAAGTTCTGCTCGAGTGAACCCTCACGTTTTGCATGTCCGCTTGAGCGAGGAAAGCCACACTCGCGCGCAGACTCTATTTTCAGCAAGTTTTGAAAAATGTTGTCAAGTACAATTTTGCATCCTCATTCCATCTTAGGCATTCCTAGGCTAAGATTAAGATACCATAATGAGGATAAAGGCTAGAAACACACTAAGAACAAATGAAATAAGTTGTGTACAATCCGAGCGTGTGTTTCAATGTATGTATTTGTTATGTTATGTAGGTCACGCATCGCAAAACATCTGATTTGCTTACTTTGTCTGTTTACCTTGGAGCCTCTGTTATCTGTGAATAATAACTTTGTGAAGCTATGTTCAATTATAAGTATTTTTTGAATGATATAAGATGATCTATTTTCTGAAATATTATTATTTTTTGCATAAATAAATGATTGTCCAATATTTCTGAAATGTATTCGTGGCATTCTTAGCTTCAGATGACATCTGCTATCTGTTTTGTTACTTCTCAATTATGGGTGAACTGTACGTCTCATGAGCCAACTGTTATGGATCCTTATGTATACGTCCTTTTATGGGCCAACTGTACGTCTCATGAGCCAACTGTACCGTCTTCGTGCACGAGAGTCAACTGTATGCCTTTATGGTCGTCCCTTTATAGGTCAATTGTATGCCTTTATGGTCGTCTCTTTATGGTCAACTGTTTCTGCTAGTGCTAATGAATGTGCTACGTATGATTAATTGCATGTTCTAATTATGAATACGACTTTGAAACTATATCTGTTATGTACTATGATTTCTGAACATAATTACGAATTCATTTCTGACAACTATTGAATTCTGTTTTCTATAATTGTTATAGACAACATTCATTAAACCTCTTTACTTTGTTATTATTCACTGGGCTCCTACTCAATATTTATATTATGTATGTAGGTGAGCAAGCACGTGACCAGGCCCAGAGTTGACGGCCTATGTTTCTGTTTTGTCAGCCAAATACCGTGCCTCCTGAGGAGGTTCCTTTTGAGAGGATTATGTCAAGGCTTTAATTGAGCTTGTTTTGTATATATCTGTACTTGGGCTAAGTACCCTTTGACCCTATCTGTGTAATTGGGTGATGTATGACTAATGTATTTTTGACGTCACATCTATATATATATAAGTCTGTCCCATAAAATTTATGTCCCATGTATGTCTGCACAGCTCTATGGACTATGTTAATTTTGTATATTTGCTTCCTCAACCCTTATCTTATGTTATCCTGTTCGGAGGCCTTTGGTAATCCAAGGATTACTGGCCAATTATGATGCTAAACCCATAGGGGCGGGTTTGGGTTGTGACAACCATCTACCTTATCATTATCCTCTGAGGTTTCATCATCTTCTTTTTGTTCTTCTTTCTCCTTGAGAGCATCTAGTCGAGCGACTAAGGCACTGATGTGGGTATTATTGGATTGTTGTGAAGATGACTCTATACTTTCATGGAATTGCATAAGAATAACCCATGTATCTTTGACATTCTTGCAATGAGAAATCCAATCTTGTTCTCCTTCAGAAAGTGCTTCTCGAATGGTGTTCAGAACTGTGCACTACTCTTCATGTTAGCCCTTTCAACATCACTCCATTCTTTAGTCAACTTGGCAACCTTTTGATTGGTGTTAAGATCGATCACAAATGGTGCTTCAATTTTTTCCTCAATTGTGTGCCAACCTTCAGGATCCCAAGTTCTAAGATAAACTCGCATTCTACACCTCCAGTACAGATAATTACTCCCATCAAAGGAATGTGCACAATGCAGACTAGGCCCACGAGCAGACTCAACTGGCTTGGGAGTTGATTGAGTGAAACAAGAGTAGAATACCATATAGGTACTATCTTCGTCTTCACCAGATTCGGTTTCCTCAGCTTCTTGCTCTGACCCGCTTTCATTATCCCAAGTCACTGTGTAGACTTTCTTTTAGTTCTTTTTCGAAGGACATTCGAGAGCAATATGCCTAAACCCTAGGCATTTATAGCACTTGACTTGTCTTCTCATAGTCTTCTTTTCAGTCTTTGGAGCAACTTTGGGTTGAACAAGTTTGGGTTTATCATTACCCTTATCTTTAGAGTTACAATCCTTGAAGTTATGCTTCTTTTTCTTTAAATTTTTTTAAAATTGTTTAGTAAACATAGCCATCATTTCGGACTTTGGATCAATTTCCACCTCAGGGTTCTTGGCAGTCTCATGAGCACTAGTAAAGGCCATACTATCTTTTTGTTTTTTTCTTAGAAATCAGATGGGCTTCATAAGTCTGTAGGTTTCCAACCAACTGATCAAGTTTGAGGTTCTTAATACCCTGAGTCTCCTCTATAGCTGTCACTTTTGATTGGAACCTATTGGGTAAGAACCTCAAAAATTTTCCAACCACTTTAGATTCAGAGATTTTTCTCACTAAGTATGAAACAAGAATTCACGATATCACTAAATATAGCATAAAAATCATCAAATGTCTCATCCTTGCGCATAAAAAGGGTTTCAAAAGAGGAGGTGAGACTTTGAAGTTTTGACCTTTTAACAGCAGTAGTACTCGCGTGAATTGTTTCAAGAATGTCTCAAGCCTCTTTTGCTACCTCACACGTACAAATACGACGAAACTCCTTAGGTGTGACAGAGCAAAAGAGAGAATTGAGTGCTTTACTGTTCTGACCTGAATTTTGATAATCAGTTGTGTCCTAATTATCGATTGGTTTGGGAATATCAACACCATCAATGGTAACCATAGGTTCACTCCACCTATAGATAACAGAGTTTCAAACTTTCTCATCAATTGATTTTAAAAATGCCCTCATACAGGCTTTCCAATAAGAACAGTTTGTTACATCAAGCAATAGGGGTTGATGGGTTGAGTTATTTTCACGAATTGAATCCATTAACACGTGTGACGCCCCAAAATTTGAGGACATCATAATGAGGTTTAAAACTTAAAATCAATTTTCTTAATTAAGAATTCTCATCAATGTTGTCACCAAATTTACCATCATCCATTAATTAACAACACAAAAACTAAAAGTTCTTAAATTACAACACCAGTCAAACTTAAAACTTTATCTTAGTACACAAATATAAAAAAAAACTAGAGAAAAACTAGAAAACTCAGAAAAATGGTTCATGGAACTTTGGCGCGCTTCAAGCTAATCAGGGTAGAACGTTGCCTTCCAACACCTTGGTGTTTCCTTCGGTTTCTTTGGTACCTCGCTTGAAATGCTAGGGCAACGGCAATGCCAATGAACGACGAGCTCAATAAGATACTACAACCTGAAATACTCACCCCGATAATAATACTCACAATTAATGAATAATGCATAGTAACAGAATAACAGGTAGCATTTAATAAGCATAACAGGAATGCCATCAGTCGAAATAATAACAATAGATAATAAATAAATAAAAATGACAAACAGAAGCATTATTTCATCATAAAGAAAATGCCTACTTTTCTTTTTAAATTCTCATAGATTTAGTTTATTAGATAAGTTTAAGTAACTCCCCGCGGAGCACTATTTCCACTCAACCGCTAAACAATGGCCACGGGCAATTCTAACTTTCCCTTGGTCAAATATTCAAATGTTACTTGCTATAACTACCAATGATGCCCACACACCAGGGTTACGTACCCGAGTCGTGACATCACGGTCTGCCCCAAGGGAATGGTCTATGTTGTGACACCCGCACCACCAACCTTATATCGCCTACACCGATAAGAGCCAAAATACCTTCCCGTGCCATGTTAGGGTTCGCAACTCACTGGCGCTAGCTTCTAAACCGGGCTCACCCCATCACTTTAAATTTTTAATGTATCATCGGCTCAATTTCATGTTTCTTTACTTCTTCGAATTCACATTTTTTATGTATGTGCGAGTTTTTGGTTGATAACCACAGTGATATAATGTTTCTATAGCACAACACAATCATATATGGCAACCAAAATAAATGTGATAGAATGTCTTAGGAATCATCACAAAATTTCTTAAGAATTAACACACTTCTTCTTTCAGCACTGTATGGTTAGAAAACAAAAATATGAAACCCATACCAAACGAAGTTCAACCATTATAATATTTTAACCAGTGCTAGGTCATCGAGTTAGAAAAATATTTCGAGAAGAGTACCAGGGCTGAAAAAGATTTTAAAATAGAGAAATGATTTTTGGAAGAAAACTGGTTTTCTGGGACAGTGGGTTATATTAACCTCCAGCACAGGTGATCCGGGTTTGAAAAATAAAAAGGGACCTCAAACGGTGTCGAAAAGAGGCATAGTCAGAACAGTTTGCTAAATTTTTGAGTTTAGAACATATTTCCAGAAGAGTGTGAAGGCTGAAAACCTGTCGAAGATGGTCAAATAATTTTTATAAGAAAACTGGACAGATTCTGTCACATTTTGGAAAAATTGGTGTTTCTCTCTCAATACTTAATAAACAATTATGAAACCAGAAGTGTTTGAAAGGTAACTTAAAAATCTAACTTTTCCAATCTGAATCACTTGAAAATTCATTTTGTGGAATAAACGGTGGCCTGGTAAAGTCAGTATTGCTGCTGCCTCCAAACAGCAATGAAGTTAAAAATATATTCAGGCCATGAAACGTTGTCAAATAATTTTCTTCAATATTCTAACACCATGAAAACATGTTAAATTAACTCCAATAGTCTCAGATTTTAGGAAAAATTACTATGTAGTCCTATGTAGGGGATCTATTTCCCTTCTAATCCCAATATATTTTAAATAGATTAATAGGTCACTACAAGAATTCGCAATTTTGCCGACTAAAATTTTGGTCGGCAAAAGTTCATTTTTAGTTGGAAAAAGTTATCCGCGACTAATTTTTTTGGTCGCCACTTTGGTCGCCAATTGAGGGTCGCAGAAAGTAATTAGCGACTAAAAAATTTTTTAGTCGCGAAAAAGTTATATTTGCCGACCAAATTTTTGGTCGCTAAATATATAATTACTGCGACTAATCCATTTAGTAGTTAAAACACTTTAGTCGCAAAAAAATTCTATTTGCCGACTAAATTTTTGGTCGCTAAATATATAATTACTGCGACTAATCCAATTAGTAGTTAAAACACTTTAGTCGCGAAAAATTATATTTTCCCGACCAAACATGTTAGTCGCCAATTTGCACATTCAACGACCAAAAAGTTTGGTCGGCAATTGTAATTCATTTTCCACGACAAAAAACTTTGGTCTCCAATTGTGACCCATTTTGGCGGCCAAAAAATGTGGTCGCCAATTGTCACATTCCACGACCAAAAAGTTTGGTCGGCAATACATTCCGCGACCAACAAATTTGGTCGGCAAATGACACATTCCATGACCAAAAAGTTTGGTTGGCAATTGTGGCCCGTTTTGGCGACCAAAAATTTTGGTTGCCAATTGTCACATTCCGCGACCAAAAAGTTTGGTCGCCAATTGTCCTATTCCTCCACCACCACCACCACCAAACATATTAGTTGCGAAAAAGAATGTTTACGCAACTAAAACTTTAGTCGGCAATTGACCTATTAGCGACGAAATCCTTTGGTTTCCAAAATTAATGATTTTAACGACTAATTATTTAGTCGCCAAATGTACCCTCTTGCCTACCTTATTTAGTTGGCAAAAGTATTAGTTTTCTTTCCCGACTAATCAATTGCTCGCCAAAACCAAAAAAACAAATTCAAAATTTGGTCGCCAACATCCAACAAAATAAACCTGTAATTCATAATAATTCATCCAATCCATTCAATATAATATGTAATTTGCAAGAATCATTCAAATCAACTGAATTATAAACATTCGACAAAATACATAAATAATCCAATCTTGAACCTGTTTAATGAAAGTCAACAACTATTATAAGTTTTCATCCACAAGTAATTTCAAACTACATATTCCTCCAATTAAAAATGCACTTGTAATCTATATAATCATCCAAGTCACATCCATCTAACATAACAATTACTTGTTATTATGTTTTAAATTGTTATCCATGCGCATCTATCAAAAAATGTACACACTAGTAATCTACCCAAATATTTTCCATACACATCCATCAAAAAATATAACTACTAGTCTATCCAAAAATACAACTACTAGTCCACCCAAATCTTTTCCATACATACATATATCCAAAAATATATATTCCTTCCAAAAATGCTTATACTGCCAATTAGTCCTGTACAATTTAGCTTCGTGCACGAGATCATCCATCTGTACCAAAGAAAATAAGAAATAATGTCAGGCAACTTTTTGTTGAAAATATTTGCACATCACTTTATTGTAAAGTTGGACAAAAAATGAAAAATTTCAGTGGAAAGTAAAGGAAACATTAACAAATTAAATGACTATCAATACCATTTTGTAAATAAAATATCATTCATATGTATATATCAATTCTAACTATTGTTCAACTTTACAATAGTTAAACATCATTAACATCATCTTCTAACCTGTTACAGGTGTTCACAACAATGATGGCCGTTACAATTGTGCAATTGAATCACATTGCCAAAGCGGCTGTAATGGGTAGCAATATTATGTAATGGTGTTACATAACAGTTTCAGTCCATTTTTAAAACCTTGCTCCCCTTTATCCTGCCATCTCCTTTCATCTCACCTAGACCCGTTACAATACTCACTTTGCTCACCCACCACCCCTGTAATCCTTTTTCACTTCCACAACCATCTCCTTTCAACCCCTCTCCCCAACTTAGCCCACCCCGTCTCCTCTCACCCACTAGCCTTGCCATTCCCTCACCCCTCACCCACCATTCTAAACAAACCCAATAGCACCCACTACCATCACACATTCTAGTCCTGAAAATCAATTCTAGTACCGAAAATACGTCTTCGAATTTGAATAACTCCAGTGTATTGTTTCCTAAAACTTGTTCATTTATATATACAATGTTATATGTGTATAATATGATTAAATTATAAATTAAGATATAACTTACAAAATAAATTATAATGTTAGGGTGTATAGGCTAATAATTTATTTGGTTAACATGTAATTAGAATAAAAAAAATATATTATATATAACAGAAGAGAGAGAATGAGAAGAAAGTAGATAGGTATTAAGATTACGGAGTTAGTGTTGCAATTTAGTCTAAAAGCACATGAGGCGTCTATGGTATTTTTAATTGACAGGTAGTCAAGTGCTCCAAGGTGAAACCCTTAAGGGATAAAGAGGATTTTCCCTTAAATTAAAATCATGTTTGATAGCTGATTTACCAAGTGCTATAGTCTACATTTCTATGAGATAGTAGAGAAGAAGCTTGTTTATCTATGACGCAAAAATAAAAACAAACCCTTACCACAGCTCAAATCTATTGAAAATATATTATTAAATGCAACCTTGGCTGAGGTGCCAGTAAGGGTCTCCTACAAAAGAAAGTTCGATAGAATTTTCCAAAGTGGTAGGGATTGAGAAGCCATTTCAATGTTTAGATACTGCAGCAAAAATATTGAATGAAGCTTTACAGTAAACAAGCTTCTAGTTGTAACAAAAGTCCCAAGAACCTAACGCTATAGACATCGACTAGTTTGCCTTCAATATTTTTAAGATCTGATGCAAATCTGATGAAATTCGGTCCATGTAATTTCTAAAGCTAAAAGATTTCAATTAACTAGCTAAATTATAAGCAGCTCTAAAAATATAATCATGAAAATTAGGGATACTAGTCTTTACTAGTAATTCAATAGATTGTGGGTTTCTTTATTTCCATAACATCATCCTAAAATTATATAAGTCAACTTAATGTTCCATTCATCAAAAGCCACAAATAGAAGGTTTCATAAACACCATACCACTAGGAAACCAGGAACACGCAACAAGAAAAAAACAAAGGAATAAAAAAATCTAAGGCAAACCAACATAAATATCCCGTTTTATCTAACAAAGACTCTTCACTTGCATCAACAGACTCTTCACCTCTCTCGCCAGCTTCAACCTTAGTCCTATCGACACACCGCTTGGTCCCACAAGTTTCTTTAATCTAATTGGAGGTGACTGTTATGATCTTCGGGATGTGTGGGGTTTTTTAGTTTATATTGCCCCCAAATGGCCCATTTTTGCCTTTTTCCTCACATTTTTTTGTCTAACTCTTTAACCATGCGTCCGATCAATGCACCACTTCCTCTCACACATTTTTTTAATGTAGGCCGAGGTGCCTATTATGATATTGAGGCTGTTTCGGTTTTGTTTCCAATGTTTGGCCCCAAATGGGCTGTTTTCCCCTTTTTGCCTCACAATTGGTTCTTTAATATTCTCATAACACGTTTATTTGCCTTGACTTTGAACATAAATATAATGCAATTTGGTTAACACACTTACCTATTACCATGAGTAGCTATGGTGGGGACTTTGATGGATTGAGCATTTCCAAAACTTTCCAAAAATCTGCCCCTGCATCTCTTGATGTTGTCTTGCATTCTCTACATCTTTTATTTGTTGGTCCTCTTCCTTTTTTTGATGCTCCTCACGGTCACTCTGCTGCTCGGCACGTAGTATCTCCAACTCGGATGTAAGCCTTTTCAAGTGCTCCTTACGTGCTTGTGGTGCCGCATTCAACCCAGAATCACAGGACGAGGGCTTTGGTCCGACCCCAAAACCTCTCAAGTATCCCTTCTTCTTCCCAAGAACCACTCTTGATATATCCTCTTGTGTCATGGGCGTTCCAGACTTGATAGACTCATCCCGCACCATCGTCATTTGCTTCTGTAATTATGACACTGGAATATTGTTAATATAAATCAAACACAGTAGTTAGTATAAGTGTCCAAATGATTGGAATACTTGCATGTAGAGCACCGCATATAGGATCAATCCATTCTTTTGTCTTCTTGTGCTGATGAGTGTCCTTGTAGAAATCACAAATATTTGTCAAGAAGCCACCGTTTTCCTGCACCTGTGATATGCCAAACACCGAGATCAACACTCCTTTATTAATATGATAGCATATGAAATAAGTGTGGATAAAGTTAATAAAATCAATGACACACATCTCACCGCAATGCTCATCGCCGCCGGAAAAGATCGCGACCCACTATTGTGATTGTAGGGTAGCTTGCTCCTATTAAGTTTCCCGGTGTCGTAGCTGTGACGACCCAGAAATTTTTCCCTCCGCTCGAGCGTAGGAGTGGTCGCTCGAGCGGACTTGTGAGGCTCCCAGTATTTTGCAGGCTGCCGAGATTCTGAGGGTTGTAGATTCCCGCTCGAGCGTAGAAGTGGCCGCTCGAGCGGACGTCTTTGTTTGTCTGAGCGCTCGAGCGCAAGGTGGGGCGCTCGAGCGGGTCGCCTAGTTGAGCTTGAATTTTTGCGGCACGTAGGTTCGTCCGAGGCATTTTTATTAATGTATTTGGAACTTCCTTAGTTTATTTTGGGGTATTGATTGTAGTGGTATATGAGGGTAGAGTGAGATTTGATCACAAACTTTAATTTGGGTAAGTTGTCTACGATCAGCCGTCACCCTTTTGCCCCTTTCTTTGTCTACATTTTGAATTTGGATGTGAGGTTAGAACCATTGGAAAGATTATTTCTGGGGCTTCAATTTGGACACAAGAACGACCTAAAACGGAGTCCGGATGGAAAAGTTACACATGTTTGAAGTTTCGGAATCTGTGCTGGGAACAGGTCCGCTCGAGCGGGAATAGGGACGCTCGAGCGGAAATAGCGGGTTCAGCAGCTTAAAAACAGGATTTTGAGATCATTTCTTATGTTTTCCTTTCCTCTCTTGATCCCTCTTGCCCTAAGTCCGAAAACCCTAGGGTTTTGATCCCTAAATACTTCCATTTCCCTTAGGTTTGTGCAAGACCTTCCACCAAGAAGTGAAGAAGACAAGAAGATGAACAACTTCAACCGATTGGAATTTCGGGATTTGGAGGATTCTTCTCAAAGCTTTGCTCCTTGCTTGATTCTTGAGGTAGGGGTCCTTGTTCTCTTACAATACTTGCATTCATGGATGGATTATGGTATTTTGAGTATATAAATACAAAATCTATAGTTTTGTGCATTTTGTATCAAACTTGAGATTTGGGGGTTTTATGGTTTGTGATGTTGGGAGTTAAATTGATGAGTTTAAATGATGGATTGTGAATCCTAGGTGTACAATAATTGGGAAAATTGGAATTAAAAGTGGTGATTTAAGAAGTTTGAATTTTTGCTAAAAACCCTCATTATTCTTGAAACCCTAGATTAATTGGTGATGATAAATAATGAGTTTGCCCAAATTAAAAATAGAATCATGGAATTGGTGGGTTAAATTATACATGTACAAGATTAATTGGATTTCTGAGATGTTTCGAAAAAAATGTTAAAAATTCGCGAATGGACCTTGTTATGAGTATTGTGAATTATGGGAAAATGAGAAAGGAAATTAAGGGAAATGATTTAGAGAATTAATATGTGATTTCACATGTGTGTAGGACACGTTTCAGGAGGGATAAATGCTCCACCAACACACGGTGAGTAGTAGTACTGTGGTCATACATTGAATCATTGTTATCGATCTTCATTGTTAATATTTTGTTTCTTACAAGTGATTCTACTAATGTTATGTTGGTTGGAAGAGTTCGTGTATGTTAGTATTCTATATTCCAGTTACGAGTAAGGGTTATCATTAATGTACTAGAATCTGTAAATTATCTCATGGTACTATTAAAGTCGAGTCCATTAGGTAAAAAGCAACCCATGTTATGGAAAAGAAGCTGTGTGTGTTAAGGGAATAATTTTACTGTACGTCCGTAATTGGGAGTTAATACTATGGAATTGGTTAATAAGGAAGAATGGTAAATGTGAACCTCTCTTTTGTGGGAACAAGATGGTTTGGACATCTCATAATGAACCATAAAAATTGGATGTTCAAATAGGACTGTGGATAGCCCTAAACTGGTACGTTTCATTTACCGTTAATAGGTGTTACTAACGTCTTGTTATTTGGAAGTTCACTTTATTGATTCATGATAAACAGATGGAATGATGTTGCATGTGTTTTCTATCAATAAGTATTACTACTATTCCAATATACGTAAGACGATTATTTTAGCTTGGAATAACCTATGAAGAGATTTGTATACACTATTGGGAGATAGTATTTTTGTGAACCTGGGGTTATCCTGTCATATTCATTCGTTCTGCTTATGATATGATATATAATGATATGATTTCTGGTATGGAACAAAGTGCTACACTTTGGTGGGAGCCACCTCTTGAGTCCATACATATGTGAATTGGGCTTAAAGCCTATATGAACTTGTGAATTTGTGAACTTATGGGGCCGAGAGCCACCTTATGAACTTGTGAATTTGTGAACTTATTGGGCCAAGAGCCACTTTATGAACTTGTGAATTTGTGAACTTATAGGGCCGAGAGCCACTTTATGAATTTGTGAATTTGTGAAATTATGAGGCCAAGGGCCACTTTGTGAACTATGAAATTATGAGGCCAAGGGCCACTTTGTGGACTATGAAATTATGAGGCCAAGGGCCACTTTGTGAAATATGAAATTATGAGGCCGAGGGCCAACTTGTGAAGTGGTGTATCTAAGTTAAGCCAAAGGCTAATTTGTGAATGTGTGAACCCATCAGGCCAAGGGCCAATCTGTGAAGTTATGAACTGACAAGGCCGTACTGAAATGTGTACATAATCAGACTAATCATAGAGTTTTGTATTTACTTATGTAATTAGATGAATATGTATATTGTAAGTAAGTTAAGTTAATCATTAAATTGTTTATGTACTACTATTCACTGAGCTTGACTCACTTGTGTTATGTCTGTTTCTGTAGGCACTCCACCTGGAGATCAGCTTTAACCCATAGCATCCGTACCTCTTTTGTCAACCTCAAAGTGTCCAGGCACTTAACTGAAGGCAGCTCATTTTGCTAAGCTTTTGATTTTGCACCCCGATTGTCTGCTTAAGGTTGATGTATATATAATTCCTTTGCTTGTCCATGTTGTTTTACGCCCAATTCTAAGGGCTGGGTCTGTATATATATATGTACATAGCTAATTCTTTGATGCACGTCAATGTATGACTATTTGCCTTATGTTTTGTCTGTGATCCTGGCATGATAGTGGTCGCTCAATGGATGCAGTTTTTTTTTTATGTTAATTTATATTGGTAAATGCTTCCGTTCAAGCCCCATATATTTTATGTATCAGGTTAAGTGTCCGGTTCTGAATAGGTCATGCCCAAACTTTTAGGGGCAAGTTTGGGGCGTGACAGTAGCGACGCTACATAATCCATATTGTAAGGGTTTGTTACATATATAGTTAAACAGTGATAACAGTACTAACTAATAACTAAATCATAACATACCTTTCGATCTTTATGTAACACATAACACTTCCTTTCCACAACTTGATGGGATAGTGAATTCTCCTCGTAATTCCCCCCAATCTCAAATTTATCCTACAATCAATACAAACCAAATAAGTAACTTAACTGATGTAATGTCAAAAGCTGAAAATTTGTCAAGAGTGAGAAAACCTTAAAATGGTGTCATTATACTAGTTTAAATGAGGGAGAAGACTCCCTATAGTCTTTCCATGATATATGATCCACCACTTTCATAGTTCAATATGTGAAGAAAGAATTTGCTGACCATATCATTTTAATGTTAAACACAAGTTAATTGTAATGGCTTTGCTATATGGTGCAATACCTTTTGTGTGTGTATATATATGTATATATAGATATAGAAACCTACCTATTGACAAATAGATTTGATGACTTTTTTGTAGACTGGCTATCCAAAGGCTTGAAATTACAAAGAATGACTTGTGACACAGGATTGCAAAAACAAAATTTGGCTACCATCTGTGTTAGGCTAGAGGAAATGCTATTTTACAAGCTACCTTGGAGAAAAGGAAGCAAGCTTTTCATATAGCGATTCCGGGTTTTATCCCTTGTTGTATAGTGATTCGGACTTGGTTCCGTGGATGTTAGTTATAGTTTATATCTTGTTTCCATCCTTCCATACTTTGTTTTTGAGTTATAGGATGTGTTGGCAGGTTTGTTACAGGTTGGTTGTGTTTGGGAGCAAATAGTTGCTGCCCAGAGTTTTGGTCCTTCGCTCGAGCGAGAAGTTTGTCGCTCGAGCGAGCTCTTTGTTTTGGTCCTTTGCTCGATCCAGGGTTTATTCGCTCAAGCGAGAGACTGCGTCTGGGTATAGAACCTGAGAGCTGTGTTTCTTGGCTCCAGCGAGATTTCCTTCGCTTGAGCGAGCGAGGTGTATGTTTTCGAGTTCTTCGCTCGAGCGTGCTTTTGGGTTACAGACCTAAAGCATCGTATTGTTGGCTCGAGTGAGGCTTCCTACGCTCGAGCGAGTATTCTTTGTGTCTGGTTGCTCGACCGACCATTCCTTCGCTCGAGCGAGCCTGTTTTATTTAAATACGCAGCAGCGGTTTTAAATACACTTTTTCATCCTCTTTTTGATTTCAGAACCCTAGGTCTGTGTTTCCTCTCCCTCCACTCACCTTCTCTCTTAGGTTTCATCTAATTATAGGGTGTTTCTACCCTAGGTTCTTTATTAAAAAGATAAAGGGTCACGAGAGCTTTACTTTAATCTGAGAGTTTGGCGGTTTGGAGCACTTTGGATTTTGGGGCATCATCTCCATCATCTCCATTTGAGTTCTTCACTTCGAGGGAGGGATTTCCTACTCCATATTATAGGTTTTGTCCTAAGTTTTGGTATTTTTCATATATTGGTGTCGTTTGGTAATTTTGGGAAAATTAGGGTTTGAACTTTAATTTGAAAAGGGGGTTTTTCCATCTATTAAACAACATATGTTTGTGTGTTAAATTGAGATAACTGAACCTTAGGGTTGATTTTGAGAAAAGGGGAAAAAGCCCTAATTGTTGTAATAAAATTAATTCGTATAATTAATTTTGGGAAAATGTGGAATTTGGTTTAATTCATGAAATTGAGAAGTTATGAGATTATATTTGTTGATACATTTATGTCCTGTTTAGAAATAACTGTTTTGGACTATCGGTGGAGGATAGTCGTGATTGTTGTAGACATTGCATGTTGATTAGGGAAAACTGAAACTAATCACATTGATAGAGTCATTAAATATGACAGTTAAATTAATACATCAAATCTGTGTATTGATTGAATATTGTGTATGGCAAGTGTTTAATACATTGTATATGCATATTGTTTGGAAGGAGATAGGGGATGTACTCCATGGTTTGAGGGAAGATAGGGGATGGACTCTCAAACCTGTTTAGGAGGAGAAAGGAGATGGACTCCATTAGTACAACAACTATGTGTACTTATTGATTTATGGAAGTGTTTTAGTATGAGCCTTAGTCTCATTTGATTTGTTGATATTGGAAGTAATGTTGATATGAGATGTAATCGCATTATTATTATTTGGTCAGGTTCTGAGCCATGTCTGTATAATTGGAAGGTTGATTAATAACATAAAGCGAAACATGTCATGGACATTATTGTCATGAAACTGTAAAGTGATATAATGGATTTAACAGTGTTAACTATCTATCGAATGCTATTGCTTTAGTCAATTCTTATATTTGGTTTAGCATATTTCTGCTGGGCTGTGGCTCACTCTATACGGGAACATCATTTTCAAGTCCAGGTGATATGCTACCTCTAAGGACTTAGCTTGGAAGGATTTGGAGTTCAAGACTCTGTTTAGATTAGTTGTTATTTTGTTTTAGTTTGATATTACATGTAAACTCAAGCCAAGGGCTTAATGTGTAATTGAGTTAGTACTCAGACTTTTGTGTCCAAGTGTTGGCTTGGAAAGATGTAAGCCCGTAGGGCATTTACTTTCGTTATTACATGTAATGTCTTTTAATAAGATTACTCTGATGAATGGAATAAGGTTTTGTTTTTCTTAATCAATGCATGTTAATATTGTATATATTATAGGTTTATTTTGAGGGCGTTACATTTCATGAGCGTCGCTTTGCACTTGAACAAGATGTATACTCTTTTTTACCCATTACATATGGAAAAGATTTGTGGTTGTTTTCCCATTACTTGGTTTCTTTTGATACTATTTTCTATCTCTGTTTTTTTTACTCAATATGTTCAGCATTGGGCATGAACTTCAGGTCTGTCCCTTCATTTAAATATGTTCATTTGCACGCCATTTTATGCCTTGGTTTTGTTTCACAGTTTTTCTAATAGTGAATTTTCTGATGCAATTGAAAATAATCCATAATAGGTAAGATGTTGAGTCACTTTTTCTAATAATATCTCTTCATAGAATCACATAGTAAAATGGCAATGATTTTCCCTGTCACCACTTTGCAGAATAACAGGTTACAAGAAGTTATTGATGCATGGAAAGACCTTTATTTTGTGTGTCTGTGTGTGTGTGTGTGTGTGTGTGTGTGTGTGAGAGAGAGAGAGAGAGAGAGAGAGAGAGAGAGAGAGAGAGAGAGTTGTGAAATTCGTGAATGAATTGCCTTTTATGAGATAAGTTAAAATTTGGGTCTTAGGAAACTGCATAGCACATTAGAGCCAATTTTAAACGGGAAGTGAGATGTTGCTTGATTGATAGATTAGAAGGAAGAAAATAGCCTCTGAGTATCATCTACTGTTTGAAGAGAAGGCCACTGTGCATATTTTGTTGATATGACAGAAAGTTGTAACTGTTAAAGATCCTAATTTTTTTCTGCCAAACTGGTGTGGACAGAGCTGGGCATGACAATTACTTGGTTCTGTCAGCTGGCTGGGGTTCTGTCAGCTGGCTAGATGAGAGGCAGATGATAGTCTGTAACTTCACAAACAGATATCTACGAGAAGAATACTTCTTAGCAGTATTGTTACTAGGAAACAATAACAATTCTTATTTTTTTTTTTCCAGTCTAAACAATCAAAACAGAGAACCAAAAAGGGAAAAAAAATAAAAGATTTATTAGGCAATGGGGAAAGTAAGAAGGCATGTAAAGAAAATTAAACTAGCTGAATATACCAAAATATCATATCTGCATAATGGAGTTTGCAATATTCACATAATGACTTATTATTAACTAATAATATTTTCAAATAAATCAGTAGTGATCTCTATAGATGGACATTTTCCCCCATAAATATACAAAACAAACAATTCAGGAAAAAAAATTAAAAAATCTATGCACACATAATTAAAACCTGAAAAGAGGAAACGAACTTGTGATGGATTTGTAATTTCCTTAAAGAGTGAAAACTTCGTTGTTTTAGTTTCTAAATGGCAATATGAAAAAAATTGAAAAGCTTTTGCAATCCGACCGTGTATAACTGATCAAATAAATTGGCAATCCAAAAATGAACCCCAACCTTGCTGCCATTATCATTTAAGGAGTACCATAACCTTAGTCAACTCATCAGCTAGAACCATAAGGAAAAAAAAAAATAAAAAAATAGAGGAACAGTTAATATTACTATTAAAAACAAAAATTAAATTAACTAATCCATAATGAAAAAAAAAACACATATTGAGGAACAGTTAATATGACTGTTAAAAACAAAAATTAAGAAAACTAATCTTCATCTGATCATGTTATGTCTAATGAAGCAAGATCATCTTAAGAAAACTTAATTTGATTTCACATTAATAGGGATAGTCTAAAAGGTGTGTGTGTGTGTGAGAGAGAGAGAGAGAGAGAGAGAGAGAGAGAGAGAGAGAGAGTTATGGCTAGGTTAAGGATTGTGTGTGGGTAGGTCTAGGTCACATAATACATATAGGTAGATTGAGAAGAATGAGGAAAAGGTAGAGATGCAGCAGAGAGGAGGACTACGAGGGAAGAGGTCCAATAGGAGGGGAGATGACGAGTGGGGAAGAGGGTCAAGGGTGGTAAGGGAAAAGCAAGGGAGTGAGATGCAGAGGCAGAGAGATAGAGAAATTTTGAAAAGGTAGAGGGTCATACCTTGGAATGTTTGCTCATTTGGTGGTTGGTGAAGGGCCTTGAAGGGTGGTCGTGTGACTCGGTGCACGATGAGCATCAATCATCTTGTGGTGTTGGACTTTATAGAGAAGTGAAAAAATGAGAGGAGAATATATCTTTGAAATAGACTAGAGTTATGGCTGTTATAAGGATTGTGTGGATGGGTGTGTACATAATACATATTGCGAACTGGTCGGGGTAATGATGGGTTGAGTTTTTTTAACAGCAGCCAGTCTAACCTGCTTGTTTTCCACTCACACTCAACCTGCACGGGTCAGGGCAAGTCTGCTGGTATTTTGTTTTGGGTATTCTCTAGTGAGCACCCAATACAAACCCAAGAGGGCCAAGGGCACTAGAGAATCTGTAACAGAATATTGAAAGCACAACACCAAACAAAAACTAACAAAAGAAACGGCCATATGCGGCCACAACAACTAGCTAGGCGATGGCACAAAAAAATGATTAGTTGCATTCACCTACTAAGCTCCTAAATCCTACTAAAAGAATGTTCTTTAACAATGCACCAAACTGTTATTCAATTTGAGCCAAGTGTGCTATTGACTATGAGTTTGCCTTCAAGCTACAAAAGGGAAAAAGAAAAAATACAAAAAAGAGATGAGTTTGTCCTATTTTATTAGAAAACATTCATCCAATCAAAACCTTCTTCATGGTAGTTAAAGAATAGCTTCTCCAATGTATTAGCAGTAAGCTCTGTTATTTGGATTTTAAAGGCAATTTAATAGTGAATACATTTTTACATACTTGTATCCTAATTAGTTTTATGTATATTATTGTATCTCAACAATAAATCTTATTACATGGGAGAGTTAATCCAATAATAAAGCTAATTAGACTTTTTCAAGCTTTCATAACCAACAAAGTAAACAAAGAAAACAAATGAGCTCCTATATGCAAATTAAAACAGGACTGTTTCCATAATCCACACTATGAAAGCAATTGAATCATACCCGAACAGCTTGTACAACAGCCCCTTTTGTCGCTGGATCAGCAACAGTCCATCGATATTGCATATATGGATCAGCTCGTACATTAGTTTCAGATGGAGATGGTGCAACAGTCTTAGATCTTGACAATGGATTACTTTCAGACGGAGATGGTGCAATAGTTTGAGATCCATCTGCTGCAACACCTTCAAGAGCAGGTGTAGGTGTATCGGTCGAGGATGAGTATGGTTCAATCAATGCCCTCTTTGGTAAAGGAATACGGTGCATCTTTTTCGTAGGAGCCATTTTGTTACATTTTAACATAATCAAAGGCAAAGAGCACAATGAGCACATGGATAAGCACAAATTTTAAAATGCGTATAGACATAGACATCAAGATTGATAATTAACAAACATTTACATAAGAAATGAACATCCATGAAGCATCTTAATTTCATATATATAGTAATCCATCTATGTAAATTTGCCAGCGATATTGACGACATAGATAAAAACTATGGTAGTATCTCCGCAATCAGTGTGTACTAAATAAATACATGAAGGTTCTACGTCATGCTTTACATAGTTAAACAATGTCAAATTCGTCTTCATCATCATCATCATCATCATCATCCTCAATGAAGTCATCTGCGTCGCTATGACAAATGAAAGCATCATCAACACCCTCGACTTGTGTTTGACTATGAGATTGGAAAACCATTGTATCTGGAATAATTTCACATTCAATATCATCTCTACACAAAACCCCTTCATCGCCACCGCCTTCAAATTGCATACCATTGTCGTCCACAATTGTTACAATCTCAGTGGTTTCGTCTTGTTGGAACACACTATTGAGAACATCATTAGGTACACCATCCATCTCTGGCACATTCCAGATTCCTCGATGGTGGAATCGTTCTACAACTTTCCAATTACCACCTAAGTTGGTATCATTAACGTAGAATACTTGTTCTACTTGAGCTGGGAATATGAAGGGGTCATGTTCATACGATCGACTTTTTAAATCAACACTTGTGACATGTGTATTCGTGAGACAAGTCTTCTTGCTACCGGTGTTATACCATTCACATTTATACAAAACAACTCGATGTCTAAACAAATATATCATTTGCCACACTTTGCTTAAGTAACCGTAGAAATGCATTGAACGACCCTCATGCTCCCCTTCTACAACCAACCCACTGTTTTGAGTTTTACGACGGTTATCACGGCCAATGGTATGAAATCAAACACCATTAGAAACACATCCTGAATATGTGTCGACTATTGCACTAGGACCGTTCGCCAACGACCACAATTCATCAGTTGCTTCCGGCGACCCTTGATTCCACAATTGATTTATCTACATAACCAATACTTGTTATGTTACTTTCTTGAAGATGATTATAGCATAATGTGCTCAAATGTTTGATAAATGGATGTCTTACACGGTCTTTGTAGCACTTGAGCCCTTTAAAGCTTTTGGTAAATGTATTTGAACCCTTTATTTTATTTTGGGAATCTTTGGCATTGTTGTACCTCAGTTTTGGAGGTGTACAAATTGATTTAAACTTGTTGGGATTGCTCGTTCATGCTCGTTCACGTTGAAAAGTTGTTTGGAAACTTGAAAATCATGTTCTGGGGTCGACACCGGTCTTAGTGGTGTTGACGCCTTCTCTTTTGTTTGCCATAAGGGTCGACACCAAAGCCGGGAAGGGTCGACCCTTGTTCTGAATTTGTTCACTGCATTTTGGTGTCGACACCAGACTTGGTGGTGTCGACACCTTCTCTTTTTGGTTGGCCGCAAGGGTTGACACCAATCTGTGGAAGGGTCGACCCTTGTTCTGAAATTGCCCACTGCATTATGGTGTCGACACCAGCCTAGGGAAGGGTCGACACCTGCAGTGCAGTCACACTTAGTGTTTCAGATTTCTTCTTAGGTGTCGATACCTGTGTTGTGAAGGGCCCACACTGCGACTTTTTCCTGATTTTTCACGGTTTGGACCTACTTTTTGGGGATATTTTGACTAAATATTTTGAGTTGACTTTGGGGCTTATATCTATTTTTGACCTAGTACTATATAAAGGCCCTCACTTTACCTTTTCTCTCACTTTTTCTTCCCTTTCCTCTCTCCAAACCGTGAAACACCTTCTCTCTCTCAAAAGGCACTTTTTACTCAAAGATCCTTAGATCTACTTGTTTGAAGATCTCTACTCACCTTGCTCCTTTGAGATAAAGTGTAGAGCTTGTCGAGGGCTTCATTTTGATCGGAGCAAAGCTTGGTTTCTCTTCCGTCGACTTTTGGATTTTTCTTCCTTTTTCTCATTCTAAATTTGAGGTAGGGATTTCCTACTCCATATTATAGGCTTTGTACTAAGTTTTGGTATTTTGATATGTTTGGGGTTGTTTGGTAATTTTGGGAAAAACCCTAGTTGTTGTAATAAATTAATTTATATAATTAATTTAGGGAAAATTGGGGGAATTTAGTTCAATTTATGGAATTGAGGAATTTATTGATTAAATGGTGTAGTTGGTTAGTTTAATCACTCATCTATGAAAATGTTGGAATTATATTAGTTGATAGATTTATTTCATGTTTAGAAATAACTGTTTTCGGCTATCGGTGGAGGATAGTCGTGATTGTTGTAGACATTGCATGTGGATTAGGGAAAACTGAAACTAATCACATTGGTTAAGTCATTGATTTAGACTGTTGAATTAATATAGAAATTACATGTATGGATTGTGTGTTGTATATGGCAAGTGTTTATTACATTGTATATACATTGTATTGTGTGGGAGGAGATAGGGGATGTACTCCACGGTTTAGGGGAAGATAGGGGATGGACCTCTAAACCGGATTTTGTTTGGGAGGAGATAGGGGATGGACTCCATTAGCATCACTATATGTGTGCTTATTGATTTGAAGTGTATTTACATGTTGCTGATACAGCACTAAAATGTGTATCAATCGGGAAGTATGGAAGTGTTTTGATATGAGCCTTAGTCTCATTTGTTTTGTTGATAAATGGAAGAAATGTTAATGTCATATGTAGTTCACTGTTATAGTCTGGCTAGGTTCTGAGCCATGTTGGTAAAAATGGAAAGTTGAATAAATAATGGAAAGTGAAACTGATATTTGTGTTAACCATCTATTGAATGCTATTGCTTTATTCAATGCTTATATTTAGTTTAGCATATTTCTACTGGGCTGTGGCTCACCCTATAAGGGAATATCATTTTCAGGTCCAGGAGATGTGCTACCTCCAAGGACTTAGCTTGGAAGGATTAGGACTTTGAAGACTTGTCTTTAGTTATTTGTTTTTATTTGAGATTACATGTAAACATTCAAGCTAAGGGCTTAATTTGTAATGGAGTTAGTACTCATTCTTTTGTGTCCAAGTGTTAGCTTGGAAAGATGTAAGCCCTTAGGGCATTTATTTCTGATGTTACATGTGATGTCTTTCAATAAAAGTACTCTGATGGATGATTTAATGATTCATTTTATTTTATTAATGCATGTTAATGTTATATATATATATATTATGGGTTTATTTTGAGGGCGTGACAACTTGGTATCAGAGCGTACCAGGTTCGAATACCTTGGGGTACATGGGAAGTGATTAGTATCACAATGGGTTCGTCTCGTTTGATAGAGACTGTACTGTTATATGCTTATGTGATAACATGTTTAGGTGATTATGTGGGTATGGAACGTAGTTTCTAGGATGTTGATTGGACCCTTGAGTTTCTAATAGTCTTGTTGGAAAGGCATTTGATCAATGTTGTTTCCAACCGGAACTTTAGTGACGCCTCGGGACTATCATTATCCAGGAATGAAATTTGTAGGTGCTTATGTGATTATGTGCTTACGTGGAGTGAATTATTGTTGTCCAATGCATTAGGACGCGAGTATTATAGCTTCGGCACATTTATTAATGTGCTAATGTCTTTGTTTTCTTTATTAGGATGTTAGGACGAGGACGAGGACGTGGTAGGCGTGGTAGGCGTGGTGGGCAGGAGATGCCTATATTGGATGAGATTCTGACAGTACAGGAGGGAGTTGGCCAGGCCAATGTGGCCGAGCCGGTAGGCCAGCAGGCTATGGGCGCTTTGGCCCGAGAGATAGCAGGGGCATTCAGGGAGTCAGTAGGCATTCTCAGAGTTGAGAATTAAGCCTGTGTTGTTGTCATGATCAGGACCTTCTTTCGAAGAGGAGTTCTTAGGTCTAACCCGATTTAATTTGTGGGTGATACTAAAGAGCCACTTAAGGCAGATGAATGGCTCGAACAGACAACGAAGACGTTTGAGATGCTAGGCATCGAAGACGAGGTTTTGAAGGTGACCTTGGCATCTTTCCAGCTGAAGGGGGATGCGGGTCAGTGGTGGAAGTTCACTAAGAGTCGTATAGGAGGGATTTGGAAGGCTTTTGTCGACGCTTTCCAGGAGAAGTTCCTGTCCTCAACTGTGAAGGAGAGGTTAAGAGAGCAGTTCTGCCAGCTTAAGCAGAATAGTTCTTCAGTGGCTGAGTTTGAGGCCGCATTTACTAGCTTGTCCAGGTTTGCACCTGAGTTGGTGGCGTCTGAAGAACGCCGTTGTATTGAGTTCGAGAAGAAGTTGAGGCGCGACCTCAAGTTGAGAGTTGTAGGGACTATGATTCGAGATTATGGGCGTCTGGTTGATGCTGTAGCCCATACTGAGATCATGATGCAGGAAGAGGAGGAAGGGCAGAAGGGCTCCAAGAGGAGTCAGGATGGCCAGAGTGATGGCAGAAGACAGAGAGGTTTCACTCCTCAACAGTCTCAGAGTAGCTTTTCTAGATCGATTTTTCCAGTGCCGAGTGCAAGGTTTGGGAAAGGCAGCCAGGGAGACATTACCTGTTTCAAGTGTGGCCAGCTGGGCCACAAGTCTCCAGTTTGTCCTCAGAGGGGAGGAGTACAGAGAGCAGCATCTTCTTCGGCTCGATCTCAGAGCCAGAGTCAGGGTAGAGGCCAGCCGCTCTCTTGTTTTCAGTGTGGTCAGGCAGGGCACATGAAGAGGTATTGCCCGCAGTTGAGTGGCACATCTGGTGCATCTGGTTTGAGGCAGACTCAGAGTCATCAGCCAGCTCAGTCAGTTCAGGCCTCGAGGGCCAATCAGGGGGCTTCATCGTCCCAGTCTGTGCAGCAGTCTTATGCTCCTAGGGGTGAGCAGGTTGACCAGAGATCATCTGGGCGCGTGTATGCTGTTACCGCGCAGGATCTTGTACCGGCTCCATCAGTTGTGAGAGGTACCTTCTTGTTTTGCAATTCGGTTGCTAGTGTATTGATTGATACGGGTGCATCTCATTCCTTTGTGTCTGCTGCATTTGCATCTGTTTTGGAGTTGGAGTTAGCACAGTTAGCATCTCCTATTTGTGTAGTGTCACCCCTTGGGGGTGAATTGATCTTGAAACAAGGTGTTAGGGGTTGTGATATAGAGGTCGCCGATCATAGGCTTCCGTTTCCTTTTGTAGTTATGCCCATGAAGGGCTTTGATGTTATTTTGGGTATGGACTGGTTATCGTCATACCGGGCAGTTATTGATTGCTACCGCCAGAGGGTCACTTGTTGTACCGTGAGCGGGGAGTGTTTTCATTTTCTGGGGGACCGGGTTGGTAGTGTTTTGCCACCGGGGTATGATCCGCGAGGGCGGAGTGAGCTTAGTGGTCTACTTGCTAGCTTTGAGAGTGGTGAGTGTGATGAGACCCAGACTGTGTTGCCAAGAGTGGTTTGTGAGTACTCGGACGTCTTTCCCGAGGACCTTGTTGGTTTGCCACCTCACAGAGAGATTGAGTTCTCTATTGACTTAGTGCCCGGCACGGCGCCGATTTCTATGGCACCTTATCGTTTTTCCCCACCTGAGTTAGTTGAGTTGAAGATCCAACTCCAGGAGTTGCTAGATAAGGGCTATATATGTCCTAGTGTTTCGCCGTGGGGAGCACCGACCCTCTTTGCTAAGAAGAAAGGTGGTGCTTTAAGATTGTGTATCGATTACCGGAAATTGAATCGGGCTACGGTCAAGAATAAGTACCCTATGCCTCGTATAGATGATCTGTTCGATCAGTTGAAGGGTTCCCGTTGTTTCTCTAAGATAGATTTGAGATCGGGTTACCACCAGTTGAGAGTTAGGGAGGAGGATATTCTGAAGACGGCATTCCGTACGCGGTATGGCCACTATGAGTTTTTGGTGATGCCATTTGGGCTCACCAATGCACCGGCAGTCTTTATGGACTTGATGAACCGGATATTCCGGGAATTCTTGGATCATTTTGTAGTAGTCTTTGTAGACGATATTCTTATCTATTCATCTTCAGAGGAGGAGCACGAGGAGCACTTGAGAGTGGTGCTTGAGTTACTTAGAGCCCATAAGCTTTATGCTAAGTTTGGGAAATGTGAATTCTGGCTAGAAGAGGTGAAGTTTTTAGGCCATGTAGTTTCTGAGGAAGGGGTGTCGGTTGATTCATCCAAAATTGAGGCAGTGCAAGATTGGGCACAGCCTAAGAGTGTGTTTAAGATCCGCAGTTTTCTGGGATTAGCTGGGTACTCCCGACGGTTTGTGAAGGATTTCTCCAGGTTAGCTTCACCGTTGACTAGACTGACTCGGAAGGGAGTCAAATTTGTATGGAGTGAGGCTTGTGAAAAGTCGTTCCAGGAGCTGAAGGTTAGATTGACCACCGCTCCGGTTTTGATTATTTCGGAGAGAGGGTTGGGTTATGCAGTCTATTGTGATGCTTCACGAGAGGGTTTGGGTTGTGTGTTGATGCAAGAGGGGAAAGTGGTAGCCTATGGCTCACGTCAGTTGAAAATACACGAGAAGAATTACCCTACCCATGACCTAGAGTTAGCAGCTGTGATGTTTGCCTTGAAGATTTGGAGGCATTACCTTTATGGTGAGAGATTCGAGGTATTCTCGGATCATAAAAGTCTGAAATATCTGTTTACACAGAAAGACTTGAACTTGAGGTAGAGGAGGTGGATGGAGTTTATTGAGGATTACGACTTTGAGTTGCATTACCATCCAGGGAAGGCCAATGTTGTGGCTGATGCCCTTAGCAGAAAATCCATTAGTGATGTAGCTTGTATAGCCATTCGGGAATGGGAGATGTTGGGTGCACTTGGTGAGTTTGATTTGCTTCTGGGCGAATTCGTTGAGGCTGCGGCCTTGTTTTCTGTTGTTGCACAGCCTATACTTGTGACTCGAGTGTTAGAGGCACAGAGAGGTGACCTTGAGGTAGAATCCATACGAGAGAAGATCTCCAATGGGAAGGTTGAGAAGGATTTGTCTGTGTACCCCGACCTGAGTGTGAGGTACCGAGACCGTTTGTTTGTGCCGAAGTCTTGCCGAGAGGAGGTACTCTGAGAGTTTCATCATTCACGCCTTGCGGTGCATCCGAGAGGCACTAAGATGTATAGAGATTTGGGTCGCCAGTTTTGGTGGCGGGGTATGAAGAGAGATGTGGCAGTTTTCGTGTCTAAGTGCCTTACTTGTCAGCAAGTGAAGGCCGAACATCAGAGGCCAGCGGGTTTGTTACAGCCCTTGCCTATTGCCGAGTGGAAGTGGGAGCATGTCACTATGGACTTCGTTGTAGGTCTTCCGAGGACTCAGCGGGGTAGTGATGCTATTTTGGTGATTATGGACCTGTTGACTAAGTTGGCGCACTTTATTCCTATGTGCGTGAGAGATTCGGTAGATCACCTTGCCGACTTGTATATTCGGGACATAGTGAGGTTGCACGGGGTCCCAGTGACGATCGTCTCGGACAGAGATCCTCGTTTTACTGCCAGGTTATGGCAGAGTTTGCAGAGTGCCTTGGGCACTAAGTTGACCTTTAGCACGGCTTACCATCCTCAGACTGACGGGCAGTTCGAGCGTACTATTCAGATCCTTGAGGATATGCTTCGGGGTTGTGTTCTTGACTTTAGTGGGTCGTGGGAAAGGCACTTGCCATTAGTGGAGTTTGCCTACAACAACAGTTTCCAGTCTAGTATCGGTATGGCACCGTTTGAGGCCTTGTATGGCCGACCGTGTAGGTATCCAGTTTGTTGGGCCGAGGTGGGTAATGCACTTTTGTTGGGTCCGGAGTTGGTGAGGGAAACGACGGAGAAAGTTGAGCTTATCCGTAGGAGACTTGTTACAGCCCAGAGTCGTCAGAAATCGTATGCCGACTGTAGGAGGAGACCTTTGGTGTTTGAGGTAGGTGATCATGTCTTTCTGAAAATATCACCTAGGCGGGGATTGATGAGGTTTGGGAAGAGCGGGAAGTTGTCCCCTCGGTTTATTGGTCCTTTTGAGATCCTTGAGAGAATTGGCGAGGCTGCCTATCGTTTAGCTTTGCCGCCACAGTTATCCGGAGTTCATGACGTGTTTCATGTGAGTATGCTTTGGATGTATGAGCCGAATCCATCACATGTGTTGGATTGGACCGACTTAGAGGTTGACGAAGATGCCTCGTATGAGGAGAGACCAGTTCGGGTCTTGGATAGGCGGGATCAAGTCTTGCGAGGCAAGACCATTCCTTTGGTAAAAGTTTTGTGGAAACATCACGGGGTGGAGGAAGCCACTTGGGAACGTGAGTTGGAGGTCCGAGAGAAATATCCGGATCTATTTGTGGATGTTTGAGTATATGTTGTGTATTTGTTATATTATTGGACCTTAAGAGTATTGAATATATCTAAGGTTGTAAAACATGGTATATGTTTTGGTTTAATGGAAGTATTTTGAAACTTGCCTCGAAATGAAAGTTTAATGTAACATTGCATATGTTGATTATATTGTAGAAATGGAATTATATCATGAATGTTGAATATGATGTGGGATTGTAAATCATGTACATTGGAAATTGTTGGATTTGAAGGACATGCATGTTAATAATGCATCTTAAGCTATATTCGTAATGTTGTTCTCTTGAGAAGAGATGGAATGACCGGTAGATGGGTCATGATGATGAAATTAACTGATTATTATTGTTGGGATTGGTTTAATTGTGACTTTAAATACTTGCTTTAAAATTTCGGGGACGAAATTTCCTATGATGGGGAGGTTGTAGCACTTGAGCCCTTTAAAGCTTTTGGTAAATGTATTTGAACCCTTTATTTTATTTTGGAAATCTTTGGTATTGTTGTACCTCAGTTTTGGAGGTGTACAAATTGATTTAAACTTGTTGGGATTGCTCGTTCACGCTCGTTCGCGTTGAAAAGTTGTTTGGAAACTTGAAAATCATGTTCTGGGGTCGACACCGGTCTTAGTGGTGTCGACACCTTCTCTTTTGTTTGCCATAAGGGTCGACAACAAAGCCGGGAAGGGTCGACCTGTAGTGACCCTCACCTTA
Organism: Camellia lanceoleosa; assembly: GCA_025200525.1. Taxonomy (NCBI): domain Eukaryota; kingdom Viridiplantae; phylum Streptophyta; class Magnoliopsida; order Ericales; family Theaceae; genus Camellia; species Camellia lanceoleosa. The sequence goes on from CM045763.1 coordinate 171,766,634, forward strand.
CTCTTGTCATACTTGCATACATTTATATGTGATCCTGACTTGTTGTGTTGCATAAGCAAATTTAGTCTTGTCTTATTTGGATATTGCTCGTATGCCTTGTCATTTCCTGGTGTGTGTGTTTCGGCCGAGGTCATCTTGAGCCTAGGTCACCCTTTTGATGCTCTTACACTTAGGACCACCTTAGGATTTCTTTGTTGACCTCCACCTTTGTCTCAACATATTGGCCGAAATGATATCATCTGGGCCGAGGTGTGTATCGCCAAGGCCGAGATGTGTATTATTTGGGCCGAGATGTTAATCTTGTGCCGAAGTGATCTTGTCCTGGAAGTGGTATGACATAGACCGAGGTGTGGCGCATCTAGGCCAAGGTGTGGCACAGCTTAGTCAAGTGTTGTTCTTCCTAGCCGAGATCATTGTTCCTTGACTTGCCGAAGTTCCGTCCTTAGCCGAAGTCGTTGTCCCTCGTTGCCGAAGTCTTGTTGTTAGCCGATGTCATTACTTGCCGGAGTCCCTTGCCGCCTAGCTTGTTGAACACGCTTTGTCATAGTCTTGTCTTTTCAATCAGTCACCTTTTCAAACAGAGCCAATCAACCGTTGCCATGTGTCCGAGCTGAGTGTTAAATCAGCCGGCAGAGAGAGAGAAACCCACCATTTGTTACATTCTTGTTTTGGAGTAGAGAGAGAGGCTCTAGAAGGAGAAGGAAGAATTTTAGAGTGAGAAAGTGGGTAGCAAGCTTGATCCTTAGAGTTCAAACCGTTGGATTCGAGTATTGAGGTTAGAATCTTGATCAACTCTTGTTGTTCTTATTGATCATCTAGTTGCATTGCATGATTGAATATGTTCTGAATGCCATACATTGATTTAAAGACTGGTTTTAGAAAGAGAAAGTTGGTGTTCATAAGTTCTTGAAGAAAAGCCTTGTTTAATCCGAAAGTTTGCAACAAGTTACATGCTTTTGTGTTTGATTTCCCAAAGATCTTCTAGAATGGGTACCCAGGTCCATGTTTTTAAACTCATAGCATGAAATCTCAGATTTTATAATGATAAGTTATGATCTTTGCATTCATCTCCTTCATGATCTTCATGTTCATGTTCTTCATGTTCTTGGCGGAGGAAAACCATTTTTCCGACCTCATTTCTTTGATAGTGGCCCTCGGGACCACACCTCGGCGAGAAGGTGTGGGACCTCGGCCAAAACTTGGTTGGTGCCCAGCATGTTTCCCCGAGGTGGGAGACAGTGTTTGTTTTGATTTGACTTAGTTCTTGAAGAATGCCGAGATCATTTGCATTCATATAAAGTTTGTTTGAGAGTGCAATCAACATATTTCTGCCATGTGTTTGTAGGACTTGGACTTGCCTTGACCCCGACGTTTGAAGGAATAAGTGAGTGGTATTTTAATAAAGATATGTTATAAAGCTTTGATAAAGCCTTGTTTTGTCTTGTTTGGAAATTATTTACAAGCATGAATGATTATTCCTACTTGCAATAAGTATTATATCTTGTTTTGATGACATTCTCGGGAAGTCCGTACGTGCTAGGGGACTATAAGCATTCGTAGCACAAAGTTTGGAAGTCCGTACGTGCTAGGGGACTATAAGCATTCGTAGCACAAAGTTTGGAAGTCCGTACGTGCTAGGGGACTATAAGCATTCGTAGCACAAGTCCTTAGTGTCCGGGGACTATAATGCAACGACACCCTTGTTTAGAGATCTCTCTTGTCTTGTCTTGCCTTGCCACTGACGGTTTTACCGCGTGGGCTTGTTTGTCCGAAATGTCATCTCTTGTATTATATTGATGTTAGTAAGCATCTCTTGAAGCTTTGAAAGATTTGATGGATGAGCCTGATTTATCTCATGTATCGTTTTGTTAAAAGACCTCGGATATCATTCATGTAAACCCTTTTATTATTTATGCCATTCACTGAGTATCCAAGCTCACCCTCTATATATATATATGTAGGTGATGAGCAGGGCGGCGGCGACGCCTAGGTGTGCTTGCCGATGTGTTTTGCATTCATGTTTTGCAACATCTTGAAGATTATGCTTTTTTGTTATTTCCATGTATTTTGTAATTGATGGCCGAGAAGCCTTTTAGTCAAGATGTAATTTTTGTACTCCATTTTGTTGTATTTAAGCTATTTTGAGATGTATGTCATTCCATTTAACGTAAGCACTGCTCTTATGGACTACTTGGTTTTTTATTTATTTCTTCCGCATTTGTAAGCCCCATATGTTTTACTCTGATTTGTGTGTGTGATCTTGTAAGTGGCCTTTGGTAGTCTCGAATTACTGGCCATCATGGCACCATCCTACTAGGGGCGGGATGGGGTCGTGACACGACCCTTGTTCTGAATTTGTTCACTGCATTTTGGTGTCGACACCAGACTTGGTGGTATCGACACCTTCTCTTCTTGGTTGGCCGTAAGGGTCGACACCAATCTGTGGAAGGGTCGACCCTTGTTCTGAAATTGCCCACTGCATTATGGTGTCGACACTAGCCTAGGGAAGGGTCGACACCTGCAGTGCAGTCACACTTAGTGTTCCAGATTTCTTCTTAGGTGTCGACACCTGTGTTGTGAACGGTCGACACCTGCGACTTTTTCCCAGATTTTTCTCACGGTTTGGACCTACTTTTTGGGGATATTTTGACTAAATATTTTGAGTCGACTTTGGGGCTTATATCTATTTTTGACCTAGTACTATATAAAGGCCCTCACTTTACCTTTTCTCTCACTTTTTCTTCCCTTTCCTCTCTCCAAACCGTGAAACACCTTCTCTCTCTCTCTCTCTCAAAAGGCACTTTTTACTCAAAGATCCTTAGATCTACTTGTTTGAAGACCTCTACTCACCTTGCTCCTTTGAGATAAAGTGTAGAGCTTGTCGAGGGCTTCATTTTGATCGGAGCAAAGCTTGGTTTCTCTTCCATCGACTTTTGGGTTTTTCTTCCTTCTTCCCCTTCTAAATTTGAGATAGGGATTTCCTACTCCATATTATAGGCTTTGTCCTAAGTTTTGGTATTTTGATATGTTGGGAGTTGTTTGGTAATTTTGGGAAAAACCCTAGTTGTTGTAATAAATTAATTTAGGGAAAATTGGGGGAATTTAGTTCAATTCATGGAATTGAGGAATTTATTGATTAAATGGTGTAGTTGGTTAGTTTAATCACTCATCTATGAAAATGTTGGAATTATATTAGTTGATAGATTTATTTCATGTTTAGAAATAACTGTTTTGGGCCATCGGTGGAGGATAGTCGTGATTGTTGTAGACATTGCATGTGGATTAGGGAAAACTGAAACTAATCACATTGGTTAAGTCATTGATTTAGACTGTTGAATTAATATAGAAATTACATGTATGGATTGTGTGTTGTATATGGCAAATGTTTATTACATTGTATATACATTGTATTGTGTGGGAGGAGATAGGGGATGTACTCCACGGTTTAGGGGAAGATAGGGGATGGACCTCTAAACCGGATTTTGTTTGGGAGGAGATAGGGGATGGACTCCATTAGCATCACTATATGTGTGCTTATTGATTTGAAGTGTATTTACATGTTCTTCGACACAGACTAAAATGTGTATCAATCAGGAAGTATGGAAGTGTTTTGATATGAGCCTTAGTCTCATTTGTTTTGTTGATAAATGGAAGAAATGTTAATGTGATATGTAGTTCACTGTTATAGTCTGGCCAGGTTCTGAGCCATGTTGGTAACAATGGAAAGTTGAATAAATAATGGAAAGTGAAACTGATATTTGTGTTAACCATCTATTGAATACTATTGCTTTATTCAATGCTTATATTTGGTTTAGTATATTTCTACTGGGCTGTGGCTCACCCTATAAGGGAATATCATTTTCAGGTCCAGGAGATGTGCTACCTCCAAGGACTTAGTTTGGAAGGATTAGAACTTTGAAGACTTGTCTTTAGTTATTTGTTTTTATTTGAGATTACATGTAAACATTCAAGCCAAGGGCTTAATTTGTAATGGAGTTAGTACTCATTCTTTTGTGTCCAAGTGTTAGCTTGGAAAGATGTAAGCCCTTAGGGCATTTATTTCTGATGTTACATGTGATGTCTTTCAATAAAAGTACTCTGATGGATGATTTAATGATTTGTTTTATTTTATTAATGCATGTTAATGTTATATATATATATATTATGGGTTTATTTTGAGGGCGTGACAGTCTTTGAACCACTTAGGAAATTCATCTCGTTGCCTCTTTGCGGTGTCACATGTACTTCCATTTTGCAAAATGTTCTTGTGTTCCCTAGTTAATAAGAAGAGTAGATAAGTAAGAGAGATAATTACGATTAATTGGACAAACTTAAATTTTCTCTGTAAAATCTTTCTACTGTGAAAACTTACTCTATGTACTGTTCCACTTCAAAGCTATTGTACAAGACAAACCAGTGAGCAATCTCTCGTTTGTTGACAGACACATCTGGTGCTCTACTGATTAGACCAAATGGACGAACGTTTTGAGAGAAGATGGCTAACCCTGAGCCGTGGTCACCACCGTTATCATTTCTTTCTTCTCGATTAAACACTATTTCAATTCCATCAAGATACATCGAGCAGAAAGTTGTACACTCTTTGGAAATGTATGCCTCCACAATTGAACCTTCAGGATGAGCTTTATTGGCAACAAATCCTTTTAGAGTTCCAAGTAGCCTACAAGAGGGAAAAATTTTATTATGTCCATATTAAGCAACAATATGGACTACCATTAACGGTTGATGAGCGTGATATGGTAAGAGCATAAATAATTACCGTTCAATTGGGTACATCCATCGATATTGCACTGGCCCTCCAAGTATAGCCTCGCACGGCAAATGAACAACCAAGTGAACCATGACATCAAAGAAAGCTGGAGAGAAAATCTTCTCAAGCTTGCAAAGTACAAGTACGCTTTTGATCCTGTAGTTTCTCTAAATCTGTCACCTTCAACGTCTTTGAACACAATTGTTGAAAGAAATTTCCTAACTCAAAAAGAGTCATACCAATTGCATTGTTAAGATACCCACGCATAGTATCCCTATCAAATTGTCACAAATGTTCTTCTCTATGTGCATGACATCAAGGTTGTGTCGAAGCTTAAGCTTCTTCTAGTAAGGCAACTCTAACATAATGCTTCTCTTTGTCCAATTGAACACTGGATTTTCGTCCCTTTGTCTTTTCCTATTATTTGGATGTTTTCCAAATGGCTTGTATGTCCCAGTCTCAATCTGCTATAATATTTGCTCCCCTGATAACTCCACAGGTCTTCACCTGACCTCACTTTGTCCGTTAAACAACTTGCTCCTTCGCCATTTGTGGTTCTCGAGCAAGTAACGACGAGCACCCCTGTACCCTATCTTACTTGTTAACCTTTGTGATGATGCATCGTTGTTACAAGTGGGACAAGCCAAATAGCCTTTGGTAGTCCACCCGGACATGTTACCATATGCAGGGAAGTCATTGATGGTCCACATCACTGCAGCATGCATTGTAAATAATTGTTCGTTTTTGGCATCATAAGTTTGCACCCCATCCCCCCATAACTCCTTCAACTCATCAACTAATGGCTGTAAGTAAATATCAATATCTCTTCCAGGTGCCGATCGTCCAGGAATAAGCAATGACATCATGGAGAAAGGCTCTTTCATACACTTCCACGGTGGAAGGTTGTAAGGCATTATGATAACGGGCCACATACTGTATGATGTGCTCATATTTCCAAATGGATTGAAAATATCGGTGGTGAGCCCTAGCCTTACATTTCGTGGATCCATGGCAAACATAGGATGTTGCCGATCGAACTCTTTCCATGCCTCAACATCAGCTGGATGCCTCAATATTCCATCATCCAGACGTTTCTCCTTGTGCCATCTCATATCTGTAGCAGTTTTCTTGGACATATACAATCTCTTCAATCTTGGTGTCAACGGAAAGTACCTCAATATCTTGTGAGGGATCTTCTTACCCTTTTCGTTGTCCAACTTGTATCTAGGCTCTTTACACTTGGGGCAATTATGAAGATTTGCATTCTCCTTCCAAAATAATGCACAGTCATACCTACACGCATGAATGGGAACGTAGCCCAAACCCAAGTCACGTAAGAATTTTTTAGCGGCATATATGGTCCATGGAACAGTCTCATCACACTCAGGTAGAGTAGCCTTGAAAACTTTCATAACCATATCAAATGAGTTATTGCTCCACTTGTACACCTTAATGTGAAGCATCTTAATAACAAATGACAACACAGTGAAACTTGTGCAGTCCGGGTATAGTTTATGTTGAGCATCTTCAAATAATTTATCAAAGTTGTGCCCCTCCACATTCTCAAAACTAGCAGGTAATTCGTCCCCTTTCTCATCCATTGCAAAACCCCTGCAAACCTCTTCCAACATTGTAGGCAAATCATCCCTGACATCCTGATCTTCCCCTACAATTTCACTATATATGACATGGTCACCTTCATTCGGTATGAGAGGTTGAGCCACAGGAACAAGTTCCCCATGGTGCACCCAAGTCTTGTAAGAAAGAGATATCCCTCTTCTAATCAAATGAATCTTTACCACATGGCTTGTATGTATTTTGTCGTTCAAGCAATCGATACATGGACACCGAATCTTATCCTCAAAGCCTACATTTATCTTCGCAAATTCAATAAATGAATTCACCCCTTTTTGATACTCCCTACTACTTAATCTATTTTTTATTGTCATCCAACCCTTGTCTATTTGGGCCATTTGAAAGGTTAAAGACAACCAAAATATAATTAGGGTTTGAAAATATTAGAGAAAGTGCAATAAACTACCCTAAACATGCTAAACATTTATTTTCTACGTGAAAAAAAAGGGGGCTCATTTGGTGGTTTTATAGCCTGCTAATATGGCCCTAGAAAAGGCCAAGGAAATGGCCAGCAACAATAGCAATAATAAAGTATTGACTTTCACAATTAATTGTTTTTGTCAACGCTATAATTCATAAAGTAGTTTAGGTGAAATCTATGATTTTAGTGACCTATGAATGTGTATGGTTCTAAACAAATGAAGAAACTTAATTCATAAACATCAATGCACCTTATGACTCCAAAAATAACACCCAGAAGAAACTTCATTCATAAACATCATTCATAAACATCAATACATAAGTAAGAAGAATAAGTGAACAACATACGCATGCGTGCATTTAAGTATGAAAAAATTTCTTTTCGGTCTATGTGGACATATGTTTGGACTAACTTGCAATTAAAACAAGAGTTGATAAGTCAAGTTTTTGGGAACTCATTTCAGGGGACTGTCTGCTTCATTTCATTGAATGCTTTGGTCTGTGCTGCTTCATCTGAAGAAAATGACACATGTTGAAGACATAATAATTCGAAAGGTTGATCACTATGATTCGAAATGGTGATCAACACTTCAACAAAGCATTCAAACCAAATGACCACTATGATTCGAAAGGTTTTCTCTGGAAGAACTGAACATTTCAAACCAAATGACCACCTATGCCATATAGCCTCATTGCAAACTGTTGATTATTTCATGACCTAGTCAAATTTAAATTATTCCTCTTATTTTCAGATGTATAATTAGGTCAGAAAAGTAAGGTAATATGTAGGAATTTTTTCTTTTGTTGACTAGGCAAGACAACAAGAATTGAGCCCCTCGCATCAAAGTTGAGAGACCAACCAAATGCCATTTGGCCTACAAGGCCAGTGAGCAGTGTAGTACCTAAGAACCTACTACAAAAAATATCTACAACTTTGGTCATCTGTGTGCACTGAACAACAAAACATTTGGTGTTTGTGCTGTTGTATCATTTATGTTGTTGATCTTTCCACTAAACAACATAGCTTTGGTCATCTGTGTGCACAAAATGATGATAAACACTTCAACAAAGCATTCCCAGTTGGAGCCAAAAATACACAATAACAACAGAATCCACAAATTACTTGAACCCTAGACACAATGGCAACTATTTTTTTACCGAACAAACAAGAATATATATATATCAGTTTGCATTTTTTGCATTATCTGGTGAGTATGATTTTAGTCCATCCCTTCAAACATTCACTCAATAGGGTTTTAAAATTAGGGATTTTCAAAAAAAATGGTTTTGACAATTAGGGGAAAACAAAGGAAAATAGAGAAATTGAGTGACATAGAGAGAGAAAGGACCCATACCTGATGTCGGGGTTGTTTGAAGATAGGCGAACTGGTTGTAGCCAAAAAATGGTGATAGTGGTGCTGTTAGGTGCGAAAAGAGAGAGCAACCATGTGAGTAAGAGGAGTAATGGAACACAACTACAAAGATTGAGAGAGAGAGAGAGAGAGAGAGAGAGAGAGAGAGATAAAAATACATACCTAACAATGGAGGCCCAAGTACTTCTTGAAGCGCCACTGATGCTTGGTCAAAAAATCGACACAGGCGACTGCAATGACGGAGGAGGAGCGACTTTGTTGAACACAATCGAGCAGGAGAATCGACGATGAGGAGTGAGGTCTTGGCGGAGTGATCAGATAAAGAGTTTGAAAAATTCACTCGGGTGATAGGGCAATTTTTTCCCTACAAAACTGTTTAGTCGGTATTGAATCAACATTTTACATAAATAACATTCAAAACGGGGTCGTTTCAAGATCTGCGACCAAATCTTGGTCGCTAAAAATTTTACAGATGTTTCCAATTACAATTTTATAGATGTTTCCAATATTATCAACTAATTTTTTTTTTTCAAATGTTTCCAACTTTACTTACATGTGTTCAAGTTCCTTTTATATTCACACATTGTATGCGTTGTCGTGTGTACTTTACTTATATGTGTTCAAGTTCCTATACACATTGTACATGTTGTCGCATGTGCTTTACTTATATGTGTTCAAGTTCCTATACACATTGTATGCGTTGTCGCGTGTACTTTACTTACATGTGTTCAAGTTCCTTTTATTTTCACACATTGTATGCGTTGTCGCGTGTATTTTACTTATATGTGTTCAAGTTCTTTTTATTTTCACACATTGTACATGTTGTTGCATGTGCTTTACTTGTATGTGTTCAAGTTCCTATACACATTGTACATGTTGTCGCATGTGCTTTACTTATATGTGTTCAAGTTCCTATACACATTGTATGCATTGTCGCGTGCACTTTACTTACATGTGTTCAAGTTCCTTTTATTTTCACACATTGTATGCGTTGTCGCGTGTACTTTACTTATATGTGGTCAAGTTCCTTTTATTTTCACACATTGTACATGTTGTTGCATGTGCTTTACTTATATGTGTTCAAGTTCCTTCACACATTGTATGCGTTGTCGCATGTGCTTTACTTATATGTGTTCAAGTTCCTATATACATTGTACATGTTGTCGCATGTGCTTTACTTATATGTGTTCAAGTTCCTATACACATTGTATGTGTTGTTGCATGTACTTTACTTATATGTGTTCAAGTTCCTTATTATACACATTGTATGTGTTGTCGTATGTGCTTTACTTATATGTGTTCAAGTTCCTATACACATTGTACATGTTGTCGCATGTGCTTTACTTGTATGTGTTCAAGTTCCTATACACATTGTACATGTTGTCACATGTACTTTACTTACATTTGTTCATAATTATCTTCACCTTCACACATTGTATGCGTTGTCGCGCATGCTTTACTTACATGTGTTTATTCACTACTCAATTTGCATTGTCATGCACCACTCGGCTTGTGTTGTCGTGCGTGCCCTCCTTGCATTGTTTTGCATCCAATCCGCATTGTTATGCGTCGTCCTTGGGTTGCATTGTCTTGCATCCTCCCACTGGCGTTGTCTCGCATGTCACTTGCATTGTTATGCACACTTCACCTGCGTTGTCACGCACTTCTCACTTGCATTGCTATGCATGTTTCTAACAAAATTGTACCTGTTAAGTTCTCTTTCTTTTTCAGGCATGATATTGTATGTACGGTTCATTTGAGGCTGGTGCAACCAGACGAACCGGACAGGTATTGTATTCTTCGTGTGAGACGTAGCGAGAATTAAATAATTCTCTTACATCCTTTTTGCATGAAATGTAGTTAGATTTATGTTCCACCTGCTTAAACTGTTGCATTTATTGTATGTATTTGCTTCGTTACAGCTCTCTTTGCATGATCATAAGTTATGTTCAACATCGTGCATGTTCTTTGCATCTTGCCCCTGCCTACGGGCACATATCTTGCTAGCTTGTATGCTTTGTTTGAGTCTTCGGCCTTGTCAAAAATGGGTCGTCTCTGGGCTTTGACATTCACTCTCGTCATTGTTATGACTTTCGAGTTCTGTCAAAGAGGGGCAACTGTAGACACCCCATTTTTGACCGCCCTCAAGACTTGGATGTCACCGTTTGAAAACTCGGTGATCATCCATGTTCGTGTTCGTCTTGAGTTCTCGGAGGTTTCGGTAGCGCGCCTTGCCTCAAGACCTCTCGACTTGCTTGTTTTGTACTTGGTTGTGCACCAAACACTTGTGTTTTTGCTTCTGAGGGTAGGGAATGGCTTGTTGGCCATCTCCACACCTCACCGGCCTTGACTTGAGGCCACCGGCCCTGTTTTCTTGCTACCGGCCAAAGGTGTTAGTCGATCGGCAATGTATTTGGTCGACCGGCCCCTTTTGTTGGTCAATCGGCCATTTCTGCCGGTCGACCCCTTTTCATATGCTTTTGGCAGATATTTTATGCCAGCTGTAATAGCTGGCATCCACAATACACCCCCTCCATACATGTGTATGAAGGGATTTCATCCTTGTCTAGCTTCCTTTGAAAGCTTTGCAAATTGATTTTTCTATAAAAGGAGGGTCTCCCCTCCCTTTCCAGAGGTTGAACAATCTGATATATAACTTATATATCCCCCTCTCTCTCTATATCTCCTTCTCTCTCTATATTTGTGTGTGTAATAGTGTTCTAAAGGGGTTTTTGTTCTTAGTTTTGCACTAAGACACCGAGTATTACACTATACTTTGGTTGTTGAGGTTCTAAGGGTTTGATTTCAGAGTTTTGAGTTGGTTTTTGATCAAAAGGAGGTGCTGGACTTGTTGTTCTTGAAGTGTTCTTCAAGGGTAAGAACTTACCCTTTTATTCCCCATTTTTTCTTAAGGTTTTAGACCTATTTTCATATTGTTTCGAGCTTAGTGTATAACTGATAAAAGTTCTGTATTTTCGTGCTTAAGATGTCTTATTAAGGTCACTTTTGTTGGGGGTCATCCACCTCCTCTTAGGCCTTGTTGGGCCCCTTTTTGTGCCTTTCTCTTTGGGCTTTGTAACCCTTTTGTTTTGGCCTTCTCACCACTAAAATCTAGAGGATTTTTAGTGGTGGAGAAGTGGTTTTGAGGTCTTGTATAGGGAAGGGACACCCCTCTCCCCTTTTGACTAATTTGTTTGCATTTAGGGCTCATAAAGGTAGCATGTTTGCATAGCTTTATTTGGCTCTATCTCAGAGGGTATTTGGTGTTAGTTTATCATGTTAGACCTCTGTTTCATGTTGGTTTGATGGCCTATTGTATGCATCATACACTTGCTTTGTAATCCCCTTTATTGTCATAACATGTACCATGCATTTAGACCATCATCCTTGCATGTTTTAGCTTGACTTCATGAAGCTTTTATCCATGTTGTGACATGTTTAAGCTCTGTTTGGTATTGATTTGGTCATGTTTGCCATGTTTGGTATAGCCACCATGCATTTTGGCTTGCTAGTCTTAGGTGTGTGAGTCAGGAGTATGCTTTATTTGGGATATTTCAGTGATTTGGAATCACTTATCATGCCATTTCAATCCATGTTCCATGCATGTACACTTACATTTTCCATCCTCTTGATGCTTTGAAGAGTTGTTGTTTTGTGCTCCATGTTTGGACTATTGCATATGCCTCTATGATTAGGTCTTTGACATGCCTTCTCATTAGGTTTTGGGGCTTATTTTGGCATATTATAACTCTGATTTTATTGGCCTAAGTCATGCCATGTTCGGTTGTAAGAGGTGTAGTGCATTTGTCCTTTTGGGTCTTGTATGCGCCTTGTTTTGTGCTCGCCTTTATAATATGTTTTGGCTCCATTCCACGCATGTTCTAGGCTTGTTTTGGTCGGCCTTGGGACTGCTTTTGGTCCCCTTGGCCCTTTGGAGTTTGGTTGATATGGCTATGGTGTTTGCCCCTTGACTAGCTTTGAGCATTGGGTCCATTAGCTTGCTATACTTCACTTGTGCATGTGATTTGGCATCATTCTTCACTTAATTTCAGAGCTCATTGCATTGTCATGTTCTCATGTTTATCCCATTTTGCTTGTGGTTGAGGATTGTGCATCATTGCCTAGCTTATGGATTCATGAATGTGCATGCATATCTTTTTTTGGTACCTTGATTTAGGTGTTTTTGGCCATTGTTTTAGGGCATGGCTAAGGTCTCCCATTCCGGTTTAAGCCCATCCTTGTATATAGTTAAATGTTTGACATGTTGCATCTTGTTACATGCTTGCTAGTTTACACTTTGTTACATGCTTGTGCAAGTTGCATTGAGTAGGCAGACTCATGTTGCGTTATATTATTTGCATACTTGCATTATATCATGTTTGCATGTTTAGCATATTGCATGATGCTTAGCTAGTTGCATTACATAACCTTGTTGTATACTTGGCATGTTCATGTTACATTGGCATTAACTTGCATGCTTAGGTAGCATTAGATTTCATTGAGTTAACATGCTCGTGTTGCAATGCATTGGTTGCATGCTTTGCATTGTATATGGCATGCATACATTACATTATGTTTGGCTTGGGGTGTCAAACCAAACATGAGGAATGAGGGACGTTCGTACTCAAAGTGACGAAACGCTCCTCGATGCTTGGTCGCTGACACTCTTGATCTCAACATGATAGAGTGTGTGGCGTTCATTTGTTTTGTTGCATTCATTTTACATTGATTTGCAAACTTGGCACCTTTGGCCATCATGCATTGAAATGCGTGATTGGTGGCCCGAGGGTTGAGAGCCATGCTCCCTTGAGTTCATTGCATGATAGGGACAGTGGCAATGCACACATTGTCTTGTAAATGCCTTGCCATGCACTGTCTGTCCTCTGCTGCAGCAAAAATAGGGTTCTGCAAGAATAGATGGTCGGTCGACCATCTTTAATGCCGACCGACCATTAAAACTATTTGATGAAAAATATATTTTCATTTTTGGTAAGAAAATTATTTTATCACTAATTTTAGAGAGAGAACTTTGTAATATTGGCGGTAATGAAAAAAAAACCTACTAATTTCCCCCCTTCCTTCTTTTTTTGGTGCTTCAGTTTTCCTCTCACCCCTCTCTTGCAAAACACACATTCTCTACCTTCAGCTCCCCCTTTCCTCCTTTAGCTTTTTCTCCTCCTTTAGTGCTACCACCGACATCACCTTTTTTTTTTTTTTTTTTTTTTGTCTATTATGACTATTTAATTTGTTTTATAAAAAAAATTAAATATTTATATTATACCTAACTAAACAAAAATTTAAATTTAAAAATATATATAGGAGTATATAATTCACTCCACCATTGAAAAATAAAAATCACTTGAGATTATTGTTTGGAAAAAAAAATTACTTAAAATTTTTTTTTTTGATCATCAGGCCACTTGGTCTCTCTCTCTCTCTCTCTCTCTCTCTCTCCATCCTTTTCATTCTCTCATCTTTCTCTCATTTGTGCTCTCCCAATCCAATAGCTTCTCATCACAGACCCCTTCAGTCTCTCTCATCAACGACTGTGAGAGTCTCTCTTTCTCTCTCTCTCCATTGTTCTCTTCGATGAACAAGGGACTATCAGCGGGGGTCTCTTCTCGTTGTTGATCGGTCTCTCACAGTCAACATCCTACCCCCTGCTTTCTCTCCATCTCTTTTATCTCTCTCCGGTGAACATCAGTTGACGAGGATCTAACATCTCAAACCCCTCTTCGGTAAACATCAGTTGACCAGATCAAAGATCACAAACCCTTCTCACAGATCGTAGCCCTATTCGTAGATTGCATATCACATATCACAAGCCGAAATTCGTAGGCATATTGAAATACAGGTATTTCTTGTTTAAAATTTACTTTAGATTTTGGAATCTTTGCTTGAGATTTCTTGACATTATTGTTGTTTGGTTGAGATTTGTAGAAATTTGTTTGAGATTACCAATAATTTTTTGAAATTGATTGTTACTTTTGTTTTCGGTGAATTTGTTTTTAAAAAAAAAAAAGAGTTTGTATGAATCTCATACATACAAGCCTTTTCCATTGTATTGGAACTAAACCAATGTATTTAAGTATTTGATGGGTCAACTTTAAAGCTATCTATCCTAAACTTGACTGAAAATAAGAGTTGAGCTTGTTATACTTTTGCTGTGATGATTGAAACTATACCTCTCCAGGTTCCTTTTGTGAAACCTTTTGGTTGCTTGTGTTTGTTTATATCAGAAAAATTCTGGCATAAATTCCCCGTAGTTAATTTTCCAAAGCAATCTCAGAAATCAGAGCAATGCATATTATTTGAAAAACATTGTTTGTAGCATGACTTTCTCTTCAATGTTGCTAATGCAATTGCCATTGGAAAAACATGAGATCTTTAGAGCCACTTTCCTAAAGACTGGATATGCACTGATGTTTTTATTTCTAATTTTTCTTTTCCCCCTTTTGTTTTATGTTTGAATATCTTGTTTATTGTGCCCTTCCTTCTGTTTGAATGTCTTTTTGGAGTGTTGCCTAAAAATCAAAGCATTGATGCTGTTTACATTAGCCTCGCCTGGAGTCCAGCCTCAATAAAGCCTTTTAAATACACAAGTTTTACTTTGAGTGGCTGGGTTGTTGTTGTTTCTTTTTCTCTTTCTTTTCTTTTTTTGCCTGTTGCTAAATGAATTTCTATTTTCTAGTATGATAATATCTCATTATGCCATAATTTTTGTTTGTTTTGAGGAGTCTCTCATTTTCTCATCCTGTATGCATGTTATATTGTGATACTCTTTTGATCATACAGATTTTATATCCTATGTATCTGCGGTATCTTTTGAATGTTACTTTTGCTCTTGTTGAATGTGATGAGCATCTCTTAGTTACTTTTGAAAGACGTTTAAGTTGAGAATGTATGCATTATGACTTTCGGGCTCTCAGACTGTTTCAGGAAGGCTTCCACCTGCTGCTTCAATGGCAGTTGGACAATTCTTTAGTCCAAAAGATAGGGAATTAGAGTTGTTTCCTCAGTTGTTGCTTCTCTCAACTTATTCTCCGAAGGTCAGTACTTCCATAAAGTAGCTTCTAGGCATGTGATTTAATCTAGATTATATAGTTTTATTCATCTACTGACAGCTTCATTACTTAAATTTTGCACAGGACATAATATTGAAGGAGGACCATCATCTTGCTTTCAATATGTCATTTGCTATTAGCTTAGGTCTTTTTCTTGTTAAACAATCTCTGGAAACTACAGGATGTGGAATAAAAAAATCTGTACTCCCCATTGAAGAGGCTGGAGATCTGGAGAATGGCAGTAAGGCTTTCTTTATGTATTTATTTTCCATGAAGTCAACCTGATTTCAGACATGGATTATATATATATATATTAATTTGTGGAATATAATGAACATAAGCAACCTCATTAAGGTTTTCCTGTAGTTGATTATCTTGTATAATTTGTGCATAGTTGGATTGCAGCCCTTCTTTTGTGTCTCTTAATTGAAATTTTACTTATCAAAAAAAAAATAAAAATAAAGGCTTTTCTAATTGTCAGGTTTTCATACGCTGACAACATCGTTCTCTCGTGGAGAGTTAAAAACATGGAAAAGATGGTTTTCTGAACTTACAATTTAAATATGAATTTTCCATTTGTTGAGTGTTTAGAGTTTTACTAAGGTGTTTTAACCTTAACATTGACACAATAATAAACCTCTGAGCTTGATGGCGCTTTCTTAAATGATAGGATTTGGACTTACTAGTATGAATCTAAAACCCTTAACTGAAGGTTCGGGTTCTTTTGGTATTTTGAATATTGTATATCTTCTTTGGTTTGATTTAAATTTGGACAGTTGGGGCATCATTATTCTTCTTTTCAATGTTTAGCTTAAAAAATTATGATCTCTGGATTTCTTTACTATCAGAGGTTTTTTTTTTTTTTTTTTCCATTTCTTTTGATTAGGTTTTTGTTTTCTATTTCTGCTAAGGGTAGCTCTTTCCTGGTAGCAGGACTTTGCAAATTGCGTCGTTTTCCACCTGTGGCACTTGCTTGGGATGCTACATCAGGTCTTCACATATTTCCAAATTTGTATTCTGAGACAGTTATGGTGGATTCTTCACCAGCACTCTGGAGTTCAACTTAGGGGTCCGAGAAGACTACCGTTTTGTTACTGGTATTGTCATCAAGTTTCCTGTCTTGTAATAACCATACAATATTGGATTAATACAATTCACAGTTCTATTTCTCCAACCTTAAAAATTAAAGGTTTTGATTTCTGCGTTTTCTGTCGGATTTTATTTATTTATTTATCGTTTGTGTGTGTGAATGGGGACTAGTGATTTCAGTAATTTGTGTTTGCCACGTGTTTTGGTTTTTGCAACTAACTTCTGCAGCTTGTTGGGTCGTGCACTGCTATCTGTTACATGGCGATTTGGCTTGGATACACAGACATGCACTTAATCTTTGGTGTTTCTATGACTTTGGAGAATGTGTGGCTCAGCAGGGAGAGCTGAATAATCAGTTGAAGCAGTAGCTCTAGAAGTTCTAGGTATGCTATTCCAGTCTGTATCTCTACCAATGATAGGAATTGCCACTTCTTTTGTAACTGACTTTAGATACAATAGTTTTATATGTTTCTCATTCTTCAGATGTTCTAGCCAATTCGTATTCAAGCTTTGAAACTTGATGTTGTTGATGAATATTTTTTTAGATTGTGAATGCTTTATTCATTTGCTTGCTTAGTGCTCATGTTATAGGGCTGTAAATAAGGGAAGTCATGCCAAGTAGTTGGTTGTTCAAATTTAGCTTGAAAATGGAACAAGTTTCAAAATGAGTTCAAGTTTGATAGTGATATATGGTATTCTTGTAATCTTTTGGCATCTTATGTTATCTGTGTTGCTTTATCATCAAAGATCACCTTAACTCTTTAAAGTTTTGAATTGTTATATGCATTTCTACTAAATTGGTTTATAAAATAAAATTATTTATATATGAGTTTAGATGTAATTGATAATATATTAATGTTTTCCTTGTTTATTTTCTTTGCAGATTGGTTTTGATGACGTTCGGAAGCATACTTGCAAATGAAGATCAACTGTTGAATTTTTTTTCCTAAACTAATGCTTAGTTGTAGTTGCAAATCAAGATTGAGTGTTGGTTTTTTTTTGTGGACTCCACGTTAGTTCATTTTGGGATTTGCTTTGATGGTTTTTTTTTTGTGATACTTAATGGATTATTATTAAAGTTGTTTGATGGATATATTTTGATTTATAATATAAATTGTTTAGTGAATTTTTTTGTGGAGTGATATATAATAGCTAGTGAATTTCTTAGTACAATTAAAAGGCTATTGGGATATGAGCAAGGATTTGTGAAATAATATTTTAAATTGAATATAAAATATGGAACAAGTTTAGTGACGAATTTATTTTGTCATTTGTACTTGTTATTATGACAAAGTGATTATTCGTCACTAATAAACTTTTTTTGTGACAATTTATTGCAGTTTATATATGAAAGTTTTTATTTATTTTGTTGTTCGGTGACTAAAAATTTCGTCACGTATATATATATATATTTGTGACGAAATATATTTCGTTACCCATGTATGACTTTTGAAGACAAAAAATTTCGTCACATTTACATCTTATTGTGACGAAATTATTTCCTCATCAATGATTAACATGCGTGACAAATTTATTCATCAACTAAAATTATAAATATGGTACTGAATAATTATTTGGTGACGAAAATGAGAATTTTTGGTGACAAAATGTTGTTTTATTGGTGACAAAAAATTATGACTTTTGAAGACGAAAAATTTCGTCATCTTTACATCTTATTGTGACGAAATTATTTCCTCATCAATAGTCAACATGCGTGACAAATTTATTCGTCAACTAAAGTTATAAATATGGTACTGAATAACTATTTGGTGACGAAATGAGAATTTTTGGCGACAAAATGTTGTTTTATTGGTGACAAAAAATTGCGTCGCTGAAGTAATTTCATTGGTGACGAAATTATTTTTTGTCACGTTGGTTTTTAGTGACAAACATTCAATGACGAAACTGGTGACGAAAATATTTCCTCACAAATATCTATAGTGACAAAATTAGCTCTTTGAAGACAAAAAAATTTCGTCATTCAAGACCCAACTTGTTGTAGTGTTAACCCCACGTCTTTCTCCATTTTATTTACTAGCTTATGATGGTTAGTTTAGGGCATGTTTCAATTAGCATCTATATGTTCGCATGTTTGCATTCATTCATCTGTATTGCATGCATCGGGCTTGGCGCATCATACTAACTGCATTGTATTTCAATTCTGAGTTGAATACATGTTATCTGTAGCATCTCATATGTCATCTTAGAACAGCTGAGCCTATTGTAGTTGCATTTTGCATGTGTTGCATTAGCCATCTTAACATAAACTAGGATCATGCATTGATTACTAACTAGTTTCTGTTTTGGCTTGGAGTACTCGGTAAGTATTTTTGCTTTAGCATTCTCGCATGCGTGTGAGTGACTGCCATGATAGCATGCTTACCATGAGGCTATGTGCTTATATGATATAACTGCCTGAATGCCTGTGGGTGAAGGTTGGGTTGCTTGAATTGGAATAATTCGTCGAAACCCGTGTTTTAGCCTACTTGTGAGTAGCAAATTTCAATCCATTTTCGAAACAAACGGATATGCGATGTTTTATTCCAACTTAGGCAATCTAGTCTATACTTGTATGCTATGCGCATCACATAGTAATTCCAGGCTAATAAACTAGAATAAGAGCACATAATGTTTTCAAAACTCGATATCATGGTTAGTAGAGGCCGATCTTTGATCAGGTGAGCGGGGGTGCTCACGAAGTGACCTTTCCTAATCGTACCCAAGTTCCCGAGCCGAGGCAACTTTGGTGATGACGGACACGTGGCCTTAGGCACGAGTCAGGGTTTCCTAAATTCTCCCAAAATAAAATATTTAGGTGGCGACTCTATATCTGGTAAAGCAGTCCATGTTTGGCACTTCTTTCTTAAAAATCAGTTTTCCAAAATGATTTGCCGGATTTGGACTCTTTGATGATTCTTCGGTCTTGCATTGCACTCTGCGAGATTAGATACAAGACCGTGACATTGAGTCCTGAACTGTAGTAAGCCCAATGAACAAAACGAGATTTCTCCTGGGACGTTCAGGGATGTCTACAGCATGGCACTGTTTGAGGCCTTGTATGGCCGACCATGTAGGTCCCAGTGTGTTTGGCCGAGGTGGGTGATGCACCTTTGTTGGGCCCAGAGTTGGTGCGAGAAACGACGGAGAAATTTGAACTTATCCATAAGAGGCTTGTTGCAACCTAGAGTTGCCAAAAGAGTTATGTCGACCGTTGGAGGAGGCCTTTGGCATTTGAGGTGGGTGATCATGTCTTCCTGAAAATATCACCTAGGCGGGGTTTGATGAGGTTTGGGAAGAGTGGGAAGTTGTCCCCTCGGTTTATTGGTCCCTTTGAGATCCTTGAGCAGATTAGGGAGGTTGCATACCGTTTAGCTTTACCGCCGCAGTTAGTCGGAGTGCATGACGTGTTTCATGTTAGCATGCTTCGGAAGTACGAGCCGGATCCGTCACATGTATTGGATTGGACCGACTTAGAGGTAGATGAGGATGCCTCGTATGAGGAGAGACCGGTACGGGTCTTGGATAGGCGGGATCAAGTCTTGCGAGGCAAGACGACAACCTTGGTGAAAGTTTTGTGGAAACATCATGGGATGGAGGAAGCCACTTGGGAATGTGAATTGGAGGTCCGCGAGAAATACCCAGACTTGTTTGTTAATGTTTAACCATGTATTGGGAATTTTGTTTTGTTAATGAAATCTGGAAACATTGTATATGTTTTAGATTGTGGAAATGTTATAGCCATTGAATATGCTATTGAATTGCGGAATACTTGTGTTGAAATTGTTGAATTTCAAAGAAAAACATGTTGATAATGCATATTGAAATATATTGTAAATTGCCTCTTGAAAAGAGATGGGATGACCGGTATTGGGTCAAGTTGATGAATGTTGAGTTATAATGTGTTGAGAATTGAGAAATCACACTTTTGAAAACTTTTACATATCTAATTTCAGGGACGAAATTCTTTAAGGGAGGGAGGTTATAGCGATCCCGATTTTCCCTTCTTGGTTTATTGTATTTTGGACTCGGGTCTGTGGATGTTGGTTGTTGTCTTACTCTCGTTTCCATCATTTACTCTTTGTATTTGAGTCTTGGGTTGTGTTGGGTAGGTTTGAAACAGGTTGGTTGTGTTTAGAAACCAAGAATTGATGCCCAGATTTTGGCCTTAACGCTCGAGCGGGGCTTTTGATGCTCGAGCAGGATTATTCCACCCTCAGTACTTTCTCCGTAGGTCATCGGACGCTCGAGCGTCCACTTTCATGCTCGAGCGGGGACCATCTTCTGCAGAACTTCTGGAAGTGTGCATTCGACGCTCGAGCGTGATTTTGTGTCTGACAGTCGAGCGGGGCGTTCCACGCTCGAGCGGACTGTGTTTTATATCAGTCCGAGTTGTAGCTTTTTGGATCACTTTTTTGACTTTCTTTCTCTCTCTCTCTCTCTCTCTCTCTCTCTCTAACTTTTCAAAAACTTCATTTGAGAGCTCCTCTCTCTAGAATACACCTTCTCTCTATGAAATCATCTAGTTTTAGTGATCTTCCACCCTTGTCCCTTTGTAAAAAGTGTAGAGCTTGGTGTGGGCTACGTTTGGATCAAAAAATCTTTGGGTTTGGAGCACCTTCAAATTTCTTCATCTTCTCCTTTGAGCTCCGAAATTTGAGGTAGGGATAACTACTCATATTTATGGTCTTTGACATAAACTTGTGGTTATTTTGATTAAATGTTGAAGTTGGGAAGTTTTGGGTGTTAGGGTTTCAAAATGTATAAAAAGGGGTTTTGTTCTTTTGACCAATACATGTGTATTTTAGGTCATAAAATAAGGTTATTGATGTTTATTGATGATATTTGGACCTTTGGGTCAATGTTGAGAAAAGTGGGAGAAAAGCCCAAATTTATTGTGATGAATTAATTTGTATAATTAATTTGGGAAAGTTATGAAAATCTGAAATTGAGTTGGAAATAATGAAATTGGGTAATTATGAGGTTTAAGGGTGGAGTTGGATTGATTGATCACTCACCTTTGAAATTGTAAATAATTTATCTGTTTGATAATTTATTATCTGTTTAGAAATAATTGTATTGGGCTATCGGTGGAGGATAGTCTTGATTGTTATAGACATTGCATGATGATTAGGTGAATTAAAACTAATTAATTGAATATGTCATTGAATATGACAGATGGATAACACATTGAATATGTGCTTGGCTTGATCATGGTATATGATAAGTGTTTAAATACATTGTATATGTATGTTGTTTGGGAGAAGATAGGGGATGTACTCCACGGTTTGGGAGGAGATAGGGAATGGACTCCTAAACCGGATTTGGGAGGAGATAGGGGATGGACTCCAGTGATAACTAAGTTGGCCGGAGTGTCCAGGGTGAAAGTCCTGAAATTTGAATTATGTTTGTATAACGTAGATGATTGAAGTATTGAAATGATGATAATTTAAGCTATAATATAGCGATCCCGGTTTTCCCTTTGTTGTTTAACTGTAATCCGGACTCGATTCCATAAGTTTGTTGTTGTCTTATCCTCATTTCTATCCCTTACTCTCTGTTTTAGAGTTTTGGGTTGTGTTGGGCAAGTTGGAAATAAGTTGGTTGTGTTTTAAAACTTAGAAGTTTTGCCTAGCTTTTGGTCTCTCCGCTCGAGCGGGAAAATCCATCTCCCAGTATTTCTTCTGCAGTGTTGGACGCTTGAGCAGGCGTTTGGGCCTTTCGGCGAGAGTTCGTGTGGCCTTTCGGCGAGAGTTCGTGTGGCAGCTCGGCGAGGCGTCGTGTATATCAGTCCGAGACTTAGCTTTTTGGATCACTTTTTGATTTCTTTTCTCTCTCCTACTTTTTCAAAACCTCCATTGGAGAGCACCTCACTCTAAAACCTAACTTCTCTCTTAGGATTGATCTAGCTAGAGTGTTTTCGTCACCTTGGGCCTTTGTAAGAAGTGTGTCGATCGTCGAGGGCTTCATTGTGATCCAAGAAATTTGGGATTTGGAGCACTTTGATTTTGGGTTATCTTCTCCATTTGAGTTCTCCATTTGAGGTAGGGATTCTCCTTGTTCTTTTTCAATACTCCGTCTATAGATAGACATGTGGTAATTTTTGTATTGCATGAAAATTGTATCATGTTGGATTTGTTTGAAAATCATGAAATAAACCTAGGGTTGGTTGTGTTGAGAACGGATTTGGCTTCATTAATTGTTGTCTTGGCTAATTAGAATATAAATTAGCATGTTGTAGTTAAATGAGGAAAAGCCCTAAATTATATTTTGGTTGGGTAAATTAAAATGGGGGTTTGTTGACCATTGTGTGTAAATCTCTTTTGTCAAAATGAGTGTGGTAAGGGTGTTAATGCCTATGGGATTAACCATGGCTTTGGAGTTGATTTTATGGAAACAAGGAATGTAGAGTTGGTTTTGTGATAACAAAAAGGAAATGGAATTATTTTTGAGAAAATGAAGAAAGTGTTTTCGAAATAAGTTTGAGAATTGGATTGTTGTATCTTGAGTGTTGAACACACCTGTAGAAGTTGTATCTTTAACTACCAGGTTAATGTTGTTGTTGGGTTGTGATTCATGATATTTGAGTCTTTTAATAGATGTACTAACTATATGCATCTAGAGGTTTTGTCCTTGGTCATCGGTGGAGGATGACACGGTTGTGTAGAATTGTCGGGTATGCATTTTACCATTGATTAATTGAACATCGTATGTGATGAAGTGCTAGATACATTATATATATGTATATTTGCTCGGAAGGAGATAGTCATGTATTCATATACTTTAACACGTTG
Source organism: Camellia lanceoleosa (assembly GCA_025200525.1). Lineage (NCBI taxonomy): Eukaryota > Viridiplantae > Streptophyta > Magnoliopsida > Ericales > Theaceae > Camellia > Camellia lanceoleosa. Next base: position 171,789,774 of record CM045763.1, read on the forward strand.
CTGGTGTCTTGATAGTTTATGTATATGCATTATACATGTTGGTTGTGCCTTGATGTGCTGTGATTGTTGGTGTTATAACCCATGCTTAGAATCAAAGGTACCGTTACCTTCCAGCTAGCGCCTGGAGAACTGACCGCACTAATAATCAGAGGCACCATACCCTTCCAGCTAGCGCCTGGTAAACTGGCTTGTTGTTAATGTTGTTGAGTGGGTTGCATTGTTGGCTTACTACGCACATAGCTAGTAGAGCGAAGTTGGTTGTAGTTATTTTAGTATATCTTTGGCTTACTAAGCACATAGCTAGTAGAGCAAAGTGGGATTTTTGTTGTTTCGTTGTAACTGAAAATATCATGGATTTGATTGGTTATAGTTCGGAGGACCGAGTTACTCCATTGGTTGATTGTATACATGTTGGTGGATTGTAAATTTATATTTTTACAAAGATATGCATGTATAGTTATGATAGTAGTGGAAACAAACCAAAATGTCATTTTTTGTCTTTTGGAAAGTGTGAAGGAGAACGAATGTTTTAAAGATAAACATGTTTTGAAAAGGTACATCTGTGTATGTATTGAAAATGGAAGAGAGTATCGGGCTTAGTGAGATTATTTCCTAAGTAATTGTTAATGTTATGAAAGATTGGGAACGGGGATTAATGAAAGGAAAAAGGAAAGACAAATCGCTTGTAGCGTTGAGTGAAACGGTTGTTTTCGAGAAAAGTCATACATATGTATTTTGTATAAACTGTCACATTACTATTATAGTATGAGAACAAGTGTTAATGATCATATCTATCTGTAAGTTGTTATTGTTGAGGATCATGTTGAGTTCCCTACTGGACTATATGTTCATCCCACGTTGTTGAATCGTTTTCAGGTATTACGCAGGTTGAGCTGCAAGATTTGGATCTACTTATTTACTGGCCACGGGGCCTCTGTTATGTTGGCGGAATGCCATTGTTGTGAAAGGGTTACACCCTTCTTCTTGTACCTTAAGTGATGTAAGCCCAAGGGCAATTCATTAAGTATGTTCATGTAATATTTACTTTGCATACGAATGAGAGTATTGTTAATCACTCCTACAGATTGAATGTATGAGTTTATTTCCGCATGTTATCTCTAAAAATGAATTAAGTTAGTGAATTTGGTAATGACTTCGAGTAAATGGAAGTGTTGAGGTGTTATTGATATGAGTTGGAGGCTCATTATAAACAGTCTGGATGAATTGAGAAACAAATCTTTGAATTGGTTTGGATAATGGAATGGGAAGAGACATATATATATATATATATATATTTGTTTGTATGAGTTAAACATTGATCAAATGCTAATGTTTTAGTTATTGTTCATATTTTGTTTAGCATATCTCTACTGGGCGTTGGCTCACCCTATATGGGACATCATTTTCAGGTTCAGGTGTTATTCCACCTCCAAGGATGTATCTTGGAAGGTCTTGGGAGTTGAAGACTCTTTTGATTATTTTGTTATTTTTGGTGTTACATGTAAATTCAAGCTAAGGGCTTTATGTGTATAGAGTTAGAACTCTTCTTTTGTAACCAAGTGTTGGCTTGGAAAGTTGTAAGCCCATAGGGCGTTTACTTTTGTTGTCAACATGTAACACATTTGTACTAAATACTCTGATGAATGGGAAGATGTTTTATTCTTCTATGTTCTTGAATGTCTTAAATGATTGGGTTTTATGTATTATTTTGAGTGCGTTACATATGTTTTGATCTAAGATCCTTTCTTTGTCAGAAGTACCCATGCCACCTTACTTGTTATATACACTTTGACATACTCTTGTCGTTTCATTCTAGCTCCTTTATGAGGAGACTTGACCAGCCACGTGTCCCAGTAGTGGGAATTAGTCAGTTAGCAATTGAGAAACCTATCATTTGCCATATCTTTGTCTTGAAGAGAGAGAAGCTCTAGGAAGAAGAAGAAGTTCTTGGAGGAAACTAGATTTTCCAAGCTTGATTATTAGAATTTAAACCATTTGAATCGTGTTTTTAGGTTAGATTCTTGATCTACTTTTGTTGTTCTTTATGTTAATTTGATCACATTGTATAATCTAGCATGATTCATGAGCCATGCATTGATTTAAATATTTGTTTTAGAAAGAGAGTGATGTTCTTGTGTTCTTGAGAAAAAAAAAATCTTGTTTTGATCTAAAAGTTTGTATCAAGTTCCATGTTTTTGTGTTTGTTTTCATGAAATCTTCAAGTATAGGTATCTAGGTTCATGTTTTTGATCTCACACCATGAAATCCCAGATTTTGAATGAGAAGTTATAATTTTGAGCATTCATGTTCTTCAAAGGGAAACCCAGATTTTCCATATTTCATTATTCTCTAAGTGTGGTCACCAAGACCCACTCTTGTCTAGCTTCCATACCTAGGCTTTAATGCCCTGACTTTTATTACCTGAATTCATTACCAAATTCATATATTATTACTATTTTAAAAGATTTCATCCATTCAAGAACATGAACAAAATAAATAGTAACATTCTCTCACGACAATGATGATATATAAATAAGACATGGTACAATGCCTTTAGGCTTACATTGAATAACAATAAATAAAAACAAAAGGGATTGATCCTTATACAATGCAAGGCTCTTGGCCAACAAATAAAAGGCCCCGTGGCCAACAAAGTAAAAGACATTAGGTCCAGAACAATCTTCTAACCTTGTACCTGAAAAATTTGTCAACACATGGGATGAACACTAAGCTCAGTAAAGATCCTAAAGATCCTAACCAATCACAACATATAGATAAAAATGATCATACATGCACCCCGATATACCATATAAGTAGTGTGATAGTTAATATCCAGAAGTATACTCATAAAAATATATTTTTTTCCAAAAGCTCCTCTTGACACAACACAGTATGAAATCATTTATTCTCTTTTACATTTTCATTATTACTTCCAAAAGAAAACATTTCAAAACCCCACTCTTTCTTTGATAAAACTTTCCACGTTAACATAAAGAAATCTCACTTAAACATTTGTCCTAAAAATATAACCCTACATGCAAGTCATAAATTCAACCCCACATCTCAATACACCATACGCATCTACGCACCAATACATCTACTATCTTCCCTAGCCATAGGCTGCCCAAGGGCTAAAAGGCAACCATGACACGAAAACCAATAACGCATATATCTAAAAATAAATAACCGAGAATAATACATACGACCAATTTCATCTCCACCAGCATACAGCACAGATGACAGATTTCACAACACAGATAACACATAACACTTTACCGGCCTCACTCGGAAGAGGGTGCCCTTTAGGTCATACTTTACCAAGTGCAAACCAGAAAGGAACGAAGAACCTATCACAAGGTGCCACACTTTGATGGCTCAGATATGACGGGAAACAGACCCCTTTTCACACTTTACCAGGCGCAAATCGGAAGGGATGAGGAAACCTTTATCAAGGCATCACGCTTTGCATGCTCAATACAGAGGGAAACGGAACCCCAAACAACATCACATTAAAAGCAAAACAAGCTAACCAACATCAATAATATACAGGTGTAATACATACACCTAATCCAATTATCACAATCCCGACTAGTAACAGTTAAATACATTAACCCACTTCCTTCAAAATGTGCTCCACGCACCGTCGTTCAACAATGGGTTTTCTTACATTTTTTAAATGTTTCCAAAACACAACATGAATTACTAAACACCAAAATCATGATATCCAACGATCGTCTCATAACATAACAACATTTATAAGCATTCCAGTTATCTCTTTAACAACATAATCCATAACTCAATAATGAAATTGTCTATTCACAATGTCCGTTCACAATCAACAAGATACCATCCTACATTACATATTTCACCCTACAGTCGTACTCATAACCTATATCTAACAACACGTAATGCCATCCTTCACCGATGGCCAAGGACAAAACTCTAGATACCCTTTACAAAATTTAAAACAATAAACGCACCCTCAGGTAATTCCATTGTCATGACCCAAACCTACTCTTATAGGTTTAGCATCATGATTGGCTAGTAATCATAGATTACTTATGGCCACCATACAAATAGACTCTTGAATATAAGATACGGGGCTTAGTGGAAGTCTAAAATAATAGAAAATCTTTCCATTGAGCCGTGCATACATGAAAAGGACTTCATATAAAGAGGTTATATGAATGAAGCTCAATAATATTGCCAAACCAAATTTCATTTATGTTCTCATAATTCATTAATTTCATCATCAAGATCTTTCAATATCATTTTATGTGGTACATCCATGAAGTAACAACATTCCAATGATAACGGACCATAACGATCTAACACTAGAGATCTCTGTGTGTTAATCAATCCAAAAGCCATGGTATTGTCACCCCCAGGCAAGGGCCTAGCCATGGTATTGTTACCCCCAAGCAAGGGCCTAGCCATAGTATTATTACCCGCAGGCGAGGGTCTAGCCATGGTATTGTTACCCCCAGGCAAGGGCATACATTCAATGGATGCCACAAAATCATTTCGAAATAGAACTTCATTTATTATGAGAAAATAACGTTTCAATAAGTCATGCTATCAATTATCATATTGTTTCAATAATTCATTCAATCAAGCACGTATCCATGTTGATAGTAATAACATATTCGAAAATACAGATAAATTGAACATATCTTTATAGAGTTATTACTCACAGTGGTTTGTGTTGTCACTAAGCCTCGGATGTCCACCTAAACAAAACACATAACAAAGCACAATTGAAACACCATTTCATTTTAATTCAATTTTCTTTATGTGTTTCTATCTTGTTTCATGACTATGTGAGTCCAAAAGGTGCTAAGAACACTTGTAATGGCATGAGAATGCAAATATGCACTTAAAACAGTTAGTCAAAATTTGCTAAAAAAAGGGTCTCCACTCAAGCGCAGCTTCCTTTGCTTGAGCGGGGGTTGAAAAATAAGGGTGGTCGTTTGAGCATAACTGTCGTCGCTTGAGCGGTCTGCAAACTTGATTAAAGTACTGGTTATATGAAATTCCCGCTCGATGGTCGCTTGAACGGAAGACTGAGTAAAAAGGGTCCTCACTCGAGCGCCACTTTGGTCGCTCAAGCGATCTGTAAAATTTTGTAAAACTTCTGGGAACTCGTTTTTCACACTCGAGCGACACTTTCCTCGCTCGAGCAGACAGTGCGAATTTTGAAATTTCCAAAACTATGTTTAAACTTCAAAATTGATATTCAAATGTTTCAAACTCGTGTTTTTGGTGCAAAAACATGGAAAATCATTGCATAACTTGAAAACACTTCTAAATTGAAATCATTTACTCAAAATCATGATCCATTTGACAACCCAAAACTTGAAACTCTGTTATGAATCATGCATGCATCACATTGATTTTATATCTTCTTAAATCTTCAAAAACTTGATCAACCCTCATGATAAGTATGAAAACATAGGGAATCCCCCAAGTAAAGTCACAAAAATGCCATGCATGTGAGAATTTCATGGATTCTTACTCAAAATGCACAAGCATGTATGCAATTCAACTCTTTCATACTCAATTCATGGAAATCCAACACATAATTCTAAATTATATGGAAAAGAGTGCTGGAGTTGGTTGAATTAAACTTCCCCATGCAATATTTCCAAGAATTAAAGATGGATTTCATACCTAGTGTTGAATACAAGTGTTGGCCTAGCTCAATTCACTAAATCCCTAGCCAATTTTCTTCAATTCTCTTCGTTCTCTCTCTAAAGTGTTGAGCTCTCTTTTTTCTCTCTCAATTCTCAGCCAAGAGATGTACAACATGAGCATAAAGGCTTATTTGACTTATTTATAAGGTGTGATTAACCTAGCCTAATCAAGTATGATTAAGGTTAAGTAATTAAGCTCACTTCTAGCAAATTTGATTCAATTTATTCTAATTATTTTGATCCGAATAAATTTTTCAATTAAAGTTGCCATAAAATTCTAAATATTCTAATTATTCTATTAAGCTAATCAATTTCAGTTTCTAAAGTCGTCTAGGCTCCCAATATCTGTCTCTAAGTTGTCAATTTGAACATATATTCCGTGTAACAACAGATAGCCACAAAATTAAGCATATAATCACATAATTAAACACACAATTACGCAATTAAATTTATTAAAATAATATAATATAATAGTTCAGAGGTCGGGATCGTCACATCCATATTCCCATTCATTGCAAACTCTAATATTTTATAAAAAGGTAATTAGTTCCACTTTATTTTGAAAAAGGAACCTCACCACTCCAAATCCCAACAAACACAACAAGAGCCAACATCCACCAATATTAATCCAAAACCCCAAATTCGTAAACAACCACAACATAACCGAATTTCCAATTAATATAAAGCTTTTTCTTGAACATTCTAAAAGTTACAAATGAAATACCAAACCCCTCTAATCTCATGTCCTAAACATGCTTTTACAACCCATAATTAATTATAAACATGCCCCACAAACCCATCAATTTAAACCCAAATCAACCTATAAGCTTTTTTAACAAGATCAAATATAAAACTATCTTTTTTATTTTATTTATTTATTTATTTTTTTAATGCCATAAAAACTACCACAAGTCTATCTATAGCGAAGTATTGAGAAGAAGCTCGAGAATCCCTACCTCTTGAAGCGAAGAGAAGAAAGCCGAAATTCCACCGGCGACGAAAGCATGATCCGCTCAGATTAAATGGAAGCCCTAAGCAAGCTCTACCCTTTTTCCCTTAGGGCCATGGTTGAGAAACTACTAGATCAAGGTGCATTTATAGAGAGAATGGGAGTTTTAGAGAGAGAGAGAGAGAGAGAGAGAGTATAGATCTAGGGTTTTTAGAATGTTTAGAGAGAGAGAGAGAAATGAAAAAGTGATCCCAAAAGTGACTTTTACGAATTGATATACGCGCAAACTGCTCGAGCGCAAGAAGTGTCGCTCGAATGACTAGACATAATAAGTTAGATTGCTCGAGCGCAGGAGTTATTGCTTGGGTGAAGAATACAAACTCTCAAAAGTTTTACAGACAGAGGACCATCACTCGAGTGCAAGAAAGACCACTTGAGCGAAGAATGCCATCTCTCAGTATCTCGGTAGACCTACAAAAGTACTGAAAGTTCACAGAGATTGCTCGAGCACATGAATCACTGCTTGAGCGAATAGGCAAAATTCTGGGCAACAACAATTTTGAAAAACAAGCTGCCAACTTGTTCCAAATGCAACCGAAACACTCCAATAACCAAACTTAATGAGGAATAATGAGAAATAAAACATGAGCAACCATATAAGACAATGAAACCCGGATCCAAAACATCAAATCTAAACCAAAATCGCTATATAAGCCAACCATAGCATCTCATATTGGCCTACCTTGCATGATCACTTACACTTTAGTCTACCTTGCATGAACACCTAGGTCGACCACTACACATCTGGGCCGACAACTTCACACTTTTGCCGACACCTTGTAACATCCTGGGCGGGAAACTCACATCTCGGCCAAGGAGACCACACCTCAGCCAGGAGGTGTGGAACCTTAGCCAAGACCATCTGAGTTTACTCAGCTAGGCCATTTCAGCTCAACTCATCTGTATGCATCCATTCCTAGACCTGGTTTGTACCCAGCATGCTTTTTCAAGAAGAAAGACATTGATTTAACTCCTAGCACATGTTTTAGTTTGTCTTGACTTGGTTTTGGAAAGAAATGATAGGATCTATTTTACCCATTTGAAGCTTGTTTTGAGAGTGCATTGCATAACCATCTTTGAGCATCTCTTCTTATCTTCTTGAAGTGCATTCAAAGGGAATTACCATGTATTTGTAGGTCTTGGATCCTTTCCTTTATCTCCCTAGTCAAAGAGCTATTGTGAGTGGTATTTTATTAAAGTTATGTTATAATGTTTTGGATAAAAGCTTTGCTTTGTTTTGGAAAAGTATTTGATTAAGTATGAATGATTATCCCTTAGTTTTTTTTATTATTTTTATATCAAGTATTATGTTTGTTTTGATGACATTCTTGAAAGGTCCTTGTGTCCTAGGGGACTTACCTTTGTTTGAGATATCTCACTTGCCAACGGCGGGTGGGTTTGTCTAATCGATTCTGGGTTAGTTATTCCTTTGTTTTGTCAAGGAATGTTCATCCTTTGTATTATGTAGATGTTAGTAAACATCTCTTGAAGTTTTGAAAGCTTTTGATTGATGAACTTGGTTCATCCTTTAACTTGTTACAAGCTATGATATGTATTATTTTGATAAAATCTCGAATATCATTCATTCAAACCTTTATTACTTATATCATTCGCTGAGTTTTTAGCTTACCCCTCTCCCTTATATATATGTAGGTGATGAACAAGAAGGTGATGTCGCCTAAGCCTTATTTAGAAGATGTTTTGGTTCATGCTTTGTATCATCTTGAAGATCAGGCTTCTTAGCTTTGTAGATATTTTCTTTTGTATGTTTTGGCTTGAGAAGTCTTTTGATCAAGATGTAGCATGAGGATGTTTATATAGAAGCTTATTGTCTTTTTGTATCCATGTTGTAAGACCATATTAATAGTTATATATCGCAATGTATGTCATTTCATCGATCTATGCACATCTCTTATGGACTAATTAGATTTAATTTTTTGCTTCCACACATGTACGCCCCATATGTTTACTCTATATGTGTGAAACTTTGTAAGCTGGCCTTCGGTAATCTAGGATTACTAGCTATCACGACAGGATTCTATTAGGGGCAAAATGGGGTCTCTGTATGTGTGAAACTTTGTAAGTTGGCCTTCAGTAATCTAGGATTATTGGCCATCATGGAAACATTCTATTAGGGGCAAAATGAGGTTGTGACAAATTGGTATCAGAGCACGAGTTCCTTTTTGTATGTTTATTCACACATTCTTGGTCCTAAAGAGTATAAGATTTCCCTTAGAATGATTTTAGGATTGCTCATATTGTTTGCTACTTGACAAGGTGTATATGATTTCGGCATTTTTATTTGCCACTTGCCTACTTGCCTATTTGCTCATCTTGTTTTAAAGCCACATTTTGCATACTCTTAGCATTATGAGAAGGGGAAGACCTCTAATTAGACAAGATCATTTCGAGGATAGGTTGGAAAGATTAGAAAGGATGGTAGAAGGTTTGACCCATGAGTAAAGGTAAGTAAGGCAACAGAATACTAGTACTGCCTCTACTTAGGTCGAGCAGACAAACGGCTAAAATGCAGCTCCAACTTTGCTTCCACCTCCTCCAATACCGCAAGTGCCTTTATAGCCAGCATTATATGGGGATGTCACATTAACTTTGATAAAAGAATTTAAGAAAATGAACTTGCTGAGGTTTCAGGGAGGGATAGAGCCATTGAAGGCTAAACCATGGGTTCTTGAAATGGAAAAGTTATTTAAAATCTTTCCTAATACCGATACTTGTAGACACCCAATTTTTGACCACCTGCAAGACTTGGGCGCTTTATTTTGAGCACTTGATGATGAAAGTTACAATATGTAAATGGTTTTAATTCTCAACGAAGGAATCTGAATTCGAGCTCTAAACAATCCCAACCTTTCATACCCACACTGCTTTTACCTCAGAAATCCATTTTTGAGCACTGTGCCAACCTACATTGAACCTAAAATTGAGAAACAGGGGAACCACGTTGGGGCCTGACCGTGCCTCATTTGGGCCTGGCCGTGTCCATTAGAGCCCAGCCGTGCCTTTTGGGCAATATACACTGTTCTATTCAGGAATCTGCTAGCTGTCCATTTTTAAAGATATTTATGACCTATTTACCTCAAATTCTATAAATATGACCTCAGACCTCTATTTTGAGGGTTAGAAAAATTTCAAAGAGTGTAAAAGATCTTTGAGAGCTCCTTCTTCCCTTGCAAGCTAACTTTGTGTTATTGTATCATCTTTGAACTATATCTATACACTATACAGACCCTTAGAGCTTAAGCTTGGAGCTTTGGTTGAGACTTGAAAACCATAATTCAAACTTGAGAGTGCCTTAGGATCAAGTTTGGATTACAACAAAAGCTTTCTCTCTTCAAGAGGTATAAGCTTGCCACCCTCTTCCTTGCTTTCATTTCAATCTTTTTCTATCTTTTTCTTGTGTTTTCATACTATTTTGGATCCATTCCAAGTGTTGAAACTTGGAGTTAAAGAGCTACCAAAGGTGGAGGGGCTTATCACCCTTTCTTGAACCTTCTCTCCTAGCTCATACCCTTTGTTTTCCCACTCTTTTCTTTGATTTACATACTAATTTTCAGAGTTTGAAAAGGCTGAAAAACATGGTTTAGAAGTCCCAAAAGTGGAGAGGTTAGCCATCCCTCCTTAGTTTTGCTTACTAGCTTTGTATCTTCTAGTTTTTTGGCTATCTTTTGTGCTCTCTTAAACATGATTTGGGCACTGTTTTTACATTTTAGGGGCTTTTAATTCTTATAAATAGTTTATGCTTTGAATACCATGCTTTTTGTGTTGTAAGTCCTCATGGCTTCAGTTGTTTAGGCCTTAGACATCGAGTCATTTGAGTTGATAGCTTTATTTACGTAGTTTTGTTGTAAAGAGTCTCACTTTTGTAATAATCAACTTTGCAAAATCATCTCTGCAGCCTCCCTCATTTCTTGGTTTTCTTTGTTTGAGAGTCATTTCAAACGAGTGTTATTTAAGGCATGCGAAAGAGACCCTTCCATACTTAATGGTTTAATCTCTTCGGAGATTCATTACCAAGGCATTACATCTCTTTCATATCAAGAACAACTTCTTGTTTGACACTTCCCTCCATTTAATGGACTTACTTCTCATTTTTGGACTAAATGATTAAATCAATGGAAAGGTAAGTTAAAAAAAGGTCAATAAAATCAGCTTAAAATCGATTAAACCGACATATAGAAGATTAATAAAATTCGTTGGATTCGGTCGGACGTTATACCAAAGACATCGCTTCTAGAGTCATCACATACTAATTTGTGATGTTTGATGATTCTTGAAGTGTGTTTACCTCCCTTCTTGAACTAACTTCATGATAAGAGGGAGGGGTGGTGTGTCTCTCATTGCATTCATTAATTTTTTTTCCTATCATGTTTGGAACCATCAAGCAATCAACTTGCGCCTATTGATGGTTTGGGAGCCAAACCCATTCAGAAAGGACAAACATGGCTTAGAAATACTCTGTCCGCATTGTTTTCACATCAAAGCACCAAAACATTTTTCTGCAACAAAATAAGGCAGGGTCAGATTTGTTTGGGCCCGGTCAAGTCTCATTGGGGGTCGGCCGGGCTCCAATGTATGGTACACAAAGTAGTTTTGAGAAATACCGAGTAGTGGCTGAAGGTGAACACTAGGCAGTTTCCCAGCAAGGCAAACAGAGCAGTTTGTGAGGAACATTGTGCGCAATCATTGGTTTATTTCTTAGATTATTGTAATATTATTGTTGTAATAATTAGATAGTCCTTCATTCATTATTCATTTGGGTTTGTAATAGTTAGTTTAATTCAGACACTTGGACATTTGAACCTTTCTGCGAGAGGGCAAATATGTAATAATGTATGTATGTTTTCCAATCCCCATTTCTTTCTCCCTTTTATTTACTTGCTTCTAATGGTAGCATCATATTTTAATTAGCATTGTCCATGACTCATATCCATTCATTTTGCATGCATAAGATTTCAGCTTATCATACTAACCAATGTCAATTTCAAATTCTTTACTTGAATACGTGCTCTCTTGCATGCCTTGAATTGACTTACATGCCATACTAGTAGCTGAGCCTAATATTTGCATATTGCATGTATTGCATTAGCCATTTGCATCGTTAGGATCACACATTTTTCTAACTATTTTTATTTGGCTTGCTTCGGTTGAGTACTAGGTGAGCATTTTCGCTTTAGCATATTGCATGCGTGCGAATGTTACCATGTTAAACATGTTTACCATGAGGCTAAGTGCTTAGTTGATATACCTGTTTTAAATGCCTGTGGATGGAGGCTTTTTGATCAAGTTGGGATGATTTTGATTAATGCACATATGAGATCATCTTTTTTAAATGGTACATATTCAAACACTTTTCAAAACAAACATGAAATCAAAGCGTTCCAACTTTTGTGAATTAGTCTATACTTGTGTGTATCACATAGTAAAGATAGCATAATAAATCGGAATAAGAGCATATAATGTGTATAAAAAATTACATCATGATTAGTAGAGGCCGATCTTTAATCGGGTGAGTGGGTTGCTCAAATCATGACCTTCCCATCTCATACCTAAGTGTAGCTCGGCTTTTTCACGCCCCCTTTCGGAAACTCGGAAGAAAGCTCCACAGCTTGGACTCCCACGGTTCTGAATCTAATCTCACAAGTGTAATGTGAAATTGATAAACACCAAAGAGTTCAAATCCGGCAAATCATTTTGAAAAATTGATTTTGAATAAAAAAGTGCCAAAATTGGACAGTTTTTCCAGATTCAGAGTCGCCATCTAAATATTTTATTCTAGAGAAATTTAGGAAATCCATGACTCGTGCCAAAAGTCACGTGTCTGTCATCACCAAAGTTGCTTCGGCTCGGGAACTTATGTACTAGAGGGGAAGGTCATGGATTGAGCACCCCACTCGGCCGATCAAAGATCGGCCTCTACTAATCATGATATGATTTTTATGCACATTATATGCTCTTGTTCTGGTTATTAAGCTAGCATTACTATGTGATGCGCGCATATAAGTATAAACTAAAATTGCAAGAGTTGGAACAATTCAATTCATGTTTGTTTGTGAAAAGGGTTTGAATTTGCCACCTCAAGTGGGCTTAAAGTTTGCGAATTTGCCACTTAACAAAGTGGGCTTAAAGCTGTGAATTTGCCACTAGACATAGTAGGCTTAAACGTACATTCATTGAATTGTTCCAATTCAAGAAACAAGCCTTCATCTACAGGCATTCAAGTAGTTTAGCAAGTAAGCATTTAGCCTCATGGCAAGCATGCCAGTCATGGCAATCACTCACACTTATGCAAGTATGCTAAAGCATTAAAAACTCACCTAGTACTCCAAGCCAAGATAAAACAAAAGAGTTATAAAAATGCATGATTCCTAACTATACAAGATGACTAATGCAACACATGCAATATGCAATTAATAGGCTCGGCTACTAAACATGGCATATGAAACAATTTGATAACATGCATTTAAACACGTATTCAACAAGGTATTGAAATGGCAATGTAGTTTGAATGATGCGCTGAGCCTTGGTGCATGCAATACAAGATGAATAGATGCAAGCATAAGGTATGTTAATTGAAACATGTCCCTAATCTAACCATCAAAAGCAGTTAAACAAAAGGGAGAAAGATGTGGGGTTGGAAGACATACACATTATTACATTATGCTCTCACGAAGGAGAGTCTGAATGAATAAAGCTAAGCTAACTAAGCTAAGCTAATTAGGCTAATTAAGCTAAGCTAATTAAACTAACTATTACAAACCAAATGAAATAAATAGCTAAACTAATTAACTAATTATTACAACACTTTGAATTAACTAACAAGCAAGCTAATTAAATTAAATTGCAACACAAATGCAAGTAATTAAAGTATTTAACTACTTTGCCACTACTCTGCCTTGGGAAATGGAAGATGTGCATGCGCATGCTCGGATATCACCCGAAAAGACCCTCATTTTGCTCCCGAAAGCCTCTATTTGTAGAGTTGAACATTTCCAGAACCATTTTGCTCCACCTTACCAACATTCTGTTGAGGTTTGCATCAGTGGCCAGCCGGCCATTGGTAAAGATTGCTGGCCACCTGCCAGCCATGGAAGTGGCCTGCCAGCCATCAATGGTGCTTTGCCGGCCACCTGTTGGCCATGGATAATGGCCTGCTGACCACTGATGCACTGGTTCATCTTGCTGCAACAGAGGACAAATAGAGCAGAAACAAGGAATTCTCACAGATTGTTTGCACAACTCATCTCTCATTTTCATGAACAAATCCAAGGAGTGATGAACTTAAGCCACAAACCACCAATTCAAGCAATTTCATTGCATGATGGCTTGTGATTTAAGATGTGCAAGCTCAATAAATGCAACACAAGACACACAAAAGCCATCACCCTATCGTGCATGATCAAGGGTAATGAAGACCTAGGAAACTTGAGACATTTCATCACTTTGAGTATGAAATGTCCCAATTTTCCTTGTGTCTAATCAACGTCCAATTGAACACACAAGTTATTATCTTGCTCACTTTTAGTCCCAAGTTTTAGTTACTCCTTTTACTTTACCAACCATTCCTTAATCCAATTAAGTCCAAAAGGTGAATTAAAGTCCTCTAATGGAAAGAAAAGCTCAAGACACAAGTTACTTTGGGTATGAAAGAAGCATCATACTGTTGGTAATGAACCTCCCAAGAGATTAAACCATTAAGTATGAAACCTCAATTTCACACTTAGGCAAACAAGTGACTTGAACCCACTTTCAAAGCAAAATTAAAAGCCAAGAAAGGAGGGATGTTGCAGAGATTATACTTGCTGAAATTAAGTATAAAAAGTCCAAAATAAGTGCTATCAACTCAAACAAGCGGTGTCTAATGGCCTAAAACACCAAACTTGTGAGGACTCAAATGACTTAACCAACCCAAAAGAGAGTTAAAACAGTTTAAATTAGAGGCTAAAACATGCTAGAACTAGCCACAACAAGCCAGAAAAATAAGCTAACACATGGCACCAACTAGGCTAGCAGACAAGACACAAGGAGGGGAGGCTAACCCTTCTAAATTTGGACTTCAAGACATGATTTTCACCCCTGAAAAAACTCTGAAATTTAGCGTTTAAAATCTTGGAAAAAGATGGTTTGAAAGTGGGACACACAAGTGGAAAAGCCTTACAAACAAGGTACAAAGAAGAGTGAACCACCCCCTACCTTAAAATGGATTCTAACCACAAATTTTAGCCCACTTTGATAGAGTTTTTATAGCCCAAAAACAACTCAAAAGAGTGGGAAAAAGATAGGAAAACAAGTATGCAAAGTAAGCTAACAAAGCAAATATTATACCTCTTGAAGAGGAGTGATCCTAGGCAACAATTCAAGCCAAAACCAACTTCTAGAACTCCAAGATGGCCTCAAGGAACCTCAGCCCAAAGGTGATCAACTTTGGTTAAGGATGTATAGGCAAGAATGTAGTGTAAGTAGGCAAAAGTGTAGAGAATTTGTAGAGAGAGTAAAATTTTGAGTCTAAAATTTTCTAACCCTGATACAAGGAAGAGAGGGTCTCTATATATAGAAAACATGAAATCTATACAAGGAGATCTAGCTCTCCATGTGTGGACAAATGCAAGCATCTGCGCAACCAGCTAGCGTAGCTGGCATAAAATATCTGTAGAAAACACTAGTGGCCGGCTAGCCATCATTGGTGGCTGGCAAGGCACATCAATGGCCGACAGACCAAAAATGATGGCAGACAGCCTCTAGGGATAGCCGGCAGGCCACCAGAGGTTGCAGGCTAGAAAGATAAAGGCCTGGTCCAAAAATGAGACAAAATGGATGCAAGGTTTGAAAGGCTCAAAGTTGTGGCGTTCCACTGAGGACTTCGAGTACTTGCTAAGCAAATAGACTCATCTTCGGGTGTACTTACAAGGACATCCAACTCGTAAGGGCTGTAAAAAATGGGGTGTCTATAGTTGCCCCTCTTTGACAAAACTCGGAGTCATGAAATGACGTGAGTGAATGTCAAAGCCTAGAGACGACTCATTTTGACAAGGCCATAAGACTTGGACAAACAATTAAGACAGAAAACAAATGGTTACACCCGCAGGCTGCCTATGTTTCCCTTTGCAAAGAATCAAACCAGCATAGTTCTGGGGCAGTGCAAATGATATGCATGGTGCAAGAACATAACTTATGATCATGCAATGAGGTTGTGCAATGAAACATTTAAATGCAAATGCTATGCAAAGAAAATGCCACATTTAAACAAACTGAAACAAGTTACAACAATTCCAATCAAGAAAAGAAGTAATTAAATAAACACGCCACACGTGGAAATCAAGAGCTAAACCACATTTCATGCAAAAAGGACGTGAGAAAACTATGCAAACTTAACTATACGTGTGTAAGAAAGGCGAAGGGCAACATAAGCATCGAGCACACCCGAGGTCTCAACCGAGATCTTAATGCGTTGCATGTGAGAGGAGGAAAGTGGTGGTGTGAACACCAGGCACACCCGAATGTTTTTAACTAATTAAAAATGCTAACGCGTCTCACGTGAGAGGAGGAAGAGTGGTGTGAACACCGGGTGCACCCAAATGTTTTTAACTGAAGCAAACAATCCTAACGTGTTGCACGTGAGAGGAGGAAGGGTGGTGTGAACACTGAGCACACCCGAATGTTTTTAATCGAAGGGAACAATCCTAACGCATTGCACGCGAGAGGAGAAAGGGTGGTGTGAACACCCGGTGCATTCGAATGTTTTTAACCAAAGGGTGGTGTGAACACCTAGAGCACCCGAATGTTTTTAACCAAGAATGATTGTGTGAACACCGGGCGCACCTGAATATCTTTAACCGAGAAGGATGGTGTGAACACCGGGTGCACCCAAATGTTTTAACCGAGAACGATGGTGTGAACACCGGACGCACCCGAATGTTTTTAATCGAGAAGGATGGTGTGAACACCAGGCGCACCTGAATATTTTTTACTGAGGGGTAAAAGGATGCGATCCAAATATGGCATGAATGATTTTAACGGAACTCCTCTGAATGAACTGTACATACAATATCGTGCATGCATAAGAAAGAAACTTACAAGTGTGACACGGTAAGAACGCATGTTCTATGCAAAACAAACAACCGGGGTACAATGGCATATGGCATGTTCTATGTGAGACAAACAATCAAGATATAATGTTAATGGCATAAACAAAACAGAAGCATATTCTATGCATGAAACAAAACAGAAGCATATTCTACAAATAATTCAAGAGCGAATGCATATTCTATGCATGAAACGAGAGCAGGAGCATATTCTATGCGTGAAACATAAGCGAGAGCATATTCTATGCAACAACGTGAAATGCATGGACAAAAGCATAATTTTATAAACAACTTCCAAATTACCTTTCAGAAGAGTTATAATATGTTTAAAGGATACACCTCGTTTATGTTGACAAGTGACGAACATTGCGCACCAAAAACATAGTTTTGAGCTTTTGTAGAGACAATCTGAACCAAACAGTGAACCATCCCTACACTCTTGCGAACCAAGGACACAAAATATCATCAAGAACCCAAAGGAAGCTATCGGCCATCTGCCGACCATAAGAGGAGGCCGCCGGCCAGGTGCCGGCCACTGGTGAGCGTTGTCGGCCACCAACAAGCTTTGCCGGCCACCTGCAGGCCAATGATGGCAGCTCAGGGGCAATTATGACTTTTCAGCTTGGGTCTTTAAATATGAGCCACTAGCGCTCATTTCCTCACTTCTCTAGGGTTGAAATCTTCGTCCCTCTCTCTCTAGGCACTCATTCTCTCTAGATTTGCGCTTTCTACGCGTTTTCCAACGCCCCATGCGAAGTTGATTCGTTAAACCCTCTTTGTTCTCTTCACTTTGAACCGATTGAAATTTGATTTCGGTGCTTCTTTCCTCATTTCCACCATTCTAGGTTTGTTTCCCTTGAGTTTCTCTCGAGTTCGATGCACTTTTCCTGGCTTTGACTTTTTCTTTCATTTTCTCTCTCCTAGGGTTGACTTTTTTTGAATTTACCATTTTTCTTCATTTTTCTTCACCTTTTACCCATTTCACACCCATTTTCCAGATGGAGGATGAGGTTCCTCACAACGGAGCTCCTCCAGAGGCTCTCCTAGTAGTTCCACCTATTACCGAGGTAGCAAAGCCAGTAGCTAATCTTGAAGCAGAACTAAGGGCAGAGTTCGAGCCAGAGGGCGAGCCGGAGCCGCTACCGCTGAGGGTACGGCATTTCGATCCTAAGAGATATCATCCTCAGACACATATCTTTCTTGCCTCCAGAGGCCTCAGACGCTTTACTTAGTTTGCTCGCGGCGCACCGGAGGACCTTTTGCCGAGGGAGCCAACTTCCCACCTGTCAGCCATTACCGTTGAGGTATGAACTCTATTTTCATGCGTTTCTACCTTTCTTTACTTGCATTTCCTGCACTGCCTTTTATCTGATTGCATTTCATGCACTGCCTTTATCTGACTGTTCTTTATCTTTTGCATCTGTTTTCTACCACAGGGCGAGGGTCATGCCTTTCGAGGGTACGGTGCTACGATCGCCCGAGATTGGTTTGACAATCTCCCCGCTAGAGTTTGTGACATCATAGAGGAGGTCGGATTTGGCTTATTTTGCTCCAGCCTAATGCGAGTCACCGCGAGCCGTCCTTTCTTGGGAGCACTCGTGGAGAGGTAGTGGGACACGACCAACTTGTTCCACTTTTCCACCATAGGAGAGATGATGATGACTCTCTATGACTTTGCCATGATCACTAGCTTAGAGGTAGGGGATGATCCGATCCCTCTTGATACAGATATGGAGGAGTGGGAGGTAGCCTGGTTCGAGCTGCTAGGAGCACATCCACCTATATACTGGACGGGCATGGTCAGATACACCTGGTTTGCCAAGCGATTCAGTGGGAGTGAGCCCGAGACAGTGGAGGAGACAGAGCAGTATGATAGGGGCTTCATGATGTTCGTCTTTGGTACCACCTTGTTTTCAAACAGGTGGAACACCGTAGGTCTATATCTGCTGAGTGCCCTGGTGACCCTTCCTTCACTTCTACGATTGGGGCGGAGTTGGCCTCGCCACTTTATACGGATACATGAGCTCAACCTCCCGTCTGAGAGGAGATTTGATCGGAGGCTATTGGAGAACCTGGGAGGTATATATCTTAGTTCCCTCTTCTAGCACTTTACATTTTCTGCTTTACATTTCTATTCTACATTTATGCAAAGCCTGTGCTTTCTGCTTTGCACTTTCGGCATTTGCTCATACATTATGCTTTTTGCTTTGCATGTTCTGCATCTGCTCACATATTATGCTTTATGTTTTGCACTTTCTGCATCTGCTCATACTGTATTGATCACATATCACTACATTTTCTCCGCAGCTATGGGTCTATGCATACTTTCCGACTCTCGCTTTAGAGCCTATAGAGGAGCTTCCCCTAATAGTCCCCTACTCACGGAGGTATGATGGCCGGCTTCAGCGTAGGACCCGCAAGCCCTTCACATTCTTCTGGCACTACTTCGATACCGTTGCTGCTCATGAGGTAACCCGAAACACAGTCATTTTTGCTTTATCACTGTTTTGATTCATATTTAGCAACAGACAAGAACTAATCATCTGTACAACCTCCATTTGCAGATTATGTGACAGCCATGGGCCATGATGCCAGTGGGGGTCCGAGACCAGTATGCCAAGGCTTGGGCCACCTCCTGCTACCACATTCTACTCAAGGGCCTAGTCTGCTGGGCCTGGTTCTTGGGGGAGCGCTTCATACGCTAGATTGTGGGGCTGCCCGGCCTGATCATCCTGATGGCTCCGCCAGAGTCCATGTGATCTACAGATGGCCTATCTGTTGAGGAGGTCATCCATTTTATGGTGGGCTTGGATGCCGACTACTTCTGAGTAGAGGGAGATTACACAGCTTTCATCCAGACGCATCTGATGCCACCTCTGACCGGTACTCATGGAGATGCGGAGATGAGAGCTCTTGCTGTGAGAGAGAGACGTAGAGTGACCCGGGAGAGCAAGGTCCGCATTAGAGGGGCTTCCCGAGCGAGACAGAGGACTGATTGGCCAGAGTTTCCAACTGCACTGACTTGTTGGTTGCATATTGTGGAGCCTTACCAGGTCCTGACTGAGCCTGCGACGGCTGGTCATGAGCTTGTCGGGGTTCGAGGCCTGACTTAGGTACAGACTACTCTTTACCACTTGTACTCCACATTTCATTTCAGATATGTTCATTTGCAAATACTATTCGTTCAAACTGCATTTACAAGCATCCATCGAGCATACATGAGGCGTTCTTGAGCTGATAGCCTCTTTGATGGGGATGGTACAAAGAAGAGAGGTGCTGCTCAGCCTCTACGGTATTCAGGTAACTTCTTTAGTTTACACTCTAGGCATCAAATTTCCATTGACACACTGACACTGACATTTTAACTGAAAGACTTTCCAAACTGCACTGATACACTACATCTGACACACTACACTCACACACTGTATCTTACTTCTACATACACTCATTCTACACACTATGCTTCTTCAGTTTACACTCCAGGCATCAAATTTCCACTGACACACTAACACTAACATTTCAACTGAAAGACTTTCCAAACTGCACTGATACACTGCATCTGACACACTACACTCCCACACTGTATCTGACTTCTATATATACTCATTCTACACACTGTGCTTGCATCTGATACATATACTGCAACTGATATGTGACAACTATCTTTTCAGATCCCACCCATGCCGGTAGCACCAGTGACATTGCAAGACTGTGATACCTCCTCTGGTAGTAGGGAGGAGAGAAAGACGAGCTCCAACACGCGGCTGAGGTAGAGCTACGGGCACCCAAGACAAGAGCGGCCCTTTAGAGCCCATTCTGAGTGATAATGATACTGAGACGAGTGGCTCTGAGGAGGAAGCGAGTCAACATTCGGAGTCATCAGAGAGCGGAGATGACGCTGGCTCGGGTTCTGAGAGCGGAGGCGACGATGCTGAGGAGGGCTCTAGAGCAAAGAGCAGAGATGGCACCAGCTCAGGTTGTGGTTCAGATTCAGATAGCGGCGTTGATGAAGATAGTGACCCAGAGTCCTCTCCTCTGAGGAAGAGGACGAAGAGGGCTTCTCGAGCCTGAGGTGACCAGTGCTGATTTTTGTATTTTTGCTTAGTTTCTTTTCTGTTAGTAGCATTAACACATTTGTATAGCTTTAGACAGGTTTATTTGCTTTAAAAAAACTTGTACTCTGCTGTTGTAAAAAAAAAAAAAAAAAACCATGATCGGAATGAAAACCAGTTTTTATGAAAAAGTGCTGTATTTTGCATCATGAGCACCGTACTTGCATGAACATGAGATCGAATTGGCCAAGATAACACTCTTGATTGAAACCTTAATCAGGTAATGAACCGACCAATAACCAAAATGTGAAACACAGCATACAAACTCGATAAACAACACAGTAACAACTTGATAAACAAAATGACAACAACTCGATAAACAAAACAACATACAACTCAATAAGCAAAACAATGCAACAACAACTGAAATACAAAATAACAAACTTGCTAAAGCCAAAAAGACTTAAAACAAGACCTTAAAACAGACTGAGAGCAGAACAAAACACATGCTTCCAGTACTGTTCAGAACTAAAGTGGACAGCAGGTCAAAGTGAGAGACTGCCAGCCACAAATAGGGGTTGCCGGCCTCATGCCGGCTATGAGAGGTGACCTGCCAGCCATCAATGCCTCTTGTCGGCCATCAATGCAGCTTGCCGGCTACCTACAGGCCACCTGTCGGCCATTAGTGTGAAGGACATCCAAATTGTTGACACCTTGCTTCCACTCACTACTTTATCTTCTACAAAAGGTTGAGCTTCATGATTTCTTCATTTCAGCTGCAAATTCTTCACAAATGGAGCCATTTTTTTGCCAAAAAACTCTCGAATTGGATTGCGACTTTAGACGGCTCAGAAAAGGTGAATTTTTAGGATTTCGGCATAAATTCACTTTTCCCGTTGAGTCGTTCTCTGCTTTGTTCTCCGTTTCTTCATGCCGCGACTAGATGCTGGAACCCGATTACACACGTCTTTAGCTTCGGGGGACAAGAGATATGCCCAACAATAGAAGAATTGGAAGTGCTAATGAAATCTTGGCGCGATGAGGAAATCATACCTCAACCCCGTTTCAGCCACATCCAAGCTTTGGAACGGATGTGTATGCTCACTCTTCATGAGGCTCGATCTTTGGTTCACAACAGAGAGTTGGAAATTCACAGTCTGATTCATCGATTTTCTAATGTCGGTGACCGAGGTGACCTTCTTTGGTGGGGTTTTCGGCAACATGCCCTTTGCTTATATATGCTGGCTCATTTCCTTCCTGCCCCTAGTTTCGGAGGGTCTAGCATTCGGCTAATTGAAGTGGCCCACGGTGTAAAAGAGGGCAAGAGTTGCATTGGCTTGGTGCTAGCCGAGACTTTGATGGACTTAGACACCTTCCATCGGCGAGAGACTACCAAATTCGCAGGGAGTCCACTACTTCTTCTGGTAATGTTCCCACCCTTTCTCATATGTGTTTCTCATATCTCTTGGCATTCATGCTCTATTTTTCTTTCAAAGCCCTTTTCTCACTTTTCTCTCAACATACATCTCTCTTTTCTTTCATCCCTCCCCAAGTGTGGCTTATAGATAAGCTGAAGGTAGTGGATTCTTTCCCTGAGTACTCAGCTCGAGGATATTTCTTCCGCCAACAGCCAGTGGATTTCCTGAACGAGGGATGGTTGTGCCATTGGATGTGTAACAGGTCTGTTGTTGACATTGCTTAGTGTTGGCCCTAGCTTAATCTGACCAAAATGAGCTACATCATGACTCGGCAACCCGGCATACAGCTCATT
The DNA here is from genome assembly GCA_025200525.1 of Camellia lanceoleosa. Classification (NCBI taxonomy): domain Eukaryota; kingdom Viridiplantae; phylum Streptophyta; class Magnoliopsida; order Ericales; family Theaceae; genus Camellia; species Camellia lanceoleosa. Next base: position 171,812,399 of record CM045763.1, read on the forward strand.
GGCCTGACACATTGTGTATTCTACTTTCCATTTCAGTTCAAGAGTCAGTTTGGACATGATTAAACTTGCCCAGAGGAGGGGCTGTAGTACTCAGCTTCATTCTCCATCCATGGTTCACATTTGGCTAGGTACCTCATTGCTTGGAGGACGAGAGACCTTCTGGCTCCTGCCCTTAGTTTCAGTTGCGCCCTTTCTGGCGAGTGCCTGGCTCGGCTCGAGGATGAGGCACAAATCAGGCCCACTTTAGCATCAGAAGCTTCCACAAGCACGAGTGGGGGACACAGGAACACCTGACTCATCTAATGCCCCTAGTTTATTGCTTGATCTTATTTTTCAAGTTTTTGCAATGTAATAATAATAAAAAAAAAAGTAAATTTGATTTGTATCGAAAGTTAGAGAACTTTGAATTGAAATAAATGAAATTAGGGTTATGAGCACTGAAAATTTTCCTTTTGGTTAAAAAATGGTCTAAGTTGTAAAAGATAAAATTTGAATAAAATCAACTTTTATCAAAAATTTTCAAAACCATTTTCGATAAGGATCACCACTTGACACACATGGAATCAATCCTTAAGATGTACAACCCCGAATCCAAGGATCACCAATTGCCCATTGACTGAATAACACTGCTTAACACTGTAATCAGCTCTTCTCTCAAAGTAAAGATCACAACTAAACTTTCAGGTAAAGAACAAACAAAGATGACCTGGTTAGACACATGGATAGGACAGTTGATTTGGAGGTGTTTATGGCCGAACTTCAGGATGAAGTTGCCTACGTATCCCGAAGATGGGAATCAGGCCTTACGCAGTTCGGTTTGGGTTCACTTGAGTATTAACTCTCCTTTTACGATCTAACTTTTGCCAAGGCTGCCCTTTAGTGTTTTCAACCTTGCAAGCTTAATTTTTTATTTCCAATTTTTTTCTGCTCTAACTTTTGCCTAGGTCATCCTTCCGAGTTTTCAGCCTAGCGAGCCTCTCAGGGATAGTATTTCTTCAACTTGTCCATGTTGATTGGTTGGGAAAATTCTAGGCCATCCAAGTTCATGAGAATAACAGCTCCACCCAACCAGATAGTTTTGATGATGTAAGGATCAGTCCAATTGGGTCTGAACTTGCCCCTAAGGTCATGGATGGCAACTCGGTTGTCTTTTAGCACCAAATCCCCCTCTTTGAGATTCTAGAACTTAACCTTCTTGTTAAAAGCCCTAGAAATCCTACATTGATAACCTTGAACATGGTACAATGCTTTCAGCCTTCTTTTATCAAACAACATCAGTTCTTTGAACCTGTTCTGCTGCCAGTCCACCTCTGCTATCTGACACTCAGCCATAACTCGTAGCGACAGAACTTCTATTTTGATTGGTAGAATAGCTTCCGTCCCATAGACAAGAGAGTAAGGAGTTGCCCCTATAGACGTTCGGATTGAAGTTTTGTAGCCCCAAAGTGCGAATGGCAATTTGTCTGGCCAGTCCCTGTAGGTCTCAACCATTTTTTGCAAAATATGCTTGATGTTCTTGTTGGCAGCCTCAACAGCTCCGTTGGTTTGCGGCCGGTATGTAGATGACTTATGAAAAGCCACGTTGTATTTCTCCAACAAGTCGATCACTTCTTTCTTGAAATGGGAGCCATTATCTGAAATGATCTCGTTTGGGACTCCATATCGGCAAATGATGTTGTTTCGGATTAACTTAGCCACATGCGCTACTTTCAACACTGCATAGGACTGAGCTTCCACCCACTTTGTGAAGTAATCAATTGCCACCAAAATGTATTCATGCCTATTTGACCTTTTCGATGTGACTACGCCGATGATGTTGATTCCCCAGACTGAGAATGGCCATCGTGAAGTCATCTTGTACAACTTTAACGGCGGGATGTTCATGTGATTGGCATGAATTTGGCATTTGTGGCATCGCCGAACAAAACCAATACAATCCTCCTCCATAGTAGACTAGTAGTAACCTTGCCTGAGAATCTTTCAGGCTAACATTACTCCATTCATGTACGCTTCGCATTCTCCTCCATGGATGGCCTCTGTTAGGCGCTTTGATTCCTCTACTTCGACACACAACTTGTGCATTCCCAGATGACCCTTCTTGTACAGTTTACCTCTGTAGATGATAAATTGAACGGCCATCTGCCGTATTGCCCTCTTATCTTTGGCATTTGCCCTTGGTGGATAAACCACCTTTTCCAAGAAGTTTCAAATATCATAGAACCAAGGGTTTTGATCTTGTGCTTCATCTATTGCGGTGATAGTCTCGTAGGTCGGCGTATACCTCTACTCAATGATGATCGGACGCATCCGGACTCCAAGCGGGATGTCTGTCATAGAAGATAGAGTTGATAAGGCGTCAGCGAACCTATTGTTCTCTCTTAGTAGATACGTGAAAGTTAGTTTTTCAAACCTAGGAATCAGAACGTCTAGGGTTTGGTGATAAATCTTTATCTTTTCTTCTTTGACCTTCCAGTCTCCTTTTGCTTGAGACACAACTAGGTTCGAATCCTCGATGACGTCCAACCTTTTTGCCCTTAGTTCTAGGGCGGCTTCCAAACCAGCGATACACGCCTCATACTCTGCTTCGTTATTGGATACCTTGAATCGGAGTTTGAAGGCTAAAGGTATATGATAGTTATCGAATGTTATTAGCAAAACACCTATCCCATAACCATACTGATTAGACGCTCTGTCAAAGTACATTGTCCAAGTCTTTTCCTCGACTTGCAGAATAGCTTTATCTGAGAACAGGTATTCTACCGCTTCATCCCCTTTTACTAGGTGATCTGCTAGGAACTCGGCTACTACTCTCCCCTTGACCAACTTGCAAGTAACATACTTCAGATCAAACTCGGAGAGAAGAAGCAACCAACAAGCTAGCCTATTCATAAGCGCTGGTTTCTCAAAGAGATATTTGATGGGATCTAATCTCAAAACCAGAATTACAAAGTGAGCTAACAAGTAGTGCTTCAACTTCCTGGTAGCCCATACCAAGGCTAAGCAAGCTTTCACCAATGGGGTGTAACGGGTCTCGTAATCCAGTATTTTCTTACTTAAATAATAGATGGCTTTCTCCACCCTATCCTCAGATTCCTGAGCGAGCATGCATCCCATCGTTGTGTCTGTTACTGATAGATACAAAATCAAATGCTTCCCTAGCTCTGGCGGTGACAACATAGGTAGATTTTGAAGGTACTGCTTGATCTGCTCAAAAGCGAATTGACATCGATCATCCCATCGAAATTTCTTTCCTTTCTTTAGGAGACCAAATAATGGTTCACCAGTCAAGATTAATTTTGAAATACACCATCTTATGAATTGCACTTTACCTAGAAAGCCTCGCATCTCATTTTCAGTCCTTGGTGGTGGCATTTCTAGGATAGCCTTGATTTTGGAAGGACCTACCTCGATGCCCCTCTGTGTGATCAAGAAACCTAGCATTTTTCTTGCTGTTACACCAAAAATACACTTCTGCGGATTCAACCTCAGTCTATATTCTCTAATTCGTTAAAAGAATTTCTTCAAGGAGGTGTAGTGGCCCTCTCTTCCCTTGGACTTGACAATTATGTCGTCCACGTACACCTCAACCTCTTTATGGATCATATCATGCAAAATTGTGGTTGTACCCCTTTGATAGATAGCCCCAGTATTCTTCAATCCAAACGGCATCACCCGATAGCAGTAGGTTCCCCATGGTGAAGTGAAAGCAATTTTCTCTCTGTCTTCAAGCGGCATCAGAATCTGGTTATACCCGGAAAATCCATCCATGAAGGAGAGCAATGGATGACCCGTGGTGAAGTCCACCAATTCATCGATATACGGCAATGGAAAGTCATCCTTCGGACTGGCTCTATTCAGATCCCTAAAGTCAACACAGACTCTAATTCTACCATCTTTCTTCGGGACTGGAACAATGTTGGCTAACCAAGTTGGATACTCAGATACTAGCAAGAACCCTGTCTCTATCTGCTTGGTGATCTCCTCCTTAATCTTCAATGCCCAATTCGGATGTATTCTCAGCAGCTTCTGTTTGATGGGTCGGTCCTCAAGGTCGAGAGGGATCCGATGCTGTACAATCTCAGGATTGATTCTAGGCATGCCTTTATAGAACCACGTGAAAACATCTTTGAAATCTTTTAATAAAATGACTAAGCGCTCGCGCTCCTCCAAAGACAACGTGGACCCGATCTGGACCAGACGCGGATCCTTCTCAGTACCGATATTAAAAGCAATGATTTTATTAGCAAGCGGTTTTGTAAACCTTTCCTCCTCTTGATTAATCAAAATTTTCAAAACCAGAGGAATTTTTTCCTCTTCGTTTTCATTAAAATTTTAAAAGTCTTGATCAATGCAATAAACAAGCGGCACAGAGAAATACTCAAAATCTGCAGTGGCATTCTCATTCATCAAGTCCAACTCATCCAGTTCTTTGGTTATAATAGACTCAAAATCAAAGGAAAAAGACGACCTGGACAAGACCTTGGCATTCGGGTTATCACCCCCAGGAATATCGGACTCGGACCCAGAAGTGCCAAAATCTGATTCCGACTCCACAAACTCTATGGAATTAGATTCTGGCTCACTACTCGACTCAAAACTACTAGACAGGTAGCCCTCCTCCAGCTACCAAACGAGGGATGGTGCGTCAAATGCATCCAAAGTGCTACTAAAAGGGTTTACACCTGATTGGTCCTCGATCATGGAAATGGTCAGGTTATCCCCCAAGCTCTCTGAGTCGATTGGAGGATCCGAAAGGAGACATGCCAATGCTGCCCTTACTTCAAGTTTGTTCTCGTCTGCAGGTGGGTTCCTATGCTCCAACTTCGGCAGATCGATTACCGCTGTTCTCAGATCCCGTCTTGGAGCTGCAAGTCAAAGAAGATTTCGAAACCGAGAACCCACTGCTTCTCAGAGTTGAACCAGGGTTTGGGGAAACTGCAAAATGGGAAGTCTTCTCTCTCCTGAACAAAATGACTGTGGAGAAGTGGTTTGAAAATACTCTTCTGATCCTGGGGAGCGCTCGAGATCCGCTGATAGTCACCTGAAATGGGATAAACACTCCGGTCGGGGGTGCTGGAATTAGCACTCCGACGGATAAGTCAGTCTCTACATTCAAGAATGCATGTGTTCTAAGTTAAGCATAGTAATTCTCACATACCTTTCTTAGTCTGTTGTTCCTTTATTTATACCTGTTTTTTGGGCCTCATGGCAAGGCCACTTGTCATTCATTATCCTCTTATTTACTCGGCCCCATAGTTCAGTATCTATTCGGCCTATCTATTATATTCGGCATCCTTATCATGCAGGGTAGAGCCGTGTAATATCTATCTTCTAGAGTACGCTTCTGATTATTCCAAATATCCGACTCCCACAATTGCCCTCCAAACACCTCGCTAGCATCAGTTAGTCAGTGTGTTTGGCTAGAAGTCGAAAATTCGGTGGTTATTTCTCTTCCCGATGCATGTCAGAATGCGTACGTGTTTTTTGGTCACTGTAACGCTCTCCCACCCCATTCGTGCTTCTTTCACATTTATTATGATTTGAAACTTAAGTCCCTTCAAAAACATGCTTTTTCGAATATTTGAATCTCTTGGACTGCCAGCCAGTATCTCTTCTTCGACGCATTTTCTGTAACTCCTATCCGTTCTCTCCTTGTCTCCTTTGCCTTTCGTAAGTTTTCTTCTCTTCTCCTTGCAATCCTATTTTTCACTTTTATTTTTGATTTAGAATATCATTGGGTCCTCACTAGAATGGCCAAGCATTTGAAAGACCTCCTTTCCGAGGGTCGAATTTCTAGGTTTCGAAGACATTTTTCTATCCCTGAGGATGTCTATCTTTCTCTGGGAACGGACAATATCCTTGATATGGAGAGGGACGACCAAAATACAATCATCTTCCCTCTCCCATCTATTGCAGAGGGCGGAGTTTGCTTTCCCCTACACCCATTTCTCAGGGCCGTCCTCCGTTATTGGAGTTTGATTCCTTCGCAACCCAATGTGAATTTTTTCTGAATCGTAATGGGAATCGTAGAGTTAAACCGGGGTCTCAGGATCAACCTTGGCATTCCGGCGATTCGGCACTGCTATGCTTTAGCCAAATCCTCCGGTCGGTTCAGGCGCTACTTTCTCAGGGCCAAGGACACCGACCATCACTTGGTAACAATGCTTGCCAGCTCTGGCAAACGAGTTGATGATGTAATGGTCAATGTCCGAGGTAACTGGGAGTTCGGCGAAGGCGAAGATCGCCTAGACCCTATTCCCAGACAAAGGGGTGAGCCAGGTTGCCGTGTAGCTCCTTGTTTGTCGATCTTTCTTTTATGCGGCTTTTTTCTCCAATCCTTACCCTTTGTTCTTGTAGGTAATAAGTTGAAGAGGATTTTGACCTCGGCTGACGATGTAGTCCTTGCGGCAATTAAAACTGCACTAAAGTACTTTGGCCGTCCAAACGTACAGAAGCAAGAAAGGGTTGCCCATATTCTTCTGCGGTACAAGCCTACCTATACTACGTTCTCTGCCGCAGACGACATCCCGATCCCAACAGGCGAACAACATGTTATGGCTCTTGTCTTGCCCAGTTTCAAGACCCTTAGGCAAATTGGTCTCGAAGCTTTTGATTCGGAGCAAGGCTTAGAGCCGGTTATTGAGGTAGATGCCAAATTAATGAGGGAGTTCGCTGCCGAGGCCGAAGAGGTTGACGAAGCTCTAAAATCAACGTTTGAGCCAACCGGTCTTAACCAGCCTAACTCATTGTCCACTTCGGGTCCGGCGGAGTTTTCCTTTGGAGATATTTTTACAAACTTGGGAGACCTTCTCGGCACTTTTTCAGAAGGCATGGCTGGGGAGAATCTCACCCAGATGGCGAGAAAGAGAAATGCCGAGTGAATAGCCGTTCGAAAGAAAGTCGAGGCCGCTCGTTCTAAGCCTACCCTAGTTGAATCTTTTCAACCAGTTACTGGAGAAGAGACGGCGCAAGTTGTTGTGGTCGAGATGGACGGGGCTGAATAGCAAGTTACGAAAGAACGGCTGGTTTCAAAAGTGCGGGGTGAAAAACGTTCCGCTGATGGAGAGGCCGGTTCAAAGGATAGCCCTGCTGACAAACGGCCTCGCTTAAAGGAATCCGACATGGTTGTCCCCTTCGTTGTTCAACCAAAGATCAAAGACACGCCAATCCCCTCTGATGCATCTTCCATGAAGGATCCAACCGTGGCGTTGAGCTTGGCCACCTTGGTTTCGCTATCGGCTGACAAGGCCACCTTTCAAGAAGAGCCGGATTTAGTAGCTCTAGCATTTGCTGCCCAGTCGGCCCTTCTGGCATGTATACGATTTTTTTCTTTTTTGCTCGTTTGGTTTGGTTTGCATACGATGTTGCTTGATGTGGTGATCCGAACTTGTTTTGCAGATGGTTGGAAAGATAGCCGAACTAGGCCGCTGGCAGCGTGATGCCATTGAAAGAATTGGCCGCTTAAAGTTTGAAGCTGAAGGTGAAAGAAGCAGGGCCGAGTTCGAGGCGATGAGGGCCGCAATGGAAAGTGCTTGAGCTGAAGCTGAAAAGGAGAGGGCTCGGACTGCTGACCAGCTCTGATCCGAAGCCGAGGATAGGGCTAACGCGAGCCGAGAGTCGCTCAAGTTAGCCCCAGAGGCGCTTTCCAAGGTAGAGGCCGAATTAGAAGAATTGAAGGCGGACAAGGAAAAGGCCGAGTCTGTAGTTTCTATGGCGCTATAAGCTAGGAAGAGCGCTGCCTTGAAGGAATACGTAGATGAGGTCCCCAAATTCGAGAATCGGGGATTCAAACATGGGTGGCTCAAAGCCCTTGCTGCCGCTGGAGTTACATTGGCCTTGCCAATTCCATACGAGCAAGTGGACGTTGAGCTACTTGAGTCTGATCTCGAGGATTGATCTGGGAGACATTCTAGTTTTATTTGGTATCTTTAATTTCAATGTACGTTTTTGTTTAGTGGATTCAAGGTAATTTTCATGTATAAATTAGTTACTATCCAAGCTCAATTTATTAATGAAAATTTCCTTTCCATTTCATTGTTACTTGTACGCAGTTTTTGATATTAATGAAGGGTTTTGCCTTCCACTACTTTGGATAACAGTGCAATCTTGGCCATTATATTAGCTTAATCTCAATTTATCCGAACAAGTCGATTCTTTGTGCCGAATAGGACTAATAAATCGATTCACAAAGCGGCTACGGCACTCAAGCCGAATAGATTGATGAATCTACCCTTGCCCCAATTGCTTGATGAATCTGCCCTTGCCCCAGCTGCTTCATGAATTTAAAACGCTGACTAGTACAATATTGTTGAGTGTATTCGGGAAGTGGCTGCGGTACTCAAGCCCAATAGATTGATGAATCTGCCTTTGCCCCAGTTGCTTCATGAATTTGAAACGCCAACTAGTACAATATTACTGAGTGTATTCGTGAAGCGGCTGTGGCTGCTTCATGAATTTGCCCTTGCGGAAGTTAAGACTGCCTATATCAGTATTTGATAGGGGCACGACTCAGTCAGCCTCGGGCTGTTGAGGTTTCGATATTAATGAGATTGCCTTGGAGGTGCTGCCCTCGCAGGGAATCAATGAATAAAGGTCCTATTTAAGTGCTCAGTGAGCAACTCAGTCCAGGTCTTTGACGAAGTATAAACAAGTGTGAATGTAGAATAAATTTTTCTTTAACAGCAAAGCGGAAGCAAGGACGCTAGCTGAGCTGGGAGGAGACATGAATCGAAGTGGCGGACCTTCGCGCTCGGAAGGTAGGATTTCGAGGGATCGGGAGAGGCGTCAATCTCCTCGTCGTTGAAGCAAGTCGCCCAGGAGGGACAAGGAGCCATAGGGCAAATCCCCGCATCCCCGTTCTAGAAAGGAGCCCAGTGAGAACCCACGTCCATTGAGTTTTGCAGTCTTTGTGGGGAATAGGCCCATGGCAGAAGCAGACTCGATTGTTTGAGATTCAAGTGTGGCAGTCGAATTTGCTCGACAAATTTTTTCTCCCAAGGTCCAGCAGTCGATGGTAGGTCGACAGGACTTCGAAGTGTTTCGTGAAGGCATTCACGGTGCGGTGAAGGGGCTCTATACCGCCCACAAAATTGGCATGCGTCTTCGTGCTTCCTGCCGAGAAATAGAAAAAAGGGATGAACGCATCCAAAGTTTAGAGGCTCGCCCGGAAGCGGCCGAGCATGAGCTAAGGAAGGTCAAGGCCGTTCAGGCACAACCTGTCGGATAGGCTAACCCAATCGTGGAAAAAAGGGTCACCCAGCGGCTTATCAGTACCGCACTTGTTGACCGCAATACGGTGAGCATGTTCGCGATGGAATCCGTGAAGGGGAGAGCCTATGAAAAAGGCTTCCATGATGGCCAGAAAGTAGGGATACAGATGACCAAGGAGAAGCTCGCCGAGGAAGTTTGTCGATGCGAAAATCATGGATTTACGCATGGTTGGATTAAGGCGCTTCAGGCCGAGGAAGCTCTCCGAGCAGCGGGGGACGATTCGGCATTACCACTCTACCAACGTAACCATTTTTCATTTTCTGCCTTTGAAGTCGAGCAAAGTGATGAGGGCGACGCTGTATAGAAATATTCAATGTAACGTTCGAACGTGGATCGTGTTCATAACTATGTAATTATTGCTTGATTGAATAAAACGTTCTATTTTAAATGTTTCTTTGTGAATTTCATTCGGTACACATGTGTTTGTATGCGTTTCGTTGTATAAACATTGTCCGGCTCGAATCAACTAGGCGCTTTAATTCCGAATGGTTACATGCTGGCCTGTCGTGGGCATTCTTCGCTAAATATATTTTTGGCGTGTCATGCAAGGTCAATTGCGTCAATGAGGTTCTGAATTCGAAAACTTATCTAGCCCAAAGTTGCCATGCATTAGAGGCGCCGAATCCGAAGATAGTCAGCCCATCTATAATTGCTATTTATATAATTAGGCCATTTTAACTCCAAAAACCAAAAGGCCAAAGGTTGGTACATGGAGGGGCTACGGCCAATATCACTCGGCGTCCGTCTTTTGGAATTCAATGCTAACAAAATTGCCTTGAGGCCACTGCAAGGATTTTAGAAATAAATTGCCTTGGACTTTTCGCTCTAGTGACTTCGCTTACTATGCTCAGACTCGATTTAAAACGATTTTGTTGCGTGGGTTTAGATGAGTGTGAATGTTGAATGGAGTTTTTCTTCAGCAGCAGAGGAGAAGCTCGGACTCTGGCTGAGCTTGACATTGCAATGAATCGCAGCAGAGAACCCATTCGCGCGGGAGGTAGGGCGTTGAAAAAATGGGAAAAACGTCATCCTCTAAGTCGTCAAGGCAGATCACCTCGAAGGGAAAAACAGCAAAGGCAAAGCTCTCCGCAATTGCAACTGAGAAATGAGGCCGACGTAGTGTCGTGACCGTTGAGCATTACTACTTTCGTAGGGAATTCCTTTCTTTTCTTGGATCTTGGCCTTGACATTGTCTATGGTGTCAAAGGTCCCCGCTTGAAGGGTGATTGTATCGTCGTTGCAAATCGTGGATCCAAGCGCAGTCAGATCAAAGCATTTCAAGTTGCGGGTGCTCTCTAATCAGTGGGCATTGATTCGAGGTTGTCGCTTGTACCAACGCGACGCTGTATAGACATTATAATGCTTCAAACGCGGATTGTGTTTTTTGTAATTACTGTTATGTTTCATTCTAAAAGTTTATTTCATTCTGAATTTTTGTATGCTGAATTAAGCACCTTATTTTGAATGCTGGAACGTTTTGTCTTGTTCATACGGTTGTACTGGTTCAACCTACATATCCCTACTTCGATGTGTAAATGTTTTCATTCCAGAGGGCGCTCTGAATTCGGAATATTACTTGGCCCTTGGGCGTCGCTCGGTGGCACTATTTGGTCAGCTGAATTTGGAGGCTTTATCGGCCTAAAGACATCGTGCACCAATAGGGCTCCGAATCCGGAGGCTTTATCGGCCCAAAGACGTCATGCACCGATGGGGCTCCGAATCCGGAGACTTGATTTGGCCAATCGTGACCACGAAGGGTGCTCCGAATCCGGAGGCTTTATCGGCCCAAAGACGTCATGCGCAGATAGGGCTCCGAATCCGGAGACTTGATTTGGCCAATCGTAACATCCACGAAGGGCGCTCCGAATCTGGAGGCTTTATCGGCCCAAAGACATCATGCGCCGATGGGGCTCTAAATCCCGAAACTTTATCGGTCAAAGACGTCTTGCGTCGATGGGGTTCCGAATCCGGAGACTTGATTTGGCCAATCGTGACATCCACGAAGGGTGCTCCAAATCCGGAGGCTTTATCGGCCCAAAGACGTCATGCGCCAATGGGGCTCTGAATTCAGAGACTTTATTTGGCCAATCGTGACATCCACGAAGGGTGCTCTGAATTCGGAGGCTTTATCGGCCCAAAGACGTCATGCGGCGATGGGGCTCCGAATCCGGAGGCTTTATCGTCCCAAAGACGTCATGCATCAATGAGGCTCTGAATCCGGAGACTTTATTTGGCCAATCATTATATCCACGAAGGGCGATCTGAATCCAGAGGCTTTATCGGCCCAAAGACGTCATACGCCGATGGGGCTCCGAATCTGGAGACTTTATCGTCCCAAAGACGTCATGCGCTGATAGGGCTCCGAATATGGAGACTTTTTTGGCCAATCATGACATCCAGGAAGGGCGCTCCGAATCCAGAGGCTTTATCGGCCCAAAGACGTCATGCGCTGATGGGGCTCCGAATCCGGAGGGTTTATCATCCCAAAGACGTCATGAGCCAATGGGGCTCTGAATCCGGAGACTTTATTTGGCCAATCGTGACATCCACGAAGGGCGCTCCGAATCCGGAGGCTTTATCGGCCCAAAGACGTCATGTGCCGATGGGGCTCTGAATCCGGAGACTTTATTTGGCCAATCATGACATCCACGAAGGGCGCTCCAAATCCGGAGGCTTTATCGGCCCAAAGACGTCATGCGCTGATGGGGCTCCGAATCCGGAGACTATTTGGAACACTTTTAAACTGGATTGCATAGTGAGTAAACAGGATTCTTTGCATTACAAAAGTGGAAAGTGTACATGATGAGCCATTCAGAACCAATATCATTCCCCACAGGTCGGGTTTGATGATAGAATTTGCGCAAGTGCGTTAGGAGCAGGGCCGCGTGCCTAATTTTCCATTAATCGGCCTCCTATCATCCGGAAATACCTTCAGGGGCAACTTTCCTGGCATGTAACGGTGCAACTGGACGCGTTAAGCATACGTCTTGGAAAGCTGCTACTGGTATCGCCTAGAGCTTCCATGACTTTTCGTCAGGGAGCCATCCGACATCGTTGAGATTGTCACGATTCGACACTCGTGGAGTTGACTGCATCTCCGTTGGTGTCTTTTCAGAAAGGAGATAGCATGTTTGTGCGGATTGCCAGGAACCCCGTGTTTACTCAACGCCGTGTTCGGTCGGGAAGCGTAGTAGCTGATGATAGATGCTTGGCATGGCCTGAATAGTATATAACCAAGTTCGCCCCATGATGAGGTTATACAACAAAGGGAGCTTGACGACCAAGAATTCTACATCCACTGTTTGGGAGCCCGCCCGAACGGGTAACATGATTTTCCTCAACGGGTACTCAGGATTTGCGCTGAAGCCGAATAATGGATAAGGAGCTGGAGACAGGTCTGATTCGTTGAAGCCGAGTTTGATGAAGGTCTCGTAATACATGACCTTCGAAGTGCTCCCCTGGTCTATGAGGACGCGTTCAACGGTAAATCAGTTCACGTGTAGTTCAATGACCAATGGATAAATATGGGGGAGCGTTATACCGATAAGATCAGAATCGTCGAAGGTAATGCTCGGAGCTTCTTGGGGCTATTTCGTTTGCGTGCGTTGCTTTTGGGGGGCTGAATGAATTGCGTGTATGGTATGTGGCGATGAAAGGCTGTATATCATATGTATAACGCCGAGGGGAGGTGACTCCTACTGAAGGGTGACAGTTTTGATTGTGCTCTTCTGGACGTGTTGCTGGAGCCGACCATCTTGCACCTGTTCCTCAAGGTGGTCTTTCAAGGCATAGCAACTGTCCATGTCATGACCGTGATCTTTGTGATATTCACAACGCCTGTCTCACCTTCTCGTGTCAGGAGGTCCCACCACCTTGGACGACCATTTGAAGAATGAAAGATGTTGGATTTTGGACATAATCGAGCTGATTGGCTCTGATAGCTCCGTACATTTCTTGTCGGCGTGCTTTGTGCGCCTGCTATCGACCTGGAGTTGCTTATTTGCTTGGTGTGAGCATTGAACACTGGATCGGTGAGAATCCCGTCTCTTGTCTCGTTTAGCTCGCTGTCATGGTTCAGGGCTCTGAGGTGGTGCTGAACTTATTGGCTAAGCGATTTCGAAAGGGGCCGTTTTGTTGGCCACGTGTCCGGCTTTAACCCTTAAGGAGTCATCTTCTACTTTGTAATATTCCTCTACTTTCTTCATCAACCCCCAAACTATTTTGGGCGGTCTTCTAGTCAATGAACTGCGGAGGGCACTATCTGGGTGTAATCCCATTTTGAAGGCAGTGATGGCCATGGAGTCGTTGCAAGCATCATCAACAAGATTAAAGCATTCCCAATATCGCGCCGAATAAGCTCTTAGTGTTTCTCCTGGCAGGATTTGCATTGCCTAGAGAGAGTTGGCTTGCTTTGGCTGGACTTCGTTGGTGATGAATCTGGCCCTGAAGGATTTCCATAGTTGGTGGAAGGCTTTAATCGAAGCCGGCTCCAATTTATAATACCAGCTGACCGCCAATGGTCCCAAACTGCTGGGAAATATTCGGCACATGAGGGCCTCGTCATCGGCATGCAAAGTCATGGCTTGCATGTAGTGGCGGATGTGGTCGGTGGGATCTGATTTGTCATCGTACAAGGTGAACAACGGTGCTTTGAATTTCTTAGGTAGCGCAGCCTTTGCAATCCGTCGTACGAAGGGATCGTGTTGGTCTTCGTCTGAACTGTTCCTTCTTCACTTGTGTATTGTACGGGGACTTTCTTCAGAAGAATTGGTGGCTTCACGTCATCCCTTCTTCCTGGGCTCTGGGGATAATGAATCAGAGTCGCTATTAGTGTCTTGTCGTGCTCGAGGTTGTCGACCACCTGCCTTCAGAGATCGTTCTGAGTTTAAGCGCGCAGCTTGCTTGGTGTAGACACCCCATTTTTGACCGACCTTAAGACTCAGACGTCATCGATTGAGCGCTCGGTGATGGTGCATGTTGTCCTTATCCCGAGGTTTCGGAGTTCTTGGCTGAGAGCCTTGCCTCCGGGCCTTGGAACCTTTTGTGCTTCGACTCGGTTTGCGGACCAGGTCTTGTCTTCTCTTCCCAAAGGGAGGGAGAGGTCTTGTAGACCATCTCTCCATGGTCGCAGGCCACTTTTTCCGTTTGGAGACCAGTTTCCTGTTTTCGGAGTCGTCGGCCGTGCGCCTCTGTTCGGGACCGCTTAACTTTCTCCGTTTGGCATGATTTTGGCACACACCTTGCTTCCTCTCTCTAGAGGGACACTGTGGCCCGGGAGACCACCTTTGTGGTCGCACACCACTTTCAATGCTTAACAGCCTATTTTCGAGGCACTCGGCTGCGCGTTTTGCCCCCCGAACCCTCATTTTGCATCCGTCTTGGTTCATTTTTGGCATGGAGCTTGTTTTCATTGTTTGGGAGGTGGTACAAGGGTGGGAGACCACCTTTTCTCCTTGGAGACCACTTTTCTCCCGCCAGTCGGTTTTCTTGTCAGGAAGCTGGTCTCCTTGGTCTTTGAGCCACATTTGCTGGTCTCCCACCATACCACTAGCTTGCATTCTGTTGGGAGACCACCAAATAGGGCTGCTGACCACCTTTCTTGGAGTTGGACCTTTTGAACTGGCTGGCTGACCACTAAAAGTAGCTGGCCGACCACCTGAACTGGTCGGCCTACTCCCTCCAGTTTTGTCTCTGTGAGTGCTTGCCAGCTGTGCCAGCTGGAAGGCACATACTACATCTTCCATACACATGTACGGAGGATCTTGAACCTTAGTTTTGAGCTTCTTTGAGAATCTTTGGCTTGAAACTTCTATAAGAGAGGCCTTTCTCTTCCTTTGTGAGGGTTCAAACTTTGTCTAAGGCAAAAATATATATCTCCCTCTATATCTCTCTATTTTGGCTCCAAATGTGCATTGTTCTTGGCCTATTGCACCATCTTTCATAGCCTAACCCTTCCACCATTTCTTGGAGCTTCTTGGAGGCCATTTTCAGAGGTTAAGGAGTTGGTTTTTGGGTCCAGAAGCTGTTGTCTTGCTGAGCTTCAAGGGTAACTCACTTTTTCTCTCTTTTAAGCTTTATTTTGATCCATCTCTTAGCCTTATTTGCATGCATATTTGAGCTTTGTTTTCAACTAAAAAAAGTTTTGTTTTGAGGTCCTTTTGATGTCTGTTTAAGGTCATTTTGTTGTTGGGGGTCATCTACCCCCTTGCATGCTTCATTTTGCCTTGTTTTGAGCCATGCCCTAAGGCCTTTGTTTTGACCTTTGCTTGGCATTTTAACCATTGAAATCCAATAGATTTTCAGTGGTTAACATGTGTTTTTGAGAGCCAAAATCAGAGAGGGGTGACCTTCTCCCTCCTTGTCCTGTTCACTAGCATTTTTGGCCTTACAAAGGAGCCTTCATTTGCACATCTCCAAGCCTTGTTTCAGGCCCTTTTCAGTGACTTTTAGGGCCTACCTAGGCTCTATCCAGAGTTGGTTTTGTCACCTTGGGTGTGTCTCTTGCATGTGTAGAATAACCCCTCTTATAGCCTATCAAAGGAGCATGTCATTCTTGCATGCATTGATCATGTTTCAGTGGGTTTTTGGACTTTATTTGGCATGTCATGTCTCTAAATCTTTCTGGTTTAGTGGCCTCTTGAATGCTTCATATGCTTGTAGTGTAATTAATGTTCACTAGCTTAGAATGCATTATGCTTTGGCTCACTATGCTAGCATATTTTGGCCATGCTCCAACATGATTTTGTTCATATTTTGGGTTGCCCTAGCTCTGTTTTGAGGTCCCTTGGTCGAATGATGCTTTCCATGCATGCGTGTAGTGTAAATCCCTTAAACTAGCTTTATATGCTTCATGCCTTGAAATGTCATTCTAGCTTGTTTTCTTCCCAATTCAGCATGTTTTTGGTAATGTTTTACCATGTCATGACTCTATTTTGGTTTGGTTTGGTTGGCCTTTGCATGCTCCATACACTTGCCATGAAATCCCATGAAATAGCCTAACATGCATCATGTTGGCACATGTCTTTTTAGCATGCTTTTGGCTGACTTCAAGAAGAATTTGTTCATGTTTTTCCATGTTTAAGGTCTGATTTTGGTTGTCTTGATCATCCATGATTTTCTTTGTATAGCTTTGGTTCAATCTAGCTTGTTTGCTTTGTGCATCGGGTCCACTAGCATGCATTACTTGGCTCATTTCAATGATTTGGCATCATTAGTTATACTATTTCAGTCCATGTTTCGTGGCCGTGCACTAGCATTTGTCACTCAATCAATGCGTTGGAGGGTTCCCCTTTATGTCTTAACATGAGCCATTGTGTATGCATTCATGTCTTTGCTTGCAAGCCATCATTTCAGTGCACTTAGTGTCTTTACACTTGCACATTTGTCACTCTTTGAGCACTCTTGAGAGTTGTGCTCTTGGGCCTCTTGTATTGGCCAATGCATTGTGCATGCATGCTCTGCATTTCGTGCCTTCATTTTATCCCAATGGCCACTGATTTGGGTGTGGTTAAGGCCCATTTATTTTGGTTTAAGTCCATTTTGCATCGAGTATGCCACTGTAGTTCATAGCATTGAGTATGTCGCGTTGTTGCATGTTTGATCATTGCATTGTGCATGCCTTGTTCACTTCATTGTGTATGACAGTCTTCACATGTGCATTGTATATGCCATATAGTCCATGTTATCGCATGTTCGATCATTGCATTGTGTATGCCTCGTTCATAACATTGCATATGTTAGTGCATTGTGTATGCATGCCACATAATCCATGTGCATTGAGTATGCCCTTGATTAGTCCATAGCATTGTGTATGCTAGTTGCATGCTTGCATGTCATCCTTTGCATGTTTGCATCACTTAGTCGTATTACATTTAGGATTGCATACTAGAGTTGCATTTGTACATACCATGCCATTCTACTTGTTGCATTGTGTTTGGAATAGGAGTTAGTCCAAACATGGGAAACGAGGAACGTTTCAAACTCCAAGTGATAAAGCGTGCCTCGATTCCCGGTCGCCAACACTCTTGACCACCCATGATGGAGTTGTTGGTTTTAGTTGCTTATATGTGCATTCATGTCCCATTGAGTCATGCAATCTGACTCCTCGGCCATCATGTATCGAGATGCGTGATTGGTGGCCCGAGGATCAAGGACCACACTCCCTAGAGCCTATGCAATGATGGGGAGAGTGGTCGTGCACACATGTGTTACAAATACCTTGCTTTCTCTCTCTCTCTCTTGCCTTTGTTGCAGAAAATACAGAAACCAGGAGAAGAAACTGGTCAGCCGACCAGGTTTTCTGGCAGGCCGACCACCTTTTCTTGTTTTTCACCAGCAAGGGTGGTCGGTAGGTGGTCTCCAATGCCTATAGCTGGTCGGCAGCCTCCCCCTAGATTCCCAGGGTAGAGTTTCATCTCCTTGGAGCTTTGTGCAAGTTTCTGAGTTCAATTGCAAACAAAGGCGAGTTGAGACATCGCGATGGATTTCCCAACAAGGCGACTTGAGCATGCATGCATCCTTTATCATTCAGAACAGAGCTGAGGCAATCCATTTCATGTAGCTTGCATGCTAATTTATTTGCTTCCTTAGTTTAATTTGCTAATTAATTAATGTTGTGTAATATTTAGCTGCAATTCGTTATTCATTTCGGTTGTGTAATAACTAGTTTAATTAGCTTAGATTAGCTAATTGGTTCTGTATTATTTATTTGGACCCTTCGCGAGAGGGCGAACTTTGTAATAAGTGTGCGTGTGTGTGATACATGTCTTCCAACCCTACATCTTTATCCCTCTTATTTACCAGCTTATGATGGTTAGTTTTAGGGCACGTTTCAATTAGCATCCTTATGCTCATATGTTTGCATCCATTCATCTGTTTTGCATGCGCCGGGCTCGGCGCATCATGCTAACTGCATTGTATTTCAATTCCAAGTTGAATACATGTATCAATTGTTGCATCTCATATGCCATCTTAGAATAGCCGAGCCTATTGTAGTTGTATTTTTTTGCATGTGTTGCATTAGGCATTCTTAGCATAGTTAGGATTCATGCATGATTTCTAATTAGCTTCTTTCTTTGGCTCGGAGTACTCGGTAAGTGTTTATGCTTTAGCATCCTTGCATGTGTGTGAGTGACTGCCATGATAACATGCTTACCATGAGACTATGTCCTTATGTGATATAACTGCCTGAATGCCTGTGGGTGAAGGTTGGGTTTCTTGTAATTCGTCGAAACCCGTGTTTTAGCCTACTTTGCGAGTAGCAAACTTCAATCCATTTTCAAAACAAACGGATATGCGATCCTTTTTTCCAACTTAGGCAATCCAGTCAATACTTGTATGCTGTGCGCATCACATATTAATTCTAGGTTAACAAACCGGAGTAAGAGCACATGTGTTCTCAAAAACTTGCTATTATGCTTAGTAGTGGCCGATCTTCGATCGGGTGAGCAGGGGTGCTCATGAAATGACCTTCCCCAATCGTACCCAAGTTCCCGAGCTGAGACAACTTTGGTGATGCCGAACACGTGGCCTTAGGCATGAGTCAGGGTTTCCTAAATTCCCCTAAAACAAAATATTTAGGTGGCAACTCTGTATCTGGCAAAGCAATCCATGTTTAGCACTTCTTTCTAAAAATCTATTTTTCAAAACGATTTGCCAGATTTGGACTCTTTGGTGATTTATCGGTCTTGCATTGCACTTTGCGGGATTAGATTTAGAACCGTGACATTTGAGTCCGAACTGTAGTGAGCCCAATGAACAAAATAGGATTTTCCCGGGACGTTCGGGGACATCTACACTTGGACTTCGCCATTTCCAAGGCCAAATCTTCACAAAGACGTTCGTTTTCAGCGATCATGTTCTCCAACCTCTGTTCATTTTGCTTTGCTTGTTCCATGATCGCCTGCATTGTCCCGTGCTCCGAAGTTGAGGGTGAGGCAAAATTCAAGGCATGTCTTGTGGCGATAGTCTCTGTTCCAAGCAAGTTTGTTGGAGTGGTTTCATCTTGCGGTATAGGGTCGACAGTGACTATCGGAGGGTCTTCCGTCACGCTCACCATAGATGTGCTTGAGTATTCCCACAGACGGCGCCAATTGTGGAAAAGTTGTTTGGAAATACTCTTCTGATCCTGGGAAGCCCTCGAGATCCGCTGATAGTCACCTGAAATGGGATAAACACTCCGGTCGGGGGTGTCAAAATTAGCACTCCAACGGATAAGTCATCTCTACACTCTAGAATGCTTGTGTTCTAAGTTAAGCATAGTAATTCTCACATACCTTTCTTAGTTTGTTGTTCCTTTATTTACACCTGTTTTCTGGGCCTCATGGCAAGGCCCACTTGTCATTCATTATCCTCTTATTTACTCGGCTCCATAGTTCAATATCTATTCGGCCTATCTATTATATTCGGCATCCTTATCGTGCAGGGTAGAGCCTGTAATATTTGTCTTCTAGAGTACGCTTCTAATTATTCCAAATATCCGGCTCCCACAATGACCATTCAGGGTTCCCTGGATTGGTCTGTGCACAAGTTCATAGGGCTTCCCGGTCTGCTTAGCTCTGGCTCTGCTCACTATCTCTTTCCCTTTCCTAACCCAATCCTCTTTGGTGGGCATATAGCCAAGACCAAAGGCATGTGGGTTATGTGGCACGACCAATGTTGTGACGCCCTTCCAGCCATTTCTCTCCAACCCTATTCCTGGCACATGTTGGAGCTTGTTCATGAAATAGATTGATTGGGCACTGACATACAAGCTCTTATCAGCTGCCAAGATGGTTTGAACTGCTTGGGCCTTAGCTAGAGTGAACCCTAGAAGGAAAACATCCTCCTCGCCATAAACAATTTCCAGCACAGGTGTAGTTACCTCTGGCAGTGGATGTATAGATGAGTTCCTGAACACAATAGTCACCCCCTTCCCATGGGGATATTTCAGCATTTGATGGAGGGTAGAGGAGACAGTTTTCACTTGGTGCAACCAGGGTCTCCCTAGCAATAGATTGAAAGTGGCCGGCACATCGAGGACATGGAACTCAATATCCTATTAAGCTGGGCCCACTTGAACTCTGATCTGTACTATGCCCATCACTTCTCTGCTTGTATTGTCATATGCCCGAATCACCTGGGCTGTAGGCACAAAATCTGCTGGTTTTAGGCCAATGGTATATGCTGCACGAGATGGACAAATGTTGATAGCCGACCCTGTATTAATCAATACCACTCGCACCCACTTTTCTCTACACTCAACTGATATGTACAAAGTTTGTTGTGTGTTGAGCCCTCTGGCGGCAGCTTTTTGTCTAAGAAGGCTAAAGTTGGTGCAGCGCCTCCCGGGAAGACTAATCCAACTAGTTGTTCAAGAGTTGTGTCAATGGACAATTTGGCCTTGTCCATTGCTGATAGTACAGCCTACGATGCACACGAGAAGCCATGAGCAAACCCCAGATTGAAATATCGGCCTGAATCTTCTTCAGGTGTTTCAGCACTGCTTCTTCTTCCAACTGCTTTTCCCTCTGCTTCTCTACCTCTTTATCCTTTCCAGAGGCTTTAGCTTGATCCAAGTGCGGGGGCTTGAAGTACCGCCGACTTCTAGTTATATGGTCAATCTCCTCAAAGTACCAGGTGTTGTCTAGCAGATCTTCACCCCAATCCCCATCGGTGTGAGCCAAAAGCAGATCATCATCTTTCCACCATGCACCTCCAGCAGTCGACAAATAGTTGTCTGGCTCCGGTCTAATCATTCTTTCATCAAAAGTATCCCCTGCAGGGTGTTGAGCTGTTCCAGCTTCCTATTTGTCTTGATCTCTTTCTTGCACAAACTGCTTCAATGCACCTTCCTGCTTTGTATCTGTGGTACTCACAATGCCCAGTTCCTGAGCTAAATTCTTGATACTGGTACTCTTTGGTAGTTTCCCCTTTTCCTCGCCCATTCTGGCCACTGCAACTATTCTTGCTCCTTGTTCCTCAGGTTTTGTTTCCGTTTCTTCCTCTTTGTCAGGCTCATCACTAAGCCACCCGGAGTTGTCTGTCGACCCATTTAGATCAAAGCAGTCAATTTGCATATCCTCCTGATCTTGTTCGTCATAGAACTACAGATTGTCCAAGTCCTCTTCCAACTCCGCTAGATCATCTAGTCCCTGACTTGGGCCATCCTCTCGAACCACATTGACCTCCACTACTGTCGGCAATACCACTTCGGGCTTGGCTTGATTAACTGACACAATGTAACAGCACGGGTCATACACCCCCTCTGTTAAATCGTCAGAGCACTCAGGTAGCAGACTTACATCCTCCTCCAAGGCCAACCTCCCACTTTTTGCTATTGTCACTACTACGGGTTCAGGTTATGGAACATAAGTGTTCATCATGCACAAGTCTATGTTTGGGTAGGTGGAAAAGGGTAATGTATAAGCTGGGGTCATATGGAATGGCTAGTGTATGTATTAGATTTAGGTTCTGAGGTAGGGAAACTTGGTTGTGGGCTAGAAGAGGGTTGGCAGTCACATTTGGCTTTTGGGGTGGTGTTGTTACCTTGTTGTCAATGAGATGTTGAATCTCATGACGCAGCCTGTAGCATTGGTCGGTGTCGTGGTCGTACTGCTAGTGAAAAGTGCAGTATTTGGCCGGGTTGTGTTTAAGTGGTAGAGGATCGAGTAATGGGCATTATTCTAATGGCTTAAGATGCCCCTTTTTGATTAGCACCCTCAGGGCTTGGGATAAAGGCATATATAGTGGGGTAAAGACCCTTTGGTTTCTAGCTTGGTTGTTTGAGGTTTGTGGATTTGCACAGGCGAAAGGATTGGCGGTCTTGACTGTATTAGTGACTACGTTCATATCAGATGGTCGTGCGGTTGTGCTTCCACTCGTGGTTACATTGGAACTTTGGGTAAAAGGCCTCTTAGGCTACTCCTTCTCATTAGTTATCAACCCTTGTTTCATCGCATCCTCAATCTGAACCCCTATCCCATGGAGCTCAGCGAATGTGGACAACGGCAAGACAATCATCTTTTGCAATAATTTCCCTTGCAGATTGCGGACCACCATTCTAATTTGATCATTTTTTGACAGCTTGGTTGTCATCGTTGAAGCCCTGGCCCTCCACCTTGTTACAAAGTCCGAGAAGCCCTCTTTTGGCTCTTGACAGGTTGCCTCAAGATCATGGGTTGTGACCTCGATCTGAGTGTTGTAGGAGTACTGTGCAATGAAGGCCTCAGCTATTTCCTCCCAGCTCTACTTCACAGAGTCCTCCAGCTTTGCATACCAGATAGACGCTATACTCGACAAGGTCCGGCCAAAAAGAAACAGCTTTTGAAGTTTGGTGAGGCCCATTGGCTGCAGAATATTTGAGAATAGTCGCAGATGGACCATAGGATCCCTAGAGCCATCAAACCGATCTATGTGTGGCATTTTGAATTGGTCTAGCAGAGTTACTGTAGTGTCAGTATATCCATCTTTGATGTCAGGGATTAGGTTCACACCTTGTGCCCGTTTGAGAAGCTTCTCCAGCTTGTTGACCTTTAGTATAGTCGGGTTAACTTCGAATTTAAGTAGCGCCTCAGTTTGGTACACTAGTGCCTTGGAGGCTTGTGGTGGGATAGGGTCTACTGGATATTCCTGATTCTCAGCCTAGGCATTAATAGTAATTCCTAGTGTTGGGATGCCCGCAGGGGGTGCATGAGAAACAGAAGCTCCTATTGGCTGTGGTTATGTAGACGTCCCCGAACGCCCCGGGAGGATGACTCCCGTTCTGTTCGTTTTTGCGGGTCTACTACAGTTCGGACTCAAATTGTCACGGTTCTAAATCTGAACCAAAGAGTCCAAATCCGGCAAATCGTTTTTGAGAAAACAAATTTTTGAAAGAAGTGCCAAACATGGACTGCTTTGCCAGATACAGAGTCGCCACCTAAATATTTTTTAATGGGGGAATTTAGGAAACCCTAACTCGGTGCCAAAGGCCACGTGTCCATCATCACCAAAGTTGCCTTGGCTTTGGAACTTGGGTACGATTGGGGAAGGTCAGCTATGAGCACCCCCTCTCGCCCGATCATAGATCGGCCTCTACTAACCGTGATATCTAATTTTGAAAACATTATTTGTTCTTATTCTGGTTATTAGCCTAGTTTTACTATGTTATGCGCACAACAAACAAGTATAGACCAGATCGCCTAAATTGGAACAAGACATTATGCGTTCGTTTTGAAAAATGGTTTGCTACCCACAGGTAGGCTAAAATGCAGGTTTTGCCACCCTCAAGTGGGCTTTAGAAAAAGATGGTTTTGCCACTATCTAGTGGACTTAAAACTCATAGTTTTAATGCATTGTCCCAATTTAGGTAATTTGACCTCCATCCACAGGCATTCAAGCAGTTATATCACATAAGCAGCTAGCCTCATGGTAATCATGCTTTTATGGCGGCATTCACACGCATGCGATATGCTAAAGCATAAAAACTCACCTATTATTCCAAGCCAAAACAGAAACTAGTTAGTAATCATATGCATGATCCTAGTTCATGTTAAGTGGCTAATGCAACACAAGCAAAGATGCAATCTCGACGGGCTTGGCTATCCTAAGCATGGCATGTGAAATGCTATAACTATCATGCATTCAATTTGGAATTGAAAATACAACGCAGTTTGTATGATGTACCGAGCCCGGTGCATGCAAGACAAATGCATGGATGCACGCATGCATTGCATGAGATATGCTAATTTAAACGTGCCCTAATACTAACCATCAAAGCAGGTAAGTAAAAGGGAGAAGGAAGTGGAGGTTGGAAGACATGCACGCACACGCACCCACACTTATTACAGATTCGCCCTCGCCCGGAGGGACTAAAAGAATATACAGTCCCAAATAGTACAGTCAAAATATAGAATAAATTATTACAAAGATTCTAATTGTCAATTTAAATCAAATGAAAAAAAGGGGGTCTCAGCCCTGCCTTGGGATGCGCGAATGATGCATGCTCGATCCGTCTTGCCCGGAAAGCCTGTACCATACCACTGCCGCCTCTATTTTCACTGTCCTGCCTCTCCAAAGACTGCCAAAGTCCCAGGATACCTTATATACACACTGCTTCACACCATCGGCTGGATGAAATGGCCACCGGCCATATAAAATATCTGTCGGCTGCTTATGAGGTTGTCGGCCACCAATACATTGCCGGTCGGCACTCTGTACTGCCGGTCGGCAAACAATTCCTGCAGAATCTGGTTTTTGACAGTAACAAGGATAGATAGTGTATGGTATGGAATTTTGGGCAGATGTAAGCATGGCCATGCCCCCTATCATGTATGGGACTCAAGGAAGCATGGCCCTTGGTCCTTGGGTCACCAATTATGCATTTTGATGCATGATGGCCTAAGGGACCAAGATTGCAATTCAATGTAAAGATGCATGCAACACACAAATGAGGACCAAGATCCTATCATGTCCGAGTCAAGGGCCTTAGTGACATGAGAATTGAGACGTGTTTTGTCACTTAAAGTACAAACACCTCTCATCTCTCACACTTGGTTTGACACCCCAAACCAAGTAATACAATGCATGTTATGCAAACATGGCTTAACAATGCAACATGATACTAAAATGCAAGGCATGCCAAATGCTATGCAACATCATGTTAAGTATACAAAATGCTAGAGCATACGAGATGCAAATGCAATGCAAACAAGGACAAATCATGTAATAGAACTATCATGCTACCACACTTAATGAAGCAAGTATGCAAAGAACATGAGACAAACATGCAAAAGTGGGCTTAAACCATAAAGGGCAGACCTCGATCCACCCCAAAAGCAGTGGCCAAAAGTGCCTAAAATGGACAATTATTCATGCTAACATGCAAACCAAATGGGGCCTAAGACTAAGGCACAAAATGGAGCATTACACCATCACTAACAAGACCACTCATAGCATGGAATGAGCAACCAAAAATAGATGTGTAGCATGCAAAAATAAGCCACAAAAACACATGACATGGCGACCCAAATACCTAAACATGCAAACATGGCCAATGACCACCCTTTAAGGCACAAGATTACAACACTTCAAAGCATGAATGAGATGATAAATGGGGACATATAAACATGGTATAGGGACTGAAATAACATATTAAATGATTCCAAATCATCTAAATAACCTATCCAATGCATATACATGGATCACATCCTCAAGGCTTACAAGCCACAATGCAAAGCAACTACATTAAGCATGCCAAAAATGGTAAAACCGTACAACAGACCTAAAACGTGACAAATCATGACCAAAAGCTTCAATAAGCCAAGCTAAAACATGAGGATATACAAGGCTAAACCCATGGCACATTTCTAGGCAAAGTAGAGCATTACAAAGCAAGTATAAGATGCATGCTAAGGGCTACCAATCCGACAAAAAACAGAGATATAACATGCTCCAAAACATTCAAATAAGCTCCGAAATGAAGGCATATAAGACTAAAAATGCATGTTGCCCTCTAGGCTAAAACAAAGGGGCAAAGAGGGACAAAGGGGAAAGGGGTGTCCCTTCCCTATACAAGACTTCAAACCACCTTCATCACCATTGAAAATCCACTGGATTTCAGTGGCGAGACTTAAGGAAAAGGGACCAAAAGAGGCCAAACAAGGCCTAAGAGGGAGATTTCGACCCCCAACCACAAAACACCCTCAATGAAAGTTCTTAAGCATAAAAATATAAGACTTTTTCATGTTAAACACAAAGCCTAAATCAGCAAGCAAGACAGGTAAAAACTTTTTGCAAAAAAGGAGAATCTAAAGTAAAGTGCTCACCCTTGAAGAAACCTTGAAGAGCAGTTGGTCCAGCCACCCTCTATTGATCAAAATTAGTCCAAATGCTCAAGAAACAACCCTCCAAGCCTCCTAATCTTGAGCTAAGGTGTGATAGTGTGTGTGTGAGTGCAAAAGTAAGGTAAAACTACACTTTTAGGCCTAAAAACACACACACAAAAGGAGAGAGAGGGAAAATCTAGAGAGAGGAGATACATGGCAGATATATAGATACACAAGCTCTGGTTTTTTGTTCAAAAATGGCTAACCCCTAACAAAGGGAGAGATATGATGCTTATATAGGCAAAATAAAGCCAAGAAGCTTAGTGGCTAAGCAAAAGAGAAAGGGTCAAGAGGTGCAAAGGGGTCTTGGCTTCTTGAAGAAGCTAAGACAGCTGGCCAAGCTTCTCCAAGAAGCTTGGCCAAAGGGTTCAACCTTCTAGAAGGTTTGGGGGTTCAAAGGTGCAAAGGGGTCATCCCCGTGCATGGGGAGTGGTGTGGGTGCATTCCAGCTGGCACAGCTGGCATGCACCATGCTCCAAGGGGTGCAGAAGGGTCATCGGCCAACCAAATAGGTCACCGGCACAATAAAGTGCCGGTCGGCTAAACATAGTGCCGACCGGCCATTGTTTTTAAGAAACCATGGCCGGTGGTACACATATGCAGTCAGTGATGGTAGGGGAGGGCCGGTGGGGTGTGAGGATGGCCAACAAGCCATTCCCTGCCCTTCAAGGCAAAAACACAGGTGTTTGGTGCCAAAACCATATACGAAGTAGTCGAGTCAGGAGGTCCTGAGACGAGGCGCGCTGCCAAGGCCTCCGGGAACTCGAGACGAACACAAACACGGATAATCACCGAATGTTCAAATGATGACGTCCAAGTCTTGAGGACGGTCAAAAATGGGGTGTCTACAGGTTGCTATTGCTGCAGTCTGTTTATCACCTCAGCTTGATGGGCTATAACTTCAGCTTGGCAGACAGCATCCTGTTGCATGGTTTCCACTGTTTGTTGGAGATGACGAATCAAGTCGTCCATGCTAGCTGCAAGGTACTGAGTCATTTGAATAGGCAAGTAATCTCTTGTTGGCCTAGGTGTAAAAGATTGTCCTTAACTGGATGCAGGGAAAGTAAAAGGTGACTGCTGGACTAGTGAATTATGCCTAACCCTCCTCCGTCTCGTAACTGGTGGGAGCAAAGCAAACACAGGTTGTCCCTTAACAAGATTCTCAGATCTGTAAAGTCTCCTTACATGGGTCCAAAGTGCTTGGGGGGTAACTGAACTGTCCAAAGAAATTATGATAAACTACCTTGGAAAAAAAGAAATAAAGCAAAAGGAAAACAAAAATCAGAAACCGCATAGCACCTCGACTCAGATGTGAACAACACGCAGTTGCAATCAAAAGGCTGTAGAACTGCATTCAACATTGATTTCTGCTCCCAAATCTGATACCCAAACTTGTAACTGATACACACATTCCTGTAGAGTTTCACTCTAAAAGCACATACCAGTTAAGAGAGAGCCAAAACACCCCTACGAGGGGATAGGGTTACCCTGTCCTAGTTTAGTCAGGAGCTATGGTTCATTATTCAAACAAAGTGTTTCACACAATCCTGAATTCAGGTAAGCAACCTATCTTAGTTTGGAACAGTCTCAACGACTTTCGATATACAACTAGATTGAATGGTCAAAAAGGGTACCTCAGCAAGATTACCTAATATTCCTCTCACACCTAACACCGAGAAGTGAAAGGAGGATCAAACGGTATATCAGTAGTCCAGATCCAAGGGTTGTGTTCCCATCATGGCAGAGCCCGTGATTTGTCAGCCTTTTGGCAAGCTTTTCCAAACAATCCTCCGGCAAACCGTCCAGGAATAGCAGATGGTAAACACAGTGACTTAGGCACACCAATGCAGACGCAAATGCAGAGAAACATATAAGTGTAGATAAAAAGTCATCATGAGTTCTCGTCAAGTTCTTTAAATCTCTAGCAGAGTCGCCAGAAACTGTAGCTCAACTTTTTCACGCCCCCATTCAGAAACTCGGAAGAAAGCCCTACAGTTCGGACTCCCGCGATTCTGAATCTAATCTCACAACTGTAATGTGAAATTGATAAACACCAAAGAGTCCAAATCTGGCAAATCATTTTGGAAAATTGATTTTGAATCAAAAAGTGCCAAAATTGGACTGGTTTGCCAGATACAGAGTCGCCACCTAAATATTTTATTCTAGAAAAATTTAGTAAACCCATGACTCGTGCCAAAGGCCACGTGTCTGTCATCACCAAAGTTGCTTTGGCTCGAGAGCTTAGGCACGAGAGGGAAGGTCATGAATTGAGCACTCCCGCTCGCTTGATCAAAGATCGACCTCTACTAATCATAATATGATTTTTATGCACATTATATGCTCTTGTTCCAGTTATTAGGCTAGCATTACTATGTGATGCACGCATACAAGTATAGACTAAAATTGCAAGAGTTGGAACAATTCAATTCATGTTTGTTTGCGAAAAGGGTTTGAATTTGCCACCTCAAGTGAGCTTAAAGTTTGCAAATTTACCATTTAACAAAGTGGGCTTAAAGCTATGAATTTTCCACTAGACATAGTGGGCTTAAACGTACATTCGTTGAATCGTTCTAATTCAAGCAACAAGCCTTCATCCACAAGCATTCAAGAAGTTTAGCAAGTAAGCATTTAGCCTCATGGCAAGCATGCTAGTCATGGCAATCACTCAAACTCATGCAGGTATGCTAAAGCATTAAAAACTCACCTAGTACTCCAAGCCAAGATAAAACAAAAGAGTTAGAAAAATGCATGATTCCTAACTATATAAGATGACTAATGCAACACATGCAATATGCAATTTAGAGGCTCGACTACTAAACATGGCATATGAAACAATTTGATAACATGCATTTAAACACATATTCAACCAGTTTGAATGATGCGCCAAGCCTCGGTGCATGACATATAAGATGAATGGATGCAAGCATAAGGTATGCTAATTGAAATATGTCCCTAATCTAACCATTAAAAGTAGTTAAATAAAAGGGAAAAAAATGTGGGGTTGGAAGAGATACAAATCCTTGCAATTTCATTGCAGGATGGCTTGTGATTCAAGATGTGCAAGCTCAATAAATGCAACACAAGATGCACAAAAACCATTACCCTATCATGCATGATCAAGGACAATGGAGACCTAGGAAACTTGAGACATTTCATCACTTTGAGTATGAAATGTTCCAATTTTCCTTGTGTTCAATTAACACCCGGTTGAACACACAAGTTATTATCTTGCTCACTTTTAGTCCCAAGTTTTAGTTACTCCTTTTACTTTACCAACCATTCCTTAATCCAATTAAGTCCAAAAGGCGAATTAAAGTCCTCTAATGGAAAGAAAAGCTCAAGACACAAGTTACTTTGGGTATGAAAGAAGCATCATATCGTTGGTAATGAACCCCCTAATGGATTAAACCATTAAGTATGAAACCTCAATTTCACACTTAGGCAAACAAGTGACTTAAAACCACTTTCAAAGAAAAATTAAAAGCCAAGAAAGGAGGGAGGTTGCAGAGATTATACTTGCTGAAATTAAGTGTAAAAAGTCCAAAATAAGTGCTATCAACTCAAACAAGGGGTGTCTAATGGTCTAAAATACCAAACTTGTGAGGACTATTACACTACAAGCATGCAAAACAAGACTCAAATGACTTAACCAACCCAAAATAGAGTTAAAATAGTCTAAATCAGAGGCTAAAACATGCTGGAATTAAGCCACAACAAGCTAGAAAAATAAGCTAACACATGGTACCAACTAGGCTAGCAAACAAGATACAAGGAGGGGAGGCTAACCCCTCCAAATTTGGGCTTCAAGACATGATTTTCACCACTGAAAAAGCTTTGAAATTCAATATTTAAAAGCTTGAAAAAAGATGGTTTGAAAGTGGGAAACACAAGTGGAAAAGCCTTACAAACAAGGTAGAAAAAATGGTGAACCACCTCTACCTTAAAATGGCTTCTAACCACAAATTTCATCCCACTTTGACAGAGTTTTTATAGCCCAAAAACAACTCAAAACAGTGGGAAACAGATAGGAAAACAAGTATGCAAAGTAAGCTAACAAAGCAAATATTATACCTCTTGAAGAGAAGAGTGATCCTAGGCAACAATTCAAGCCAAAACGAACTTCTAGAGCTCCAAGAAGGCCTCAAGGAACCTCAGCTCAAAGGTGATCACCTCTGATTAAGGAAGTATAGGCAAGGGTGTAGTGTAAGTAGGCAAAAGTGTAGAGAATTTGTAGAGAGAGAGAGAGAGAGAGAGAGAGAGAGAGAGAGAGAGAGAGAGAATTGTAAAAAGAGAGGAAAATTTTTGAGTCTAAAATTTTCTAACCATCATACAAGGAAGAGGGGGTCTCTATATATGGAAAAAATGAAATCTATACAAGGAGATCCAGCCCTCCACATGTGGACAGAAGCAAGCATCTGTGGAACCAGCTAGCACAAGTGGCATAAAATATCTGCAAAAAACACTGGTGGCTGGCTGGCCATCAGTGGTGGCCGACAAGGCATCATTGGTGGCCGGCCAGGCATATCACTGGTCAGCAGACCAAAATGATGGCCGGCAGCCTCTAGGGATGGCCGGCAAACCACCACAGGTTACAGGCTGGAAAGATAAAGGCCTAGTCCAAAAATGAGACAAAATGGATGCAGGGTTTGAAAGGCTCAAAGTTGTGGCGTTCCGCTGAGGACTTCGAGCACTCGACGAGCAAACACTCATCATCAGGTGTACCTGCAAAGACATCCAAGTCGTAAGGGCCGTCAAAAACGGGGTGTCTGCAGTGAGTTCCCAAACCGAGACAATTTAGTGATGACAGACTAATGGCCTTTAGCACCGGTCACGGGTTTCCTAAATTTTCTAAAAATATTTAGGTGACGACTCTAAAATCTGGCATTGCAATCCACTTTTGGCATCTTCAAACTTAATTTTCTAAAAAAGTTTGCCACATTTGGACTCTTTTGTGTTTCTCCGTTTCACATTGCACTTGTGAAATTAGATTCAAAACCACGGGAGTCTGAATTGTAAGGCTATCGTATCCAAGGAGACTAAACCCCCCCCTCGAGGAGCACGAAAAGCAAGCTATAACACCCAGAAGGTGTAACGCCCTCAAAATTAAACCCATTAAATATAAAACAAGGCATGCATTATTAAAAGAAAAACATTATTTTATTTAAATCATCAGAGTATCACGAAATAAAACATCAAAATAAATGTCGTACGGGCTTACATCTTGCCAAGCCAACACTTGGACACAATTTCATGAGTTCTAACTCAAAACAAATAAAGCCCTGGGCTTGAATGTTTACATAATTCAAATAAAACAACTAAAACAAATAAAACAAGTCTTCAAGTCCAAATCCTCACAAGCTAAATCTTTGGAGGTAGTGAACCACCTGAACCTGAAAATGAAGTTCCCACATAGGGTGAGCCACAGCCCAGTAGAGAAATACTAAACCAAGCATAAGAATTAACTAAAGCAGTAGCATCCGATACATGGTTAACACAAAATAATCAATTTACAATTCATCGACACAAACGCCTACGTTGTCTATGACACATGGTCTATGACAACTTTTACCTTCCATTTATACAGTCATGGCTCAGAACCTGGCCAAACAACTCAACAAGGATAACAAATCAGGTTAAACCTTTCTCATAACATAATAAACACACATGCTGGTGTTATACCAATCTCAATCAAATTCACTTCTTTACTTCCCAACTGATACACATGGTGGTGATGTATCATATCAACAACAAATAGAAATATTTCTATTATAATTAAGCACACATATAAGTGATGCTACTGGAGTCCATCCCTTATCTCCTCCCAACAAGTCCGGTTTAGAGGTCCATCCCCTATCTTCCCCTAAACCATGGAGTTGATCCCCTATCTCATCCAAAACCAAATGCATATGCAACATAATCAATACTTGCCATATACAACACATAATTAATACACAAATGTTCTGTATTAACTCGACAGTCAAACAATTGACTCAATTTCAGTTATACCTAAGCCGTATGCAAGGTCTCCAATAATCAATGGCTATCCTCCACCGATAGCCCAAAACAATTATTTCTAAGTAAGAAATAACTATAACAATAAATGTAATTTCAATATTCTCAAAGGTAGTATTTAAACTACCAAATACATCATTAAACCACTAAATTCCCCAATCTCATGAATTTAACCCAATATCACAATCTTCCCTTAAATTAATTATATAAATTAATCTATGACAAAACCTTAAGGTTTCTCCCAAAATTACTAACCTACCCCCACATACCAAAATACCACCACTTAGGATTAAAACGTATAAATGGAGTAGGAAATCCCTACCTCGAAGAAATAACTCAAAAAGGAGAAGATGAAGATGATGTCCAAAACTCCAACGTGCTTCAACTCCAAGAATGTTCAGATTAAAACGTAGCCCTCACTCTTATCTACCTTTTTAATGAAGGAACTAGGGTAGAAAAACACTCTAAGAAGATCAAACCTGAGAGAGAAGATGAGTTGGGAGAGAGAGAACTCGGAACTTAGGGTTTAGAATCTGAAAAGAGGATGAAAAACTGCTTAAAAACCTGCTGCTGCCTATATAAACTGGATAGGCCCGCTCGAGCGTACAACACACCGCTCGAGCATAAAGAACAAAAACAAGGTCCGCTCGAGCTCAATGATAACCGCTCGAGCGTAGATTTCCCCATTCCAGAACCCACGCGGAGAACACACTATCCGCTCGAGCGCCAACAATACCGCTCGAGCTCAACCCGCTCGAGCGTATAAAAACCCGCTCGAGCGTAGAACTCTCACCTGCAGAAGTTTTGCAGGGACCAAAAAAAAATGCTGGAAGAGTGTAAACCCCGCTCGAGCTCAGAAATGTCCGCTCGAGCGGAAAGGCAAAAAAAACTGGGCAACCAACATCTAGAGCAAGGCTCAACCCAACTGTTCGAAACACGCCCAACACATCCTAAAACTCGATCAAATAGAATTAAAGGATGACAACAACAATCTCATAACAACGAAACCTACGGAACATAAGCCCGAACATAGTAAACAAATGGGAAAGACCGGGGTCGCTATAACCTCCCCCCCTTAAAAGAATTTCGTCCTCGAAATTAAGCATAAGTTTGTAAAAGCAAGTTTTTCTCAATTCCCAATGACATTATAAAACAATATTAAACAATTTGACCCAATACTGGTCACTTCATCTCTTATCAAGAGGCATCTCACAATATAAAACAACATATATGTCAACCTACATCAATATTATGCATTTTCCTTCCAATTTTAACAATTTCAATATACATGATTCCCATTTCCATATCATATTCAATTCCATGATATATATATAAAACACATTCAATCTATAAATGTGACAGTCCACTTCCACTATGAAGCAAATTTCAAACGACTATCATTAAACCAAAACATTCTCAATGTTTTATAATTTAAAACATATATAAAGCTCTTAAGTCCAACAATAGTACAAAATCTAAATACAAGATTACAAATCAATAAACATGTCCGGATATTTCTCACGGACTTCCAACTCACGTTCCCAAGTGGCTTCCTCCACCCCGTGATGTTTCCACAAAACTTTTACCAAAGGAATGGTCTTGCCTCGCAAAACTTGATCCCGTCTATCCAAGACCCGAACCGGTCTCTCCTCATACGAGACATCCTCATCAACCACTAAATCAGTCCAATCCAACACATGTGATGAATCTGGCTCATATTTCTGAAGCATACTCACATGAAACACATTATGAACTCCGGATAACTGCGGTGGCAAAGCTAAACGATAAGCAGCCTCGCCAATCCTCTCAAGGATCTCAAAAGGCCCAATAAACCGAGGGGACAACTTCCCGCTCTTTCCAAACCTCATCAAGCCTCGTTTGGGTGATATCTTCAGAAAGACATGATCACCCACCTCGAATACCAAAGGTCTCCTCCTACGGTCGGCATAAGATTTCTGACGACTCTATGCTGTAACAAGCCTCTTACGGATAAGCTCAACTTTCTCCGTCGTTTCCCTCACCAACTCCGGACCCAAAAGAGGTGCATCACCCACCTCGGCCCAACAAACAGGAGATCTACACGGTCGGCCATACAAGGCCTCAAACGGTGCCATACCGATACTAGACTGAAAGCTGTTGTTGTAGGCAAACTCCACTAATGGTAAGTGCCTCTCCCACGACCCACCAAAGTCGAGAACACAACCCCGAAGCATATCCTCAAGGATCTGAATAGTACGCCGGTGCCCGTCGACCGAGGATGATAAGCTGTGCTAAAAGTCAACTTAGTGCCTAAAGCACTCTGCAAACTCTGCCACAACCTGGCAGTGAAACGAGGATCTCTATCTGAGACGATCGTCACTGGGACCCCGTGCAACCTCACTATGTCCCGAACATACAAGTCGGCAAGATGATCTACCGAATCTCTCACGCGCATAGGAATAAAGTGTGCTGACTTAGTCAACCGGTCTACAACCACCCAAATAGCATCACTACCCCGCTGAGTCTTCGGAAGACCCACAACGAAGTCCATAGTGACGTGCTGCCACTTCCACTCGGCACTAGGCAAGGGTTGCAACAAACCCGCTGGCCTCTGATGTTCGGCCTTCACTTGCTGACAAGTAAGGCACTTAGATACGAAAGCGGCTACATCTCTCTTCATCCCCGCCACCAAAACTGGCGACTTAAATCCTGATACATCTTAGCACCTCCCGGATGTACCGCAAGGCGCGAATGATGAAACTCTCGGAGTACCTCCCCTCGGCAAGACTCCGGCACAAACACACGGTCTCGGTATCTCACACTCAGGTCGGGATACACCGTCAAACCCTTCTCAACCTTCCCATTGGAAATCTTCTCTCGGAGAGATTCTACCTCAAGATCACCCCTCTGAGCCTCTAACACTCGAGTCACAAGTGTAGGCTGTGCAACAACAGAAAATAAGGCCGCAGCCTCAACAGATTCACCCAAAAACAAATCAAACTCCCCAAGTGCACCCAACATCTCGCACTCTCGGATGGCTATACTAGCCATGTCACCAACAGATTTCCTACTAAGGGCATCGGCCACAACATTGGCCTTTCCCGGATGATAGTGCAACTCGAAGTCATAATTCTCAATAAACTCCATCCACCTCCTCTGCCTCAAATTCAAGTCTTTCTGTGTAAACAGATATTTCAGACTCTTATGATCCGAAAATACCTCGAACCTCTCACCATAAAGATAATGCCTCCAAATCTTCAAGGCAAATATTATAGCTGCTAACTCTAAATCATGCGTAGGGTGATTCTTCTCATGAATTTTCAACTGACGTGAGCCATAGGCAACCACCTTCCCCTCTTGCATCAACACACAACCCAGACCCTCTCGTGAGGCATCACAATAGACTGCATAACCCAACCCTCTCTCCGGAATAATCAAGACCGGAGCGGTAGTCAATCTAACTTTCAACTCCTGAAATGACTTTTCACAAGTCTCACTCCAAACAAATTTAACTCCCTTTCGAGTCAATCTAGTCAACGGTGAAGCTAACCTGGAGAAATCTTTCACAAACTGACGGTAATACCCCGCTAATCCCAGAAAACTGCGGATCTCAAACACGCTCTTAGGCTGTGCCCAATCTTGCACTGCCTCAGTCTTGGATGTATCAACAGACACCCCTTCCCCAGAAACTACATGGCCTAAGAACTTCACCTCTTCTAGCCAGAACTCACACTTCCCGAACTTAGCATACAACTTATGGGCTCTAAGTAACTCAAGCACCACTCTAAAGTGTTCCTCGTGCTCCTCCCTCGAAGGTGAATAAATCAGAATGTCGTCCACGAAGACGACCACAAAACGATCCAAGAATTCCCGGAAGATCCGGTTCATCAAATCCGTAAACACTGCCGGTGCATTGGTGAGCCCAAACGGCATCACTAGAAACTCATAATGACCATACCGCGTACGGAATGCCGTCTTAGGAATATCTACCTCCCTGACTCTCAACTGATGATAACCCGATCTCAAATCTATCTTAGAGAAACAACGGGAACCCTTCAATTGGTCAAACAAATCATCAATACGGGGCATAGGATACTTATTCTTAACCGTAGCCCGATTCAATTTCCTATAATCAATACACAATCTCAAAGCACCACCCTTCTTCTTAGCAAAGAGGGCCGGTGCTCCCCACGGCGAAATACTAGGACGGATATAGCCCTTATCTAACAACCCCTGGAGTTGAACCTTCAACTCAACTAACTCAGCTGGGGCAAAACGGTAAGGTGTCATAGAAATCGGCGTCGTACCGGGCACTAAATCAATAGAGAACTCAATCTCTCGCTGAGGTGGCAAACTAACAAGATCCTCGGGAAAAACGTCCGAATACTCATAAACCACCCTCGGCAACACAATCTGGGTCTCATCACCCTCACTAATCGAAAGACTAGCAAATAGACCACTAAGCTCACTCCGCCCCCGCGGATCATACTCCGGTGGCAAAACACTACCAACCCGATCCCCCAGAAAACGAAAACACTCCCCGCTCACGGTACAACAAGTGACCCTCTGACGGTAGCAATCAATATCGCTTTCGGTATGACGATAACTACCCATACCCAAAATAACATCAAAGCCCTTCATGGGCATAACCACAAA
This sequence comes from Camellia lanceoleosa, assembly GCA_025200525.1. NCBI lineage: Eukaryota > Viridiplantae > Streptophyta > Magnoliopsida > Ericales > Theaceae > Camellia > Camellia lanceoleosa. Next base: position 171,849,160 of record CM045763.1, read on the forward strand.
AGAAAAAGGGATTCTATGATCATCGACCTCTATATCACAACCCCTAACACCTTGTTTCAAAATCAACTCACCCCCAAGAGGTGACACTACACAAATAGGAGATGCTAACTGAGCTAACTCCAACTCCAAAATGGATGCAAATGCAGCAGACACAAAAGAATGAGATGCACCCGTATCGATCAAAACACTAGCAACTGAATTGCAAAACAAGAAGGTACCTCTCACAACAGATGGAGCCGGTACAGGATCCTGCGCGGTAACAGCATACACGCGCCCAGACGACCTCTGATCAACCTGCTCACCCCTCGGAGCATAAGACTGCTGCACAGACTGGGACGATGAAGCCCCCTGATTGGCCCTCGAGGCCTGAACTGACTGAGCAGGCAGCTGACTCTGAGTCTGCCTCGAACCAGATGCACCAGATGTGCCACCCAACTGTGGGCAAAACCTCTTCATGTGCCCCGGCTGACCGCACTGAAAACAAGAGAGCGGCTGGCCTCTACCCTGACTCTGGCTCTGAGATCGAGCCGAAGAAGATGCTGCTCTCTGAACTCCTCCCCTCTGAGGACAAACTGGAGACTTGTGACCCAGCTGGCCACACTTGAAACAGGTAATGTCTCCCTGACTGCCTTTCCCAGAACTAGCACTCGGCACTGGAAAAGTGGATCTAGAAAAACTACTCTGAGGCTGCTGAGGAGTGAAACCTCTCTGCCTCCTGCCATCACTCTGGCCATCCTGACTCCTCTTGGAGCCTTTCTGCCTTTCCCCCTTTTCCTGCATCATAGTCTCGGTATGGGCTGCTGCATCAACCAATCACCCAAAATCCCTAATCATAGATCCGACAACTCTCAGCATGAGGCCACGCCTCAACTTCTTCTCAAACTCAATGCAACGACGTTTCTCAGTCGCCACCAACTCAGGTGCAAACCTGGACAAACTAGTGAATGCAGCCTCAAACTCGGCCCGATAAAGCATTACGCTCAAGATGGCGGAACTGATCTCTCAACTTCTCCTGAACAGCTGGAGACAGGTACTTCTCCTGAAAAGCATCAACAAAAGCCTTCCAAGTACCTCCAATACGACCTTTGGTGAACTTCCACCACTGACCCGCATCCCTTTTCAGCTGGAAAGATGCCAAGGTCACCTTCAGTACCTCATCTTCGATGCCTAGCATCTCAAACGTTTTCGTTGTCTGTTCAAGCCATTCATCTGCCTTAAGCGGCTCGCTAGGATCACCTAAAAATTCGTCCGGGTGAGACTGGAAGAATTCCCTCTTCAGAAAAGAAGGTCCTCAGATTCGCAGAAGAACAAACTGGATTCGCGACTCAGAATGTCAACTGACGCCTGAAATGCCCCTGCTATCCCTTGGGCCAAAGCGCCCATAAACTGCTGTCCTACTGGCTCAGCCACATTGGCCTGGCCAACACCCTCCTGAACTGCCGGAATTTCCTCCGGTATAGGCACTTCCTGCCTGGCCTGCCTACCACGCCTACCACGACCTCGCCCTCGTCCTGACATCCTAATAAAGGAAATAAAGACGTTAGCACTCTAAATAATGTGCCAAAATTATAACACTCACGTCCTAATACATTGGACAACAATAAATCACACCACGTAAGCACATAATCACATAAGCACCTACGAATTTCATTCCTGGATAATGATAGTCCCGAGGCGCCACTAAAGTTCCGGTTGGAAACAACATTGATCAAGTGCCTTTCCAACAAGACTTTCAGAGACTCAAGGATCCAATCAACATCCTAGGAACTACATTCCATACCCACATAATCACATAAACATGTTATCATATAAGCATGTAATCATTACACTAAGTCTCTATCAAACGAGACGAACCCATTGTGATACTAATCACTTCCCATGTACCCAAGGTATTCGAACCCGATACGCTCTGATGCCAAGTTGTAACGCCCTCAAAATTAAACCCATTAAATATAAAACAAGTCATGCATTATTAAAAGAAAAACATTATTTTATTTAAATCATCAGAGTATCACGAAATAAAACATCAAAATAAATGCCCTACGGGCTTACATCTTGCCAAGCCAACACTTGGACACAATTTCATGAGTTCTAACTCAAAACAAATAAAGCCCTGGGCTTGAATGTTAACATAATTCAAATAAAACAACTAAAACAAATAAAACAAGTCTTCAAGTCCAAATCCTCACAAGCTAAGTCTTTGGAGGTAGTAAACCACCTGAACCTGAAAATGAAGTTCCCACATAGGGTGAGCCACAGCCCAGTAGAGAAATACTAAACCAAGCATAAGAATTGACTAAAGCAGTAGCATCCGATACATGGTTAACACAAAATAATCAATTTACAATTCATCGACACAAACGCCTACGTTGTCTATGACACATGGTCTATGACACCTTTTACCTTCCATTTATACAGTCATGGCTCAGAACCTGGCCAAACAACTCAACAAGGATAACAAATCAGGTTAAACCTTTCTCATAACATAATAAACACACATGCTGGTGTTATACCAATCTCAATCAAATTCACTTCTTTACTTCCCAACTGATACACATGGTGGTGATGTATCATATCAACAACAAATAGAAATATTTCTATTATAATTAAGCACACACATAAGTGATGCTACTGGAGTCCATCCCCTATCTCCTCCCAACAAGTCCGGTTTAGAGGTCCATCCCCTATCTTCCCCTAAACCGTGGAGTTCATCCCCTATCTCCTCCAAAACCAAATGCATATGCAACATAATCAATACTTGCCATATACAACACATAATTAATACACGAATGTTCTGTATTAACTCGACAGTCAAACAATTGACTCAATTTCAGTTATACCTAAGCCGTATGCAAGGTCTCCAATAATCAATGGCTATCCTCCACCGATAGCCCAAAACAATTATTTCTAAGTAAGAAATAACTATAACAATAAATGTAATTTCAATATTCTCAAAGGTAGTATTTAAACTACCAAATACATCATTAAACCACTAAATTCCCCAATCTCATGAATTTAACCCAATATCACAATCTTCCCTTAAATTAATTATATAAATTAATCTATGACAAAACCTTAAGGTTTCTCCCAAAATTACTAACCTACCCCCACATACCAAAATACCACCACTTAGGATTAAAACGTATAAATGGAGTAGGAAATCCCTACCTCGAAGAAATAACTCAAAAAGGAGAAGATGAAGATGATGTCCAAAACTCCAACGTGCTTCAACTCCAAGAATGTTCAAATTAAAACGTAGCCCTCACTCTTATCTACCTTTTTAATGAAGGAACTAGGGTAGAAAAACACTCTAAGAAGATCAAACCTGAGAGAGAAGATGAGTTGGGAGAGAGAGAACTCGGAACTTAGGGTTTAGAATCTGAAAAGAGGATGAAAAACTGCTTAAAAACCCGCTGCTGCCTATATAAACTGGACAGGCCCGCTCGAGCGTACAACACACCGCTCGAGCGTAAAGAACAAAAACAAGGTCCGTTCAAGCTCAATGATAACCGCTCGAGCGTAGATTCCCCTATTCCAGAACCCACGCGGAGAACACACTATCCGCTCGAGCGCCAACAATACCGCTCGAGCTCAACCCGCTCGAGCGTATAAAAACCCACTCGAGCGTAGAACTCTCACCTGCAGAAGTTTTGCAGGGACCAAAAAAAAATGCTGGAAGAGTGTAAACCCCGCTCGAGCTCAGAAATGTCCGCCGGCGGAAAAAAAAAGCGGGCAACCAACATCTAGAGCAAGGCTCAACCCAACTGTTCGAAACACGCCCAACACATCCTAAAACTCGATCAAATAGAATTAAAGGATGACAACAACAATCTGATAACAACGAAACCTACGGAACATAAGCTCGAACATAGTAAACAAATGGGAAAGACCGGGGTCGCTATAGAAGGTCTCATTGGCAGCATTCACACTAGACAACGATGCTCGTAGATGATAGATGATGATCCGAGAAGGTAATCCAGGTTTGATGTGGGCTAGATTTTTGGAGTTTTTCTATGACAAGCACTTTCCACTCATTGTCAATTCTCAAGGGGTTGATTCTCAAGGGGTGCAAATTTGCTTCAGCTCATTATGATGTACTTTAATAGATTGAAAACATATCAAAAGATTAGGGTTTGAATTGAAAAAATAAAAAATTCAGGATTTATTTTGTTACAAGACTCGAACTCTAAGGTTTCTTTGTAATTTTCCCTTGAATTTTTTTTATAGTTATTATAAGAAATAATCTATTTTGGCTTTGAAATTTTTATATCAATATTGATCAATTCAATAAAAATATTATATTTAAATACTTTATATTCTAATTTGTTTGACTATTATAAAATAAATAACTAATACATTTTGCAAACAAATCCAAACAGCAACAGGTCAATCACAACTAACCTAGAATAAATCATGATAGAAAAGTGCAACCATATAGACAAACAAATTGCAATCTTAAAATAGGCACCGTAATAATATTATATGACAACATAAAATAGATAAAAATAAAAATTCAAACTATGAAAGCCCAGCTTCAAGCTTAGCTCACAACCATTGGGGGGCAGTGGCTTGGTGAATTATGCATCTCCCCTCTACCCAGCCGACCACAGGTCGATTCTCGAGGGGCGTCAATTTGCTTCCGCTCATCGCACTGTACTCCTATAGATTAAAAATATAGCAAGAGATTAGGGTTTGAATTGAAAAAATTAAAAATTAAAAATTTATTTTGTTATAAGACTTGAACTCTAGGGTTTCTTTGTAATTTTCCCTCGAATTATTTTTTATATTTATTATAAGAAATAGTCTATTTTGGCTTTGAAATTTTTATATCAATATTGATCAAATCAATCAAAATATTATATTTAAATACTTTATATTCTAGTTTGTTTGAGTCTTATAAGATACATGACTAATACATATTGCAAACAAATCCAAACAGCAACAGATCAAACACAACTAACTTATAATAATTCACGATAGAAAGGTGCAACCATATAAACAACAAATTGCAATCTTAGAATATGGTGTCATAATAATATTTATATGACAACATAAAATAGATAAAAATAAAAATTCAAGCTACAAAAGCCCAACTTTAAGCTTGGCTCACAAAAAGCAAGCTAATAGGCTAGATGAAAACTACGTTTCATTAGACAATATGAGCTCATTTACTGAACCACCATTTATAAGCTGGCTACTTAGGCTCGTGATTATTTGGTACTTGTTTATCATTGAGCGCACATTTGTTGAGCACCGAATAATGATGGGATAATGGAGCAAAACCAAAATTACGTGTCATGGACCCAAAAAAAAACTCAAAATTTGATTCATTTTGCAAATCAAACACCAGAGTTGTATCAATTTAAATGTTGATATTTTAAATTGACTTCAATTTGAACTTGTCGTTTAATTCTGTTTCTATAACAAACGGTGAGGACAAATCTGACAAATTACTTACCACGAGGGGTGTGAGCCCAATCGATTGGTGTGTTTAAAATATAAATTTGAATTTGAATTGAAAACATCTCTTCTATATTGTTTAAGTAGTGAAAGTGTTCTTTATTATGTTTATAATTAATGGTCATAGGCTTAAGTCTTATGCCCCTCTTGTAACTATTATTTTTTTTTTCTTCTTTAGAATAGAGAATTTGACATTTGCAGAAGGAGAGAAGACTACTCGACAAAAGGAGATACAGAGGTTTATGGAAACCAAGTGAATTTTTTACTTTTAATAATAGTATAGATAGATAGATAGATAGATAGCTAGATAATTATATATATATACATATACATACATATATGTATATGTGAAAGAAGAAGCTGCTAGATTGAGGACTAGCTTTAACACTCTATTTGAATAAAATGTTTATAAAAATGAAGGAAGTTAAAGATTCTTAAAGAAAAAAAGAAAGAAAGATAGATTGATGAGTTTGAATTTGAAACTCAAAGGCCACATATCTAAACTGAAAAATATAATGCTGCTAGATTGATATATAGATAGATAGATAGATAATTATATATATACATACATACATACATATATGTATATGTGAAAGAAGAAGCTGCTAGATTGAGGACTAGCTTTAACACTCTGTTTGAATAAAATGTTTATAACAATGAAGGAAGTTAAAGATTCTTAAAGAAAAAAAAAAATGAAAGATAGATTGATGAGTTTGAATTTGAAACTCGAAGCCCACATGTCTAAACTGAAAAATATAATGCTTTACTTAGGCTGTGTTTGATTCAGGAATTTGTGGAGGAATTTGAAAATGAAAAGAGAAAAGAAAAATGTGTATGAAATGTAAGTATATTTTATTCACATTTCACTGCCCTTTTCCCTTTTCTATTCCAAACACTTCTCTAAATTCTTGAACCAAACACAGCCTTAAAGGCTAACATGGTAAGATAGCAACCCCAGATTTTCCTCACTAACCCTCACAGCCTAGATCCCACCACCTTCTCTACCTTCTCCTTTCACTACCATCTTCCTCTTCACCTTTCACCGCCATATTCTCTGCAAACCAGCTTTACAAATCGACAAAAAAATCACTCATAAATCTATCCATAAGTCTGCAAATCTACGACGATTCTGTTGATTATGAAGGTTGTAGTAATTTTTTGGTAATGAAAATTTTAATGGGTCAATAATGTAGGGGTGGGACGATGGCGGTGTGGGCGTCGTACTTTTTTCAAGTCTAAGGCCTGTTTCTCACATAAGTTTGCTTTAAACAACAAAGAGTTGCCACTTAATTTTTAAATGAAAATTAAGAAACCTTTAACAATGAAAACTAAGCTAAGGACCGGTCCATCATAATTAGAAAATTTCTAAGTTTAGGAGCTTAAGTACAAAAGAGGAAGGTCATTGAATGATAGCACTCCCTTTTGCCCAATCTAAAAATTGGCTTCTACTCACTTTCTATTTTATGATTTTAGTGGTTAATTATTCACCCAAATTCGTTATTAGACCTAAAAAACCAATACTACCCTAAAACTATATGATTTGAATAAAACAAGTGCCATTTATTTTAGTTTCAAGGATAAAGCCATATCTTTCATTAAAACAAAGATTTTCCACCAAAAAGAGACTTTAATTAAAACATGCCTATGAACTTGGACTAAAATGAAGAACACTCATAAAAACACCCTAAACAACCAATTTTACATAGAAGGGCATATAGACTTGGATTATTGAAAAGACAATGCAACAAAGACATGCACATGCTATGGAGATTAAAAGGTCTTACTCGGTTGCCCACTTTCAACGTCTTACATGAAATACATATATTAAATATATGCAACTAATACACACAAAATACAACCTAAGCTCGGTTTGAGGCTACTAAATGATGAATATGTACAAAAGAGCAAATAACAAATAAGAGGAAATATGAGATAACTATATGATGATTCAAATCGGGCCTAACACATGATTTTTACATGATTAAATGAACCTAAACATGTTGTTCTAATGAAAATAGAAGAATTATGCTGAAAAATGAGAGAAAGATGAATAAATATGCAAACTACATGATGTATGGATGAACTAGAAGCTTAGCAATGATTAACTACTGAAAGCAAGTTAGGAAAGCTACTGAAATAGACAAAAGAGAAGTGTTTTACCTTCTGGTTTTCAAGAACCGAAGAACGCGATTGAAAGTGCAAGAAAACTATGTGTTTTTACTTGTAGGCTTCTCTCAAGCTTAGGTTTCTGATATTAGTCCATGTATTGCCCCCAAATTATAACACTAAAACCATCTCACAATATGTACCAATTAACAATACATTTCAGAATATGAAATCTTTACATCCATATGGTCCAGTTGTAGAAAAGATGGCACATCCAACTATGCATTCATAAGCCCTAACCCTGAATCTGTAACATGTGTCATAAGTAAAAGATGTGAAATAAGAATTTAATAGATAAATGAATGCCTTATTGGCTACAACTTTCCAAGTTGATACTTAGTTACAACAAAAGTGAGTTTGAAACTCAATACAAATAAAGCCCTTGGCTTGTACAAAAATAATTCCAAAAATAACAAAAGAAGCTCTTGGCTCCAAGTCCTTCCAAGCTACGACCTTGGCAGAGGCATATCATTAGCACTTGAAAATGGTTTTCCACATAAGGTGAGCCAAAACCCAGTAGAGAAACTCTATTACAGTGTATGAATCTTAACAAAGCTATAAGGTGAATATGCATACAATGCTCACGCTATAACATTTTATATCTCTTTCCAAAAACCATGCAATGCCAAGTTTATATCACAATTCATGAAATCATTTCCTTTACAATAGAAAATAGGGCAATGGATACAACACTGGGAACCTCTAGGACGTGTTTGCAAGTAGGCTACAAGCACTACCAATTGCCATTTTTACCGGTATTAACCGGAAGGCTCGGCACCTATCCGCACGGGTTTTTGAACTTTCACCAAGGACACACTGACCAACATAATACCACAACTACACTCCTACCCAGATTCACCAAGGTATTCACCCATTTTTCTCAAAACAATAAACATTTTCAACGTGTTAAATATGTTACAATGCTCGATGCAAATGGATGAGAAATTAGTTTCAATTCACCTAATTCTTATGCAATTTCTACAACAATCATAGATATCCTCCACCGATAGCTCAAAACAGATATCACTAAACAGATAGATAATTTTCAATAAAGATATACTTTCCAAAATCTCAAGATAGGAGTGATAATGCATATTCAACTCCGCCATTGTCACGACCCCATTCCGCCCCTAGTAGAATGGTGTCGTGATGGCCAGTAATCCGAGATTACCGAAGGCCAACTTTCAAAATTCACACACAATCAGAGTATTATATATGGGGCTAGCATGTGCGGAAGCAATATATACAAATCTAATTAGTCCATAAGAGCTGTGCATAGATCAATGAAATGACATACATCGTAATATAGTTTACAACTTGGATACAAATAAAATAAAGTACATGTTACATCTTGATCAAAAGGCTTCTCAAGCCGAAGTATACAAAAGACATGAATTACAACTAAGAAGCATGATCTTCAAGACGATACAAAACATGAATCAAACATCTTGCACATAACATCTTAGGCGTCACCGCCTTCTTGCTTGCCACCTACATATATATAAGGAGATGGTGAGCTTGGATACTCAGTGAATGGTACAAGTAATAAAGGGTTAAATGAATGATTCCCGAAATCTTGTCAAAACAATACATATATCATAGCTTGTTCAAAACATGTACTTGGCATAACTTGTGTTAAAACGTGGGATGAAGCAAGTTCATCAATCAAAACTTTCAAAGCATTCTTGGATGTTAAAACATCAACATATACTTGGGGTGATGACATTCCGGACAAAACAATCCACCCGTTCATAGACCGTCGGTGGCCGAGACTTTTCAAACATGGATGCTACATGGGCTTAACGTCCCCTAGCACGAAAGGACGATGCTACTTGGCTTAACGTCCCCTAGCACGAAAGGACGATGCTACTTGGGCTTAGAGTCCCCTAGCATGGGAGGACTTTCCAAGAATGTCATCCAAAACAAAGCTAATACTTGATACACAAAATAGGGATAATCATTCATGCTTAACAAATACTTTTCAAAACAAAGCAAAGCAAAGCTTGTCAAAACATTATAATATAGCTTTATTAAAAATACCACTCACATAGTTCTTGGGACGTCGGGATCAAGGCAAAGGTCCAAGTCCTACAAACACATGGCAAAGCCTATTGAATGCACTCTTAAAAACAAGCTTCACATGAATGCAAATGATCTAGGGAAAACATGCCAGAAACATCTAGGGAAAACATGCTGGTAAACATCTAGGGAAAACATGCTGGAAAACATCTAGGGAAAACATGCTGGTAAACATCTAGGGAAAGCATGCTGGTAAACATCTAGGGAAAACATGCTGGGTACCAACCAGGCCCTGGAATGGATGCACAGAGATGATCTAGGCTAAAATGACCTCGGGAGGTCTTGGCCGAGGTCCCACACCTCTTGGCCGAGGTGTGGTTACCTAGGCTTCAGTGTGCAGCTGCTTGCCGAGGTGTTACAAGGTGCCGGCAAGGGTGTACCATGGTCGGCCTAGGTGTGCAGTGGTTAGCCTAGGTGTGCATGCAAGATAAACTAACGTGCAAGTGATCATGCAAAGTAGGCCAAGGTGAGATACGATGCTTGGCCTAGGTGTGTGATCTAGGCAAGAGTGGTCTTGGTGATCACACCTAGGGAAATGAAGCCTGGAAATCTAGGTTTCCTCCTTGAAGAACATGAAGAACATGAGCATGAAGAACATGAAGAACATAAATGCTAAAATCATAACTTGTTATTACAAGATCTGGGATTTCATGCTATGAGTTCGAAAACATGGACCTTGGTACCCATACTTGAAGATCATATGAAAACAAACATAAAAACATGCATCTTGATACAAACTTTCGGATCAAAACATGGTTTTTCCTCAAGAACACATGAATGTCACTTTCTCTTTCTAAAACTGAACTTCAAAGCAATGCATGGTTCATGAAACATGCTAGATCATGCAATGCGATTAGATCAACATAAAGAATAACAAGAGTAGATCACGAATCTAACCTTAAAACACGGATCTAACGGTTTGATCTCTAGGAATCAAGCTTGGAAATCTACTCCTCTCTCAAGAACTCCTCTTTCTCTTCCTAGAGCTTCTCTCTCTACCTAGAACAAAGATATAGAAATGATAGGTTTTCTCTCTCTACCGGCTGATTTAACTCTCTGCTGGGACACGTGGCACTACCAGATTGGTTCTCCTCAAAAGGTGATTGAAAGACATGACATGTGTAAGACAAAGTGTATACAACAAGCTAGATGACATGGGCACTCCGGCAGGTAATGATCTCGGCTAGGACATAGGCTTCGGCAAGTAAGGGAACAATGATCACAGCTAGAAAGGATAACACTTGGCCAAGCTGTGCCACACCTCGGCCTAGATTTGCCACACCTTGGTCTAGGTCATTCCAGTCCCGGAACAAGATCACTACATGCAAGGATCAAAGATCTAGGATGCCTAGATGATAACATCTCGGCCTAGATGATGCACATTTTGGCCTAGGTGATGCACACCTCGGCCTAGATGATGACATCTCGGCCAATATGCCTAGGTGATGGTGGAGGTCAACCAAAGTGGTTCTAGGATGGTCCTAGGTGTTGGCATGACCTGGGCTTGGCATGACCTAGGCTTGACATGACCTAGGCTTGGCATGACCTAGGCTTGACATGACCTAGGCTTGACATGACCTAGGCTTGGCATGACCTAGGCTTGAGACAGCAAGGAAAGAACAAAGCATGCATACAACACTTAGGCAGATCACGTAAGCACAAAACAAGACATGGACCTCTACTTAAGAAAAAAAAAACAAGTCAAAGTCTACAAATGCAAACTTAACAAGATGAAATCATGCAAATGCACATGAACATGACTAAGAGATGAATGTGGGTTATTACAACCATCATCATCATCGTCATCATTCCAATTCCATAAAACCCACATCATTTCCATTTCCTCTTTACAAAATCAAATATTCACGTTTTAGGACAAAATCTCATTTTCTTTGTAAATCAATTCCAATGATAAAAATACATCATTTTACCACAACTCAACCATATTTACAATTCCGCAACCATTTTCAAGAACGTATTTGAAAATCCCTATTTTGATTTCAAACCAAATCCCTAGATTTGTTCAAACATCTCCAATATCAAGATTTATTTAAAAAGACAAATAACCAAGTTAAAAATCATACTAAAGTGTGAAGAAATCCCAACCTCAAAGCTTGAAGGCGAGAGAGAGAGAGAGAGTGGAGAAACCTCGACGAAATCAAAAACTAACTTTGCTCTGATTAGAATGAAGCTCTAGGTGAGCTCCACCTTTTTAACAAAGGGACTAGGGTATAAAGATCAATAGATTGAGAGTATTTAGAGGTTGAAGATGAGTTTTAGAGAGACAGAGGATCTAGATTTAGGGTTTTGAAATGTTTAGAGAGAGATTTATATGAAAAAGTGACTCAAAAGTGACTTTTACAAAATGATATACACAGACTGCTCGAGCGACCAAAACACCGCTCGAGCTACCAGATACAAAAAGAGAGACCGCTTGAGTGAACAAAGTACCGCTTGAGCGAAGATTACCACCCTCCCAGTATTTTTGTAAACCTGCAAAAATACTGAGAGTTCCAAAAGACCGCTCGAGCATAAGAAGGATCGCTCGAGCCAAGACCGCTCGAGCGCAAGAAACACCGCTTGACCAAAGAATGCCATACTTCCAGTAATTTTGCAAACCTGCAAAAGTACTGGAAGTTTTGAAAGTTCGCTTAAGCACAAGAAAGTTTGCTTGAGCAAACAAGCCAAAATCTGGGCATCAATAGTTTTGAAAAACTAACTTCCAACCTGTTTCAAACATAACTAATACGTTCCAATAACCAATCTCAACAAGGAATAAGATGGAAGAAGACATGAACAACCATCAAGACAAGAAATCCCGAATCCAAAACAATGAACGGGTTTGGTTTAAAATAGAATCGTTATAATCCAAGTCTCCAAGCCTTAGAAGGTTTTTGATTGCTTTTAGGTTGTTGTTAGGGTAGGATTTTAGGAATAGGAGGGAGTGAGAGGCTGCTTTTCTCTCAAGCTCTCTATGCTCTAAAAAAAGTTCATAATTTTGTAACCCCTTGAAAGAGATGGGGGGAAAGGGTGCTTTTATAGGCACTCCTAGCTTGGAGAGGAAGTTAAATGAGGCTGCTAGGGTTAGCCATCACTTTCTTCCTAGAGCCTCTCTTCAATACCGTATTGTCATCCTTGTATAGTTTTTAGCTTTTTCTGTTGAGGGAAGGTGCAACCGCACACATAAAGTGAGGTTTAACAATAAAAGTGCAGCCGCACAATCCTGGTGCAAGTGCACTTGCAACCAGGGGTCAAAGTGCCAACTTTGTAGGTTAGGTTCAAGTTTGCATGGCTAGGTGCGACTTTGCATGGCTTTGGTCTACTTATGGCCCGAGCAAGCTCAAATTGTCCTTAGATCAATGTTTTTGATAAAATTGGTGAGTAATTTTAAAAAAAACCATCAATCCAAGTGCAATCGAGCTTCCTTTATCTTTCAAGGTCAAAAAATTGGTTTTTTGGCTAAAAAAAATGTGTTCAGAGGTATTTTGTTCATTTTTGCAAAAAGTCAATATTTTGACCGAAATAAGGTGTAACAATAACTTTAAACAATTTCCAACATTCCCAGAGTGGAGATATTACCATTTCATCATCAGGAGACCTACAAGCATCCGGAATCTTAGGATCAATCAAAATGGAGTGTGTATAAATGGTGGAGATGAAGACAGAGGAAGGTGATTGATGACTCTTAGATCGAAGATAGAGAGAGACGTGCAACTATAGAGAAGTGAGAAGCAGTGAGCAGCGGGAGAAGGGGAAGAGATGGTAGTAATGAGTTATTGAATAGAAGATGATGGAGAAAGGAATGAAGGGGGAGAGAGTTGATTGACTATAGTGAGGTGTATGATATGATTTAAATGAATGGTTTGATTGTTTGATAGGAAGTGGTTGTAATCTAATGCGGTAAGGTAAAAGTTAAAAAATTGATATTAACTTAAAAGAATTAGTGAGAAAATGACATTTTTCATACTAACAAAGTTCTCGTTATTGCATTTAAATAGATTTAGATGGCAAGTTAAAATTGAGATCAATTTAAAGTATGGGATTTTTTTTTTTGTAATATAAAGTAAAAATTATAATATAAAATAAAATTCAATACAAAAATTAATTCCATACAAAAATTATATTTACAATAGAATATACATACATTTCGGCTTAATGAATTTTGTAAATGTAGTTTGTTAATTTAACAATTACCTCATTATCCATTTTGTAAAATTCAATCACCATATCTATTTTGTAAAATCAAATTGAAAAATTAAAAGAGATAAAAAAAAAAAGATTATAAAAAAAATGGAGTATCAATAAATGACCCATATCTTCAAGTTACTTCTCAAATAAAACTTGATCTCACCCGACATGACCTTTAAAATAGCCCTCTTAATATCAACAAACCATATTTAGTCTATTGGCAAGACTGGATTAATTCAACATTGTAACATGCTCGGGAGATACCCGTGCACGTTAAACAGTTCGGACTCTCGATTTCTTTGATCTAGTCTAACGAGTGCAATGTGAAATATAGATGAGAGTCCAATTTTAGAAAATTTTATAGAAAAACCATTTTATTGCAAAACCTTTGCTAGAAATGGACTACATCACCAGATCTTAGAGTCACTACCTAATGTTTTGAGAAAATTAGGAAACCCGTGACTTGTGCCAAGGCCACTGTTCATTGTCAACAAAGATCCTTGGCTCGGAACCTTAGGTATGAGAGGGGAAGGTCATTATTGAGCACCCCCGCTCACCTGATCAAAAGATCTGTCTCTACTAAACCAAGATATGAATTTGATTTTCTTTATATATTCATGTTCTGATTATTTAATAAATCCTAAAATTTACTATGTGAAGCATACAAGTATAGACTGTGCCATTCATTTTGGAACAATTTGATTTCATGCATTTTGAAAGAGTTTTGAAAATGTACAACCTAAATAAATTGAGTTTACAAACATAAAAAATCAACATCTTTCCAAATTAAGTGACACAACCTCCATCTATTGGCATTCATACAATTATATCAAGTAAGCAAGTAGCCACATGATAGGATGCTTAAACATAATAAGAAAAACACACATAAACGGGATGCTAAAGCATAAAGACTTACATATTTATCGATGTCTCATGAACAACTACAAAACAAAGTTAGTAAAACATACATGATCTTATATACAAAATCCTAATGCAATTCACTCATGAGATGCAACTAAAGATTCGGCTTCTAAGATATTATATGTGAATCATCTCAAGAACATGAGGTAGCATACATAATCACATAAGAATTGATTAAATCTACAAATGAAAACTTAGCCGAATTAAGATGCATAAAACATGGATGCAAAGCATGGATATAATGAAAGATAAAATATGATGCATATTCACAAATAAAGAAAGCATGTAAAAGAACGTGATAGAAAGAAGCGGGGTGGGGAATTATTACAATACTTGAAAGAATAATTACAAACCAAATTAAAGAGGGATGAGGAGAATATTACGTCAAAATAAAATCTTCACAAAACACTCAAAATAAAATAAACAAAAGAAAAAGCTTCATATGTCTTGGAAACCATTGGAAGTTGGTTAACATCGGAAGACAATGTCGTCTTGTCCAAAAGAAGCTAACCGGCCGGCTAACTAGGCTTAGCAAAACCTGTCTTATTGCAAAACTAAGGAAAGGAACAAACAAGAAATATGTAGGTGGCTCAACTAACCACTACCGGTTAGATTAAAACAAAAAAACAAATATAAAATAGAAAGTGCAAACTTACAACAAAACTAACATGAATCTAAAACAAGAAAACAAATATAAGATAGAACATGCACGATTACAACAAAACTAATATAAGACTAATACAAGAAGACAAATATAAGCTAAGAAATGCAAGATTACAACACAATTACTATAAAATTAAAACAAGAAAACAAATATAAGATAGGTCATGCAAGATTACAGTAAAACTAACATGAACCTAAAACAAGAAAGCAAATATAAGATAGAACATGCAATGTTACAACAAAACTAATATGAAACTAAAATAAAAAAACAAATATAGATAGAACATGCAAGATTATAACAACACTAATATGAAACTAAAATAAGAAAACAAATATAAGATAGAACATGCAAGATTACAACAACACTAATATGAAACTAAAATAAGAAAACAAATATAAAATAGAACATGCAAGAGTACAAAAAAACTAATATGAAGCTAACACAAGAAAACAAATATAAAATAGAACATGCAAGAGTACAACAAAACTAATATGAAGCTAACACAAGAGAACAAATAAAAGACAGAACATGCAAGAAAAATGAAAGAATTAAAAATTCACCCTCCAAAGAAAGATTGATCTTCTTGATTTTCAAACTTCCTCTTGATCACCCTTAAGGTTGTGAGTTGTGATCTTAATCCTCAATTCAAAAGCTTGGAATTTGAGCTTAGAATAACAGTTTTGAACAAGTGTATGATCACTCTTTTCTTGGCAAGAATACTCTCTTTTTGATTAAGGCTTTGAGTGGTTTTGACAAGGGAAGATATGATGTAAGAGGCTATGTAACTTTATTAGTTTGGCAAGACAACTCTTGTGAGACCCATAACTTTTGTAAACCTTATTAGGTACCTAAATTTTGAGTTATTATAATAAAGACCCTCGATCCATTATTTATTTTCAATTTTAGCTATAGAGTTGAAAACGGGTGCCACCCGAAAACTCGCAAACCTTGATTGAATTCAAAAACTCAAGGACCATTTCTAAAACCATAATAATAATTATATTAATATTTTCCACACAGAAACCTAGGTTTCTCCGGTATTTATCACGTTCGTCGGTTGATAGCCTTTTTATTCGAAACAAGAAATTCAAACCGAATTAGATTCTCTAAAACTAATTTAGTTAAATTCTACTCAAAACCCTCACATTTTTCCCAAATCAAAAATTCATCCCAAACAAGTGCCATTATATATATATACACTTGTATCCTAAAATCTATTTTATACACTATACTTTACAATTTCCAACATTGTACACAAAAAAAAAAAATAAATAAATAAATAAAATAAGTTCCTTAAATCACCATCATGTAGCTGGCCATACTTGTATAGATACTATGAGTGTACTTTTGAAGACAAAATTACATAATTTAAGAAAAATCTTTGACTTTGGTTACAAACTTATATATATAAATGTATATATACATTGTACTTGTAACTAGGTTGGTTTGATTAAGATAAAACCCTAAATAGATCATGCTTAAAATTACTCAATTAAGGCCTCTAATCCTTCACTATTCCATTGAATTCAAATTAAATCTATAATATCCACTCCAATTCCAACCAATGGGCATTTTGGACCTTTTGCACGAATTTTCCTATAAAACAACCCCTCCCTTAGCATGTTAAATACAAGAACACACACATAAAAACTTCATTCAGCTGAGAGGGAGAGAAGAGAAAAGTGTGAGCTTGGTAGAGGATAGGAGAGAGAAATTTTGGTAGCAATTCAATCAAGCCTCGAGTAAGCCACAACGCGACTCTCTCTTTCATTTTCCTTTTTCAAATACATGTTATTAGAAGTTTAAAATGGTATTTTTAGATGTGTTCTAATGGTGTTTTTTTGTTAAAAATGAAAAAATTTGAGCCTTGTTCTACCCTTCTTGTATTTTTCCTTAATCGGTACAAAACTATCTTTTTCCATACCAATCTCTCAAAATTTCCAAAGGCACACCTTCAATATAAATTTTTGAGTTCAATATATACTATTTAACATGTTTTCATCACAAAAGAAGTGGAAAATTTCCCTTAGTTGGTCTCCTTTTTCACAAATCATCTTATTTTGAGTATTGTGCATGAAAATTTTGTTTTACAGTCAACTTTCGAAAATTCTAGAAACATGTAGAAAAATATTCTGGACCTTGGTTTCATATCAAAATCTTCCTTAAGGAGTTAGCTTTCCAAGAAAATTGGTTTCATTGAAAAAGAGTGAGCGGTTTGTGAGAAAACCCTATTTTCGTAACAGTCGACGAATCTGATAGCGCTAGAGTATTTCTTAAATAACTAAACATTTGGGAAGGCTATAAAACATCTAGAAGATGTTTTGAAAACTAGAAAAAATTCTCTACAAACCATAGGGAGCTCAGGTTTGGTAAATATTTGAAATGGTCTTTTTAATTTTAATCTTTAAGTGATACTGAATCTGGAAATTCTGTTTCACATTGGTGTTTTATGCTCTTGTCTTCATGAATGTGCTTTTTAATATATGATCATATCTTGCAATGATATTGCATGTATTATGGTTATGTTCCTTATCTTCTTCATTTGATGGTGTTCATGCTTATGTGGATGTTACTACCTTGTTAAGTTATTCTAACTTTAATTTAAAACATTTAACTCAACGGGAAACTTAATTGGGTTGGTGTTGGATTTTCGATCACTTGAATAATGAAGAGATGATAATGTGTTAAGTATGGATTGATGGGATGTGCTCCCTAATTGAAAGTTAAGTCTTGCGCAAGCGGTTGTCGCGTAAACCCTAAAATGGAACGGACATATTCAAACTCTTTGCGATGACTTGATTTGGTGAGATAAGGTTGGGTCTAGATGGGACATTCAAGAGGATAAATTTTTTTTTGAAGGATGAGGTCGGATTCAGGAGACAAAACCTTTTTCTTTTCGTCATCTCTTGTTAGGCCTTGCAGTTGGCGTTACACAATATATAATCGTTGGTGGGCATCCGAGGTAAGGTCTGCAACAAAACAACAAAAGATGGAGTTCCAAATAATCCGGTGTCCAATTCTTGGTTGGGAGGACGAAATCTCTTTGAGGGAGTTCTAGAATACTAACCACTAACATTGTAACCTTTGTTATCTATTTGAATATCATGTTCCTTTCCTCTATTATTGAAATTGCTGTTATTGACTTGAATATCATGCTTCACTACTTGCTTGTTATAAATACTTTGGTGTATTGAATTGGGAAAAAGGAACGGGATATGTGTGCATTTATTGGCCATTTATAGCTCATGGCGTTTCATGTCAGGTATTGAAGATACAGCTACCCTAAGAGGATTAGAAACTAGTTTATAAACGTGTTTTGAGATTGTAAGTGATAGATCCCATGTTGTATTTAAGA
This sequence comes from Camellia lanceoleosa, assembly GCA_025200525.1. NCBI lineage: Eukaryota > Viridiplantae > Streptophyta > Magnoliopsida > Ericales > Theaceae > Camellia > Camellia lanceoleosa. The sequence continues at coordinate 171,867,993 of CM045763.1, forward strand.
CTTGACTTTGTAATTATTATATATCTATACATATCTTTTATATTACCTATTCCTTATTTTTCGTCAACTCTTGTAGACCTTATGTTAATATCTTGATAAGATCTATCAAAAAGGTCGCTTTGCTATCTAAGGAGATTGGACTTTGAAAGGAGGCTAGTTTGACTCCTACAATCTTTCTTGGGATCTTACTTGGTTATTGATCAAAGGACTCATTAGTGACGTTTCCTATTTTGTAATCTTAGATAAACCCCGTATTTATTTGTTATGATATTCTCTAATGTTCCCATTTTTGGGGGCATCACAACTCTCTTGTTTTCAAGACTTTCTTTTCTCTCAAATTCTAACACAATTTTAGAAAGTGGAGAACAAAGTGGAAGACAAAGTGGGGTATTTTGGGAAGATAATGGAGCTAATAGAGGACAATGTATAATGGAGGTGAATGATGAATGGTGATGGTGGTGTGTGATTTAGGAAAATGGATGATGAGTTGAGATAGTGGGATGTGATTATGAAAGTAGATGGTAAGTAGAGATAGTGGGATGTGATTATGAAAGTAGATGGTAAGTGGGGATGGTGAGGTGTAATTATGAAAGTAGATGGTGTGTGGGGATGGTGGGGTGTAATTATAAAAGTGGGTGATGAGTGGAGATGGTGGGATGTGATTATGGAAGTAGATGGTGAGTGGGGATGGTAGGTTATAATTATGAAAATGGATGGTGAGTGGAGATGGTGGGGTGTAATTATGAAAGTGGATGGTGAGTGGAGATAGTGGGATGTGATTATGAAAGTGGATGGTGAGTGGGGATAGTAGGGTGTAATTATGAAAGTGGATGGTGAACAGGAATTGATGGGTAGAAAATTTGGTAGTGGAGATTTGAAGAGACAATATTCTTTTGGTAGTGGAGATTGGTAAATTTTTGATGAAAAATAATTTGGCCAAAAAATGCGTGAAGATTGGGATTAAAGCTCAAATTTCATCTCTCTTATTGATGATTCTGTAGGAAACACATTATGATTATCATCATCGGCTAATCAAAAGAAAGCACATAAGTCTTACGGCCGGTCAAAATGGGGGTGTCTATAAACATTTTGTTGACCTGAAATTTATTTTCTTGATTTGGCTTATGGAGCTAGAGTTACGATAAACATTAAAAATGGCCTAAAAGCTAATCGATTCAACTTTTATTCCATCTTGATCATAACCTAATCATTAAAAAATTATCTTAACAATTTGCACCTTCCGAAATCTTCTAGATTGATCAAGATTTCTCTAATGTTTTGGATTCTTCTAGGATGTTCTAGAATCTTCCAGATTTTCCTAGAACTTTCTAGAGTCTTATAGATTCATGTGAAAAACTCTAGTGAGTCTATTTTGAATCCTAACACTCCCCCTCAACACTAACTTTCTATTTACTGGTCCTTATTCAAGTGTATGTAAATCTTGAGCTCTCCAATTTGCTTCGACAATTCTTTGGTTTAGTTTTCAAATCAATTTTTGAGTGCTCAAAACCCAAAATTTGTTTAGTTTACAATTTTCCCAAAAATGTTTTCAATCACTTTTTACATCTCCTTTCTTCTTATCTCACATCCTACACATCAATCAATTACTTTTTCTCTCTACTCTCTCATTCTCTCACATCCTGTACATCAATCAATCACTTTTTCTCTCACACCCATCTATGCAACTACAAAACAACTACAAAAAAAAAAAAAAAAAAAACCCTACAATCATCCCAAATTACAAAACTCCAAAACAACTTTCAAAATATATAACCAAACAAATTTTCAAAATTTGAAAACTCTTTTCAAAATTTTATTTTTCAAAACCAAACCAAAGGACCCAATAATTTTCAAAAATGTTGAAGAGTGATTTTGTCCAACAAAACATAGTATTAGAATTGTTTAAAGAATTCTAGAATATAGTGAAAAAGTAAAAGGATCATAGAATATTCTAGAAGGTTAATGGTGGTCTCTTGGATCAAGTTGATCCTAGCCATCCATTAAGGAGGTGGAAGATTATATAAATGGAAGACCTCTCATTGTAGATAAATAAAAATGATATAGAGAGTACGGTGGTGTGGTGAGAAACCTACCGACCCAAGTAGTGTTTGTAATTAAGTGATCAAACACTACAAGTGTGATCTAGTGAGAGATGCCCCAAAGTCTTTGAGACAAAGTGTAAGTAAGAGTTCTTGAAGGTATTGTGTGAGTGAACAAGTGAGGTGTATTAGTGTGTAGTTGTGTACAGGTTTTTGTGTACTTAGTGTCATTAATAAAAGTTATGTTTTTGGGTCCACTGGTGTATCAAACTCAACAATCAACTAGATGTTCTTACTTTCTGTTTGTTTTTGCTTCTCTACATACACTATGAGTGCATATATTGCTGTGAAAATAAGGGAATCCATCTCATTCCCACATTGACAAATGTTACCCTCATGTTGCTTGTTTCATCCATTTCATTTACACTCTATACATCCATCATTAGATTTATTAGGACTTTCTTGCTCTTCTTATCACACTTGGAAGAAGGGTCCAAGTTATTTTTTAAGCATTTGATGGCAGTCGTGTTTTATATTGTTTGAATATTGGTAAAATAGAGCTTCCTGGTTGTGTGTGGTATAGTTTGTATGTCTAACTTCATTGTATGCCAAATGAAGATGGTGCTAAACCATGATACCATTGGTGTAGAGACCACAACTTTTATTAATTACACCTAAAACCCTAAGCCACACGTTAATTGCATTTTAGTCCCTAGTTTTGTAAAATTCTGCAAAATAGTCCAATGAAGCATAATTTTCCCATATTTTATTTTGTATTATAATTAAATCCTGGAACACTATTTTATATTTGAAAAATACCTCTAACACTTGGTTTTTATTTTATTTTAACCTCTCGTCTCTAAATTAATTCTTACATTTTTTTATTCTTTTTCTTTTATTTATTATTTATTTGAATATTTATAAATATTATTTTGGGGAAAGCTTGGTTGTGGAACCATCTAGAAGATTTGAGACTCTAACTAAAATAATACTAATATATGTACTAGTCTTCAATTTTCCTTAACCATTAAGTTAATTTTCTTAACAATTAAGTAACAATAATTAATCAAGAACAAAATGGTCTTGTTTACTAAAATCTTTGCCTAGAAATTGAGAACACTCCCCCCATTTCCTTCTCACATTTTCAATAGCCCAAGTATAGGGTGGGAGGAAGAGATTGTGAACTAGAAAGAAGTAGAGAAGAACAAGGAAAAAGAAAAGGAAGAAAAGCTAGCTTTTTTGAGTTAAAATAAGAACCACACCTCCCTCTTGTATTCTCTAATTCTTTTATGCATCTCATCCTATTATCTTGTATATATTAATGATAAACATGACGTTTGGTGTGTGTGCAAGTGTGAGTATGAATATGTGACTTTATCTTGCATTTCTGCTCAAAATTTGCACTACTACAACTTATCTATTTTAAAAGAAATATCAAATTTATTTATTTTCCAAATCTGATTCTAAGAAAGGATATTTGGTGTATTTAGAGCATATGGTAATTCTATATAAGCCCCTTATGATGTGTTTTTATGGCATGGATGCTTTTTTTTCCCCTTAAAAATAGGACTTCAAGCGCTTATAAGCCTCCCGATGATAAAATGGTAATACCTTAATCCTTAGAATATTCAAAATTTCTTAGAGTTGTTGTTAAACCCTATTTTGGCCAAAAAACTTACTTTTTGCAAAAATGACTAAAATACCCCTGAACCTATTTTTTAGCCAAAAACCAATTTTCCGACCGTGAGAGATAAGAGAAGCCCAATTACACTTCGATTGATGGTATTTTCCAAAATTACTAACCAGTTTTATAAAAAAACATTGATCTAAGGGCAATTCGAACTTGCTTGGGCCATAAGTAGGCAAAAGCCATGCAAACCCGCACCTAACATGCAAAATTGACACATGGACCCCTAGCCACATGTGTGCCCGTACATGCATGGTGCAGTCGCACTTCTTCTGTATGGTAACACCTTCCCCTAACAAATAGAAAAGAAAACTTTACAAGGATGACAATGCAAAATTGATGAGAGGCACTATGGAGAAAGCGATACTCAACCCTAGAAGCCCCCTCCGGCTTCCTTTCCAAGCTAGGAGTGCCTATAAAAGGACCCCTTACCCCCCTCTTTAGAGGACTGGACTTTTGTGAACTTTTTGAGAGCATTAAAATGCTTGAGAGAAAGAAACCACCCCTTCACTCTAGCTCCAAAAATCCTACCTCACAGCAACCTTAAACACATTAAAACATTGTAAGGACTTGGAGTCTTAAACTAATATTAGAAACCGAGGCTTAAGGGAGACCTACAAGCAAGAAAACGAAGTTTTCTCACCTTTTCCTTGAGCTTCCTTCAAAAAAGTCGGTAATCATCTGTCTTGTAGTTATTTCTATGCCTTTTTTATCTATATGTTCAATAGTAAATCATGTTTAGGGATTAGTTCATTCATATGTCATGTAGTTTGCATATTTATCCTTCTTTCTCGCCTTTCTCATCATGTTTCTTTTATTTTCATTAGAACAACATGTTTGGGTTTATTTAATCATGTAGAAATCATTTGTTAGGCCCGATTTGAATCATTATGTAGATAGCTTATATCACTGTCTTTCTTTTCATTACTTGTTATTTGCTTTTTCTTACATAATCATAATACTAGTAGCCTCAAAACTGGGCTTAGATTCATTATTGTATGATTAGTTGCATGTTTAGGGCATATTTATTTTCTGTTTTGCATTAAAGACGCATAAGTGAGCATCCAGGTAAGTCTTCTAAATCTCCATAGCATATGCGTGTCCTTATTGCATTATCTTTTTCGATAATCCAAGTTAAGTTCTTTTTCTTGCAAAATGGATTGTTTTGAATGATTTTTATGAATATTATTTATTTGAGATTAAGTTTAAGGCCATAGATCATTAAAGATCTTCTTTACTTAGAAATCATCATTTTTGGAAAAGAGGTGGCTTTATTCTTTAAATCCAAAATAAACGATATTTAGTTTATTCAATCATCTAGTTTTAGGTTAGTTAAAGGTTTTAGGCTTAAAATGAATTTGTGTGAAATAATTAACCACTAAAATCATAAATAAGAAGTCAGTAGAAGCCAATCTTCAGATTGGGAAAAATGGGGTGCTTTCATTTAATGACTTTCCCTTTTGTACCTAAGCTTCCGAACCTAGAAATTTTCTAGTTGTGACGGACTAGTCCTTAACTTAGTTTTCATCGTTAAAGGTTTCTGAATTCTTCTTTAAAAATTAAGTGACGACTCTTTATTATTGAAGTAAATTAGTCCAACTTTTATGTAGGAAACATACATTAGACTCAAAAAAGACATGGCGCAAACAGCTGTTACTGGGGTTACATTTTGCTTTGGAATTGCTCATATGCTTTGCTAACATAACTTTTACTTAGTTAGCGTCGCTCAAAATCAAATTTTCAAATAGTCTTTTTTTTAAAATAGAAGTGTTATTTGGGTCTGTAAGGCCCACCACGAGTTTTATTTTCACAATTCAAACTATTTAGTTTGTAGAGCACTTCGTATATTTCATCCACACAAAAAATTATGTTGATTTGATAACCGTAACTTATTCAATTTATATCATTTTTCACCAAAAATAATAAATGATTTATTTTTAAAAATACAATTGTCCTCTATTTTTTTTTTTTTTTTTTATGACAAATGTGATAAATTGAATAGGTTACATTTATCAGGTTGACTGAATTTTTTGTGTGAATAAAATACACAAAGTGATCGACAAAATGAATTATTTGAATTATCAAAATAGACCTATAATAGGCCGTCCGACCCAAACAACACCCTCCAATCCATATTATGGACCGAAAGAAATCCTCCTCGTTCAAAATAATAAGAGAGGGTGAATAGTAATCAACACTAAACACCCACCGCATAATAACTAGTGACAAAGAAATAGTTCACAAAAATTTTGCAGATAATATCCAACACCTTGTGCCTTATTTGCCAGATGATTCTTGCATCAACACTGCTTCTCTCATTGTAAATTATTTCTTCTTTGTGGAATTTTTTTGTATTGTATATATATATATAGTTTTGGTATCACTTCTAGTGCATTTGTTGTGTTTTATTTTTTTGGTTGTGTTTTGTTTGCCTTCACTTGAGGACAAGTTCTTTTGAGTGGAAGAGTATGATGTAGGATATCATGTGCATATCATGTGATACCTAGTGGAGGGAAATTGTAGTCTGTATCTAGAAGAGACATGACCACTTTGTAACTAACTTTCTAGATATGAATATTGATTAACTGAGATATTTCTCTCTCTAAATTCTCTCTCATTCTTGATTGGGTTCATCATCAATTATGCTGGGCTACGGAGGAGCCAATGTATAATGAGAATAACTCATTTCTATATCATTATCTATTATATCACTTTATACTCTATTTTGCAGGTCTTATCTTGAATTCATAACAAGGATTTAAACCATTTATTTCATAAGGCCAACAATAAAGATTAATTGTACAAAAAAAATTAATTTTTATCAAATGTCACTAGAGATATGCATAAATTAATCATATTTTTGCAATAGGTGACAACTATAATCATCTATTCTATAAAATAAAATGTGATTTGTTCATTTATTTATCAATATGTGCCAAAATTAATATTTTGTACAGATAATTTTTATTACGAGATGAGCAATCCATATCACTATTTTGGGTAAAATATATATATATATATATATGAATAAATAAGGAAGTAACCATTCCTATATATAATTGACGTTTTATTTGGATTTGCTGGCTTGTTCTTCTGGTGGTGGTGAGTGGTGACATAACTTTTAACTTTTTATGAATGAAATATACAAAATATTTGATAAAATAAATTGTTCAAATTATTAAAACAAAACCCGTAATAAGTTCGCAGACTTAAACAGTACCCTCCAATTTAGATTTGAGATCCTATTTCATGTATAATTACGGAGGAATTACCCACAAATAGGAGGAGAAGAAAAAAAATTACAAACATATAAGATATAAATATATCTATAATGAGATGCAAATAAAAACTATGGAGTGTAATTTTTTTCATTCTCTGACACATAGTTTCCCCATAATTAACCTTTAATTTGAATTAGACGGTCTTCTTATGATAGTGGTCACATATAAAAAATTCACTTTCCATTGTGCAGAAGAGACGGGTCTAAAAAGAAAAAAGAAAAGAAAAATAGTATGTCATAATTGACCTTTAATTTGCATTTGCCGGCCTTCTCATGTATAATTGACCATTAATTCGCATTTGCTGGCCTTCTTCTAGTACTTGTCAAAAAAAAAAAAAAAAGACCAAATATGATAGCACCTTTGATACCCCATTTTGTTGTCCTCATTTGTCAAGTGATTTTACAATACACTTCTAAAAACAAGTAGGGTAAATTATGTAAATAGTCTTTATACTTTACACGATGTGTCAATTTGGTTCTTATAGTTTTAATTTGCTTGATTTTACCCCTTAATTTAACTAATTATGTCATTTTAGTCCAATAAATAACAGTTATTAAATTAATTTAACAAAAGGACAAATAATGTGTCAATTTGATCCCTATACTTTATACGATGGGTCAATTTGGTCTCTGTAGTTTCAATTTTCTCGATTTTGATAGGGACTAAATTGACACATTGCGAAAAATACATGGACCAAATTGACACATTGTTTGACTTTCCGTTAAATTAACTTAACAACCGTTATTTATTGGATTAAAATGACACAATCCATTAAATTAAGGGGCAAAATCAAGTAAATTGAAACTACATTGACCAAATTGACACATCGTGTAAAGTACAGAGACTATTTGTATAATTTTTCCAAAAAAGTATATCATAAGTAATTTATGAAATTTTGTGATAGTGCTTAGGTTTTTTTTCAGTTTAAAATCAGATTATAACATGTTGTCAGGTTTTATTGCTCGTTATGGAATTTATATCGATAATCTGAATTGTTTAATGTGTAATCTCATCGAGTACTTTACTTTTGGAAAAAAAATATGTTTATCGAATATCGATAACCACTTAATCAGATCAAATTTGTACCAACGGTAACTATAATTTTAAAAATAAATTATTGGCACAAATGTGATCTGATCAAGTAGTTATTGATATCTAATCAATATGATTTTTTACAAAGATGAAGTACTCAACAAGCCCTACGCATTGAACGGTTCAAATCATCATTGTAGGTTTCGTAGTGGGCCTACGGAGGCCCAACAGCAAGCTTCAATTGAAAATTTCAATGGAAAGAAGTTGTTCCCTTTGTTATTGATATTATTGTGTACCATAAACAAATCATCAAAGGGACCACAATAATTCATAACTAAATATCACTTGAAACATGATATAAAACCTCTTCAATCATAATAAAAAATTAAAATAGATCACAATTAAATCATAACCAACACATAATAGATTATAACAAAAAATTGTAATAAGAACATAGATACACCCTTTTTTTTAAGACTGTATTGTAGAATTTCCTACATTTATATATATATATAAAGTTGGACGTCATTGTTCGGGTTCATGTGGTAAATCACGAGTTTTGTTTCGATCATCTGAGTTGTTTACTTTTTAGGTCACCTCATTTAGATCTTTCACAACAAAAATCAAGTTGATCCGATATAGGAAGCACATAGTTTTATCACATTTATTTTTTTTTAAATGAATAACAAGAATGATTTTGAAAATAGATCATACATTGTCTCGGAGACAAATACGATAAAATTATATAGTTATGAATATCATATCAACTTAGGGTTGTTTTGAGAACAAGTTCTTTTAGTTGATTTTTTAGTTTTTTTATGAAAAGACATGTAAAAAAGTAAAAATAATAGTTGGCTTTTTAGTAGTAGCTTTTTGACTTTTTAACTATTTTAACTAATTCTTAAACTTGTATTTAATTTTTTATTTTTTATTTTTTTATGGATGATTTACACAAAATGTCCTAAAGCATAAACGGTTCAGATAATAAAACTAGAACCCGTGGTAAGCTCCAGATGTCGTCCAACCCCACTCCTATAAATAAATAACATGAGAACACAATGCTCCCGCGAGTGAGCCCACAATACGGGAGTTATGCTGGGTCGCGAAGGAGCCAACGTATAATGAGAAGAGTAATATTAGGGATATCAAAATTTTTACCAAATGTTTTATTAAATGTCTCACATGGGATGGGTTCCATATAAGTGTGGGGTCTCACATATTTTGTAAAACATTTGATAGAAATTTTGGGACCTCTAGCATTTTTCTAATGAGATTGACTCATTTCTATACCACTATCTATTATATCACTTTATACTCTATTTTGTGAGTCTTATCTCAGGTTCATAACAATGATTTAAACAATTTATTTCATAAGTCTAACAATAAAGATTAAATGTACAAAAAAAAAAAATTAATTTTCATCAAATGTCACTAGACGCATGCATAAATTAATCTTATTTTTGAAATAGACGACAGCTATAATAATTTATTCTATAAAACAAAATGTGATTTGTTTATTTATTTATCAATATGCGTTAAAATTAATGTTTTATATAAATAATTTTTACTACGAGATAAACCGTTCATATTACTATTATGGGTTAAAAAAATGAATAAATAAGGAAGTAACCATTCCAAAATATAATTGACCTTTAATTTAAGGGTAGTTTGGCAATAACTTTTTCAATTAGTTTTTTTTTTTTATTTTTTTATTTTTTTAGCCTGAGACTTTTTTGTTTATTTGGTTTTTTTGTTTGACTTTTTTGCCTTTTTAACTTTGGAATGATATTTTTTTTTTATCCTTTAATAATTCTTGACTTTTGAATTTTTTTTACTTTCTTTTTTTAAATCTTTTTTTTGTAATTTTCTAGCCCAGCATAACCAAACCGGGACTTAGATTTGCCAGTTTGTTGTTATGGTGGTGGTCAATGGTGACATCACTTTAATCTTTTTATGAATAAAATATATAAAATATTTAATAAAATAAACCGATCAACAATTCGTGTTTTAGATCCTATTCCAACCACGTATAATTAAGGTTGAAAATTTTACCAAAAAAAAAAAAAAATTAAGGAGGAATTTGCCGGTCTTCTTCGGGTAGTGGTCACATACAAAAAAAATCATTCTGATAAAAAATATTATAAAAATAATTATAAAAGATTCTTTATTTATTAATTACACATAAAATAAAATATTACATAAAATAAAATATTACGCACTAATCAACGAATAAAAAATCTTCGTAATACGTTCATGATATTTTTTTCATCACTCGTATTATTATTCCATTATTGTGAGGAGGAGACAGGATTGAGGAATGGATGTTAAACAGAGTTCATGTGGTGCTGCTGAGCTTCCATGGAAGACCCGCCTAGTGGTCCCTTGGGCACTTTCGCACTCGACGCCTGCCGTCTCTCCCACCCCATCCTCGCTTCGTCCGCAACCTTGAACCCGAATCTCCACCCTCCTCCAAACCCATCAATGGAGCCTCCTCCTCCGACATCACCGTCGACCCTTCCAGCAATCTCTGGTTCCACCTCTACCTCCCCTCCTCCCTCTACTCTTCTACTTCCACGGCGGCGGATTCCTCTCCTCCGCCGCTAATTCCAAAACCTACGACCTTCTCTGCTGCAACCTCGCCGCTCATCTCCAAGTCACCGTCGCCTCCGTCAACTACAGCCTCGCCCCCAACCACCGCTACCCTTCCCAATACGACGACGGTTTTGAAACCCTCAAATTCATCGACGACCATAACTACGCCGTATTACCCTCCAACATTGATCTCAACCGTTGTTTTCTCGCCGGCGACAGCACCGGCGGCAACATAGCCCACCACGTGGCGGTCAGATACGGCCGACACGAGTTTGAGAAGCTGAATATTATTGGTTTGGTAGAGATACAGCCGTTCTTCGGTGGAGAAGAGCGCAGTGAATCGGAACTCCGGCTCAGTAGAGCTCCATTTCTGAATGTGACTGGATGTGGAGGTCGTTTTTGCCAATAGGATCGGACCGAAACCATGAGGCGGTGAGTGGTGGTGATATGTCGGCGGCGGTGAAGTTTCCGGCGACGTTGGTGGTGGTTGGTGGTGGTGATCCGTTACAGGACTGGCAGAGGAGGTACGTTGAGGGGTTGAAGAAATCAGGGAAGGAAGTGAAGTTGATTGAGTATCCAAACGCCATCCATGGCTTCTATATCTTTCCTGAATTGCCCCAACTTTGGTACCTAATTGCGGAGGAGGTCGGGAACTTTATTCAAAGCCAGTCTGCTAGAAATGCCTAGAACCCAAGGGCTACTGCAGACTTGGGACGGAGGTCTACAGTGACTTTATTCAGGTTACAGTATATGTTGTTATGCATGGAATGGGTTCAACATCTCAACTTCTTTTCGTACGTGGGCTCCTCTCTCATTTCATTCTCATGTTTTAAATTTTTTTGCACCTTCTTCTCGTACGTGGGCTCCTCTCTCATTGCATTCTCATGTTTTTAATTTTTTTTTTAACTTCCCTTCATAATATAATAGTAGAATGTCATATAAATTTTTGCAATGAAAAGTTAAAATATTTATAGTAAAGTTGAATTCATAGTCGATGGTAGGGCTGTGCATAAAGTTATTCAAACCGCACAATTCATCTAACCCAAACCGATTCGCATACAAATGAACTATTTCGTAGACACAACGCGGGTGGATGCGGTTTGGAATATGGCATGATTGCAGGTTACGGGCGGATTGCGGGTTTAACCCACACCCGTAAGAACCCATTCAGACTTAAACTTTAAAAAATAAAAAATAAAAAATAAAAAAAAAAAAAAAAAAAAAAACTGGACCTTTTTTATTTTATTATTATATTTTTTATGAACGTAAAAATTAATGAATAATTACTTTTGGGTAAGCTTAAGATTTTTAATGATTTTACTTTAATTGTATTATTAGGTAGTAGATAGTGAATGAGATTGATGATCTAATTTAAGATTTTGAAAGATGTGCTAGAATTAATTTATGATTTAATTTAAAAGTTTAGGATTTTGAATGATTTATTTGTGTTAAGAATTGATTTTGTTGTGTTTTTAATTTTATAAGGTTTAATTCATTAATTATTAATGTTGGAGCATTTTAGAAATTTTTTTTGGGGGGGGCGGGGAAGGATCCAAAATAAATATTTACAAAATTGGGAGGGGGGGAAAGCTCCAGAATAAATTTTTAAAGAAAAAAGTCTAATTCGCAAACCGCCTGCAACCGTTCGCACATCTGCGAACCCTATCCACACAAACTGCAACCCACACTGCGAGCAGTTACAGGTTGAATTTCTTCCAAACTGCACACATGTGAGCAAGTCCAAACCGATCCACAAACTGTCCAAAATCGAACCGCGAACACCCCTGGTGGGTAGGGGTGTAAATTGGGCATAGACCATGTTGGGCCATCTAGGTTTCCATCAAATTTTGGATGGGGCCGAGTCCCGGGTCAAAAAATTATGGCCTAGGCCCAAGGGTATTTGGGCCTTGGGCTGCTTGGGCCTAAACATTGTTTTTTATTTTTTTATTTTTTTACCAAAATTTTATTATTTTTTACAAAAAAAAATGATATTGGACCTTGAGCGGGCCAGACCTTAGGTCGGGCTTTGAGCAGGCCTTGAGCGGGCCGATTAACCGGGCTAAGCGGGCCGAGCTTCAATATGATGACTCAGGCCTAAGCTCGGTCCTAACCGAGTCGGGGCCACCCCAAGCCGTGGGCGGGTTTCGAGCCCCCACGGACCGCGGGCCATTTTTACACTAATAGTGGATATTTCTAAAGTAAAAATTCTGAATGAATGTAATTATGTTATGAATAGTATAGTGTAAATATTACGAACCATTGTCGTTCAAAATGTTATGAACTATTTGGTAAAAACATTACAACTTGTTATGGTTATGTTACATATATTTTAATAACGTGTATACGTAGCATTGTTTGGGAATATACTATTTTAATAATTTTTTAATTTTTTTACGAAAAGATGTGTAGAAAAGTAGAGAGAGTGGTGTGATAACTTATAATGACTTATAGTGACTTTTTGGCTAAAATTGAAAGTTACCAAACATTTATGTTCTAAAATATATTTGTAATTATATTATTTACTTTATAAAACATGAAAGGCTTAAGTGAGAATGGTAGTCAGTACAAGAAACTACACTTTTGGCGACTAATGTTTTCGTCGCCAAAAGTATTGATTTTAGTCACCGAAGCTATTCCCCGACCAAAAATTTTAGTTGATGGCTTTGTCGCGGGTACATTGTCGGCGATGGTAGTGGGGACTAAAACAAATTTAGTCGCCAAAAGTCCAACACAAATGGCGACTAATATGCTGGTAGGCAAAAGTATCGGTTATTAGCGACTAAAACTGGCTTGGTCTCGAATGAGTGACATTGGCAACTAAGATGTTAGTCGCCCAAAGGGTGCTTCAATTCACGTAACTAACATTTTCAGCTACTATATATTTTGTCGCCAAAAATAAAAAAATCTACGGCGACCAAATTATTAGTCACCAGAAGTGTTATTTTTAGCTACCAAATTTTTAGTCGCAGAAAGGTTGATTATTCTTTAGCTGCTATAGATTTTAGTCGCGTATGACATATTTAATTATGTTTTTGGCAACTAAATTTTAATCGCCAAAAGTGTTCAGAGTTTTAGCTACTACAAATTAGTCGCCAAAACTGTTTCCAATTTGTTTTGGCTACTAAATATTTAGTCACCAAAAATGTTTTTACTTTTTGCTACTAAACAATTTGTCGCCGAAACTTTTTTTCATTTTGTTTTGGCTACTAATGTTTAGTCGCCAAAATATTTGTTTCGTTTTTTGGCTACCAATTGTTTTGTCACCAAAAATATCCTTTTTTATTTTTATTTTGTTTTTTTCATTTTAATAAATTTGTTCACAACCTGTATGTATTCACCACAACCTGTAATAAGTATACAAACAAACAGTATACTTCTTATCACCTATTCCGTAATGCATGTTTCACTTACAACCATCAAACAAAAAAGAACACCTTACAATATAAACTTATATACAAACCAACTAATATATTCCAATTACGAATAATAACGTCATACATTCCAAATGTCCTACCAAAACAATGTCCTCTATACACAATATTTTCACTATACTATGCATTGTAATGACCATTTGGCATGGTACAAATTACCATGGTAATATGTACCACGACAAAAGGTAATCTATATATATCACCAGAGCAATTAATACAAGTTCCAAAAATACTATGTACCCCGCCAAAAATTATATGTACGATTCATCCAAATTCCACACAAAAAGTAGAGGATGACCACAAACTTCCCAAAGTTACAAAACTGTGAATTATCTTCCGGACAAAAAAATAGTAGATCCACATGTCAATGCCAATAGCCATCTACACAACAAAAATTACACCCATTAGTTCCATTGTAAACAAAAATCTTCAACAAAAAGTTACAACCATCTACAGAACACAAATTGCAAGGATGTCAATTGTAATTGAAATTGTATTTAGGATTAGTTTGAATTTAGAAAGTATTTGTTAAAAAAAATTCACTATTGAAACTATTCAACATAAAATGGGATGGAGAGAGGATTATGAAATTTTTATTATAAGTTTACAACACTTTGCATTTCAGCTTTATCCATCATATGTGCACGCTCTTTCACACTCCAACCCCAACATGGTGCTCACTTGGTCTTATAGAAAATCTAAGATATAAATCTCCACAATGACAATATGGTTGAAAATGTGGAAAGGTATGTACTGTGCACATTATTGTATTAGAATACAACTTACTGCACTTGGAAACTCAAGATGTTGGTATGTACTGTGTAACATTTATGTTGGCTTACAGAACAAAGTGAGATTAAATGTGTTGGTTTTGTCAAAATCTTGGCAATCATGATCGAAAGTCACAAATAGGTTACAATTCTGATGGGTTCGGTTGAGTTGAGAGTTTATTCAACTTCAGTGTACAGTGTACAGAAATTTCCGAAGTTAGGCATGAGCCCCAACTCAAGTTTAGTCTAAAGTGTAAACATATATATATTTTTTTCATAAAACTAAATATCTTGAGATGCTTATACAACATATATATTTATATGCTGTAATATATAAGCTTTAATATATATTTATAAGCTTTATGGCATTTGTCATGGCAACTCCCAACGCACGCGTACTAATTACGTCCCGTATGTCCCCACAGGTCCTATTTGACATGAGAAACCTACCCGTGCCATCCCTATAGTGGTTCGGGGGCTACTTTCAATTTTCGGCCCTCGAAGGCCTTTTTCGGCTAAGTTTATGGCGTTTTTCACGCCAACTCCCAACGTACGCGTACTAATTACGTCCCGTATGCCCTCACAGGTGCTATTTGACATGAGGAAGCTACCCGTGCCATCCCTACAGTGGTTCGGGGGCTGCTTTCAATTTTCGGCCCCAAAAGGCCTTTTTTAGCAAAGTTTATGTCGTTTTTAGGTATATTTATGTTAGGTATGTCTAAAAAATTTTAAAAAAATTACTTAAAATATTTTAAAAAATCAATAAAAATAAAAAAATACGGAAAATAAAAAACTAAAATTTTGTAAAAAGTATTTTTGGAAAAGAGGAACCAAGCAGAGTTTATTTTTTTGGACTCAAATGTTCTGGTTCATGTTAAAATAACATTCTCTCTAGTTAGGGTAGTATTGTATATCTTTGGGTAGGGACTTTGTATTTGTTTATTGACTTATCAAATCACAAATCCAAGGGGTCAGACATTGAAAGTTTAATCTCTCACAATTAAATGTTATGATAAATTAGTATTGGATAACAATTAGCAGAAATATTGCCATATAAAAGTATATTGTATCTATATAATTTCATGAGAAGTCCCATCAAATGGGACTTAAGACTTTATTTGATTTGGTTTGGTTTATATTTTCATGAGAAGATTTGAACTCAAACTTATATAGATGCATCAATTGCCTGATTTATACTTTCATTTTAAAGACAATTTGAAACTCGAGCTTTTGAAGAAGCGTCAAATACTTGCAAAAGCATCAAATACCTGACTATACTTCTAAACTTACTGACTTCCTAACATCAAACATCTTAATTTGCGAGTAATGCTAGCTAGTATTATGAAAAGTTTCATAAAAATTCTCCACTTTTCAATTACATACACAATTAAACACTACACACTAATCAAATGATGAAAAAAAAATTCATAAAACATTTCATGATATTTCTTTTATGATATGTAAACATTATTCTAATTTGCCATATATAACAATTAACAGTACTTTCGTCTCAATGATAGAATCATGGAGAATATGTCTAGGAGCTTACAAAATGCAAAGAAAAAACTAAGCATGACATAAATCTAATCAAACCAAAAGGTGAAAGGAGAATTCTTTCCTTTTAATTCTAACTAGTTCATTTTAAATCTCCACATGAAGGTTACTAAATTGAAACGACAAATCATGAGATAAATCCAACTTGACTTTACTAACAACGATATCTAATATCACATGTAAAATATCCAAATAGAAGTTCAAGACAACATGAAGTGGTTTGGGGGCTGCTTTTAATTTTCGGCCCAAAAAGGCCCTTTTCGGCAAAGTTTATGTCGTTTTTCAGCCAACTCCCAATGCACGCATGCTAATTACGTCACGTATGTCCCCACAGGTCCTATTTGACATGAGAAACCTACCTATGCCATCCCTACAATGGTTTGGGGGCTGCTTCCAATTTTCGACCCTCGAAGGCCTTTTTCAGCTAAGTTTATGGCATTTTTCACGCCAACTCCCAACGTATGTGTGCTAATTACGTCCCGTATGTCTCCACAGGTCCTATTTGACATGAGGAAGCTACCCGTGCCATCCCTACAGTGGTTCGGGGGCTGCTTTCAATTTTCGGCCCAAAAAGGCCTTTTTCGGCAAAGTTTATGGCATTTTTCACGCAAACTCCCAACACACGCGTGCTAATTACATCCTGTGTGTCCCCATAGATGCTATTTGACATGAGGAAGCTACTCGTGCCATCCCTACAGTGGTTCGGGGGCTGCTTTCAATTTTCGGCCCAAAAAGGCCTTTTTCGGCAAAGTTTATGGCGTTTTTCACGCCAACTCCCAACGCACGCATGCTAATTATGTCACATATGTCCCCACAGGTCTTATTGGACATGAGAAACCTACCCGTGCCATCCCTACAGTGGTTCGGGAGCTACTTTCAATTTTTGGCCCAAAAAGGCCTTTTTCAGCAAAGTTTATGGCGTTTTTTCACGCAAACTCCCAGTGCACGCGTGCTAATTATGTCCCGTTTGTCCCCATAGATGCTATTTGACATGAGGAAGCTACCCGTGCCATCCCTACAGTGGTTCGGGATCTACTTTTAATTTTCGGCCCAAAAATGCCTTTTTCGCAAAGTTTATGGCGTTTTTCACGCCAACTTCCAATGCACACGTGCTAATTATGTCGCGTATGTCCCCACAGGTCCTATTTAGCATGAGAAACCTACCCGTGCCATCCCTACAATGGTTCGGGGGCTGCTTCCAATTTTCGGTCCTCGAAGGCCTTTTTCATCTAAGTTTATGGCGTTTTTCACAACGACTCCCAACGTATGCGTGTTAATTATGTCCCGTATGTCCCCACAGGGCCTATTTCACATGAGGAAGCTACCCGTGCCATCCTTACATCGGTTCGAGGGCTGCTTTCAATTTTCGGCTGTCAAAGGCCTTTTTCGACTAAGTTTATGGCATTTTTCACGCCAACTCCCAACGTTTTGAAAGGCCAGCCCAAACATGTTTAAGCAAGCAGCCCAGACTGGACAATGAAGTCCACATAACGAGTGAAGCAAAGCCCATTAAAAAAAGAGGCGCTTTCAGTCGCTTTGAATCTCAATAGCCTTTTCAATTTAGACAAACAAAAGGCCGCTAAGACTACTAATTGACCCAACAACGAGGTACCTATGGCTGCAATGAGAGTTCTAATCAGTCCAGGCCCAACCAGAGGAACATCTTTATTTGAACCATTTTTAACATGCTGTCCAAAAAAAAAAAAACCTATTTTCAACTTGGAACAGAAAATGTTATATATAAGGAAATTTTTTTACTTAATTTTTGTGTCACTGGATATAAAAACATGATCATCCACGTATGAAGATTAATGTGAATCCGTGCTACATTTATATGATAAAGAAAATAATATACAAGTTCACTTGTCAGACCTAGTGATGTGTCAAGAAGATAATTGGTTGATAATTTTTAGCTCTAAGAATAACAATACTTAGTATGATAATAAAATTTAGTTGATGAGAAATATATTTATATATATAACATTACAGTTGAAATATATAACAGGCTAATGACCTGTTTACAAATCATACGCAGCTGTTGATTGATGATCAAACTCTTGTATGATATCTTGGCTGGTAACTTGGCATCCCACGTATTGTTTATTAGATAGCAGTAATGCGGCTATTAAATGAGCTGATAAAGCAGTGGGTTTTCAGTTTAAGTAGTTAGTTGGGTAGTTAAAACTACAATGCCATGTGTTCTATTCCCTTCTTCTTATGATCTTATCTTCTTCCACAACAATCTCACCATGTCAATGACATAGGAATGCCAGTCACACTCGACCAAAACACATCAGTTTGATGGTAACTCGACCAAAAGAAAAATTATAAGGACTAGCCAAGAAATTATTTGCACCGGCTTAAAATAATTGTGTGAAACATCCATGTTACAAGGTGGAACATTAATTGTGCCCTCCTATATGAAAAGAGGACCACACACAACTCAAAACAAATCCATTCAATATTTAGGGGGATGCTTTAGTATTTGATTAGGAATGGACATGTAGTCCCTTTTTTTTGGGTCTATTTCAGAGGAATGCCATGCATGTTCCTTGTCATCTATTGAACAAAATTTTAACAAAATATGAAACATGAAATTTTAACAAAATATTTTGGCAAAATTTTTTGTAGTTACCTTATGGAAATCAGATTACAGTCCTCCGTGTAATGTATCGAAACACCAAGTCGTCTGCTGCTAAGTCTACTCACATTATGCCTCAAAACCTATTCCAAGCACATAACAACAAAAAATTTGCATAGCAACTTTAGAAAACAATTCTATGTCAATATGATCCATATTTTTGTAGAACTTGCATTGGCTTATCAATAAAAGTATGTTTACCGAATAGTAGGATGACCATCTGAACCCTCCAAGAGGGTTGTGAGCCGTGACACACGTCGTTCAGATGATTTAGTTGTACTTGTTGTACCTCCCGTTCTTTTTTTTCTTCTTCGACTTGTTTCATCAGCTCCTCTCTTTCCCTCATAATGTCCTCCCGATCTCTTTGGCGCTCCTCTTTCTTCTTCAGCAACTCCTCGTGATCTCTTTGACGGTCCTCACGAAGAACCTCCAGTTCCGCTCTCATTTCCTCCATATGTTTATCACGTGCTCGTACCGCACTAGAAGCTGTGGAAGAGGGTTGTGGGCCTATCCCACATCCACGCAAGTAATTTTACTTTGCCTCGAGCACTTGCCTTGAAAGTTCTTCGTTGGTCAATGGCAACCCCGCATCGGTAGCTATGAGTTGTAGATTCACCATATCATCCTGTCATGGCAAAAAAACAATTAAGTCAACATGGTTGAAGAATTGAAAACAACTTTAGTAATTGATATGCAACAAAATTGGTTTCAACATTCAATACTCATATGTAGCTCACCACATTTGGGGTCAATCCAGTGTCCTGTCTTCTTGGACTTGTGTGATTTCTTATAAAATTCAGGAAAATCTATATCTCCATCCTCATTTTCCTATTTGGTTTCAAAATTTTCCATTGATGAAATAGTACATAGTAATATTCAAAAAAAAAAAAAAAAAAGGAACAATCAATCATCCATTACATTACTAGATTAACAATTTATCACCATAAGCGACATTGCTATAGGAAATGATCGCGATCCACTTGTATGATTATAGGGGAGCATACCCCTATTTGCTTTACTAGCTTTAGAGCGTTTCTAACAAGAAAAAAAAAAAACAAAAAACAATATTTCAAAAAAAAAAAAAAAAGTAGTAAAGAATTTTTACATATTAATTAACACATAAATTAATTTCAAGAATGGGGTTTCTAATTAATTTTTTACCAAGTGAGATTCGTCTTTCCAAGCAACATCAATCAGATATTTCCAGTCCTCCAAGCTCACTCCACTAGGCGGATGACTATAGGGGTCATCAACACGCTTTTCCTCAATTTCGAGGAACTCTTGCTTTAGATTGTACCTCCAGTCCTTGTATAGCAAATATGCCATTCTATCGAGGTTTTCTTGAGCTTGTTCATCATTATCAAAATCATCGCCGATAACAAACTTGTCCTACAAACATAATAACAGAATTAGTACATCAATTAATTTGAGCAATTACAAATAACTTAATAAAGACATTATGGCAAGATGAATCTCGAATCTCATACTAGCACGCCTTGGACGACCGCATCTTTGGTACTTTGATCGATTTTTCTCCATGACTTCACGCTCTGAAGAGGGCACAACCGTCTAATTTGAGTCCCTAACTCCCTTAACTGCAATGGTGAGCTATCCTTCATGCCAAAGTCAAAATTTGGTAACAACTCTTTCAAATTCATCTTCAATTGTTAGCTATCTACCATGCCTAATTATATCAATATCAAACTTAGTGCCAAAATTATAGGCATATAGCGATCCCGGTTTCCCCTTTTCTTTGTTTGTCGTATCCGGACTCGGTTCCGTGGAGTTGGTTGTTGTTTCTACCTCGTTTGCATCCTTTACCCTTTGCATTTGAGCCTTAGGTTGTGTTGGGAAGGTTTGGAACAGGTTGATTGAGCTTAGAGACCAAAAGCAGTTACCTAGATTTTGGCCTCTCCGCTCGAGCGGGGGTTTGGACGCTCGAGCGGGGAAAACAACCATCCAGTATTTCCTGTGCAGTGTTGGACGCTCAAGCGGGGTATTGGCCGCTCGAGCGGGAGTTTGTGAGTGCCGCTCGAGCGGGGGAGTTGGATGCTCGAGTGAGGACCTGTCTGCAAAAGTTCTGGGAGTGTGCATTTGTCGCTCGAGCGAGGGATTGGCCGCTCAAGCGGGAGTCTGTGAGTGGCGCTCGAGCGGGGGTTTCCATGCTCGAGCGGGGCGACTGGTATAAGGTTCCGAGATTCAGCTTTTTGGCTCACTTTTTCACACCCGTTTCTCTCTCTTACTTTTCCAAAAAGCCATTTGAGAGCTTCTCTCTCTAAAACCATAACTTCTCTCTAAGTATTGATCTAGCTAGGGTGTTTTCCTCACCTTTGGTCTTTACAAAAGTTGGGTTGATCGTCGAGGGCTTTACTTTGATCCCAAAATTTCGAGTTTTGGAGCATGTTGAGTTTCGTCATCTTCTTTCCTTGAGCTCCGAATTTGAGGTAGGGATTCCTACTCACTATTATGGTCTTTGACATAGATTATTGGTAGTTTTGATAAAGTGTTGACGTTGGTTGATTTTGGGACTTAGGGTTTCAAAATGGTATAAAAGAGGGTTTGTTATTTTGATTCTTAAACATGTACTTTGGGTCTCAAAATGATGATTTGGGTGTTGGTTGTTGATATTTGAACCTATGGTTAATATTGAGAGTTGGGGGAGAAAGCCCTAATTTGTGTATTTATTAATTGGTATAATTAAATTTGGGAAAGTTATGGATTTGTGAAATTGAAGTGAATATAATGAAATTGGCTCATTATTAGATGGAGTAGTGGAGTCGAATTTATTTATCGCTCACTTTTGAAATGTTGATAATTTTACCTGTTGGAGCTTTTATTATCTGTTTAGAAATAATTGCTTGGGCTATCGGTGGAGGGTAGTTTTGATTGTTATAGACAATGCATAAGGATTAGGCAAACTAAAACTAATCGAATGGACGTGTCATAGAGTATGACTGTTGAATGGATACATTAACTTTATGTATTGATTGATTATGTATACTACCAATGTGTATATATATATGTTGTTTTGCATGTGGGCGGTTTATTGGAAGAAATGGGCTGGACCTCTAAACCAACGGTTTATTGGAAGAAAGGGGCTGGACCTCTAAACCGAACGGTTTATTAGAAGAAAGGGGCTGGACCTATAAACCGGAAATTGATACAGCTCATATGCTTGTCAATTGAAGTGTTGATACAGCTCATATGCTTATCTATTGAGTGTTGATACAGCTCATATGCTTATCTATTGGATTGTTGATACAACTCGTATGCTTATCTATTGGATTGTTGATATAGCTCGTATGCTTATCTATTGGATTGTTGATATAGCTCATATGCTTATCTATTGAATTGTTGATATAGCTCATAAGCTTATCTGTTGATTTGTTGGTATAGCTCATACGCATATTTAATGGGAAATGGGAAATGTTTAACATGAGTTACTGTCTCATCTAAGTTGTTGGCTAGGTTCTGAGCCGTAGTTGAATTGTGAATTGGATAAGAAATGGAAAATGAAATGACACACGAATACAGTGGTCATGTAATGAAAGTGGTGTATGAATTGGTTTATGTGAGTTAAACACTTATCAGTTGCTAAAGTCTTAGTTATTGCTCATATTGTGTTTAGCATATCTCTACTAGCCGTTGGTTCACCCTATATGGGACATCATTTTCAGGTACAGGTAGCATGCCACCTCCAAGGACATAGCTTGGACGGAGATGAGAGTTGAAGTCTCTTTTTGGTTCTTTTGTTTGTATTACATGTATACCAAGCCCTGGGCTTTCCTTGTATAGAGTTAGTACTCTTCTTTTTGTAACCAAGTGTTAACTTGAAAAGCTATAAGCCCTTACGGCATTTGCTTTTGTTGTTAACATGTAATACTATTGTAAGGACTACTCTAATGAATGGAAATGTGTTGATTTCTCTTATGTCATTGCATGTCTAGAATGATGGGTTTTGTGTATTATTTTGAGGGCGTGACAAGGCATTTCCAATTTGGCACAAAAGTTTAGCCATTGTCAAAATCGGCAAGAGCTCCTCTCTATCCTTCTTGAGGAAGATGTTAGAGATAAATCTGGAATACTAATCTTATCTGTAGAGATTTCATTCAAAAAGATAATGCTTAGGATATAGCAGATATCCAAACAATCCTCTCCCTATCTCTAATGTCTACAAATATGATTGTACTCATGTGTATCCATTTGGATGAGTAAAAATGAAATAGTACTACTGATCTTCTCCTATGGACATAGGCCATCATTTGATGAATCATGTAAACTTCATATCAAATTGAATAGTTAACCATCAACTCATTTAAAATTGAAGCTTTTAAATAAGTTAATGGTCAACTATTCAACATGGTATCAAAGCAGACAATAGATATTGTGTTTTAACCTTACCGCCTGCCCAATAATTAAAATACTTGCACATGTTTGGCCCGCTAATGAAAAAGAGTCCGGCCATATAAATATTAAAGTTAACCCTTTCTCTGACAGCTTAATCTTTTAGATGAGTTGGTGGTCAACAATTCAACAATACATACCATAAACTCAACTAAATGGAAGAAAGGATGAAAGAGAGAGGGAGCAAGAGAAAGAAAAAGGATATGAAAACTAGAGCATTGTCATGAAGTAAGCACAACATCAGTGAACTTACCTGTATTCCGCAGATTTAGACATAAATGATTCTGCAACTTTATCTACGTTGCAAATCACTGCATAACTACACCGGACACCTGATTTAATAAAAATTTGTGCAAAAGAAAAGAAAAAACCAAGTTTTCTTTCTTACATTAAAGGTGAATAAGATAAACTAACGCCCAAACCATTAAAACAATCCACTCTTAAATTTTTTTGCATATTTTACTTTTTCTTGGATCTTTGGAGGTAAATTTGTAAATATATAAGCTTATTTCATACTTTATTTTTTCACTTCTAAACATAAGTCAAATGAGACTCATATGAGACCACTCACTGGTAAGTAGAAATGATAAAATACAATAAAGAATGAAATTATATGTAACATTTTTTAAATTATTAACGAATGCTTTAATAACCAAAATTTCATCATATAATCATGTTGCATCTTCTTCTAATTATTGATTTTATTTGCATGGGTATAGGATGTATATCAGTTTGTTGTCAATCTATTGAAAATATGTTGTCGTTATATGTTGGTCAAAACTTTAATGGACACATTTAAATGATAGAAAGAAATTTTTTAGAACTATTTCCATTTATTGTACTCAATGATCTTCACTGTGATTTTTAAGAAATAATTTAGGCATATGATTATTAAGCTTAATAATGATGTCATTTATTTATTCAAAAGCAATACTGGAAGGCAATATAATATTTGTAAGTTATATATTAGATATATATATATTTTTTGATTGATTTATATATTATATATATATAACATGTTACAGTATTAACCAAAGGCAAGAATAGAGATAGAGACATGTTAGATGCCCAAACTGTGGAGCAATATAAGACAGCCCCAAAATCTAATTAAAAAAAAATGCTCCAAATAAAAAAAATTGAATTTAGAAATTATGTAATACATAAGATTGAAGAGTTCAGAAATGGAGCATTAAAAATAAACAGAGGCACATTTGGTGGTATAGTCCCCACAATCCAAAATCGAGAATCCAAATCCACAATCCGCAATTTCAACCACACCCATTCACGAAATCAAAAACAGCCCTAAAAATTTGTTTACGAAATAAATGGAAAATGAAAGGAGAAAAACATGTCAAACCCTACTTGCATCGTAAGAGGAGGGGAAGGGAGAGTCATCGAGAAACAGATAGCACCAAACAGACCCAGATCGACAAAGAGGGAGAGGGACAACAGACACATACCTGTAATCAGTGGTGGGGCCGATTTGCAGTGGTCGTGGTGGCGAGCGCCAATGGCCTGCGATGGTGATGATCGCCGGTGGTGAGCGACAAGTTTGGTATGGACTGCTCTGTATGTTGATGTTGGTGTGTGAGACAAAAGAGAACAAAAAAGTGTGTGTGTGTGTGTAATATATATACTGGGCACCAAAATTAATTATTTTCCCTCTTAAAAAAATTTCAAAGATTTAGCCACTAAACGACTATTTGTCGCCAACAAACCTTAACGGCGACAAAAAATTGGTTGCCTAAAGATGCTTCTTTGGCTACTAAATTCAAAATCTCGTCGGCAATATTAAATATACAACGACTAACCCAGCTTTGGTCGTCAAAAATTAATCAGAAATATGCCCATTTTTTGGCGACAAAAATGTTAGTCGCAAAATCAAATTATACGGCGACAAAATTTTATTTTAGTAGCCTAAATTGGTAACAAACAGCGACTAAAGGTAAATTTGGTCGCCAATAAGACTATATGGCGACTAAAATAATTTAGTAGCTAAAAAGGTTCAATCAAGGCCGACTAAAGTAGGTTTTTAGTCGCACAATCTGGTGTTTTTGGCGACTAAAATTGGTTTGGTCGCCAAATATGCATTTTCTTGTAGTGAGTGTCTCAATCGATAAAAAATGATTAATAAAATTAAATTGATAATTTTTGTCTCTCACTAAGAGAATTATTATTTCTCACTATCGTAATATAAGAACTCTCATTGATTAATGATATTACTGTTATATCAAATATTTAACAAAATTTATACATTTTCAATTAATAACATGAAAATGCACAAGTGTTTATTGCATGAAAATCTATAGCCTTTAAATCCAACCTTACTTGTCTTTCCATCTTTATTTATTGGCCCCCCGATGATTAAATCCTAGGTTCATTCCTGGTTGGTAGGATGAATTTTTTAAATTTGGGCGAACCATATTCAGTATCAAGAGTGTGGGTTGCTTGTATGCGAGTCTACGACTTACTGTTACATGGTTAAATAGTTATGCTGTGTAGGACCACTTAAAAGTGACCTTTGGAGTATCGATCTAGAGTCTAATCGCAAAGGTCACTCTGTGGTTAATATTTGTTTATTTTAGAAATGCCTGGAATTTATTTATTTTATTTTATTTTAGCAAATTATACTGACAATCCTTATATCTTGGCCCTTGTGTTTATTTAATTTTTGTAATGTGAATTGACTTGATTTTGATTTTCAATTCATGATTTTGTCTCAATTTGATCATAGTGGATTTACAAAATATCGTATTAGGTAAAATATCGTAATTATGATTTTGTCTATTATATATATATAAGAAAATTTTAATTGGAAACTCTCTTTTAAGGGTCTCCTCTTGTGAGGAATCCCATTGAGAGCTTGAAATTATTGTAAAAGCCTCTACCTATTTATAAAAAAAAACTTCTTCCAAAAACACTCAAGAAATTTATGTGAGATTCAATCAAATTTATTGGAGGGAAATTTAAAATTTTGATATCCCTCCAAAATTTTTGCTCTTCTTTCAATCAAATTATTCAAATTAAAATCATATGAAGGGAATATTGAATATTTGATTTCTTCTTCCAAAATTAAAATTAATAATATTTTAAAATATATTTTTATGTTTTACAGTAAAAAAAGTATTAGGAGAAATATTTAAGATTATTTAATTTTTTTAATTCATAATTTTATTAATTATATTTTTATTTAAATATAATTTTAATATATTTATGACGTCATGGTTCGATTCCGGTTCAACTGTCAGGTAACCGGTGACCCGTCCACCCGATCCTTTTTTCTGTTCACACACTGGTCTGATTTTTAAAACATTGGGTGGAACTATTGTGACATGAATCTGTAATGCTGCCACATGCGAATGAGTGGGAAATAAAAAGTTCTCGAATTTTTGTTAAGAAATCATTTTTTTTTAATAAGGAAATTATAAAAAAAAAAATTAATTTAACCTTTATAATTTTGTCTACTTAAACTCTAATTAAAATTACATAGTCTGAATATTCAGTGCCTAGAGAGGGTGAATAGGCCAATAAATTAAAATGATCAATTTTAAGTTCAACTAAGTTGATTAAACAAATTAAATCAAGTAAAAACAATCAACACATGAATATAAGATTTTACGTGAAAAATCCAACTAAGTAAAAAATCATGATCCCAACACCTCAGAGAAAATCCATTATGATCAAAGAATGCAAACACAAAGTCGAGAGTACTTACAACCTTCACCTAGATTTACCTAATACGATATTTTGTAATAACTCCTACGAGCACAACTTGACCCAATCATCCTTTTTGATCTTTAGGATCCCACAAAATTTCAGCTCCAATCTTTGTTCACGAACGGTTCCGATTACCTAATTTGCCAAAAGTCTAGAACAAACAATGCAAGAATGAAAAGTATTTTATGGATTTCTCAAATTCAACTCTCTAAAGAGAAAATATATTTTTTTTATGAAAACACAATAATTACGATCACCAAATTCGGGTTTAGAAATACCTTTTTATAGAAGAAAAATGTTTTCCAGGACAAATAGAATTAGGTTTAGGAAAAAATGTAGAATAGCGATCCATCACACCTCAAGAGAGATTGCTTGCTCCAAGAGAGATCGATCCCCTTTTGATCACAAAGTTACGTTTTTCAAAATGTGGAGACTCCTAACCAATCGTGTGAGTGATCGCCCAATAGGGCTAGGCCAAATTTCCAATTTTTTCTAAAAAGATTCAGGAAAGCTTTTTCAAAATTTTTTTTTTTTTATATAAAACCTTTTCCAAATATGGTAGAAATATGTATGCAAATCTTATATTGATGGGTATGGACCAAATCTTCCAAGCTTGTTGCATGGGCCTGACTGAGCATGTGAAATGGCAAAATTGGCATCACACAATTAATCTACCCATTAAATTCAATTTTGATCACTAAAAATAGCCAATACCAAATATCATATTTCACTAATATTTTGATTTTTTTTCAATATAAACCGTTACTCTATTTTTATTAAATAAAATCAATATATGTACATAAAAGGTCTAAAATATTCTTTCTTTGAGTTTAATGATTATTTTTTTGTCAAATTTATTTTTAACGAAAAGAGACGGATGTTTAAATTGAAAACAAATCAAAAGATTATAATTTAAATTAATAAAATTCAAAATCAACCTTGATCTTGTTATAAGAAACTCTGAAATAATTATTTTCTAATTTTTCCAAAAATTTATGAAAATTATAAATTTGTATTTGAGAAACTACAAAATTCAATAAAAAAATGTTAAATTTCAAAGTTTTTGTATAGAAATTAAAAATTCATAAAAAATTGAGAATTTTTTTGAATGCAACTTAAGCTCCGTTTGTTTCACCGTAAAATATTTTTCATGTAAAATGATTTTGTCTAAAATAAGTTTTTTATTTTTGCTTTCAGTTTTTAATTAACACTTAAAATATTTTTGACAATAGAAATCTTAATGAAGAATCAATTATAGAGTAAACTTTAAAAAGAAAAAAAATTAGAATAATATTCATACATAATTTTCATGTAAAATTGAGCATAAATAATATAAACTATAGTAATGGCAGTTTTCACATCAATGTATATATTTTTATATACAACCTATTGTTGGAAAAATTGCTTTTATAGGCTTATTTTGGGCCAATTTTGTCACGACCCCAACCCGCCCCTAGTAGGATGGTGCCGAGATGGCCAGTAACCCGTGATTACCAAAGGCCAACTTATCAAAATCCACACACAACCAAGTACATATAGGGGGCTTACATAATGCGGAAGCAATAAACCAAAATACAGGTGGTCCATAAGAGCTGTGCGTAAATCAAATGAGCAAACATGTACAATATGATCTTACAACCAGTCCATGAATAACAAAATACAGTTCTCATCTTGATCAAAAGGCTTCTAAGCCGACATGTACAAAATACAAAGAATACAAGCCAAGAAGCATGATTTTCAAGATTTGCCGACGAAAATACAAAATGCCGACGTAAACACATAGTGCCGAGGTAGAAACAGCATGGCCGACAAGAATGCAAAACAAGCCGATGAAAACCAAATATCCAAAACAAAAGGAAAACACATCTAGGCGTCATGGCCGTCCGCTCATCACCTACATATATATATATATATAGAGGGTGAGTATGGAAACTCATGAATGGTACTAGTAATAAAGGTTTTGCATGAATATAGCCAAGTCCATACAAAACAAGCATTTCGAACCATACAAATATTAGCCGAGGTCCTCCAAAGCAAAACACAATAACCTTTACTGTCTGAGAGGATGAACCGTATTCATCTTTCAAACCATACAAGTTTCAAGGGATGCACATGACATCGGCAAGCAAGGACAAAAGCTTTCCAAACAACCAAGATGTAGTAGCCCATTAGTGGCAAAACCAGTTTACGATCCGTGTCGTTTTAGACAAGATGATGTCATGAAAGTTTAGAGTCCTCCACTAAGGGACTTTTACACTTAGTGCTGCGAAGTTTATAGTCCTCGACCAAGGGACTTTACACTTAGTGTCTGAAGTTTATAGTCCTCCAAGGGACTTGTGTTACTTAGGCCCGTAGCCCTTTTTAACACAATGGCTTTTTCAAGAAAGGACCGTATCCTTTTTATGCAAGAGACTGGTGTCACTTAGGCCCGTAGCCCTTTTTGACAAATGATGCTGCGAAAGTGTAGAGTCCTCCAGCTAAGGGACTTGTGTTCAAGAAAGGACCGTATCCTTTTAATCCATAATGCTGCGAAAGTTTAGAGTCCTCCAGCCAAGGGACTTTTACACTTAGTGTTGCGAAAGTTTATAGTCCTCCAGCCAAGGGACTTCTCAAGATAATCATCAAGACAAAGCTCACCTTTGATACATCGAGTTAGGCTAATCATTCATGCTTAACAAATACTTTCATCAAAACAAAGCAAGACAAGATTTATCAAAGCAGTTTAACATAGCTTTATTAAAAGCACCACTCACCTCGGTCTTCAGGTGTAGGCTCAAAGCAAAGATCAAAGTCCTGACAATTACATGACAATTCACATTCTCAAAACAAGCTTTACAAACATGTAATGATCTCGGCACTCTCACCGAATCCAAATCAATAATAAAGCAAAACATGCTAAGAGTCAAAATGCTATTTCCCATCTTGGGAAAATACACTGGGCACCGTCCAGGTCATGCCGAGGTCCCACACCTCCTCGCCGAGGTGTGAACCCGACGGCCTCAATCAAAACAAGGTCAGGAAACTTGGGTTTCCTTTCAAAGAACAAGAAGAACAAGATCATCAAGAACATCAAGATCATGCATGCTGAAATCTTATCTTATTTATACGAAATCTGAGGTTTTCATGCTAAGAGTTCAAAAATCGGGGACCTGGGTACCCAACCAAGAAGAACATGCAAGAACAAACACAATAACATGGTTCTAGCCACAAACTTCTAGATCAAAGTACAACTTTTATCAAGAACACATGAATACTAACTTTCTCTTTCAAAACCAACTCCAAATCCATGCATGGCATACAAAACAAACCCAATCATGTAATGCAGCTCGGTAATCAATGAGAACAAACAGAGTAGAGCAAGAATCAAACCTCAAAACTTAAATCCAACGGTTCGATCTACCAAGACCAAGCTCGAAGTCACCAATCTCTCTCTAAAACTCTTCCTTCACCCTTGAGAGCTTCTCTCTCTAAAAACAAAACTTTGAGACAAGAATGATTTGTTTCTAAGTCTATCGGCTGTCTTAAACCACAGCTCGGACACGTGGCACTACCGGGTTGGTTCTCCTCAAAAAGGTGACTGATTGATTAGACAAGTCTCTGACAAAGCGTACACAACAAGCTCGGTGGCAAAACACGTCGGCTAGCAAGGACATTGGCTAGAGAGGACGGCACTTGACTAAGCTGTGCCACACCTTGGCCTGGGTGTACCACATCTCGGCCTAGGCCATACCTGCCCAAGGACAAAGATCATCAAGCACAAAACATCTTGGCAAGCGTGCCGGGGTGTAGATGGAGGTCGGCTAAGGTTCCAAGACGGTTCTAAGTGCAAAGGTTCAAGGCGAGCTAGGCTAAGCTGACCTCGGCTACAGACCAAGCAAGGTATGAGTTCAAGCAAGTCACAATTAACAAGCAAAGCAAAGTAAAGCAAAGCAAGATAACAAGATTACAACTCGGCGAGGCAAGTTCATACATAAATACATGCAAGCAAGACTAAATCAAAGTGAGGGTTATTACAAATTTTGAGCGCAAAATTGAGTGGGCCCCAAATGTCTTTTGGGATGGGTCTAAAGAGGTGACGTGTTCCTTGCCACGTGGCAAGTTACACGGTGAAGACGGTTCATTAAAACCATTTATGAGTGAATGGGAACTTGACGTTGTTTTCGGGTTTATGGAATGGACATTGAAAGAAGTAAAATGTGGGTTTCCTTGAAATGGTTATCTCACATTGGAAACTTAAGAGAACTTATGTGTATATATAAGTTCTAGGTGGCAACACTTAAGTTGGGCCCCAAGGGGCACCCCAAGTTTGTAGAAGGAAGGAGTTATGGACAAAGTGAACCTTAGCCCAAACCACCACACATGCGCGCACGCCGGCACCGCCCTTCATCCAGGCATAGGTGTGGGTTGTGGGTCGGGTCGAGTCGGGTCGATTCCAATATTAATTTTTTGGACAAAATTTTTTACTATTTCTTGTGGGAAAAATTAATTTAAATTTTGCACCTTTGTAATTTGAATTTGAATTCAAATTTTTGTCCAAAATTTTTACCTCCTTTAGTCGAAATTCCTAACAAAAACTGCTGGACAGATTCAAGCAGTTTTATTACAGAAACTACCGGACAGATTCAGAATAGTTGTATAACTGCAGCAATTAGCCAATTTGGCAGTTTTCAAATCTGACTCTGTTCGAGAGTTTTGTACCTATTCAAGTTCAAATTCATACCTTTTCGGGTCTGTTTTTTGCCTATATATACTAGTCATTTTCCAGCAGTTTTTTGTTTTCAAAAATTCATTTTTCTTGCCTTCATTTTGCTTTCTTGTATCATTATTCTTCATACTAGTTTTAGAATAAAATAAAAAGAGTATAGAACACAAGGTTTTTGTTCGCCGTACAAATTATTTGGAGTGCTACTACAATTTGTGAGGATCATTGTATCTTGGGAGATAGACGCCATTTATTCATAAGCACCGTAGCAGGGCGAATCTGTCTTAAGGATAGAGTGTCACACACTCGACTTGATCTTTTAAATATTTATTTGGTTCAGCAAAATAAATTATGTAAGTAATTTATTTATTTTTGTTTGATTTGTTTTAAGTTATTTATTTTATACAAAAGTTTGTTCCAACAATCTTAAGAAAAATTTGAATTATTCTATTTATATAGAATTTTTCGTTTGTTTCCTTTTCTCTTTCTTCTTCTTACGAAAATTATTTTATGTGGTTTTACAAAATAATATTTTGGTTGGAAAAACAAATAGTAGTAATATATTATTTGACAGATAGTTGTAATATACTGTCTATTTTCTTTGACAACTAGTAGTAATAGATTGGTGTCATTAACAATTCAGAATATTTATTTGTGAAGTTTGTTAGAAATTAATTTTGGTTTTCAAAAATAATATCTGAGTGTTCTTAATTAAAATTCTGTTTTCAGTTTTTTAATTTTTGAAGTGTTACAGAAATTTAATTTTCTGAGTGGAATTAATTTGGTTAAATAAAATTTTATTTTATTTTCAAATTAATTGAAAATAAAAGTTACAATTCTTGTTCCTTTTATTTTACAGAATTTAATTCTGTGGTTTTGGTTTAAATTTTCTATGTGGAATTAATTTGTTTAAATAAAATTTATTTTATTTTAAAATTAATTAGAAATGAAAGTTACAATTCTTATTTCTTTTATTTTACAAAATTTAAAATTCTGTGTTTATGGTTTAATTTTTTGTGTAGTATAAAATTCTAATTATAATTTTGTTTGATAATTTAGAATTGATGGCTACAGAAACTAATGCTCAAACAAGTATTGGTGTGGTGATTGATAACTTCATAATGAAATATTATATGAGTCACCAATACTGAAAATATTATAATGAAGTATTGGTGGGTGAAAAAAGTTTTGGTAATTGTCGACATAGTCACCAATACTGGAAAAGACAAATATGATGTAAATGTCATTATACAATGATATTTTTATTCCATGTTGAGATTGGAATTAAGGGTTGCAGTAAACCAAAAAGAAATAATGCATGGCTAAAGAAATGTAATTTGAAAGTGTTGTGGTCACAACCGGTATTAGCCATTTTTCCTTTTTACTGCAAAAGAAAGTTATGAAGTCTAATTGTATTTTAGACAAATTAGTATTGTAATTATATTCACAAAACAATTTACATCTTGTTATTTAGTTCAAGCTCGCCAAATAATATATTTCGGTTTACCTCAGAATTGTGGGGGTGTCTTAATATTTTGTATAAATTATATACCAACAAGAGAAATTAAGTTTCCTTAGAATGCTTAAAATATGGGGGTGCTTGGATGATTTTACCGAAGTAACAGTTCCGATTGTAGGTCCACAAAGAATTTCAATTCTTTTTGTAGGACAAAGTTGGAGTAGAAGCAAATATGGTTTCATTAACTCCTAAGGAACAACTATATGTTTATTGTTTAAAAATGGAAGTGACATAGAGTAATGGTAAGTCTCGATGCAATCAAAGACTTAATACCGTAGGACATTTGTTTTCAGTTGTGAATATTGTCTAAGGACAATATAATGGATCCACTAACTACTCAATGATATATAATTGAGAAGGTCAAACAAAAAATAGCATCCGCTAAACAAAAAGTTTGACTAGAGAGCAAATGAGGGAAAGTTTATCGAGGGGAATGTGATTAAAGCCTATTACATCAAAATCATCATAATGGTAACTCTACTTAGATGACTGGAGATCCCAAGAACTAAGTTCAAAGGGACAACTAAGTTATGTGTAGCTCACTAGAAATCACTAAAGGAGTCAATCTCCTATCCATTCTTATGATGAAAGTGATATCTGCAACATGTGTTGTATACAGGAACTTAGGGTAAGTTATGCTTTTGATAATCACTTATATCTTGAAAAAACCTAGAGGGGGTTATCTATCAAGAGGAGTATTTAAGAAATTCAAAATAAGGATCACCTATATGAGTGTGAACTAGGCCAGTTCTATAAGACTTGTGAAGGGCTACAATTCTCTATAGCACTCAAGAAAGACCAGGTTGTTCAGGGCCAAAATGAACACAACAATGAGAACTAAACTGTGTTTGATAATATACTGTGTGGGTTCTATTGTCTTGGTTTACATAAATGGCTAAATAGTTCAAGATATCATGTTCACTGGTTAGCTAATAAATTCGATAGTGTCTCACAAGGGAAGGTTTAAAGCCAAAAGCTACCTATCCTGTGTAGAATATTTCCAATTTCTGTACTCTCTGTAATTAGATCATGTTGTTGGATTTTCTCTCCGTCAAATTCCATTCATGTGAAGGATTGTTGGAAAAATTAGTTTTTATAAGCTTATTTTGGGCCAACTTTGAGGCCAAAATTGAGTAGGCCCCAAATGTCTTTTGGGGTGGGTTCGAAGAGGTGACGTATTCCTTGCCACATGGCAAGTCACACGGTGAAGACGGTTCGTCAAAACCATTTATGAGTGAATGAGAACTTGACGTCATTTTTGGGTTCATGGAATGGACATTTAAAGAAGTAAAATGTGGGTTTCCTTAAAATGGTTATCCCATATTGGAAACTTAAGAGAACTTATGTGTGTATATAAGTTTTACGTAGCAACACTAGAGTGGGGCCCCAAGGGACACCCCAAGTTTGTAGAAAGAAAGAGTTATGGACAAAGTGAACCTTAGCCCAAACCACCACACACGCGTGCCACCACAGTTCGTCTAGCTGAGCCGTGTTGGGCGCGGGTTGTGGATCGGGTTAGTTCTAATGTTAATTTTTTGGACAAATTTTTTTCCTATTTTCTTGCAGGAAAAATTAATTTAAATTTTGCACCTTTGTAATTTGAATTTGAATTCAAATTTTTGTCCAAAATTTTTACCTCATTCAGTTCAAATTCCTAACAGAAACTACTGGACAGATTCAGGCAGTTTTATTACAGAAACTGCTAGACAGATTCAGAATAATTGTATAACTGCAGCAATTAGCCAATCTGTCCAGTTTTCAAATCTGAATCTATTCGAGAGTTTTGCACCTGTTCGAGTTCAAATTCATACCTTTTCTGGTCTGTTTTTTGCCTATATATACCAGTCATTTTCAGCAGTTTTTTGGTTCCAAAAATTCATTTTTCTTGCCTTCATTTTACTTTTTTGTATCATTATTCTTCATACTAGTTTCAGAATAAAATAAAGAGAGTATAGAACACAAGGTTTTTGTTTGCCGTACAAATTGTTTGGAGTGCTACCACAATTTGTGAGGATCATTGTATCTTGGGAGATAGACGCCATTTATCTGTAAGTACCATAGCGGGGTGAATCTATCTTAAGGACAGAGTGTCACACATTTGACTTGATCTTTTAAATATTTATTCGATTCAGCAAAATAAATTCTGTAAGTAATTTATTTATTTTTGTTTGATTTGTTTCAAGTTATTTATTTTACACAGAAGATTGTTCCAAAAGCTATCTATCCTGTGCAGAATATTTTCAATTTCTGTACTCTCTGTAATTAGACCATGTTGTTACATTTTCTCTCCGCCAAATTCCATTCATGTGGGGGATTGTTGGAAAAATTGGTTTTTATAGGCTTATTTTGGGCCAACTTTGAGCCCAAAATTGAGTAGGCCCCAAACATCTTTTGGAGTGGGTTCGAAGAGGTGACGTGTTCCTTGCCGCGTGGCAAGTCACACGATGAAGACGGTTCGTCAAAACCATTTATGAGTGAATGGGAACTTAACGTCGTTTTCGGGGTCATGGAATGGACATTTAAAGAAGTAAAATGTGGGTTTCCTTGAAATGGTTATCCCACATTGGAAACTTAAGAGAACTTATGTGTGTATCTAAGTTCTAGGTGGCAACACATGGGTTGGGCACCAAGGGGCACCCCAAGTTTATAGAAGGGAAGAGTTAAGGACAAATTGAACCTTAGCCCAAACCACCACACTCACCGTCGTCCATCCGTCTAGGCACGGGTCTGGGTTGTGGATCGGGTCAGTTCTAATATTAATTTTTTGAACAAAATTTATTTGAATTTTTTCCTATTTTCTTGCAGGAAAAATTAATTTAAATTTTGCACCTTTGTAATTTGAATTTGAATTCAAATATTTGTCCAAAATTTTTACCTCCTTCAGTCCAAATTCCTAATAGAAACTACCGGACAGATTCAGGCAGTTTTATTACAGAAACTGCTAGATAGATTCAGAACAGTTGTATAATTGCAGCAGTTAGCCAATCTATCCAGTTTTCAAATTTGAATATGTTCAAGAGTTTTGCACTTGTTAAAGTTCAAATTCATACCTTTTCGGGTATGTTTTTTGGCTATATATACCAGTCGTTTTCCAGCAGTTTTTTGGTTCCAAAAATTCATTTTTCTTACCTTCATTTTTCTTTCTTGTATCATTATTCTTCATACTAGTTTTAGAATAAAATAAAGAGAGTATAGAACACAAGGTTTTTGTTCGCCGTACATATTGTTTGGAGTGCTACTACAATTTGTGAGGATCATTATATCTTTGGAGATAAACGCCATTTATCTGTAAGTACCGTAGTGGGGCGAATATGTCTTAAGAACAGAGTGTCAGACACTCGACTTGATCTTTTAAATATTTATTCGGTTCGGCAAAAAAATTTTTGTAAGTAATTTATTTATTTTTATTTGATTTGTTTCAAGTTATTTATTTTATACAGAAAATTGTTCCAACAACTATGTTTGTATATTATTATTTAAAAATAAAATAAGACGAGAGTTGAATGCAACAAAAATAACAATTCCAAAATCTAATTTCAATTAATTGCTCAACTATAATATACATATGTACTAGCATACTACCCATGCTATGCACGGATTGTGTTTCCCCACTATGTCTTCTTTTCTTTTCTTTTTTAATGTCTTTTTTTATATATTACATTAAAGTTTAATATTTTGATAATAATCATATGTGTTGGACTTTTCAAGAAATTTTTTTTATGCTTGTTCTTAATGCATTAAATTGTTATTGTGAGGGATAATAATCATATGTGTTGACTTTTGAAGGAATTCATATGTACTTCATATGTGTTGGACTTTTCAAGAAATTTTTTTTGTGCTTGTTCTTAATGCATTAAAGTGTTATTATGAGGGATAATAATCATATGTGTTGGACTTTTCAAGGAATTCATGTGTGTTGGACTTTTCAAGGAATTTTTCTTATGTTTGTTCTTAATGCATTAAAGTGTTATTATGAGGGTAAGGTTTGGGGGTCGGGAGAAGTTAATAAATGCTAAGTTTTTTTTTTAAATCAAAAAATCAAGAAATTTAAATTGGGATATTGGAGCTCGCACAAGGCTTGGGGGTTAGAAATCCCATTTTCCTTATATAATATACTAGCATATGACTCATGCTATGCACGGGTTCTGTTTCACCACTTTGTCTTCTTCTTTTTTAAATGTCTTTTTTTTTTCTTTTTTATATTATATTAAATTTTAATAGTTTCATAATAATCATATGTGTTGGACTTTTCAAGGAATTTGTATGTGTTAGACTTTTCAAGGAATTTTTTTTTTTATGTTTGTTCTTAATGCATTAAAGTGTTATTATAAGGGACAATAATCATATGTGTTGGACTTTTCAAAGAATAATAATCATATGTGTTGGAATTTTCAAGGAATTCATATGTGCTGGACTTTAAAAAAAAAAAAATTATGCTTGTTCTTAATGCATTAAAGTGTTATTATGAGGGATAATAATCATATGTGTTGGACTTTTCAAAGAATTTATATGTGTTGGACTTTTCAAGGAATTTTTTTTATGCTTATTCTTAATGCATTAAAGTGTTATTATGTGGGTAAGGCTTGGAGGTTGTGAATTCATATATGTTGGACTTTTCAAGAAATTTTTTTTATGCTTATTCTTAATGCATTAAAGTGTTATTATGACGGTAAAGCTTGGGGGTTGAGAAAAATTAATAAATGCTAAAGATTTTTTTAAAAAAAATTAAAAAATCAAGAAATTTAGATTGGGATATTAGAGCTCCCACAAGGCTTGGGGGTTAGAAACCCCCGTTTCCTTATATAAAATATAGATAGATAGATAGATATAGAGAGAGAGAGAGAGAGAGAGAGAGAGAGAATTATACAATAATCTTAGAGCACTACGTGGTCATACTCACTCACCAATCACCATTTATTATGTCCCTTCATATTTCTCAAGAATAAAGACGTTCAGTGTTTATGAAAGTAATGAAACTTGATAAGGATGTTTAGTAGTATCTCAACCATTATAAGAAAAAAAAACAATACAAAATCTTAAAACATAAATCATTTAACGCTTTATGGTGAAAATATTTTATTTACTTTTGGTCAACCAAACAATCAAAAATATATATATATATATATATTTTATGGTGAAACAAACGAGCTTGAATATACTTCTTGTCTGATAAACCTGCTCAATTAAGTTTAACAAAAAAAAGTATAACTTTTATGAAAAATGAATATGTAGAAGAAAATTTATGAAATTTTAAAATTTTGAATTTTTTTTAACCTATCTTGATATGTCAAGTTTGTTGTTATGCATATAACTCACGTTTTAACAAGTATAGGGTGCATTTTCTAACTACTCCCATATGTAATAATAAAATTATCATAATTATTAATTGAAATATATTTTTGATATTATTAAAAATTATTAATTGACTTAATGATTTATTAATAAAATAGATCATTTGTTATGTGATTACAAATTTGAAGGGACCGGTGTATTTGTAGTTTACCCAAATAAGTATAATGTGGTTAGGGGTGTGAACGGTACAGTTCGTCCGAGGCAAGTCAAAGAAAAGAAGATAGTTAGGAAAATGCATGATCCTAAAGAAATGCACATGATTAATGCAACACATGCACAATGCAACTACTTGATTCGGCTATGAACATGTCATATGGATCCACTCTAAGCATGCAGTACCACACGTGTTCAAGTAAGAACTAATCAATGATATCAAGAATGATGTGCCAAACCTTAATGCGTGCAAAAAATGGATACAAGGCATGGAAATGATATGAAACGAAACATGATGCTCTATACAACCACGCATGTAAATAAAAGGGAAAAAGAAATGGAGGTTGGAAGACATACATCAAGTGTTACAAATTTTCCCTCTTACAACAGGGTCCGAATGTCCTAATTAACCAATTATTACAAACACAAATGAATTAACTAATTGTTACAAATATAAATTTCAATGTGACTAATCCAAAAACTGCACATTTGCAAGTAAGAACATCCTCCAGAAACACCTTCTGCTTACTGCTAGAAACTACCCTGTTCACAGTCAGAAAAATAGTTCTGCTTTGGACCTTAGGATCTGCTCTGTTTTGTTGAAAAACCACCACTGCCGTACAAACAAGGTGGTCAGCTGGCCTAATGAACTGGTTGGCCGTACAAGAGGATGGCCAGCCGACCACTATTTCTGGAGGAAAACCTGCTGCAATAGAACTAGGATAGAGTAAGATAAATGTTTTCTAAATGATGTTTATCCTTTCTACGCTTCCCTATCATAAAGATATTCAAGGGAGAGGTAGCTTTGTTTCTCAAATCATAAACTATCGTAAAGTTGTTGCATGATGATCTTAGAAACGATAGGAAAAAGGTTTACTAAAAAAAAAAAAGACTATTCTACCTACCTCTTTCTTATCATGAAGTTACTTCAAGAAAAAGATAGACATACTTCATAAATTATCAAACATCACAAGATAGTATGTGATGATCGTAGAAACGTCTAAGATAAAGATATAACAACTCAAAAATTGTTGTAAAATTTTCTTCCTACTTATGGAATAAGGATGAGACATCCATTTTCATGCTTCAGAGAGTTTTCAACACTTGTGGTAAAGAGCTTTATCTGAATAACAAGGACAGTAAGAAAGAAACTCAAAATCAAGCTAACTATTAAAAGCTTAAACACACGACTCGCCAAAGTTGTTGACAACTCCTCTTTCGTTCATGGAATAAGGATGAGAATCCATTTCCATGTTTTAAAAATGACCATAAAGAGAGTTTTTCAACACTTTGACACGAAAGATATCACTTAGCTTCAAGGTAAACGATAATCTTATTAAAGTGAAATATTTACAACCAGTTAATCAAACTTGTGGCAGGGTGGCTAAACTCTAACCCCCCATGACTACAAGGTTCCAATATACATAAAGAAAGCTATAAGGATCAAAGTAAAGCGATCAACTCAAACAGATTAGCTGCTATATCCTAAACACGCCAAATCCATGAGGACTTACAACAATACAATTTATTATATTCGAAACATAAATTAAACATTAAACAGCCCATAAACACCAAAAAAAATAGTGTTAAAACTAAGAGAGAGCAAGAAGAAAAAGGAAAGAATAAGCTATAGTAATCAAGCCTAAGTAAGAGTGGCTAACCCCTCCACTTTTTGTAAGTTTTAATCACAAATTTCAGCCCCTCAAAACAACTCAAAAACTGTGTGTAAAACAAGAAAAAGAGAGGAAGAGTGTGAAAGAGAAGTAAAGAAAAAGATGCAAAGTTATACCTCTTGAAAAGAGAGGTAAGTTCTTAGTTAACAAACTTGATTCCAAATAATCTCAAGTATCTGAAATAAGGTTTCAAACTTCAGCAAAAAGTTTCAAGTTTGAGCCTCAATGGTGTATCTATAGTGTATCTATATTCAAGAAGGTAGAAAGGTGCTTTAGATTGCCTTTTAAACTCTTGGAAAATTTTGTTCAACCTCTAAAACATGAGGGGAAGGGCTGTATTTATAGATTTTTGAAACGTTTTGATCGTAAATATCTTCAAAAAGGAAAGATGGCCAAAATCTCGTGCAATGGAGGAGTCTGCTGTAGCAAAAATATCTTTTGCATTGAACATGGCCGGCCACCCAAGAGGATGTACGGTCGGCCCAAAAAATGTGGCATGCCGACCATTTTTTGGTCTTGCTGCCTTTTGTGTAGTCAGGCTAGAAAAACAAGTTTTGGTCCAAATGGGTTACAAGGTTTGGGTTTGAAGCTCAAAACTGAATTCCTTTACTGAAGATTCGAAAGATTACACAATATAACATGTGTCACGCCCTCAAAATAATAACATTACACCCACAATATAGACATGCATTGATACATAAAAGATCCACATTCTTCTATTCATCAGAGTTTCTTTACAAGAAGTATTACATGTTAACAACAAAAGCAAATGCCCTAAGGGCTTACAGCTTTCCAAGTTAACACTTGGTTACAAAAAGGAGAGTACTAACTCATTTACACATTAAGCCCTTGGCTTGAATTTACATGTAATACGTCAGAAATAAAGACAACAAAAAGTCTGCCCGCCTCTAGCCTCCCAAGCTATGTCCTTGGAGGTGGCATGCTACTTGTACCTGAAAATGATATTCCCATATAGGGTGAGCCACAGCCCAGTAGAAATACACTAAACCAAATATGAACAATGACTAAAGATTAGCAGTTGATAAATGGCCAACACTGGTTCTTCCACTTACAACACTTTACAGTTTCGTTTTCCTTTTCCTTTCAATTCTCAATTTATAACCATGGCTCAGAACCTGGCCAAACAACTTAGATGAGACGGTAACTCATATTACACTTTTTCCCATTTCATATTAGATAAGCATACTAACTATATCAACACATAAACAGATATGCATAAGAGCACTATCACACTTCCAAAGACAAGCATAAGAGCTGTGTCAACACATCACTAGATAAGTATATGAGCTCTATCTATGGAGTCCATCCCCTATCTCCTCCCAAACAATATCCGGTTTAGAGGTCCATCCCCTATCATCCCCTAAACCGTGGAGTACATCCCTTATCTTTTCCAACACAACACGATGCATATAAACAATAATTATGCACATCCCAAATCAATACATAAAGTTAATGTATTATTTTAACCATCATACTCAATGACATATTTCAATGATTAGTTTTAGTTTGCCTAATCATCATGCATTATCTACAACAATCAAGACTATTCTCCACCGATAGCCCAAAACAGTTATTTCTATACAGAATATAACTGCAACAAATGGATATATATAATCAACATTTCCACATCAATTCCTCATTTCTCACAATTAATTATACAAATTAATTCACCAATGTAATTAGGACATTTTCCATAATTAACATTACAACCCTCAGGTTCCATTTCTCTATGCCAAACATGCATCTTGGTTTATTATAGTTGAAGCCCCAACTTTTGTAAATTTACACAATGGCCCAAAGTTTTCCAAAATTACACAACAACTCCCAATATATCAAAATGCTAAAATTTAAAGACAAAGCTCATAAAGAAGAGTAAGGTATCCCTACCTCGAAGTTTGAGCCAAAGAGGAGATGAAGACCAAAACCCAACGTGCTCCAAACCCAAAAATTTTCAGATTAAATCGAAGCTCTCAACACCCTCTACCTTTTAACAAAGCACCAAGGGTAGATTCACACTAGAAGGAAATGATTTCTTAGAGAGAAGGCGAGTCTAGAGAGAGAAGGTCTCGGATCTAGGGTTTGAAGATGAGAAAGTTTTGAAAAAGTGATGTTTAACTCGGCTGTTGCTAACTGATATAAACAGGCTTGCTTGAGCGAAGACTTGGTCGCTCGAGCGACCAGACACAGAAAACCCTCGCTCGAGCCAAAAACTTAAAAGCATGCTCGAGCGACAAAATTCTCGCTCGAGCGAAAGACAACCAGACTGCTCGAGCGACAGAAAGCTTGCTCGAGCCAAAAATCACAGTGTTCAGGTCCAGCACCAAACACAGTCGTTCGCTCGAGCGAAGAAACCCTGGATCGAGCGAAGGATCGAAAACACTAATCTCGCTCGAGCGAAGTAAAGCTCGCTCGAGCCAAAAACTATAGCTCTCAGGTCCACTGAGACGCAGACGTACGCTCGAGCGAAGAATACCTGGCTCGAGCCACCAGACACAAAACTCAACTCTCGCTCGAGCAAAGAACTTCTCGCTCGAGCGAACACCCAAAATTCTAGGCAGCAACACATGGTTCCCAAACACAACCAACCTGTAACAAACCTCCCCAACACATCCTATAACTCAACTACTAGGTAGGAAAGGATGTAAACAAGATAATAATCAACTACTAACATCCACGGACACACGTCCGGATCACTATACAACAAGGGGTAAACCCGGGATCGCTATAACATGTTATCATCAGGTGTTCAGAATAAAGTGCCCAAGTCTCACTACAACAATCTGCACCTTTGGCGACCACTTTTGGCTACTAAAACATTTTTAGTCGCCAAAAAATGGACCTTTACCGACAAATTTTCCTATTGGTCGGCAATGATTTAACTTTTAGCTACTAAAGTTTTCTAGTAGCCATATGTTAATTATTGGCGACTAAAATAATATTTAGTCGCTAAACATATGTCAATAGGCGACTAAAAAAGTTTTTGTCGGCATTTGTTTACATTTTAGGCCACTAATTATGGTTTTAGTCGGCGTACATAGCCTTTTGCCGACCAAAATTTTTGTTAGTCGCCAAAAATAGGCTTATTTATTGCAACCATCAGTGACCAAAAAAATGTAGTCGTAGATGGGTAATTATTACCGATAAAAACATTTTTAGTAGCCAATATTAAACAAACAACTACAAACTTTTAGTAGCTATTGATTACATTTGCCGACAAAAATTTATTTAGTCGCTAAAGGCCCCAAATTTTTTTTAGAGGGAAATATTGGCGCCCTTCCCTCTTATTTCTTTCGCATAGATCTTTTCTCTGTTCTATCTCACAAACACACATAGACTAGTACACTAAACCAGACGCACGCTCACTGACGGTTACTACCTCACCGTCGCTAGCCACCGCCGCGCGTCGCCACCACCACAAATCGCCACCTCCACTGCCGTAAATCATAGGTTCTTGTCCCTCTCTCTTTGTCGCTCTCGGTCCTCTCCCTCTCTGTCGATCTGGGCCTCTCTCTCTCTCTCTCTCTCTGCCTTCCCTTATTTCCCCATCTCTCACACTTCATCTAAGGTTTATATGATTTTTTTAGTTTAATTTTGTGTTGATTTCGTAAATGGGTTTGGTTGAATTGTTTGATTTCTATGAAATTATGTTATTCTTGATGTCCAAAATTTGTTTGATTTTTGTTTGATTTCTATGAAATTAGTTTTATGGATTTTAGTTTTATTGGTTTGAATTGTTTTATGGGTTATTCGTGATGTCCAATGGTTGGGGTACCCAAATGGTTGGACCAGT
Organism: Camellia lanceoleosa; assembly: GCA_025200525.1. NCBI lineage: Eukaryota > Viridiplantae > Streptophyta > Magnoliopsida > Ericales > Theaceae > Camellia > Camellia lanceoleosa. Next base: position 171,912,351 of record CM045763.1, read on the forward strand.
TGACCGATGCTAAGTTTATAGACGAGATATGAGAGGTTGGTGTGAGAGCTAAGGAGGATGAGAAAGGGGTTGTAAGGAGAGAATAGCTCATGTCTTGTTTGAAGCAAGTCATTGATGAATTTGTGGAACGATTAAAGTATAGTAGTAATAAAAAAGGATTGGTCAAAGATGTCACCAATGGCCATTGCTATTTGGGTTTGGTCTAGAAAAAACCACAAGAAAAATCTGTGCTAAAAGCCTAGTTTTTGGCTTGCTAACAAAGTGTTTGATTTTTGTTTTGTGTGAGATTTAACAAGCTTTTAAGAAATGGGTTGTTGGTTATTTGGAATTTAGTATCTAAGTTGCATGTGTTTGGTGATCAAAATGATTATTTACATGGTATTTTCTTAATTACTTCTATCAAGTTGGAGGAGATAGTGTCTGAATTCCATTATCAAGTTCTTAGGATTATCGTTTATAGTGTTAGAAATGGGAAAGCACTTATGGAGTGAATCCGAAGATGAGCTAGTTGAGGTTAATTGTCCAAGCTGCATGTGGGGAATAATTCATGCTCTTGATTGGCATAACAGCGTTAAGAAGATGCTACCCCACAAAAAGCATACTGGACCAAAACAAACAAAAGGTAAGCAGTATATATTTCCACAGTGTGTGTCTTTCTTTCTTCTTCATTTCTAGCAGAAACTTTGGCAGTCTATTTACTGTGGAATTTTCATATGCAATTTACTTTTGCAACCATTCATCAAGAAATGTTCACAATCCAGTGAGCATACAGCGAATAGATTTACTAATCTCTCTTTTAATGAAATTAACTATAATTCGTAACCTTTGCTGATAGCTTGGTTGTTTCTTCTACTTACAACGGTTGTGTTTGGTGAATTTTCTCATTCTTTTTTACCCCTCATTTGTTTTATGTAGATAAATGTTAAAAGAATTTTCATGTCCACTTCAGTTTCCTTCTGATGTTAAGTCATTGATACGTAAGATCCTTGATCCCAACCCTGAAATTGTGAGTATGAAGATCCCATCTATTCTATTGCAGGAACCATAAATTTGGAGTCCTTGATGAGTGCATCCAAGTATGCAACTAAATCTCTCATTATTTTGTTCTTAGAAAAAAAAAAAAAAAAAAAAAGGCCTACCTATAATTTCAGCATATCATACTAATTTTGAAATAAGTCTTTTTTTTTTTTTTTTTTTTTTTTTTAAGCTTGCAAATGACTTGGGCATCACATTTGTTTCCTTTTCTCAGGTAATTTGTTATCCATAATTTCACTGTGTTGAATATGTAGGGCATGTATATATATGTGTGTGCATTTCATAGCTATGTCACCAGAAACATCCCAGCTACCTACGTCATCCCACCGGAAATCTTTTCTAAATTTGGTAATATCTAGAGAGAGGAAAGAAACCTACTTCAGTTCTCTACTGTTGCATTTTTTTAATTATCTTTTGGTGTGTCTATATTTTTATGGATTCATTCTTGAAAGTCTTTAGCTTCCTGCAACTTGGGGAAAGTGTTGGTGTTGCAAGGATTTCTATGCTACTCTTTGGCACTTTTCTATACTTATACCTGGTTCATAGCCTGTTAAGATTCAAATTGTTGATCATAGAGGTATTGAAAGAAATTTTCAAAATGTATTGTGCTTGGTCAATATTGTTGTTGGCTGCTTTGGCGTGGTGCTTGGTCTTTGTGGGTAGCTAACTAAACATTTTTTTTCCTTTCGTAATGCTTTGGTCTGGTGATACAATTATTTTCTTTCCTAATGCTTGCTTACAGTTATATTGGCTAAGAATTTTTAGTAACGTACCTTGGTTGTATTCAGAATTTTTAGTAATGTACCTTTGCTAAAGAGCAAGAGGAAAATATGGCAAATATGATGGTAAGCCCCATAAAAGTTTAGCAAATCCATTTCAGAATAATATGCAATGGTTATAAGATAAATGAATTATGAAAGTTCACAAGATAGTTAATATTATATGTTCATACTCTTAGAAATATGAATTAGTTTGAGATACCTATACCATGTATAAATACAAAAAATAAGCACTCCAACTACAATGCGACCCCCAAAACTGTTCTTTCATTGAAAGCTTTGGAATTTGCTTAGGGTTTAGGGTTTTGCTTGTACTTCCAATTCATACAATAAAATTTATAGAATTTAATAACAATTTGTCATGTCTTTGCCTCAATCTATTATTCTTAGCCAATGATAGGGCAATATGACTTTATTCCTAGCCAATGATAGGGCCATATGCTTCGTTGCTGGTTTAACTTTTACACTTTTGGTACATTCAACCGTTGCTTTCATTCCTACATTTTGGTTGAAACAGTTTCTAATTCTTGCATTCTGGGCTTAATTTAGATTTTTGGATATATTTAGTTGCCCAACCTTTGTAATATTGCTCTATGATTGGACACAGAATCTAAAATTTTCATTCCTACTTATTAATGTTCTATTATCATATGATAGGCAAGTCATTGTCTCATTGGTTTTGCTGAAGTGGCTAGCTGCATTTGCCTTCCATTATTTTTACCCATTGTGTACTTCGGGTCACATGTAACATGCAATTACAAGGGTGTTGTGCAATGCACTACAAATTTATTTATATGCTCAAACTAGTATAAAAATCATGTCATTTTGGTTTGCACTTTTACTATTTCGTCACATCAAGAATTGTATATGGTTGATTAAGTATTAGTATGACTGGGATTTGTGAACAATGTGATGGTAGGTGTTTTCTTACAATGAGCACCAATTAAGATAGTTCCACTTTGGTAGGTACATTTCTTCCATTTCATTCATGAGACTGACAAATGCTTATGAACAATTATATGCAAAGTGGCATGCTTTTCTATGGAGAAACATTTCTTCAATCATGCTGGGTCTAACAAATGCTTTGGGCATGCCAATGTTGAATTGTGCTAGTATAACATATAGCTTAAAGTAATTTTGTTAATGAAGCTACTCAATTTTATTATTCTAACAACTTTATGCACCTCCTACCTATTGAATGAGATTTGTAGAGTGAATGGCGTGGTCAATTGTGGTGCACAACATGAGCACATATATAAGAGAACAATGCTACTGACTGAGCAAGTTAGAGTGAGCAAAGGAAGCCCAATTGTCACTTGTCTTCTAGAAGGTCCAAGTGGCAGGTAAAAATGCATTCGTTTCTTGTCCTCATTGGCTAATGATCATTATCTAAATCTTGTTTGTTTTGGACAATGGTATGACTGCAATGGCAGCTACTGTTGGTATTGACAACGATTTTCCCTATGTCAAGATAGTAAGTAATCCTCATAGCCTGCCTCCCTGCTTCTCTTTCTCTCTCATGTTTTTAAATTCTACTTTTTTTCCTATGAAAGACATTAGCTGAAACAATGATTGGGCTTAGTGAAAACAGTAAATGTGCTCAGATTGTGAAGGTATTTGAGGATGCTTATAAGTCACCATTAAGCATTATTATCCTAGATGACATTGAGAGGTAACTTCAGCTTATTCTAAGTTTGTGTTCTGCAATATGTTTGCCCTTACATTCTATTGGTAATCAGTCTTTTCAATATTCATTAATGTAGGCTACTGGAGTATATTGCAATTGGACCTTTGTTTTATAATTTGATTTCTCAAACATTGATGGTCCTTCTCAAAAGGCTTCCTCCTAAGGTTTTTCCTTTATTCCATTTCTGTAGTGGCTGAGTTATCATTATGGTTACGTTGCATTTATTTCGTTGAACTTTAGCATGCGGTAAGGGGGAGAAAATGGGAAACAACCCCTGAACCACCGTACGGATGTCACGGCCACCTTCCCCATGACAAATAGGACCTATCACGATAGAAAGAATGTCATGAGCACACGTAGTTTGGGAGTTAGAGCCGAAAATGCATTAAACTTAACCGAAAAATGTTAAGGGATGAAAATGCGAATCAGCCCCGGAACCATCGTATGGATGTCATGGGCATCTTCCCTATGATGAATATGACCTGTGACAACGGACGGAATGTAATTAACACGTTTAGGTTGGGAGTTAGAGCCGAAAACGCCTTAAATTTAACTGAAAAAACGTGTTAAGGGGGCGAAAATGCAAAACAGCCTCGAATCACCGTACGGATGTCACGGCCACCTTTCCTATCACAAATAGGACCTATGACAATAGAAGGAATGTAATTAGCACACGTAGTTTGGGAGTTAGAGCCGAAATGTATTAAACTTAATCGAAAAAGGGCGTTAAGGGGGTGAAAATGCGAATCGGTCCCCGAACCACCACACAGATGTCACGGTCACCTTCCCCGTCACAAATAGGAGCTGTGACAACAGACGAAATGTAATTAGCACGTGTAGGTTGGGAGTTAGAGCCAAAAATGCCTTAAACTTAACCGAAAAAGGGCATTAAGGAGGTGAAAATACGAAACAGCTTCCGAACCAGTGTACATATGTCACGACCACCTTCCCCATGGAGAATAGGACCTGTGACAATAGACGGAATGTGATTAACACATTTAGGTTGGGAGTTAGAGCCGAAAACCCCTTAAACTTAACCGAAAAAGGGCACTAAGGGGGCGAAAGTGCGAAACAGGCCCCGAATCACCGTACGGATGTCACGGCCACCTTCCCCATCACAAATAGGACCTATGACAACAGATGGAATGTAATTAGCACACATAGTTTGGGAGTTAGAGCCGAAAATACATTAAACTTAACCAAAAAATGGCGTTAAGGGAGCGAAAATGCAAATCAGCCCCTGAATGACCATACGGATGTCACGGCCACCTTCCCCATAACAAATAGGACTTGTGCCAATAGACAGAATGTAATTAGCACACGTAGTTTGGGAGTTAGAACTGGAAATGCATTAAACTTAACTGAAAAAGGGCGTTAAGGGGGCGAAAATGTGAATCAGCCCCCAAATCACCGTACGGATGTCACGACCACCTACCCCATCACAAATAAGACTTATGACAACAGACATAATGTAATTAGCACACATATTTTGGGAGTTAGAGCCAAAAATGCATTAAACTTAACCGAAAAAGGGCGTTAAGGGGGCGAAAATGAGAATCAGCCCCCAAACGACCATACAGATGTCACAGCCACCTTCCTTATCAGAAATAGGACCTGTGACAATAGAAGGAACGTAATTAGCACGTGTAGGTTCGGAGTTAGAGCTAAAAACGCCTTAAACTTAATCGAAAAAGAGGCGTTAATGGGGAGAAAATGCAAAATAGTTTCCGAACCAGCCTACAAATGTCACGGCCACCTTTCCCATGGAAAGTAGGACCTATTACAATAGACGGAATGTAATTAGCACATTTAGGTTGAAAGTTAGAGCTGAAAACGCTTTAAACTTAAGCAAAAAAGGGCGTTAGGGGGGGCGAAAATGCGAATCAGCCCTCGAACCACCGTACAGATGTCACGATCACCTTACCCGTAACAAATAGGGCCTATGACAATAGAAGAAATGCAATTAGCACATGTAGATTGAGAGTTAGAGCCAAAAACGCATTAAGCTTAACCGAAAAAGGGCATTAAGGGAGTGTAAAAGTGAAACAGCCCGGAACCACTATTGGGATGTCATGCCCAGCTTCCCCATAAGATATAGGACTTGTGACAACAGATGGAATGTCATTAGCACACGTAGTTTGGGAGTTAGAGTCAGAAACGACTTAAACTTATTCGAAAAAGAGAGAGTTTGACATCCAATAAATTTTCAACATATTCATTGTAAATGATGCCATTATTTCATCATACACAGTGGTCATTTGGGTGGAAACGTATTAAGAAAGCATGATATGGTTATAGAGATAACCCCATAGATTGCTCAATCATTTTACTTTGATTAGGAAAATGAGAATGAAGAAGAGTTAAAATAAATTTACCACTAAAACATTCTACTCATAAAAATTTATTTTATGAAAAGGTATGCTCCTAGAAATTGTATTATTTGTAAATTGGAATCAAGTGTGGAATAAATCTTTCATGATACATACATATGATTGTATTTCAAAAAAAGGTTTTTATAGATCGCTCTACCTTAAATGCATGTTATTACAACCTTTTTCCTATGTCTGAATGAATTGATATTTTGTAATGGGTGCAATTGTTTTTTTATTTTTTGTAGTTGGCTTTTGGCGTGGACTTGTGGATAGTCTACATTTTTGTTTATAGAGGATACTTGACACTTTTGTATAATCCTGCTAACTATGTCTTCCTCTACTTTTGTGAATATTAGCATTATTGATACATATAACTTTTGTAATCCAACTAATAGTTGCTAGTGTAGTATATAGATCACCTTTTGTCATGGTACAGATTACGATGGTAAGTTGTACCACACCAAATGGCCATATCGCATGGTAGTAAATATATATTTTTGTATCTGGCGGGTTGAATTTTTGTATGGAAATATAATTTTAGTTTGGACAATAGTTGGTTTGTATAGAATATATACATTTAAAGTTATTTATTTTTGGATGGTTGGAAGTAATATGGACTATGGCATGATAGATAATTTTACGTTGTGAAATGATGGATAATATATGTATTGTTTTGTTTTGTTTATATACGTATTACAGGTTGCATGCGATGTAGACAGGTTGTGAATAAATTATAATTTTGCAATGAAACATAAGAGTATGTTTTTGGTGACTAAATTGTTAGTAGCTAAAAAAAAAAAAAAATCGGAAAATAGTTTTGGCTACTAAAAGTTTAGTAGCCAAAAAAAACAATCAAACATATGGCGACCAAAATATGTTGTAGCTAAAAAAAATAAGCTAAAGAAATTTAAAAAAAAAAAACTTTTGGCGACTAAAACTTTAGTACCAAAAAAATGCGAGACTGTAGGCGACTAAATGTTTAGTAGCCAAAACACAAAATGTTTGCCAACTAAAATCTTAGTAGCTAAAAACATAAGACTTTAGGCGACTAAACCTTTAATAGGCCAAAATTTTTTTGACTTTAGGAGACTAAAATTTAGTAGCCAAAACATTGTTATTTACTTTAGGCTACTAATATATTAGTAGCTAAAACTCTTTTCCGCGACTAAATGATTAGTCATTAAAAATAACTGAACTTTTAGTGACAAAAAAATTAATTGCCGAAAATATGATATTTAATTTTATTTCAAACCTTTTGGCGACTAAAAACTTAGTCGGCAATATAGTACATTTGGTGACTAAAATAATTTTAGTCACCAATGATCTTTCCGGACAATTCTTCCCTGACTAATTCTGCGACCAAATATTTTTGTCGCTAAAAGTGAAAATTCTTGTAGTGTCTTAAGAGCAGTCAAAATGGAATGTCTACAAACAAATTGACAATTGTTAATGTATAAACCCCAATAAAATAGTTTTTTCTTGTGAGAAGGACACAGAGAGCACAAAACTATATTTGTACTAAGGAACTTACCCATTTTGATTTAGGGATTGGCTTCCCTTCAGTCCATGATCGGACTAGAGGGTATTGTTGGGCTTGTGGGGGCTCATTACAAGTCCCGTTTTGATAATCTGAACCATTCAATATGTAGAACTCGTCGAGTACTATATGCTAAGAAAAAAAAAATGTTGATCGGATATCGATAACTACGTGATCAAATTAGTTTTGTATAAAACAAAATGGACGGTGAAAAAATAACCAAGTAACAGAAATCTGATCCGATGAGATAGTTATCGATATCCGATTAACATGATTTTTTACAAGTATATAGTACTCGACGAGTTTTACACATTAAACTATTCGGATTATCGAAATGAAACCCGTGATGAGCCCCACGAACCCAATAATACTCTCTAACTCGATCACAGACTAGAGGGAAGCCCAACCCTTGATTTATTTGTGAGATTGAGGAGATTCACGTCGTGTATTAGGAATGACAGCGGGGTAGGGATCACACTCCCCGTCCCCAATCCCCTATCCCTGATGGTCGAATTTCCCACGTCCTCGATCCCTAGCAGGGAACCCATCACCGCCCCCCGCCCCCTAACAGGGATCGGGTTTCCCTGACCACGAACATTCCCCAGCCAAAAAAAAAAAAAAAAAATCTTCAAAAAATACAACAATTCATCATCAACAATAACAACAACATCAACATCATTATCAACGACAATATCATCAAGAACAAAAGCAAAAAGCCTTCATTAACCACAATATCAACATCATCATCTTCATCAACAACAACATCTTCATCAACAACATCATCTTCATCTTCATCTTCATCATTTTCAGATCTGAAGAACAAAAGCAAAAAACCTCGTCCTTGAGAGAGAGAGAGAGAGTAACTAGAGATGAGGAGATACTGTGAGAAGGGGGAAGAGCCGACACTAGTAAGAGAGACAGGAGGAGCCGACGCCGACGCGAGAGAGAGAAGCGGCGGTGAAAGAGCAAAGAGAGGAGCGGTGGTCGTGTGTGAGAGACTCTACCGACGCTAAGAGAGAGGAATGGCGGTGAGGGTGGAGCGGTGGTCGTGTGTGAGAAAGAGAGAGAGGAAGGCGATAGAGAGAAATGAGTGGTTGTTTTGTGTGTGACAGTGTGAGTCACCAAACCCGAAATACACACACACACACACACATATATATATATAAATCGGGGGCTAAACGAGATAGGGGCAGCGGCGAGGCCGGGCCGGGGCTGGGGCTGGAAAATGTATCACCGTCCTCGGCCCGAATATCATTAGGGATTTATTTTTGAATATCATTCCTGGCCCGTCGGAAGTATTTTTTAGGAAAAAACCGCTCAATTTCGGGGTCAGGGGGTTGGGTCCCCGACGGGCCGAGTTCAAATTGCCATCCCTATCGTGTACTATATAGATCTCACGTTGATCGTGTGAGATGTCATACTCTATTGTTTGTTGATTTGAAAGGCTTGCAATGTAGGACCTCCAATATGAAGAGACTTGGATGTATATGATTACTTTTTATGTTTGCTTTTCAAATTGAGTTCACATGCATTACGTGACTTTCTACTCTAACATCTTTCACACATAAATATAGTGAATAACTTTCTTCAATAATGCTATATTTATCATATTTTAAAATCATATTATATTCGATTTATTTATGAATTATGTTTGTTGTGGTTGTTTTTTTTGTAATATGTCCTATGTTTTTTTAGTTGATGACATATTCATAGAATGATAGTAAAATTTTATTCTGTTAAAGTTATATTTTTTTTAATTGTTTATTAATAATTATTGTGATTATGGCAGTTAATAATGATGATGGTGTTTCACTATTTAAAAATTAAAATTTTATAGTAAATTTTACTGTGAATCAAAGTAAAATTTTACTATCAAAATAAAGTAAAATTTTATTGTTTATATTAATTTTGATGGTAAAAATTTGATTTTTTTTAAAAGAATTTCATAATTAACATGAATCATGTTTAATAAATCTTGATGAGAGGATTTCAAAATTATTCACTATGTTTGGTTCCCTTTTTTTTTTTGAATTATTTTTCCAAAAAGTGATTGGAAAACTTTATTTTGAAAAAGAATCTTTGCTTGGTTTTCAAAAAAATTACATCATTGCAATTACAAGTTTCCCTCCAATTTAAGGAGAGAGATAATTTAAAAATAAAAAAATTTGTCATGTCAAAAAATACTCCCATGTTAGTTTTATATGTATATATGTGTGTGTGTATGTGTAAAAACATAATTTGGTATATAGCCATTTATGATTACATATCCTATCATTAATTGTGTGACTTTATCATAAAGTTTTCACTCATTTCAACTAAAGAAAATGTAATTTTTTTTTTTTCCAAATTGGCATTAAAAAAAATTCTTACATAGAATTAAATTTTCATAAATGTTATGCAGAAAATTTATTTTATCACACAATATCGTAACATTAACACAAACATGTGTAACATCATTTGAAATTGGCATAACAAAATGTCCAAATTTTTTGTACTTCATGTTACAAAAGTTTGTAAGTTAGTTACGATATTTTTTTAATGTCAATTTGTAAAAAAATTGCATTTTCTGTAGTTAAAATGAGTGCAAATTTTATGATAAAGTCACACATTTAATGATAAGATATGTATCCATAAATGGCTACCTACCAAATTATATTTTCATATATATATAGCATGTACACACACACATATATATAACTAAGATGAGAGTATTTTTTTATGTGATAATTTTTTTTTTTTTTTAAATTGTCTATCTCCTTAAATTAGAGGAAAACTTAAATTTTGAAAAATGTCTCTTTCCTTAAATTGTCTCTCTCCTCAGCCTAACGTCATTTTGAAAAGTATGTTTAGTTTTCTGAATAACCAAATAAGTATTCTAAATTTTTAAAAAATAAAATTTGAAAAACAATAACCAAACAAAGTGATTAATTTCATTAAAAATAGATATGTAAATTAAAAGTTATGACATTTTAAAGGTTTAAAATAATATTCAAATGAAATTTTTATTGAACGGGGTTGATGGATCAAGCGCACTAACTAAAAGGGTAATTTGGGTTAAAATGTTATATTCTAATGTTAAAGGACTTTTGCAGGAATTTCCTTGGCCAATATCCTTGTGCCATTGAAAATTTATACGGAGGGGTTTTCATCAAATCTCCCTAAAGGATAAGTGTACAAAAAAATCAATTTTTATTAAAATGTTATTAAACATATGCATAAATTAATCTTATTTTTAAAATAGATGAATAAAACAAAATGTGATTTGTTCATTTATTTATCAATATGTGTTGAAATTAATATTTTTGTACCTGTAATTTTTATTACGAGATGAACAGTCCATATTATTATTATGAATAATATATATATACATATATATATATATATATATATATGAATAAATAAGGGACTAACCATTCCTGTATATAATTGACCTTTTATTTGGATTTGCCAGCTTGTTCTTCTGGTGGTGGTCAGCGGTGACATCAATTTAAATTTTTTTTTGACTAAAATATATAATAAATATATTATTTAAATTATTAAAATAGAATTCATAATAGATTTTCCTCTTCTATGTAAGATTAACTTTTAATTTGGGTTAGATGATCTTCTGCTAGTGGTCACATATAAAAAATTCACTTTCCATTATTGTGTGGAGGAGACATGATTCAAGAATGGGTGTTGAGCACAGTTCATGTGGTGCTGCTGCTGTGTTTTGTTTGTCTTCACAGGAGAAAAAATTCTTTTGAGTGTGAGACTCTGCATTTCATAGGATAGCTAGTGGAGGGAAATTGTAGACTATATCTAAAAGAGGTATAATCATTTTGTAACTAAGTTTTTTGATATGAATATTAATTAATTGAGATATCTCTCACTAAATTCTCTCTTATTTTTGATTGGGCTCATCATCAGTTATTCTGGACCGTAGAGGAACCAATGTATAATGAGAATAACTCATTTCTATATCACTATCTATTATATCATTTTATACGTTATTTTGTGGGTCTTATCTTAAATTCATATTAATGATTTAAACTATTTATTTCGTAAGTTCAACAATAAAGATTAATTGTACAAAAAAATCAATTTTTATCAAATGTCACTAGACATATGCATAAATTAATCTTATTTTTGAAATGAATGACAACTATAATTATTTATTCTATAAAACAAAATGTGATTTGTTTATTTATTTATCAATGTGTTGAAATTAATATTTTGTACAGATAATTTTTATCAGGAGATGAATAGTCCATATCACTATTATGAGTAATATATATATAGTAGGTGTTTGGGAAACGGATTTTTATTTTGTTTTTTTAGTTGTAGGATATTATTGAATAAAAATTTTTTAGTGTTTGGAAAGATAGTTGAATTTTTATGTAGTTGGATATGATAGTTGTGAGAGAAAAATGAAATGATTATGGGATTAGATGTGATATTTTATTTAGACTTTTTTTTTTTTTTTCAAAACCTTTGTCTCTTAGTGAAAAAAATCAAAAACAAATCTGGGAACCAAGTTCCCAAACACCACAAGGAAGTAACCATCACCATATATAATTGACCTTTCATTTGGATTTGCCCGTCTTCCTCTGGCAGTGGTCACATAAAAAAATCAATTTACATCATTGTGTGGAGGAGGCAGGATTGAGGAATGGGCGTTAAATCTACGATCATCTACTTCCACAGCGGCAGGATTGAAATAAATAAATAAAACAAAATGTGATTTGTTTATTTATTTATCAATATGTGTTGAAATTAATATTTTGTACCTTTAATTTTTGTTACGAGATGAACAATCTATATTATTATTATGGATAATATATATATATATATATGAATAAATAAGGAACTAACCAATCCCGTATATAATTGACCTTTTATTTGGATTTGCCAACTTGTTCTTCTGGTGGTGGTTAGTGGTGACATCAATTTAAATTATTTTTTTATGAGTAAAATGTATGATAAAATATATTATTTAAATTATTAAAATAGAACTCATAATAATTTTATAACATCCTTCAATTCAGATTATCCTCTTCTATGTATGATTAACTTTTAATTTTGGCTGGACGATCTTCTTCTGCTAGTGGTCACATGTAAAAAATTCACTTTCCATTATTGTGTGGAGGAGACAAGATTTAGGAATGGGTGTTGAACACAGTTCATGTGGTACTACTACCTTGTTTTGTTTGTCTTCACGGGAGAAAAAGTTATTTTGAGTGAGAGACTGTGCATTTCATATGATAGCTAGTGGAGGGAAATTGTAGACAATATCTAAAAGAGGTACAGCCGTGCTGAGAACCGCTAGTGGAGGTGACCCCAGCAACCCCACCTATACGTGGGAGGCTGTGGACCAAGGAAAATATATATATATATATTATCCACCAATCACATCCCACTGGGGACCTTGAGGGTCACCCCCTAGTGGGGGTCTGCTTCTGTTTCCAAAGAGGTATAATCATTTTGTAACTAAGTTTTTAGATATGAATATTAATTAATTGAAATATCTCTCTTTAAATTCTCTCTTATTCTTGATTGGGCTCATCATCAGTTATTCTGGACCACGGACGAATCAATGTATAATGAGAATAACTCATTTCAATATCACTGTCTATTATATCATTTTATACGTTATTTTGTGGGTCTTATCTTAAATTCATATTAATAATCTAAACTATTTATTTCATAAATTCAACAATATAGATTAATTGTACAAAAAAAATCAGTTTTTATCAAATGTCACTAGACATATGCATAAATTAATCTTATTTTTGAAATGAATGACAACTATAATTATTTACTCTATAAAACAAAATGTGATTTGTTTATTTATTTATCAATATGTGTTGAAATTAATATTTTGTACAGATAATTTTTATTAGGAGATGAATAATCCATATCAGTATTATGAGTAATATATATATATATATATATATAAATAAATAAGGAAGTAACCATCTCCATATATAATTGACCTTTCATTTGGATTTGCCCGTCTTCCTCTGGCAGTGGTCACATAAAAAATCACTTTACAACATTGTGTGGAGGAGGCAGGATTGAGGAATGGGCGTTAAACACAATTCATGTGGTGCTGCTGTTGCTGCTGAGCTTCCATGGAAGACACGCCTATTTGTCCACTTCGGTTCTTTCATACTCGACGCCTGTCGTCTATCCCACCTCATCCTCCGCTTCCTCCGCAACGTTGACCTCAAATCTCCACCCTCCTCCAAACCCATCAATGGAGTCTCCTCCTCCGACATCAACGTCGACCCTTCCCGCAATCTCTGGTTCCGCCTCTACCTTCCCCCCACCACCACCACCACCCTCCTCCCTCTACTCATCTACTTCCACGGCGGCGGATTCATCACCTCCGCCGCCAATTCCAAAATCTACGAGCATCTCTGCCGCAACCTCGCCGCTCAACTCCAAGTCACGGTCGCCTCCGTCAACTACCGCCTCGCCCCCAACCACCGCTACCCTTCCCAATACGACGACGGTTTTGAAACCCTCAAATTCATCGACGCCCATAACTACGCCGTATTACCCTCCAACATTGATCTCAACCGTTGTTTTCTCGCCGGCGACAGCGCCGGCGGCAACATAGCCCACCACGTGGGGGTCAGATACGGCCGACACGAGTTTGAGAAGCTGAGTATTATTGGTTTGGTGGAGATACAGCCGTTCTTCGGTGGAGAAGAGCGCAGTGAATCGGAACTCCGGCTCAATAGAGCTCCATTTCTGAATGTGAAACGAACCGACTGGATGTGGAGGTCGTTTTTGCCAATAGGATCGGACCGAAACCATGAGGCGGTGAGTGGTGGTGATGTGTCGGAGGTGGTGAAGTTTCCGGCGACGTTGGTGGTGGTTGGCGGTGGTGATCCGTTACAGGACTGGCAGAGGAGGTACGTTGAAGGGTTGAAGAAATCAGGGAAGGAAGTGAAGTTGATTGAGTATCCAAACGCCATCCATGGCTTCTATATCTTTCCTGAATTGCCCCAACTTTGGTACCTAATTGCAGAGGTCAGGGACTTTATTCAAAGCCAATCTGCTAGAAATGCCTAGAACCCAACGGCTACTGCAGACTTGTTAAGGCTTGGGTATATAAACTCGAACTTTCCTCGGGCTAGTTATTCTGGTTACACTACATGCGGTAGCCGGGACGGAACGTAGTGTAGGTCTACAGGGACCGTGGCCCCCCTTTTGTGAAAGAAGCATGGTTGTGATGCATAGAATTGGTTTAACATGAGTAACTTCTTCTCTTACGTAGACTCCTCTCTCATTTAATTCTCATGTTCTTAATATTTTTTTTAACATCTCTTTATAATATAATACTAGAATGCTATATAAATTTTTGTAATGAAAAGTTAAAATACTTGTAGTATTATTTTGTGATAAAGTTGAATTTATAATGGGTAGGGGTGTAAATTGGGTTCGACCCATGTCAGGTCATCTGGTTCCAATCAAAATTCAAGTCACGAACCAAAAAATTATACACAGGCCCAGAGATATTCGAGTCTTGGGCGGGACGGGCCAGAACATTTTTTAATTTTTTTTTTTCTATTTTTCTATCAAAATTTTATTATTTTCTATTAAAAATGACACTAGGTCTTGAGCGAGCCGATCAGTCGGGTTAGATGGTTCGGGTTTCAAAATGACGGCCCAGGCCCAGGGTCCTAGACTAGGCTGGAGCCCAGACCTAATCTGGTTGGACCCCCCCCCCGAGCCGCAGGTGGGTTTCGGGCCACCCACAGGCCGCAGGCCATTTTTACAGCCCTAATAGTGGATATTTCTAAAGTGAAATTTATGAATTATTGCGGTTATATTATGACTGGTATAATGTAAATATTACAAACCATTGTCGTGCAAAATGTTGCGAAAAATTACAATTTGTTATGGTTATGTTACATATGTTTTGATAACGTGAGCATCTCCAAGGGAATAGTTAAACAAGGCTTGTTAGGCATTTTAGTCAATATAAGTCTAATTTCGGGCTCCAATGGGCTAGTTATTGAACTAGCTATTTTAGTATCCTATTTTTTTGGTGGCTACAATTGAAAAGCCGTAGAGGCTCTCCAAACAATTATGTATGTATATATTTTAGATTTTTGTATATTTATGTCTTAGATTTGGGATTTTATATTATATATATATATATGTATGTGTGTGTATGTAGCAATTTTATATGTTCTTTCAATTCTGTTTGATGAATTACGGAATAACTTATTTTGTATTTTGTATTTTTTTTTCTCATCATTCTACAGGTTTTGTATGTTTGTATGGGCAAATTTATTATTATTGCAAATTTATATTAGTAAAATATCAACAATTAGTATTTTTTTATTTTAAAAATTAATTAAGTTAGTTTAAATGATTAGCTAAAATAAAAAGTGTAGTTGGAGAATACGATAGCTAAAGTAATTAGGTAAAATAAAGAGTGTACTTTTTTTATACTACCGTAATGTAAAAATTCTCATTGATTAGTGATATTACTGTTATATCAAATATTTAACAAAGTTTATCTACTTTCAATTAATAACATAAAAAATCACAAGTGTTAATTGCATGAAAATCTATTGCCTTTAAATCTAACCTTACATGTCTTTCCGTCTTTATTTATTTATTTATTTATTTTGGCCCCCAATGATCAAATCCTAGGCCTGTCCTGGTTGATAGGATGAATTTTTTAAAATTTCGGCGAGCCATATCCAGTATTAAGAGTATGAGTTCGAAGATTGGCTTGATTGCGAGTCTGGAACTTACAGTTATATGGTTAAATAGTTTTGTTGTGTAGGACCACTTAAGAGTGACCTCTGTAGTATTCGTTTAGAGCATAATCGCAAAGGTTACTCCTGTGGTTAACATTTTTTTTTTATAGAAATACCTGGAATTTTTATTTTTATTTTTTATTTTTAGCAAATTATACCGACAATCCTTATATCTTGGCCCTTGTGTTATTTTAATTTTTGTAATGTTAATTCGCTCGATTTTGATTTTCAATATATGATTTTATCTCAATTTAGTCTAATTCATTACAATTGTTAGTTTATATATATATATATATGAGAAATGCATAGGTAAGGGTGATATATATGTTATGTTTTTATAGACAAAATTAGAAACCTATTTAAATCGTTGAATTAATCTCAATTAATTCAGTGATCATTTCTCTTGAAAACGCTAATGGGCGTTATCAATTGAATTAAATTGAAATAAAATTAAAAATTAAAGATCAAAATTAAGTTAATTAAAAATATAGAAATTAAAATAGCATGAATGACAAGATACGGGGACAACCAATATAGTTTATTTATTTATTTATTTTGATTTGTTGCATTCAAATTTTTCTGGGTGGAACTATTGTGGCATGAATCGGTAATGGCGCCACATGCGAATGAGTGGGAATCAAAAGTTCTCGATTTTTCGTTAAGAAATCATTTTTTTTAAAAAATACAGGAAATTATAAAAATAAAATAAAATTTAACCTTTATAATTTTGTCAACTTAAACTCTAATTAAATTACATAATCTGAATATTTAGTGCCCAGAGGGGCTGAATAGGCCAATAATTAAAATTATCAATTTTCAGTTCAAATAAGTTGATTAAACAAATTAAATCAAATAAAAAAAATTAACACATGAACACAAGATTTTACATGAAAAAGCCAACTGGGAAAAAAATTACGGTCCCAACACTCAGAGAAAATCCACCATAATCAAAGAATACAAATACAAAGTTGAGAGTACTTATAACCTTTACCTAGGTTTACCTAATATGATATTTTGTAATAATTCCTACAAGCACAACTTGCCCCAGTCAGCCTTCTTGATCTTCAGGATTCCACAAAATTTCAGCTACAATCTCTGTTCACAAACGGCTCCGATCACCTAATTTGCCAAAAGTCTAGAACAAACAATGTAAGAATGTAAAGTATTTTATGAATTTATCAAATTCAACTCTCTAAAGAGAAAGTATATTTTTCTATGAAAACACAATAATTGAGATCACCAAATTCGAGTTTAGAAATACACTACAACAAAAGTAACTTATGGTGACAAAAAGTTGTGAAGAAAATAAATTTCGTCACTAAATAAGAATAATTCGTGACGAATTATAAAATTTTGTCACATATAATAATAAAGTAAAAATAATAGGTGTCAAAAATTTTTTTCGTCAATAAATACTTATTTTTAGGTGAGAAAAAATTAAATTTCGTCACCAAAGATTTTTCCTCTAATTTTTTTGGTGGCACCAAAATTTTGAGACTTTGTGAGGAAAATTTTTGTCACCAATTATAAAATTATTAGTGAGAAATATATTTTCATCACTAATAATTTTTAATATTTTTGAAATTTTTTTTGTGCGGAATTAATGTTGTCACCAATTTTGATGGGAACAATTTTGAGTATTGAGCAGCATTGAAAAATAATAGGGTTCTAGTTTTTTTTCCCCCATTTTTCTGTTTAGCATCTCCATATCTCTCTCTCAAAACACACGCACCTAATACTCTCCGTCATCGCTCTTTGCCCTCGCTACTCCCCCTTTAGCGCCTGCACTATCATCGGCCCTTGTTGTCTTTCTACGCCGCGGCTGACATCGCATCTCTGAGCAAGCGCATTGTTCTCTCTCTACAGTGGACTTGTATAAATAGGGTTCCACTCTCTACATCAAACGCAGGTTCTTTTTCTCTATTTTTTCTTGTATTCCATCAATTTGATTGAGCTGTTGTAGAATTTTTATGGGTTTTCAATCTTCACAATTTTTTTAGCTTCTAATCTGGCTTTATTGTTGATATGTTAAATAAATTTTGAATTGTTTTCTTTATTGAGCGATTTAAAAGCTTTGATTTATCATATGGGTTTTCAAGTTTCATATATTTTTTGGAATTTTTTCTGTAGTTAATGTATTTAGTTAGCCATTAATGCTCTGCTCAAGGATTAGATTTCTAAACTAGGGTTTCGATTTTGGTGATTTGTGCAATTTGATTCCTTCTAGTCTACCGCCTAAAGATGGTATTTTTATTTTGTTATTATTCTACTTTGTGTCTATCAAAATTATTTGGGCGAAAAGGACTTTTATTTTAATTATTCATTTGGATATTAAGTTATTTCTAGCGAGATTATTTCTAAGATTAATGAGTTTGGACTGTGATATTCTGATTAATGATATTGATAATGAAGCTGTAACATACTAACACTGTTACATTATTGTTTAGTTGATAGCAAAAAGCAATTCTGGATGTTAGAAATACTTTATGTTTGCCTTACAAACAAACCAGATGGCATGGAATAACTCTATGTTCAACAAACCAAATGGCATGGAATAACTCTTTTAAAAATAAATCAAAAATAATAAAATTAAATTACAATTTCTAAAACAAAACAAAATACAAAATTAAGAATCTAAATGATGGAATCTACTCAAAAAGTACCTTACATCACAACAAAGTTGCAAGTTTGATACTTGGGCGGTTTCCTATCAAACTTGGGCCTTTTAAAACTAATCGACCAATATTAATCCAGATAACTATTTACCGTTCTATTATCCTATGATCCAAATAGACTAATTAAGTTGTCTTTATAGCGATCCCGGGTTTACCCCTTATTGTACAGTGATCCGGACATGTGTCCGTGGATGTTAATAGTTGAGTATTGTCTTGTTTACATTCTTTTCTACATTGTATTTGAGTTATAGGATGTGTTGGGCAGGTTTGTTTCAGGTTGGTTGTGTTTGGGAACCAAGGGTTGCTGTCCAGAATTTTTGTCCTTCGCTCGGCGAGTTGGTCGCTTCGGCGGCGCTAAGTTTTATGTCGGTGGGTCGAGCGAGTGGCTTCGCCGGCGGCGATTGCGTCTGTCTTGGACACGAACACCATGATTTTTGGCTCGGCGAGCTTTTCTTCTTTCGGCGTCTGGTTGATTTTTCGCTCGGCGGCGGTTTGTCGCTGAGCGTCGTCTAATTCTGCGAACTGAAGAATCGAGTTCTGGCTCGAGCGAGCTTTTCTTCGCTCGAGCGAGCTTCTGGGATGTTGGCTCGAGCGAGACATTCTTGGCTCGAGCTAGGGTTTTCTGTGTCTGGTCGCTCGAGCGAGCCTATTTATATCAGTTCGCAGCAGCGATCTAAACTTCACTTTTTCAAAACTTTTACATCTTTAAACCCTAAATTTGAGAGCCTCTCTCTCTAGACTTACCTTCTCTCTAAGAAATCATCTCCCTATAGTGTGAATCTACCCTAAGTGCTTTGTTAAAAAGGTAGAGGGTGACTTGGGCTTCGATCTAATCTGAAAAGATTTGGCTTTGGAGCAAGTTGGGTGTTGGGTCTTCATGTCCTTTTGAGCTCAAACTTTGAGGTAGGGATATCCTACTCCTCTTTATGGATTCTGTCTTTGAATTTTAGCATTTTGATGTGTTGGAAGTTGTAGTGTAATTTTGAGAAACTTTGGGCCTTTGTGTAATTTGGCAAAAGTTGGGGTTTTATTTATAATGAACCTAGAGGCATGTTTGGTATAAAAACATGGGATTAATGTTGCAACTTTGATGAAAATGGGACCTTAAGGGTTGTAATGTCAATTATGGAAAAATGCCCTAATTACATTGATTAATTAATTGATATGATTAATTATAAGGAATGAGGAATTGAAGTGGAAATGTTGATTTAAATCTCCATTTTGTGCATTTATTTTCTATTTAGAAATATCTGCTTTGGGCTATCGATGGAGGATAGTCTTGATTGTTGTAGACAATACATGATGATTAGGCAAACTAAAACCAATCATTGAAATGTGTCATTGAGAATGACAGTTGAAAAATACATTAACTGTATGTATTGATTCGTGATGTGTATAAGTCTTATTTATATGCATTGTGTTGTGTTGGAGAAGATAGGGGATGTACCTCTAGACCGGATGTTGTTTGGGAGAAGATAGGGGATGGACTCCGTAGATAGAGCTTATATGCTTGTCTTGGGAATGTGATATAGCTAGTATGCATATCTGTGGAAGTAATGGAATTGTAAGTGGTTAATATGAGTTATTGTCTCATATGAGTTGTGTGGCCAGGTTCTGAGCCACGAATTATAAATTTAGAATTGTAATGTGTTGTGAAAGAGTGTAAAAGTGTGGACCATCTATCAACTGTTAATCTTTTAGTCATTATTCATAACTGGTTTAGTATATTTCTACTGGGCTGTGGCTCACCCTATATGGGAACATCATTTTCAGGTACAGGTAGCGCGCCACCTCCAAGGACATAGCTTGGGAGGCTTGAGGCTGATTGACTTTTTGGTCGTTTATTTTCTGTTGATGTATTACATGTAAATTCAAGCCAAGGGCTTAAGGTGTAATTGAGCTAGTGCTCTCTTTTTGTAACCAAGTGTTAACTTGGAAAGCTGTAAGCCCTTAGGGCATTTGCTTTTGTTGTTAACATGTAATACTTTTTGTAATGAAACTGTGATAAATAGAAGGATACGGGACTTTTATATGTATCAATGCATGTCTATATTGTTGGGTTTTATGTTGTCATTTTGACGGCGTTACAGTCTTCATTTAGTAATGCTCTCCATTATGGTGTTTTTGAAATGTATCTTTATCTTGATGGTATTGTAGCAGAGGTTGGTTAGAGATTTTTACAAAATCCTCAATCAAGTGAGTATTGAAGAAATCTCAAATGACCTGAAGTTGTCGAAGTCATTTTTGAGCAACAATTGCTATTTTATTTGAGCAAAAATTTCGTAAATATATAAAAACTTTGGTTTTACTTTATTTGATTTTAGAAAGTGAAAGACATTGTTCTTATGAGTACAATGAAACAAAAATGAAGGAAAATGATGAAGATTTGAGGAAAAGAAGCTAGAGAGAGAGTCCAATTTTGCTTTAGTTTTCATTCTGTTCTTTGAAGAAGAAGACATAAGTTTTATCCTGTGTGGGTGTGTTTTTTATACAACCTAGTTAATTATTCAGTGTGGTTGTGTCCTAGGATGGTTTTTACATCCTACTGAATTAGTCATTTAGTGAGGTTGAGTGTAAAATTATTTATTACATCCTAATTGTTTTGAGACAATTGGATGGTTAATTTTATATCAGAAATTATCTTTTTGTTTATATATTGAAATTGATTTTGCCTATTTGATTCTTGCATAAAAAATTTGTGAGATTTCAGTTTGTGAAATCTAGTTATAGCAGATTTTTGTGGGCCTGAGTTGTAGCATATTATTTAAAATAAAATAAAAAAAATTGAAGGTAAAAGAAATTTATTTTCTTTTGGTGGGAGTATATTTTAATATACTAAAATAATTTTTTATTCAAAAAAATAAATTATTGAATCAAAGGCATCTCTGTCGACACTAAGAATCATGCGAAAATTAACATTCAGGTTATTGAACATTTTCTGTATTTATTATGTGCTCCATCACCATCAAAATTTTTTATTTGTTTTTATCTGTTTTGTGTGAAAATTAGGAATGTACACGTTTTCCTATTTCTAACCAGCTAGAGTTATACCCCCCAAATAATGTTTACTTGAAAATTATACCTCAACAGTTTGTCATTTTCACATTTTTTAATTACTTAAGAAGTCTTAGTGTATATGCAAGATATTTCTGTATGCATATTTTAGCTTTGATTTTTTCATGCTTTATTTATTATGTGCACATATCAATCAGGTTTTACAATTTGGCTAAATAGATAGTTAAGTGAGCAGAACATGCTCTCACTGAACTTGTATGTTTATAAAGTTGGGCACAATTCTTGATAAACTGAGTCTAGATTTTAATGGATCAAGCCTCTTTAAAATAGCAAGAAATATGTATGTGTAAGGGACTGTTACTTTTGATCTGTGTTGGCTCTGGCAATTTCTTGTACCCCATTAAAAATAATAAACACTATTATTTTTTTTGCTTCTGTTTAAAGTGCTTTAAAATGAGGAGGTGAATTATGTCTACTTAGCAACCAGCAAAATATTTACAACTTTCTTGACTTTATACTTAGATCTATATTATCATACATAACTTTTTGCTCTTTGTTTTGTTATTTTTGCAATTGAGTTCTGATTTGTTGTTGCATTTTCATGCTGATAATACCCCCAGGCTCAGCTTAACATATTGCCTTTTATTTCTTTTAACTTGTATGTTATTGTTCTTAAGAATTTCAGGGGGGAAATTATTGAATTCTCTGTTGACAGAATTTTTGCTCAGCTTCACTTTTGCTCATCTGCTTTTTAAGGCTGGTGAAAATTAGGGTAACAAATGTTTCTACAGTTCTCAGTTAAGGATCCTGTGGATAAAGGAGCTTTCAGATGCATAATATGTAGACTATGCTCTTTGAGATTCTTTCTGTGCTAGTTTTTATTATGATAACATGAGGGTTTTATTTTTGTGCTGGTTTTATTTTGATGACAGTATGATGATTTAATTGGGTGATCTTCACCTAAACAAACTTTATTTATTGTTAACAATTTGTGGGATTCTTTTCTCACTCTAAGTGAGCTGGAAAACGTGGGGTGTTTGACTGTTGTTGAACCAATTTGTATGAGTTTTTTAATTAGAGCAGATGTACTGCAGCTGGGAATTGGTGTAGCATATGCATAAATTATCATCATCGTGACATTATAATAATGTGTCTTGTGCTATCTATATTATCCATGACACATTACCAATGGACTGATTCCCTATTTTGGTGATCAACACAATCTTCCTAGTATAATTTAGTAACTAGAGGACTAGTCCTACTATCAGCTGAAAATAGAAAAGTGATCAATGAATCAGAACCATTTGTCTGAAACCTTAATTACATCTGAACTGGATGTAAATGGGGCAATTTTAATGTTTCTGAAATGTTTGTTGATTTGTACAATGATCAATAAATCAGAGATGTAATTTTCAAGTAAGGAGGGATTATTTAAAGTTATGGAAATATGTCCTTTTTTCTTCTTTTTTTTTTTGCCTTGACTTCAGGTTGACACTAGTGTTGTTCCAATAAAATTTGACCATGCACCCCATGTCTTATTTTGGTTTGATGTTCGGCACTGCACTAGCTCAATTTTGATTGAATAATCAGGCCAAATTGTATTTTTCACTCTCATTAGTTTGCTATTGTTTCAGAGATATTGATCAAGTCTTTCTATCTCTGATATCTTAGTGTGATAGTTATGATGGTTGAGAATATTGTCTCACTGAAGAAGTGTTTTGCAGGAATGCTTCACGTGGTTTATGTCAATGTGTGAAGGATTAATGGAAAGCTGTCCAGAAGGGGCTTTGGAGCTCTGTCATGTCACCTTATGAGGACAGATATATTGATGTTAAGTTCATTGGTGAAATTTCTGGTCCTGTCACATTGACAGTTGAAGATGGTCAGACATTTATTTCCTAGTTAATTCTTATTATGTTCTCTCTCTCTCTCTCTCAATGTTTATTTTTGGTTTTTATGGTTTGTGCAGAGTTTCAAAGATGGCGTTTACTTTGTCTTGCTTTTGGTTTTGTTTTATTGCTGTTGGCATCAGTGGTCAGTAGTTGGGTTCCTTTCTATTATAGCAGTTCAATGGAAATTGGAGTTTTGCTTGTCATTATAATCCTTCTTTTTCAGGTATTTGGATTTGGTGGCATTGTACAGTAGTTGTTTTTTTTCGATCTGTTTCTTTTCAACCTGCTCTAACTTCTTTATTCTCATATGGTGTGCGACCTCTTGATTGTAAGGTTTTAAACTTAATTTTATTGCACATCAAAGATCAAAGTTGACTTCTTTAATTGTACAGAAATCTTGAAATATTTTGAAAATTGAACCTCAGTTAATAGTAAAAGTAGACTGATGTTCACTAGTTGTATTGGCAATGTGACTAATGCTATAAAAAATCTTGTAACTTGTGTGGCTTTTTTTTTTTTTTTTCTTTCAAATATTTTTTTTATTTAATTTTATAATTTCATGATAGCTTCAAGGGAGAAGAGATGGGAAGAAGAATAAGTTCTGATTTTTGTCCTTCTCTAGCTTTAGAATTGAAACATAAAGAGAACGGAAAAGTATTCTTTTCACTATATTGAAGAATTTTTGCCAAATGGGTACTGTTTACTGCAATTTTATTACTTGCTAGATAGCTTTAGAATTTCATATTTTCCTATGAATCCATTTTACTTTCAAAATTCAACAAGAAGGTCTAAAACAGTGGAGTCAATGTGACTTCTTCTATCCTCTCTTCTTTTGCACTCCCTCTATCCGTATCTACTTGTGTCTTGCTTTCATAGTCTTTACTTAAAATCTAGGGGCCATTGGAAAAAAATGATAATCTTATTTTTCCCTCCCAAGATAAGCATTTTGTTTCATTATGGAAAAACAGTCACTAGTAAAGGGGCTGCTAGCTGTAGTGTAGTGTACTAATAAATATGAAAAACAAATTGAGATTACTGGTGGTGGATCGTGGATGAAGGTTGAGAGTATTACATGGGGAATACCTTATGTGTCTCTCAATTAAATATGATATACTTAGATTCTTAGAGGGAGATGAGTTTTAAATTTTACTTCCCTGCAAGTGAGAGAAAGATGAGAGGGATGAAAGGTGCTTGTCCACTAGGTGTTGGGGTTAGGTTTGGCCATGTACGGTGGATGCCTGGTGGACTCTGTCTATGAGGTTGTTGAGTCACCCAACCTTGGTGTTTGCGGAAGTGGTTGCTAGGTTTTGTTTTAGAGGTGGTTGATAGCCATGGTGGCCCATGAGGCTATTGGTCAGTGGTGGCATGTGAGGCTAATTAGTTTGTCTCAAACATGTCCTGTGATTCTCTCTAGTTCTTGTTGGCATTAGTACTAGAGATACATGGTATTTTTGCAATCTTTTGGCATCTTTTGTTATCCGTGTTGCTTATCATCAAATGATCATCTTAACTCTTTAAAGTTTTGGATTGTTATATGCATTTCTACTAAATTCGTTTATAAAATAAAATTATTTATATATGAGTTTAGATGTAATTGATAATATATTAATGTTTTCCTTATTTATTTTCTTCGCAGATTGGTTTTTGATGACGTTTGGAAGCATACTTGCAAATCAAGATTAAGTTTGAATTTTTTTTTTTCTTGTAAACTGATACTTAGTTCTAGTTGCAAATCAAGATTGAGTGTTTATTTATTTTTTTTTTGTAGATTCCACGTTAGTTCATTTTGGGATTTGCTATGATGTTTTTTTTGTTTTTTTGTTATACTTAATGGAATATTATTAAATTTGTTTGATGGATATATTTTGATTTATAATATAAATTGTTTAGTGAATTTTTTGTGTGGAGTGGTGTATAATAGCTAGTGGATTTCTTAGCACATTTAAAAGGCTATTGTGATATAAGCAGGGATATTTACGAAATAATAATTTAAATTGAAATATAAAATATAGAACAAGTTTAGTGACGAATATTTTCGTTATCTGTACTTGTTAGTTTGACAAAATGATTATTCGTCGCTAATAAATATTTTTTGTGACAATTTATCACAACTTATATATGAAAGTTTTTATTGATTTTGTTGTTTGGTGACTAAAATTTCGTCATGTATATATATTTTTGTCACGAAATATATTTCGTCACCCATATCTGACTTTTGGAGACGAAAAATTTCGTCAACTTTACATCTTACCGTGACGAAATTATTTCCTCATCAATGATCAACATGTGTGACAAATTTATTCGTCAACTAAAGTTATATATACAGTACTGAATAACTATTTGGTGACGAAAATGACAATTTTTGGTGATAAAATGTTGTTTTATTGGTGACAAAAAATTTCGTCATCAAAGTAATTTTATTGGTGACGAAATTATTTTTTCTCACGGTGATTTTTAGTGACAAACATTCAATGACGAAACCAGTGACGAAAATATTTCCTCACAAATATCTATAGTGACGAAATTAGCTCTTTGGAGACAAAAAATTTTCGTCATTCAAGACCCAACTTGTTGTAGTGATACCTGTTTATAGAAGAAAAAAGTTTTCCAAGACAAATAGAATTAGGTTTAGGGAAAATGTGGAATAGCGATTCATCGCACTTCAAGAGAGATCGCTCGCCTTTTGATCACGAAGTTCTATTTTTCAAAACGTAGAGACTGCTGACCAATTATGTGAGCGATCGCCCAACAGGGCTAGGCCAGATTTGTAATCTTTTCCAAAATGATTTAGGAAAGACTTTTCAAAATCTTTTTATATATAACCTTTTTCAAATATGGTAAAAATATGTATGCAAATCTTACATTGATGGGTAATTGACCAAATCTTCCAAGCTTGTTGTGTGGGGCTAACCAAGCATATGAAATGGCAAAATTGGCATCACACAATTAATCTACCCATTAAATCCAATTTTAATCACTAAAAATAGCCAATACAGTATCCTATTTCACTATCTTTTTATTTATTTTCAATATAAACCATTAGACTATTTTTATTAAGTAAAATCGATAAAAAAAAAAAAACATATTTTAGTTATGAAACTCAATATACGTACGTAAAAGATCTTTAATATTCTTTTCTTTGAGTTTAATGATTATTTTTTTTTCAATTTTATTTTTAATGAAAAGAGACGAATGGTTTAAATCGAAAACAAATAAAAAAAACTATGATTTAAATTGATAAAATTAAAAATGAAAGGTTTATTTTGTTATAAGAAACTCTGAAATAATTTTTTCAAAAGTTTTTCAAAAATTTATGAAAATTTAAAATTTGTATTTGAGAAACTACAAAATTCAATAGAAATTGTTAAATTTCAAATTTTTTGTATAGAAATTAAAAATTTATGAAAAATTGAGAATTTTTTTGAATGCAACTTAGGCTCCGTTTGTTTCACTGTAAAATATTTTTCATGTAAAATGATTTGGTCTGAAAGTAAGTTTTTTATTTTTACTTTTGGTTTTTAGTTAACACTTAAAATATTTTTTTACAATAGAAATCTTAATGAAGAATCAATTATAGAGTAAACTATAAAAAGAAATAAATAAATAAAAATGGTCATAGTTACTCACCAATTACCATTTATTATGTCTTTTCATGTTACTCGAGAATAAAGACGTTTAGTGTTTATAAAAGTTGTGAGATTTGATAAGTATGTTAAGTAGTATCTCGACCATGATAATATGTTTTAAAACAAAAAGAATATTTTATTTATTTTTGGTCAACTAAACAATCAAAAATAAGAAATATTTTATGGTGACACAAATGAGCCTGAATATCCTTCTTGTTTGATAAACCTTCTCAATTAAGTGTTTGTTTGTTTTTTTTTTTTTTTACAAAAAAGAAAAAAAGAGTATAACTTGTATGAAAAATGAATATGTAAAAGAAAATTTATGAAATTTTAAAATGTTGAAAGAAAAAGTTTTACTATCTTCTTTTTTTTTTTTTGATCGGCAAAGAAAATCTTTATTGATAAAAGTAACCAAAAATAGATACAGAACATCAATAAAGAGGAGCTTGGAGCTATCAGAAGCTCCAAGTGCCAGTTGATGAGAAACCAACAAGCAAGACAAAAGAACAGAAAAAAGAAAGGCAACCACAGCTAACAATATAGCAGACCAACTGAGCTTCACCCGAATTGCAAAGAAGAGAAACAGAGCAAAAACAGATTAATCACCAAAGCTAGGCATCAGACTACACAACATTTGGACATCCACAGCTAACAGATTAGCATATTCAAACAGCATATTCAGATCAGCATATTCATATTCAGATCAGTCCCCAAAGCTAGCAGACTAGACAATATGTTGCACCTCTCCCCTGAATCCACTACAGATATGCTTCAAATTTGCACCAACATCATTACCAAACCTCAGCATAGATGCAAAGCTAAATGAAGTCTCCAAGAACCCAGACTACACAGCACTTAGCACGACTCCCCTGGAACCAGATGACTCAGATCAGCAAGACTACACCACATAGATACAGATCTACATACTACATCAAACACACTTCAGAATTTCAACACACAGAACTTCAATACACACATCAGTACACTTGCTGCAGATATTCAGTAGTACACAGATTCAGAGCTACAGAAGCACACACCAGTAATCAACCTCATAATTTAAACAAAAGGATGCAGATATTACCCAAGCTAACACTACAAATACACAATAGACCCAAAAGCAATAGCAGCCCTCAGCAGTTCAACACATACCCACTACCACTACCTATCAGCAACAGACCCTCCCAAGCACCTCATAATTTGCCTCAAATTAGTACTAAAATCCTGCACAGAAAAGTAAAAATCTCTGAGGTATGGATTTACCCAAAAAACAATCCTATGCTTAATTAAGTCACAGAGATCCTCTAGATTTGGGAGAGTTGCTCTGAAAACACAATCATTCCTGTATCTCCAGACTGACCACATCACTGCCAATGGAATTGCCCCACAAATCATCATTTCTTTCTTCTTTAACTTTCCCCCTGCCCACCATAGGAGAAGACTCTCCACAGAACATGGCAAAGCAGTTTAGACATCCCACCACTTTAGCATTTCAGCCCAGATCTTCCACACAAATGGACACCAAATTAAGACATGGTTGATTGATTCACTATCACTATCACAAAACACACAGGCTGTGGGGTCATTTTGACTGATCACACCCAGTTTTTTGTAAAAACTCCCTGGTCTTGATTCTCCTTTTCCAAGAAAACCAACCAAACACCTGCACCTTAGGAGGGACATATTTGAGCCATAACAATTTAGTTATACTCAGGGTGGCACCAGCATTATCCACAACAAACTTGTACAAATCTGTTACTTTTAGGACCCCAAGAGATGAAGCTGACCAAACTGGTTGATCTGCACACTCTATACAAACATCAGGGGCTGCCACCAAGAAATTATTGAGCCTAACCATTTCCTGCACCTCCTATTCATATAGCTCTCTTCTAAAATCAAAAGACCAAGCACCTGCTATGGTTTTCTTATCAACCAAGACTCTTAAGGACTCCTTTTTTTTCCAAAGACAACCTATACAAAGTTGGGAATTCATCTTTCAAACACATAGATTGACACGAAGCATCTGACCAAAATCTGATCCTCTCCCCATC
Source organism: Camellia lanceoleosa (assembly GCA_025200525.1). NCBI lineage: Eukaryota > Viridiplantae > Streptophyta > Magnoliopsida > Ericales > Theaceae > Camellia > Camellia lanceoleosa. The sequence continues at coordinate 171,941,782 of CM045763.1, forward strand.
CTCTACTTTCAATTGGAAGTTATGCAAATAAAACTCCTTTAAGCTACTGCACTGCTCAGCAACCGAGATAATTCCATTCCAAACTGCTGAGTAACTATTGGATGGATTTAAAGATGGAATCCATATAGCCACCTTCAACTTATATCTACTACAAATGACCCTTTTCCACAAAGCATCATTTTCACTACCAAACCTCTACCACCACTTGATTAGTAAGCACTTATTTACATCCCTCGAGTTTCTAATGCCCAAACCACCTTGATCCATTCTTTTTGACATTTCCTTCCATTTTATCATATGAATTTTCATTTTCAATTCAGAACCTCCCCATAAGAAAGTAGCTTGAAGCTTCTCCAACTCTTTAGCAACCCATTCAGGCATTTTAAACAACGATAAATAAAACACTGGCAAAGCTGAAGTTACTGTTTTAACAAGTATTAACCTGCCTGCAAAAGACATCATCTTCCTATTCCAACAAGCTAGTTTACTTTTCACTTTATCCACTACTGGTTTCCAAGTGGCTTTCCTCCTTGGATTAGCTCCTAGGGGCATCCTTAGATAAGTAAGTGGCAAAGATTTTATTTTACAATTTAGGACTGCAGCCATATCATTCATCATCGGAAAGCCCTGATGGATTATCCCTCTTCGGAATGAGGGTTATGAAAGAGCTATTTATACCTTTAACCAATTTACCATTCGTATGAAATTCTTTCACAAAATTAATGACATCGCCCTTCATAACCTTCCAAAACTTCTAAAAACACAGCAAATTAAATCCATCAGGGCCTGGTACTTTATTTCCATCGCAATCCATCACTGCAGATTTAATTTCTGATTCTGAAAATTCTGCTTCTAGCAATCCGAAACTCACCTTGCCTTCAACCGATGGAAACTGACCCCCAAGCACAGGTCTTGAAGGCCAGAGTTCTGAATACTGAAACTTTAAAAATTCAAGCACTTTACTCTTCACTTGACTTGGATCTTCAAACACCACCTCCCCTTCTGTAAAAGAGTTTATCTTGTTTCTTATTGTTCTACACTGTTAGTACATGGAAAAATCTTGCATTTTTGTCCCCTTTCATGGCCTAGTTAAGCCTAGACTTTTGCAGCCATAACCATTCCACCATCCTACTCAACCTCCACATTTCAGTTCTAGCTTCACTGCTCCTAGCTTTTTCCTCACCATCAAGGTCTCTAACCTCAGCCAGCAGATCAAAGCTATGAAGCTCACCCTCTACTAACTTCAGTTTATTTATAACATTACCAAACACCTCCACATTTCAACTTTTAAGACCATTTTTCAAGATCTTTAGCTTCTATGCCAGAATAAACCCAGCCCATCCCTCAACACTAGCCGCTTCCCATTTAGACTCCCAGAAACTCCTAAGGTTTTTGTGCAAGAACTAGGCATTTAGAACCCTAAAAGGCTTTGGGCCCCAGTCCCTCTCATCCTCTATCACAAGGAGAGGACAGGGATCAAAGACCAATCTAGGCAGGCCCCACAACTTTAAATTGAACACCTCAAGCCATTTTGGATCTACTAACACTCTATCTATTCTGCTTCACTTCTCACCAACAAATGAATTGCACCAAGTGAATCTCCTTCCAAGTAAAGGTAAGTCAGAAACCTCACACTTATCAATGAACTCATTAAATTCTTTCATGCCTCTATCTCTCCTTGAGCACCCTCTCCTTTCCCCAATCTGTCTAATCTCATTGAAGTCTCCTCCTAAACACCAAGGATTAGGAAATTCCTCCTTCAATTTCAATAAACAATTCCATAGCTTCCCTCTTAAGCCTACATCATTAGGTGCATAAATGTTTAGAATAGAACAATTGAACTGATGAAAGATAGTACCTGATAATAAAATGAATCTTCTATTACTGCAGAAGTCCTTCAGTTGGAATACATCTGGGTCCCATATATACAATAATCCTCCTGCTGAGCCAACAACATCTACCACCATAAACTCTATTTTGGCCCTAACCCATATAGATCTGACATCTTCCTCTAAAAACTCTTACTTTTTTGTCTCTTGGAACAGTGCAATGTCTACATTCCTCTCCTTTAAGAGCTTCTTAACTTTGCCTCTCTTCTCCTTCCTCCCAAACCCTCTAACATTCCATGAAAGAAACTTCATAATTGACCATGTTTACACCCAATTACCCCCCTACTGGTGTACTTTATACCCCAACTTTGTTCCCCCCTTCAATACGCTCCATATCCTTCAATTCGAGCTCCATATCCTTCAATTCAAGATCCACTATTTCCTTCACCACTTCAGCTCTCTTGCCATTAAACTGCATCCTGAGAACTTCTCCCATTTTTACGGTTGCTTCAGCTTTATTCAGTACAAACCTCCCTTTGTCAACTCCACCCTCTATTGAAGCAGATAGGGACATTGCCGCCACTGCTGCATGCCAAGTTGCAGTCTTCAGCACGGTTCTACTAGTTAAAGCACCTCTGCTCCCATACTTCCTCATCATCTCGAAGGGTCTTCTCCTTAGAATGTTCTAATTAGATTTTCTCCTGCTGCTACTCTTTTCCTTTTCCTTCCCCTTCCTAAGTCTTGAATGTCTACTACTTGGCTCATTCTCTTAGGCTTCAGAGAGGCTTGACAATCTCCCACAAGGCCCTACTTCAATAGATTTAATTCTTTTAGATAACTCCTGCTGCCCCAGCCCAGTTTATGCTTGACACAGCCCACCCACCTGCTTTAGTATATTATTCTGGCCCAAAACCACTTCTATATTCACACCAGGCCTGTCAAGGCTTGACCCTCCAAGACTTCTAACAAAACCTGGCGTACACACTTGATTCTCTAGACTCTAACTGACAACCGTCTCCTCCTTAGAGCCTATCCTCTAGTTTTGCACTTCCATCATTTCTTTGCACGACTCATCACTCATTACTTGCCCCCCATCACTTCGAACATTTTGAGCTTCTTCTACACGCCTCCAGCATGCCACGTTTTCCACCTCCATGCTCCCACTACGGCCACATGGCCTGGTTTCTTGGTCCACCTCATAGCCAACCTCCAGGTCAGCAGCTGACTCATCCTCCATATCAGCACCATCATCTTCTTCCTTCCTGCAATTTCTATCCTCACTTTGTTCCCCCAGCACATTTGAACTACCAAACTCATCTACATCTTGAGTCTTATGACATCTACATGTAAATTTCAAAGGTCTCACAGTTACCACCTGTTCTTCGCAAACTCTTACTGGAAATACCATCCCTCTACATTCCAGTTTCACAACTGAATTTATGAGATCCATCCATTTAGTGGAGACCTTAATCTTGGCACACACAAAGAATAAAGGTTGGCTCATATCTCCTTCAACACACAGCACCTGCCCCCAGATCCCACATATCTTTCTGAGATTGAAACTATTCCACAGATGTAATGGGATGCCATAACAACTTATCCATACACATCTTTCCTGCTCCAATACCTGCCCAGGTTTTCCTTCAGCAATATCTTCACACCAATCCGAGATGAGCTCCTTAATAGCTAATATTTTCAATGCCCTCTCCTCCTTTGATTTAAATGTGTTGACCACATCTCTTCCCCCACTTTCCCTCACCATGATATCCTCAATTCCTATTGCTGCCAATTCCTTTTTCAGACTAACATTAGCATATTGGGCCTTCAATCTTACAATGATACTCTCAAACAACCATCCATTTCCTGCCTCCTCTACCTTTAGTAAGATGCACCCTATTTCCCCTGTCATTTTTCCTTCCGCAACCTCTACATAGGATCTCCTATCTCTGATGCCACGAGCCCCAACTCTAACCGCTCCACCTTTCACAGCATTAGCTACTGTTTCCGCACTTGAATATTTAATGGTAGCCTTTCATTTTCATCAACTACCTTTTCCTTCCCAAACTCTGCGTGGTTTACCTGTAATGGTCGATCATCCACCCACAGGCCATTGGCCTTCTGCACAGTTATCTTGGCTGCTACATAGCAATCAAATCTCACAAAGCCAAATCTTGTGTTAGTAACCTTTCGTCTCTTTTGCGGTATGAAAACATCGTGCACCACTCCAAACTTTGTAAAGAAATTGAACAGACCCTTAGGGTTTAGCGATGCTAGTAGGTTATCTACAAACACAGTGAACACACCTGCACTTCCTCTCGACCTCCATGGTCTTGATCTTTCCCTACCCTTCACGACTGGTATACACCCTCCTTCCATGGTTTTTATATCAATTTTTCCTCTCTCTCTCTCTCTCCACTTATTGAAGGATTTCCAAAGCAACAACTTGGACAATAACAAAAATGCATGGAATGCTGGCTTAAAAGTTTTACTATCTTGATATGCCAAGTTAGTTGTTATGCATATAACTCACGTTTTAACAAGGATAGGGTAAATTTTCTAACAACTCTCATATTTAATAATAAAATTATTATAATTATTAATTAAAATATATTTTTAATATCATTAAAAATTGTTAATTGACTTAATAATTTATTAATATAATAGATCATTTGTTATATTATTAGAAATTTGAAAGGACGGGTGTATTTGTAATTTACCCAAATAAGTATAATATGGTTAGGGGTATGCGCGGTGCAGTTCAGATGGTTTGAGAGTAAAGCTATAAACCAACGCATGAATAGCGGATTAGCAAATAACCAAACCGTGGTTTGGGCGATTTGGGACAGTTTCAATTTGCTAGTTGATTGAAGAATATTCTTAAACAATTATCAAACATTTGCATAAAATATAACACTAATGTGTATAGTATTTTCATATATATAACACAAATTAATTTTACATAATATTTTTCATTATATATAACTACTAATTTGCAATATATTTCACATCTTAAATCTCTCTTACTCATTTTTATTTTCATATTTCAGTAGAAGTTAAAAAATATATATGTATTAACTATAGCGGAGCAGAACGATTTTCAATGTGTTTTTTAAATTTTAAAGTTTAATATGCGGTTAACGAATGGATCGGTGCGGATTTGTGCAGTATTTTGCACAACCCTAATTTTGGTCATGGGTTATCTCTAAGGTTGTAAATGAACAAAGTTGTTCATGAACAGGCTCGAGCTCAGTTTAGTAAAGGTTTGCTCAAACTCGATTCATTAAATTTTTATTGAGTTCGAACTCTAACTCATTAGAATGTTAATAAATAAGTTCAAACATATTAAAACTCGACTCGTTAGTTCGATGCGTTTAACATTTATTTAAATAATAAAATAAGTATATTATTTACATATTAAATAATGTAAAACTATTTATAAAAATTAGGATAAATATGTTATTTATATGTTTAAAAAATATAAATAATAGCTAAATTTATTTATATGTAAATAATAGCTAGGTAATTATAGATAATACATTTATATAATATAGTGGTGGTAAATATTATTATTTTGGTAAGATATTGACTTTTTCTAGTATGTAAACATGTTTTGAGATTGTAAGTGATAAATCTCATGTTGTATTTAAGACTTGATTTTGTAATTATTATATATCTATACATATCTTTCACATTACCTATTCCTTATTTTCCGTCAACTCATGTAGACCTTGTGTTAATACCTTGAGAAGATCTGTCAAAGAGGCAGTTTTCCTATCTAAGGAGATTGGACTTTGAAGGGAGGCCAGTTTGACTCCTCCGATCTTTCTTGGGATCTTACTTGGATATTGATCAAAGGACCCATTAGTGACGTTTCCTATTTTGTAATCTTAGATAAACCCTATATTTATTTGTTATTATATTCTCTGATGTTTTCATTTTTTGGGGCGTCACAACTCTCTTGTTTTTAAGACTTTCTTTTCTCTCAAATTCTAAAACAATTTTAGTATTCTCTCTCTACCCTTTTTTCTTAAAATTCTATATCCAAATTTAAGACTAGAGTTTTCATTATATAGCCAATGCAAGTGGGCAATGGTGGAGGACAAAGTGGAACACAATGTACAGGACAAAGTGAAAGACAAAATGGGACATTTTGGAAAAATAATGGAGCTAATGGAGGACAATATATAATGGAGGTGAATGACGAATGGTGATGGTGGTGTATGACTTAGGAAAATGGATGATGAGTTGAGATGGTGGGACGCGATTATAAAAGTAAATGGTGAGTAGAGATGGTGGGATGTAATTATGAAAGTAGATGGTGAGTGGGGATGGTGGGGTGTAATTATGAAAGTGGGTGGTGGGTGGAGATGGTGGGATGTGATTATGAAAGTAGATGGTGTGTGGAGATGGTGGTTATAATTATGAAAGTAGATAGTGAGTAGAGATAGTGGGATGTGATTATGAAAGCAGATGGGGAGTGAGGGATGGTGAGTGGAGATGGTGGGATGTGATTATGAAAGTGGATGGTGAGTGGAGATCATGGGATGTAATTATGAAAGTAGACGATGAGTGGGGATAGTGGGGTGTAATTATGAAAATGGATGGTGAGCGGGAATTGATGGGTAGAAAATTTGGAAATGGAGATTTGAAGAGACAATATTCTTTTGGTAGTGGAGATTGGTGAATTTTGGATGAAAAATAATTTGGCCAAAAAATGAGTGAAAGTTAGGATTAAAGCTAAAATTTCATCTTTTACTGAGGATTTTATGAGAAACACATTCTAATTGTCATCATTGGGTAATCAAAACAAAGTGTCCAAGTCTTAAGGCCGGTCAAAATGGGGTGTCTACAAACATTTTGTTGACCCCAAATTTATTTTCTTGATTTGCCTTGTGGAGCTAGAGTTAGGATAGACGTTAAAAATGGCCCAAAAGCTAATCGATTCAACTTTTATTCCAGCTTGACCACTACCTAATCATTAAAACATTATCTTAACAATTGGCACCTTCTGAAATCTTCTAGATTGATCTAGATTTCTCCAATGTTCTGGATTCTTCTAGGATGTTCTAGAATCTTCTAGATTTCCCTAGAACTTTCTAGAGTCTTATAGATTCATGTGAAAAACTCTAGTGATTTTGTGTTGAATCCCAACACTCCCCCTCAACACTAACTCCCTATTTACTGGTCGTTATTCATGTGTACGTAAATCTTGAGCTCTCCAATTTGCTTCGGCAATTCTTTGGTTTAGTTTTCCAATCAATTTTTGAGTGCTCAAAACCCAAAATTTGTTTAGTTTACAATTTTCTCAAAACTATTTTCAATCACTTTTTACATCTCCTCTCTTCCTATCTCACATCCTACACATCAATATATTAGTTTTTCATTTTACTCTCTCATTCTCTCACATCCTGTACATCAATCAATTACTTTTTCTCTCACACCCATCTATGTAACTACCCAAAAAAAAAAAAAAAAAAAAACCTACAATCATCCCAAATTACAAAACTCCAAAACAATTTTCAAAATATATAACCAAACAAATTTTTAAACTTTGAAAACTCTTTTCAAAATTTTATTTTTCAAAACCAAACCAAAGGGCCCAATAATTTTCAAAAATCTTGAAGAGTGATTCTTTCCAACAAAACATAGTACTAGAATTGTTTAAAGAATTCTAGAGTATAGTGAAAAAGTAAAAGGATCATAGAATATTCTAGAAGGCTAATGATGGTCTCTTGGATCAAGTTGATCCTAGCCATCCATTAAGGACATGGAAGATTATATAAAGGGAAGACCTGTCATTATAGATAAATAAAAATGATATAAGAGTTTCGTAATAGAGAGTAGGGTGGTGTGGGGAGAAACTGTCATGACCCGAACCCGCCCCTATGGGTTAAGGCCATAACCGGCCAGTAATCATGAGATTACCTACGGCCTCAAACCAAATAAGACAAAACTCGTCAGAGTAAAAGGGGCCAAACGGAAGCAAATTAAAAACTTTGTCCATAGAGCCGTGCTTATATGCACATCAAAACATTCCAGACATACATATGTTAATAACTCACAACAGAAAGCATAGCAACATAAATTTCTGTACGGACAGGATCATTCAAAACTGAGTCAACCAAACAAACTATGTATAGACGTACTCAAAACTTCGCCGACATGATAACATAGAACAGAACGACATAAGGCGAAGGCAAGTCTCGTGCGTGAGACGCAAGGGCTGACTCCCCAAAACCTTTGTTGTTCCACACAGACTTCATTCAGGCTGGGTTTGGACTTCCCTTGGCTCACCTACAAACACATGAATGAGCGTGAGCGAAAGCCTAGCGAATAATATCAAATAAAGAATATACTTTGGAACAATGTACATCAAACGGCCTTGGGCCCAATTTGCATTTCTAACTAATACATACATACATACATACATAGGCATATGTAAGTCAAGTAACTGAAGTTCCAATACATTCCACGGCCTCGGGCCCAATTCATTCATGTCCACCGGCCTTTGGCCCACATTTATTATCAAACGGCCTTTGCCCACATTTCATCAAACGGCCTTCGACCCAATCATCTATATCAATCGGCCTTCGGCCCAATCATTTATCAATCGGCCTTCGGCCCAATCATTTATATCAATCGGCCTTCGGCCCAATCATTTATCAATCGACCTTCGGCCCAATCATTTATCAATCGGCCTTCGGCCCAATCATTTATCAATCGGCCTTCGGCCCAATCATTTATATCAATCGACCTTCGGCCCAATCATTTATCAATCGGCTTTCGGCCCAATCATTTATCAATCGGCCTTCGGCCCAATCATTTATATCAATCGGCCTTCGGCCCAATCATTTATCAATCGGCCTTCGGCCCAATCATTTATCAATCGACCTTCGGCCCAATCATTTATCAATTGGCCTTCGGCCCAATCATTTATCAATTGGCCTTCGGCCCAATCATTTATCAATCGGCCTTCGGCCCAATCATTTATATCAATTAGCCTTCGGCCCAATCATTTATATTAATCGGCCTTCGGCCCAATCATTTATCAATCAACTTTCGGCCCAATCATTTATCAATCGGCCTTCGGCCCAATCATTTATATCAATCGGCCTTCGGCCCAATCATTTATCAATCGGCCTTCGACCCAATCATTTATCAATTGGCCTTCGGCCTAATCATTTATATCAATCGACCTTCGGCCCAATCATTTATCAATCTGGCTCTTAGGCCTTTATATCAAACTGGCACATAGGCCTTTCAGACTTTTATATCAAACTGTGTCCACCCTTCAAATTAATGAACTTTACATACTTACATAGAAGTAGCAATTGGACAACAACATATGTCAGATATTACTCACAGTGATCGGCTTGCAGATTTGCCCTGGAGCTTGACCCTACACATCACATAACATATACGGGTCACAAATAACTCAATCCGTTCTTTAATTCACATATTCCTCTTTAGGCTTTATTCTTATCTCATTAACTCATTTACAATGCTTAACATATGCCTAAGAGTGCTTACAAGTGAAAGAGAATGGAAAAATACAACACAAAATGCATTTTCAGAACTTGACAGGGTCCCCGCCGGCGTGGATTTCGCCGAGCGGACCCTCGCTTAAGCCGCAAAAGTCTTTGGTTACCTCAAATTCCTTCGCCGAAAGACTTCACGACTACATAGCTCCCGCTCGGCGTCAACTTCGCTTCGGCGGGCACCATGTCTGACAAAAATGCTGGGAGCTCGATTTTCCGCTGAAAGCAAGACTTCGCCGAGCGGACATAAAAATCTGAATTGGGTTGTGTTCTTGAGCCCAAATTCAATTTCCCAGCTACAATTCTTGCATGCAATGGCTCAAATCTCATGTATAATCATGCTAACATGGTATAGACCCCAAATTACAACTCAATGAGGCTCAATTTCACAAATAAGTCACTTGCATGCCCCAAAACCCATTCCAATATGGTAAAATCATGCATTCAAGCTCATCTCTTAATTATTCAAACATGCATGCTAATTTTTTGACTTCATTTCTATTCCAAATAGTGCAAATGGTGTTCATTCTCATGGAATACACAAAAACATGCTTGCATGTATGATTCAACACTCATATTTTCATATTCAACTTAGCACATGCTTGATTATACAAAATCATGGTGATCCTATACATGCATGTGTATATTAACTCCAAATTCATCAATTATAGTACAACTCTTATTCTTGATCACCAATTAACCTTTAATACACAAAATCACAAGTTCAAACTCATGAATTCAAGACCCAATGCTTACCTAGAGGCTCAATCTTCCAAACTATAGCAATTTCATGAGTTATCTTCAAGACCTTCAAAGTTCAAGAGCAAAACTTGCACAATTCTTCTCTCTCTCTCTCTACAACCGGCCTTCACACCCTCTCCATGCCTACCTCAGATTTTTGAGTTCAAAAAGGAGTAAAGAGAGTGTATATGGCCATAAATAAAAAGTCCCACTAATGCTTATTTAATAATATTAAATAGTTGGGCACTAATTCACCAATTTAATCAATTTAATCTGACCCGAATCAATTTCCAATTAAATTTCACCGTAGGCTCTAAAAATTATGCCAATCACATTGGCGTAGTCAATTTCGGGTTCTATGGCCGATAAGGCCTTCAATTTATTTTCTAATGCAGATAATCAAACAGATATTCCTACGATGAACAGATAGAAATTCAAAACCACATATTTTCACATAATGGCATACCAAATCATATCAAACATATAATCGAATTCCTATTAAGGACCAATTAGTTAATTACGGAATAGGGGCATCATAGAAACCTTCCAACCCAAGTGGTGTTTGTAACGCCCTGGAAATAATGACATTTAACCCAACAATATTGACATGCTAAGATATATAAAAGATCCACGTTCTTTCATTCAACAGGGTTCTATTACAAAACGTATTACATGTTAACAACAAAAGCAAATGCCCTAAGGGCTTACAGCTTTCCAAGTTAACACTTGGTTACAAGAAAACAGAGTGCTAGCTCATTTACACATTAAGCCCTAGGCTTGAATTTACATGTAACACTGCAAAAAGGAAAGACAAACAAAAGTCCACCCGCCACTAGCCTTCCAAGCTAAGTCCTTGGAGGTGGCATGCTACCAGTACCTGAAAATGATGTTCCCATATAGGGTGAGCCACAGCCAAGAGAAATATACTAAACCGGTTATAAATAATGACTAAAAGACTAACAATTGATAGATGGCCAACTCTTTTACATTCTTTCATTACTTCAACAAATATAAACAAGCAGATATATTCACACTTTCCATGACAAGCATACATGCTCGCCAATATTTTCTAGATAAGCATACATGCTCTATCTACGGAGTTCATCCCTATCTCCTCCCGGTAACATCCGGTTTAGAGGTCCATCCCTATCTTCCCTAAACCGTGGAGTCCATCCCTATCTCCTCCAACACAACACAATGCATATATATATCACAATTATACACATCACATATCAATACATAAAATCTATGTATTCTTCCCATCGTCATAACCCATGACTCAATTCAACTTCAATTCTCGTTTTCCACAATTAATTATTCAAATTAATTAATCAATGTAATTAGGACGTTTCCATGATTAACATTACAACCCTTAGGTTCCAATTTCACTAATGTTTCAACATTAATCCCATGTTTCTATACCAAACATGCTTCTAGGTTTATTATAGACAAAACCCCAAACTTTTATAAAATTACACAATGGCCCAAAGTTTCCCAAAATTTCACAAACAACAACCAACATATCAAAATGCTAAAATTCAAAGACAAAATCTATAAAAGGAGTAGGATATCCCTACCTCAAAGTTTGAGCTCAAAAGGAGATGAAGACCCAACACCCAACTTGCTCCAAAACCGAATATTTTCAGATTATATCGAAGCCCAAGTCACACTCTGCCTTTGTAACAAAGCAAGATGGAAAGGTAATGATCCTAGATAGATCAAACCTTACAGAGAGTGTAAAGTTAGAGAGAGTAGCTCTCAGATCTGGAGGATTGGATCAAAAGTTTATATAAAATCTGTTTTGAAACTCGCTGCTGTCGACCTGATATAAATAGGCTCGCTCGAGCGAAGACTTGGTCGCCGAGCGACCAACCTGAAAAACCGTAGCTCGAGCCAAAAGGTCTCGCCGAGCCAACATCCTAGAAGCTTCGCTCGGCGAATAAAAGCTCGCTCGAGCAGGAGCTCGACCGCCAGTCTGCAACTAGACGCGCTCGGCGGCGAACCGCCGCTCGGCGAAGACCGAACCAGATCGCCCGAGCGAAGAATCAGCTCGCTCGAGCCAGAAATCATGGTGTTCAGTCAGCCAGAGCGATCCTTTCGCTCAGCGAAGCGCCTGCTCGACCCACGGACACAAAACTCAACGCCGCTCGAAGCGACAAACTCCTCGCCGGCGAAGGACAAAATTTCAGGCAACCCTTGGCTCCCAAATACAACCAACCTGAAACAAACCTGCCCAACACATCCTATAACTCAAATACAATATATGAAAGGACGTAAACAGGACAACAATCCACTACCACATCCACGGACACACGTCCGGATCACTGTACGACAAGGGTAAACCCGGGATCGCTATAACCTCCCCCCCTTAAAGAATTTCGTCCCCGAAATCAAAACAAGTTTTTGAAAAGCAAGCCTCTTTTTTTTTCTCCATTTTAAACAATGTCATAACACAACATTTAACAATTCGACCCATTACCGGTCATCCATCTCCTATTAAGAGGCATTTCTCAACATGTACATTTCAACATGCAATTTCTTTCCATTTCAACCATTTCCCACATATATGGTTTACAATTTATATCATAAGCAATAATCATGATACAATTTTATTTCTATAATATAGCCAACATATGCAATATTATAATCAACTCCCATAACAAGGCAAGTTCTACAACATTTACATTAACCAAAACATACACCATGTTTTACAACTTAAGACATTTCAAATGTTCTTAAAGTTCATTACAATTTACAAAATTGCAACACTTGATTACACATCAACAAATAAGTCCGGATATTTCTCACGGACTCCCAACTCACGTTCCCAAGTGGCCTCCTCCACTCCGTGATGTTTCCACAAAACCTTAACCAAAGGGATGGTCTTACCACGCAGGACTTGATCCCGCCTATCCAAGACCTGTACCGGCCTCTCCTCATACGAGGCATCCTCATCTACCTCTAAGTCGGTCCAATCCAACACGTGTGATGGATCCGGCTCATACTTCCGAAGCATACTTACATGAAACACGTCATGAACTCCGGCCAACTGTGGCGGCAAAGCTAAACGATAAGCAACCTCGCCAATCCGCTCAAGGACCTCAAAAGGACCAATAAACCGAGGGGACAACTTCCCACTCTTCCCAAATCTCAACAAAACCGCCTAGGTGATATCTTGAGAAAAGCGTGATCACCCACCTCAAACTCTAACGGTCTCCTTCTACGGTCAAGATAGGACTTACGACGACTGGCGTAATAAGCCTCTACGGATAAGCTCAACTTTCTCCGTCGTCTCCTAACCAACTCGGACCCAACAAAGGTGTGTCACCCACCTCGCCCAACAGATCGAGACCTACAAGGTCGGCCATACAAGGCCTCAAATGGTGCCATACCGATACTAGATAGCTATTGTAGGCAAACTCCACCGGTGGTAAGTGCCTCTCCATGTCCCATGAAATCAAGGACACAACCGAAGCATATCCTCAAGGATGCAGATGGTACGCCGGTGCCCATCGGTCGAGGATGATAAGTCAGTACTAAAGGTCACTTAGTACCTAAAGCACTCTGCAAACTCGCCACAACCTAGCAAAGTAAACGAGGATCTCTATCTGAGACGATCGTCATTGGGACCCGGTGCAATCTCACTATGTCCCGAACATACAAGTCGGCAAGTTGATCAACTGAATCTCTCACGCGCATTGGAATAAAATGCACCGACTTGGTCAACCGGTCTACAACCACCCAAATAGTGTCACTACCCGTGAAGTCTTGGAAGACCTACAACGAAGTCCATGGTGACATGCTCCCACTTCCACTCGGCAATAGGCAAGGGTTGTAACAAACCCGCTGGCCTTTGATGCTCGGCCTTCACTTGCTGACAAGTAAGGCACTTAGACACGAAGACTGCCACATCTCTCTTCATACCCCGCCACCAAAACTGACGACCCAAATCCCGATACATCTTAGTACCTCCCGGATGCGCCGCAAGGCGCGAATGATGGAACTCTCGGAGTACCTCCTCTCGACAGGACTCCGGCACAAACAGACGGTCTCGGTATCTCAAACTCAGGTCGGGATACGCCGTCAAACCTTTCTCAACTTTTCCACTGGAGATCTTCTCTCTGAGGGATTCTACCTCAAGATCACCTCTCTGTGCCTCTACCACTCGAGTCACAAGTGTAGGCTGCGCAACCACAGAAAACAAGGCCGCAGCTTCAACGGATTCGCCCAGAAGCAAGTCAAACTCGCCAAGTGCCCCCAACATCTCCCACTCTCGGATGGCTACACAAGCTACATCACTAATGGATTTCCTACTAAGAGCATCGGCCACAACATTGGCCTTCCCTGGGTGATAATGCAACTCAAGTCGTAATCTTCTATAAACTCCATCCACCTTCTCTCGCCTCAAGTTGAAGTCTTCTTGTGAAACCAGATACTTCAGACTTTTATGATCCGAGAACACCTCGAATCTCTCACCATAAAGGTAGTGCCTCCAGATTTTCAAGGCAAAGATCACACCCGCCAACTCTAGGTCGTGTGTAGGGTAATTCTTCTCGTGTATTTTTAACTGACGTGAACCATAGGCTACTACTTTCCCCTCTTGCATCAACACACAACCCAAACCCCCTCGTGAGGCATCACAATAGATGCATAACCCAACCCTCTCTCGGATAATCAAGACTGAGCGGTGGTCAATCTAACCTTCAATTCTCAAACGACTTTTCACAAGTCTCACCCCATACAAATTTGACTCCTGGCGAGTCAACCTAGTCAACGGCGAAGCTAACTCGGAGAAATCTTTCACAAATCGACGGTAGTACGGCTAATCGAGCTCGCGAATCTCAAACACATTCTTAGGTGCCCGATCTTGCCTTGCCTCAATCTTGGATGTATCAACAGACACCCTTCCCCGAAACTACATGGCCTAAGAACTTGACTTCTCTTAGCTAGAACTCGCACTTCCCAAACTTGGCATACTGATTTATGGGCTCTAAGCAATTCAAGCACCACTCTCAAGTGTTCCTCGTGCTCTTGCTCGAGGGTGAATAGATAAGAATATCATCCACAAAACGACCACAAAAGCGATCCAAGAATTCCGGAAGATCCGGTTCATCAAGTCCATAAAGATCGCGGTGCGTTAGTAAGCCCAAACGGCATCACCAAAAACTCATAATGGCCATACCGGCGTGCGGAATGCCGTCTTGAATATCCTCCTCTCGACCCTCAACCGGTGGTAACCCGATCTCAAGTCTATCTTAGAGAAACAACGGAACCCTTCAAGGTCAAACAAGTCATCTATACGGGGCATAGGGTATTTATTCTTAATCAGCTCGATTCAACTTCCGTAATCGATACACAATCTCAAGGCACCGTCTTTCTTTTTTTAGCAAAGAGGGCGGTGCTCTACCAGCGATACACTAGGCGACGAAGCCCTTATCTAGCAATTCTTGGAGCCGAACTTTCAACTCAATCAACTCTGCCGTGCAAAAGCGATAAGGTGCCATAGAAATCGGCGCCGTCAGCACTAAATCAATAGAGAACTCGTCTCTCGGTGGGGTGGCAAATCAATAAGATCCTCGGGAAAGACATCTCACAGATTCACAAACTACTCTTGGCAACTCAACTGGGTCTCATCACACTCACCATTCTCAAAACTAGCAAGTAAACTACTAAGCTCATTCCGCCATGACCGCACCGTGGCACAATACTACCAACCCGGTCTCCTAAAAAGTGGAAAAACTCCCGTTCATTGTACAGCGAGTAACCCTCTGGCGGTAGCAATCAATAACCGCCGGTATGACGATAACAGTCCATACCCAAAATAACATCAAAGCCCTTCATGGGCATAACTACAAATGGAAAAGGAAGTCGATGATCGCCGACCTCTATATCACAACCTCTACATCCGTGCCTCAAAATTAACTCACCCCAATAGGTGACACAACGCAAATAGGAGATGCTAAAAGTGCTAACTCGGTTCAACACAGATGCAAATGCGAGATACAAAAGAATGAGATGCACCGTGTCAATCAACACTCTAGCAACCAATTGCAAAACAAAAGGTACCTCTCACTCTTGATGGAGCGGTATTAGGTCTGTGCGATAACGACATACACGCTACCAGAGGCCTCGATCTACTGCCGCCTCTGAGCATAAGATCATTATCTTGTGGGACGACGAAGCCCGGATTGGCCCTCGAGGCTCGCGACAGACCGAGCTGGTGAAATCCTGCGTCTGTCTAGAACCAGACGCTCTGGTGTGGCACTCAACCGTGGGCAATACCTCTTCATGTGCCGGCATCCACACTGGTAACACGATCTGGTGCCGCCCGAACTCGACTCTGGTGCAGGCCGACGAAGCGACTCTCGACCCCGCCTTCATGGGCAAGCGAAGCCTTGTGACCGGTGGCCACACTTGAAACAGTGAACTCTCCTCGACCGCCCCTCCGGAGCTGCTCAGATCTTGGGAAAGTCGACTGGCCAAACCACTCAGGGGCCGGTGAGGTTATAACCCTCCGCCTCCTGCCATCCTCTGTCCCTCTTGGCCCCTCTTGGAGCCCCATGTTTCTCCTCTTCTCCCTCCTGCATCATCAGCCCCATATGAGCTGTAGCATCCACCAAATGCCTGTACTCTCGAATATAAGGTCCACCAAGTTTCAACTTGATGTGGCACCTCGAATTCCGCTCAAACTCATGACAACAGCGCTCTTACATGCCACAAGTTCAGTGCAAACGGACAAGCTAGTAAATGTAGCCTCAAACTCGGCCCGAGACAAACCCTCCTGCTTAAGCTTGGTAACCGATCCCTTAGTCTCTCCTAGCCATTTGCGGATAAAAACCTCTCTGGAAAGCATTCACAAACGCCACCCAAGTACCACCATACGAACTTTCTCATACTTCCACCATTGACCCGCATCTCCCAATTTGGAAGGATGCCAAGGTCACTTTCAACGCTCCATCCTCAATGCCTAGCATTTGAACGTTTTACTCATCTGTTCTAGCCACTGCGCCTTCAATGGCTCCTTAGGATCTCCAACAAACTCCTCCGGGTTAGACAGGAAGAACTCCCTCTTCAAGAAAGAAGGTCTGCCTCGGTTGCTGATTTCTGCTTCGAGAATACCTAAGGCCCCTATCTCTCGGGCCAAGGCACCCATGGCTTTCTTGACCTTGGCTCGGCCACATTGGCTCGACCAACCCCTTCTGAACTGTCGGAACCTCATCCGGTAATGGCACTTCGCCTCCTAGGCCTACCACGCCTACCACCTCTTGCTCGTCGACATCCTAATAAAGGTAACCGAGCGTTAGCACATTTATAAACGTGCCAAAACTAAACACTCACGTCCTAATGCATGGATAATCGTAATTCATTCCACGTAAGCACATAAACACATATAGCACTTACGAATTTCATTTCCGGATGATGATAGTCCCAAGGCGTTACTAGAGTACTGGTTAGAAACAGCATTGATCAAGTGCCTTTCCAACAAGACTCCCAGAAACCCAAAGACCCAATCAACATCCTAAAAACTAAATCCCATACCCAAATAATCACATAAGCATGTTATCACATAAACATATAACAGTACACCTAAGTCTCTATCAAGCGAGACAAACCCATTGTGATCCTAATCACTTCCCACGTACCCAAAGTATTGAACCGATGCGCTCGATGATACCAAGTTGTAGCATACGGAAATAATGACATTTAACCCAACAATATTGACATGCTAAGATATATAAAAGATCCACGTTCTTTCATTCAACAGGGTTCTATTACAAAACGTATTACATGTTAACAACAAAAGCAAATGCCCTAAGGGCTTACAGCTTTCCAAGTTAACACTTGGTTACAAGAAAACAGAGTGCTAGCTCATTTACACATTAAGCCCTAGGCTTGAATGTCCATGTAACACTGAAAAAAGGAAAGACACACAAAAGTCCACTCCCAGCTAGCCTTCCATGCTAAGTCGTTGGAGGTGGCATGCTACCAGTACCTGAAAGTGATGTTCCCATATAGGGTGAGCCACAGCCCAGTAGAAATATACTAAACCGTTATAAATAATGACTAAAAGACTAACAATTGATAGATGGCCAACTCTTTTACATTCTTTCATTACTTCAACAAATATAAACAAACAGATATATTCACACTTTCCATGACAAGCATACATGCTCTGCCAATATTTTCTAGATAAGCATACATGCTCTATCTACGGAGTTCATCCCCTATCTCCTCCCAGTAACATCCGGTTTAGAGGTCCATACCCCATCTTCCCTAAACCGTGGAGTCCATCCCTATCTCCTCCAACACAACACAATGCATATATATATCACAATTATACACATCACATATCAATACATAAAATCTATGTATTCTTCCCATCGTCATAACCCATGACTCAATTCAACTTCAATTCCTCGTTTTCCACAATTAATTATTCAAATTAATTAATCAATGTAATTAGGACGTTTCCATGATTAACATTACAACCCTTAGGTTCCAATTTCACTAATGTTTCAACATTAATCCCATGTTTCTATACCAAACATGCTTCTAGGTTTATTATAGACAAAACCCCAAACTTTTATAAAATTACACAATGGCCCAAAGTTTCCCAAAATTTCACAAACAACAACCAACATATCAAAATGCTAAAATTCAAAGACAAAATCTATAAAAGGAGTAGGATATCCCTACCTCAAAGTTTGAGCTCAAAAGGAGATGAAGACCCAACACCCAACTTGCTCCAAAACCGAATATTTTCAGATTATATCGAAGCCCAAGTCACCCTCTACCTTTTTAACAAAGCAAGATGGAAAGGAAATGATCCTAGATAGATCAAACCTTAGAGAGAGTGTAAAGTTAGAGAGAGAAGCTCTCAGATCTGGAGGATTGGATCAAAAGTTTATAAAAAATCTGATTTGAAACTCGCTGCTGTCGAACTGATATAAATAGGCTCGCTCGAGCGAAGACTTGGTCGCTCGAGCGACGAACCTGAAACCGTAGCTCGACCCAAACAGGTCTCGCTCGAGCCAACATCCTAGAAGCTCGCTCGGCGAATAAAAGCTCGCTTCGAGCAGAGCTCGACCGCCAGTCTGCAACTAGACGCACGCTCGAGCGACGACCCGCTCGCTCGAGCGAAGACCAAACCAGATCGCTCGAGCGAAGAATCAGCTCGCTCGAGCCAGAAATCATGGTGTTCAGGTCCAGCCCAGACGCAGTCGCTCGCTCGAGCGAAGCCGCTCTGGCTCGACCCACCAGACACAAAACTCAACGCTCGCTCGAGCGACAAACTCCTCGCTCGAGCGAAGGACAAAAATTCTGGGCAGCAACCCTTGGCTCCCAAATACAACCAACCTGAAACAAACCTGCCCAACACATCCTATAACTCAAATACAATATATGAAAGGACGTAAACAGGACAACAATCCACTACCACATCCACGGACACACGTCCGGATCACTGTACGACAAGGGTAAACCCGGGATCGCTATAGTGTTTGTAATTAAGTGATCAAACACTACAAGAGTGATCTAGTGAGAGATGCCCCAAAGTCTTGTGTGAGGAAGAGACAAAGTCTAAGTATAAGTGCTTGAATGTATTATGTGAGTGAATAAGTAAGGTGTATTAGTGTGTACTTGTGTACAAGTTTTTGTGTACTTAGTGTCATTAATAAAAGTTGTATTTTTGGGTTCACTGGTGTGTCAAACTCAACAATCAACTGGATGTTCTTACTTTCTGTTTGTTTCTACTTCTCTACATGCACTATGAGTGCATATATTGTTGTGAAACTAAGGGAATCCATCTCATTCCCACATTGACAAATGTTACCCTCATGTTGCTTGTTTCATCCATTTCATTCACACTCTATACATCCATCATTAGATTTATTAGGGCTTTCTTGCTCTTTCTATAACACTTGGAAGAAAGGTCCAAGTTATCTGTTAAGCGTTTGATGGCAATCATGTTTCATATTGTTTGAATATGGGTAAAATAAAGCTTCCTAGTTGTGTGTGGTATAGTTTGTATGCCTAACTTCATTGTATGCCAAGTGAAGATGGTGCTAAACCATGATACCATTGGTGTAGAGACCCTAACTTTTATTAATTACACTTGAAACCCTAAGCCGCATGTTAATTGCATTTTAGTTCCTAGTTTTGTAAAATTCTGCAAAATTGTCCAATAAAGCATAATTTTCCCATATTTTAATTTGTATTATAATTAAATCCTAGAACACTATTTTATATTTGAAAATTCCCCCAACACTTAGTTTTTATTTTATTTTAACCCCTAGTTACCTTTTTTATTCTTTTTCTTTTATTTATTATTTATTTAAATATATATAAATATTATTTTGGGGAAAGCTTGGTTGTGGAACCATCTAGAGGATTTGAGACTCTAACTAAAATAATACTAAGATATGTACTAGTCTTCAATTTTCCTTAACCATTAAGCTAATTTTCTTAACAATTAAGTAACAATAATTAATCAAGAACAAAATGGTCTTTTTTACCTAAAGTATTTGGCTATAAATTGAGAACACTCCCTCCATTTCCTTCTCACGCTTTCAGTAGCCCAAGTATAGGGTGAGAGGAGGAGATTGTGAACTAGAAAGAAGTGAGAATAACAAGGAAAAAGAAAAGGAAGAAAAGCTTGCTTTCTTGAGTTAAAATAAGAACCACACCTCCCTCTTGTATTCTCTAATTCTTTCACCCATCTCATCCTATTATCTTGTATATATTAATGGTAAACATGACTTTTGGTGTGTGTGCAAGTGTAGGTATGAATATGTGACTTTATCTTGCATTTTTGCTCAAAATCTGCCTTGTTGCTACTTCTCTTTTTTTTTAAAAATATCAAATTTATTTATTTTTCAAATCTAATTCTAAGAAAGGATATTTGGTGTGTTTAGAGCATATGATAATTCTATAAGCCCCTTACTATGTGTTTTTATGGCATGGATGCTTTTTTTTCTTAAAAACAAGACTTCAAGCGCTTATAAGCCTCCTCGATGATGAAATGGTAATACCTCCATCCTTAGAAGGTTAAAAATTGCTTAAAGTTGTTATTATACCCTATTTCGGCCAAAAAAACTTACTTTTTGGAAAAATGACTAAAATACCCCTAAACCTACTTCTCAGCGAAAAACCAATTTTTTGACCCTAAGAGATAAGGGAAGCCTAATTAAACTTCGATTTGTGGTATTTTCCAAAATTACTGACCAATTTTATAATAGAAAAAAACATTGATTTAAGGGCAATTTGAACTTGCTTGGGCCATAAATAAGCAAAAGCCATGCAAACCCGCACATAGCCATGCAAACCCATACCTAACCTACAAAATTGACACCTGGGCCCCTAGCTGCATGTGTTCTCACACGTGGTCGCATCTAGATGGTGCAGCCGCACTTCTTCTGCGTAGTAACTTTTTTTGCTGACAGATAGAAATAGAAACTTTGCAAGAATGACAATGCGAATGAAGAGAGGTGCTATGGAGAAAGCGATACTTAACCCTAGTAACCTTATTTGGCTTCCTTCCCAAGCTAGGACTGCCTATAAAAGGACCCCTTACCCCCCTCTTTAGAGGACTGGACTTTTGTCAACTTTTTGAGAGCATTAAAATGCTTGAGAGAAAGAAACCACCCTTTCACACTCTAGCTCCAAAAATCCAGCTCACAGCAACCTCAAACACTTTAAAGCATCGTAAGGACTTGGAGTCTTAGACTAATATCAGAAACCTAGGCTTAAGAGAGACCTACAAGCAAGAAAACAAAGTTTTCTCGCCTTTTCCTTGAGTTTCCTTCAAAATAGTAGGTAATTATCTATCTTGTAGTTATTTGTGCACCTCTTTTATCTATATTTTCAATAGTAAATCATGTTTAGGGTTTAGTTTATTCATATGTCTTGTAATTTGCATATTTATCCTTCTTTCTCGCCTTTCTCATCATGTTTCTTTTATTTTCATTAGAACAACATGTTTAGGTTTATTTAATTATGTAGAAATCATTTGTTAGGCCTGATTTGAATCATCATGTAGATAGCTTATATCACTGTCTTTCTTTTCATTACTTGTTATTTGCTTTTTCTTACATAATCATGCTAGTAGCCTCAAACCGGGCTTAGATTCATTATTGAACAATTAGTTGCATGTTAGGCCATATTTATTTTATGTTTTGCATGAAAGACGCGTAAGTGAGCATCCAGGTAAGTCCACTAAATCTCCATAGCATATGTGTGTCCTTGTTGCATTGTCTTTTTCAATTATCCAAGTTAAGTGTTTTTTCTTGCAAAATTGATTGTTTTGAATGATTTTTATGAATATTATTTATTTTGGATTCAATTTAAGGCCATAGATTATTGAAGATCTTCTTTACTTAGAAATCATCATTGTTTGAAAAGAGGTGGCTTTATTCTTTAAATCCAAAATAAATGATATTTAGTTTATTCAATCATCTAGTTTTAGGTTAGTTAAAGGTTTTAGGCTTAAAATGAATTTTTATGAAATAATTAACCATTAAAATCATAAAATAAGAAGTGAGTAGAGGCCAATCTTTAGATTGGGAAAAATGGGGTGCTTTCATTTAATGACCTTCCCTTTTGTACCTAAGCTCCCGAACCTAGAAATTTTCTAGTTATGACGGACTAGTCCTTAACTTAGTTTTCATCATTAAAGGTTTCTTAATTCTTCTTTAAAAATTAAGTGGCGACTCTTTATTATTAAAGCAAATTAGTCCAACTTTTATGTAGGAAACATACATTAGACTCGCAAAAGACATAGCGCATACAACGGCTGCTGGGGTTACATCTTGCTTTGGAATTGCTCATATGCTTTGCTAACATTACTTTTACTAAGTTAGTGTTGGTCAAAATCAAATTTTCAAATAGTCTTTTTTTAAAATAGGAGCGTTATTTGGGTCCGTAAAGCCCACCACGAGTTTTATTTTCACAATTCAAACTATTTAGTTTGTCGAGCACTTTGTATATTCCATCCGCACAAAAAATTATGTTAATTTGATAATCGTAACTTATTCAATTTATAACGTTTTCACCAAAAATAATAAATGATTTATTTTTAAAAATACAATTATCGTCTATTTTTTTATTTATTTATGACAAATGTGATAAATTGGATAGGTTACGATTATCAGATTGACCAAATTTTTTGTGTGAATAAAATACACAAATGATCGACAAAATGAATGATTTGAATTATCGAAATAGACCTGTAATAGGCCCTCTGAGGCCTAACAACACCCTCCAATGCATATTATGGACAAAAAGAAATCCTCATTGTTCAAAATAATAAGAGAGAGTGAATAGTAATCAACACTAATCACCCACCACATAATAACTAATGACAAAGAAATAGATGTGGCACCCGAATTTTTACCATGATTATATTATAATAAATAATAATAATAATAATAATAAATGCATAGTTTAGGAAATTGAGAATTAATCGATTAAATTGTTAAGGAAATAAATTGTGAGGCACCGCACGTTAAATATTTTAGTAAGTGGTAAGTGATGTTTTATAGTTGGGTGGTGAGGTTTTTAGACGTGAACCTAACGTATAATCACAGGTAATTTTAGGAATTATAACCTTTAGAATTGAATTAAAAAATAAAAAATAAAAATTCTCCCTAGGCTAAATGATGGAGAGTGTGCATGTATAGCTTCGATGACATGCATAGCTTTGCAACACTTGTTGGACAGGTGGCTGAATTTGGACAGGTGGCTGAATTTTATGTGCCACACGTTGCCACACATTAAAAGCTATTGAGGGACAAGCTCATGCACCAACTATAAATAGTGAGGACTCAATACAGTGAACATTAAAAAAATAAGAACAAGAAAGTTGAAACCTATTCGTAGTGTACAGGTGGAGCTTCGAAAAGTGAGGGGTATAGCTGGAGTTGTAGTGACAAAATTAAAAGCTAAGGGTCAATCTTAAGGTGAGTTATATTATACCTTGAGTTACCATAATATGTTTCCTATATGTCTTGAGTTACCTTAATATATTTTACAAATGTTTTGAATTACCACAATTTATTTTATATAATTTATGCTTTATGGATATGTTAATGTTTCAATTACGTGGATTATTTTTTGAACTTTATTTGCTGAAATTGAAACCCATGGATATGTTTGTTTCAATTTTCAAAATTATTTGATAAAGATTTTATAAACAATTATGTTCTGTAAGTACCACCACGGGAGTCCCACACCTTGGAGGACTTAAATAAACCATTAGCCCCTGTTTGGCCATCTTGTGGTCCTCTGTTTGTCATGGATCCATTGACCCCTGTTCTGATTGTCACTCTGGTGACCCTTCTTCTATTCTGTTTTGTACCGTGGTTATAGTTATTTACGTAATTTTTATTTCAGTTTCTGCCACTTAAATAATTTATTTATGCAACTTAAACTATGTTAATGTTTTAGTTTAAATAAATATCCATGACTATTTTGTGCCCCTATACTCACAGTATAATATTTCTCATTTTGCTATGTGCTTATAGCTGTTACCTCTTTCAAGTGACGAGATTTAGCAGGATCAAGATGGGGGATAAACCACAATTGTAGACACCCCATTTTTGACCGTCCTCAAGACTTGGACGTCACCGCTTGAACATTCGGTGATTACCCATGTTTGTGTTTGTTTGGAGTTCCCGGAGTCCTCGGCTACGTGCCTTGCCTCAGGACCTCCGAACTTGACTGTTTTGTGTTTGGTTTTGCACCAAACACTTGTGCTTTACCTTGGAGGGGTAGGGAATGCCTTTTGAGGCATCCCCACACACCACCGACAGTGGCTAGAGGCCACCGGCTAGTTTATGTTGCCATCGGCACTATATTGTGCCGGTCGGCACTATTTTTAGCAAAATGACCATTTTGCCCTGCCGATCACTTTACAGTTATTTTTGGAGATATCTTCAGACAGCTTTCTTGCATTTTTTCCCCCTCCATACACGTGTATGGAGGGATGAGCCTTTGATTGACTTAGCTTGTAAGCTTTGTCCTCTATAAGAGAAGGCTCTCTTCTCTTGGTTAAAGGGTTAGCAAACTTAGACATTTTAGAGAGAAAATACAGAGAAGAAGCTCTGGTTCTAGGTTAGAAATTCTATATCTATTCTATCTTTCTTTTGCTCTCTTATTTGTGCACTGGGTGTTTGTGTCTCACTATTGCACATCAATACCTAGTGTTTCACCTTCCCTTGGCTACTGAGGTCCCAAGAGGTTATTCTTGCTGTTCTTGACTGGTTTGGAGCTCAAGAAAGCAACAAAGTCAACATTTGTGAAGAGGGTCAACAAGGGTGAGAAACTTACTTTATTTACCCCATTCTTGCACTCCATTCTGACCTATCCTTGAACTGTTTTTGTGCTTGGTGTTCAATACAAAAAAGCTCTATTTTTTAGTCCTCTTGATAGTTCATTAAGGGTACTTTGTGCTTTGGGGAGGTTTGACCACCCTTAGGCCTTGAAAAGGGCACTTTTTGTGCTATTTGGTTAGAGATCCGAGACTTTGGTGTTAGGATCTCTTCACCACTGAAATCTTGACGGATTTCAGTGGTGAAGATGGTGCCTTAGAGTCTCAAGAAGGAGAGGGCCACCCCCTCTCCTTGATGTCCTTGAAAAGGGTAAGACTTGGCCTCTTGAGAGAGCATAGTGTTTGATTGTTTGTTGAGCATGTCTTGGCTGCATTTTATGTTTATTATGCCCTAATATGACATTGCTAAGTGTTGGATTTAGTACTCTTTGCATGATTTGCATAGTTGCTTTGTAATGCCTCTTTAGTCCCTTAACATGCCTAGCTCGTATGCCTTTATTTCCAGCATGTTTTAGGCCTAGATCCATGAATGTTTTATGCTTATTTTGACATGTTCTAGCTCTGTCCATAGTCATTTGGGTTGATCTTGGCATGCATTATATAGCTCCTTTGCATTTGGCTTGTTGGCCTTAAGAGCATGAGAGTGTAGCATGTCTTGCTTGCTTTATTTTTGATGGTTTGGAACCATTTAACATGCTATTTTAGTCCCTTTGGTGTGCTTGTATGCTTTCCCTAGTTGCCTCTTTAATGCTTTAAAAGCATGTGTTGAATGCTCCATGTTTTGGTCATGTTGCATGCCTTTGGATTCAAGCCTCTTAGATGCCATCTAAGTAGTCTTTTGGGCTTAGTTTTATGTGTTAAAACTCTGTTTTTAGTTGTTTAAGTATTGCCATGTGTGATTATACTAGGTGTGGTTTAATGCCTCATAGACTTGCTTTGAAGACTTGGGCCATTTGTTGCATGTTTAGCTTGCTTTGTTGCATGATTTGGCATCATGTTTTGCATGATTTTCAGAGCTTTCTATGCATGCTAGTAGCCCATGTTTAACTCCTTTCAAGTGTGCTTGAATGTTGTTTATTATGCTTAAGTGTTGGTGCCTTAACTTGTGCATGTGTGCATGTGTGTTTGGCCCTCATGATTTAGCATTTTGGCTACTGATTTTAGGCCTAGTTAGAGTTGCCTAGATCATGTTTAAGTCCACCTTTTATTTGGTTTGCATGCTTGCCTTACATGTTTGCTTGTATGCTTACATAAGCGCCTTGCATTGTTCATATTGCATGCTAGCCAACATGCTTAGGATTTCATTGCATTCACGTGCATGCTAGGCCTCTTGAGATAAACATGATAGAGGTTCAGCACCCTTGTTTGTTTATATGGTTTGCATGCATTTGAAATTGAAAGTGCACATTTGGTTCCTTGGGCCATCATGCATGGAAATGTGTGATTGGTGGTCCGAGAATCGAGGCACATGCTCCTTTGAGCCATTAGTATGATAAGGAGTGTGTTTAGTGCATATATGTTTTGAATTGCATTGCCATGCCAGTATTTGCCCTCTGCTGCTGTGAGTTGCAGGTTCTGCGCATTCAAGCGGTGGCGGTTTTAGTGCCGACCGTGATCAATTTTCAGCCGATGGATCAATTAAGGTCGATGAGCTCAATCCACTAGGGTGGAAGTTTTGTGCAGCCGGTAGTGATCTTGATACCTAAGGAAGTATTCCTAGGACTTTGGCGATCTTCGAGATGCAAAGCGAGGAAAAGCGAGGCAAGCTAGGCATGGCAAAGCAACTCGGCGGAATCGAGTATGCATGCATTGGGCCCGCCTCAGGCGGTTCTTGTTTTTTCTTAGATTAATTATTTTGTTAATTTAATTAATTTGTAATATCTAATTAGCTTGCGTAGTTAATTAATTCGTATTATTCTTTTGGTCCCTCCGAGTGAGGGCGTAATTGTAATAAGTGTGCGTGAGTGGGTGCATATCTTCTAACCCCCATTTCTTTCTCCGTTTTATTTACCTGCTTATGATGGTAGATTAGGGCACGTTTATTTTAGCATGCCTTATGCTATGCATGCGTGCATCCATGCATTTGTTGACATGCATCGGGCTCGGTACATCATACAAACTGCATTGTATTTTCAATTCCAAATTGAATACGTGCATCGAATAAAGTGCAATTCACATGCCATCTTTAGGATAGCTGGGCCTGTCTAGATCGCATCCTTGCCTGTGTTGCATTAGCCACTTAACATGAACTAGGACATGCATGTTTGCTAACTAGTTTATTGTTTTGGTACGGAGTACGATGTAAGTATTTTACGCTTTAGCATACCACATGCGTGTGAATGTTGCCATGACAGTATGCTTACCATGCGGCTAAGTGCTTATGTGAGATAAACTGTTTGAATGCCTGTGGATGGAGGTTGGATTGCTTGAGTTGGAATAACTCATTGAAATCCGTATTTTAGCCTACCTGCGAGTAGTAATTTCAAATTGTTTTCAAAACAAACGGATATGCAATGTTTATTTCCAAATTAGGCAATCTAGTCTATACTTGTTTGCTGCGCGTGTAACATAGTAATTCTAGGTTAATAATTGGAATAAGAGCACGTAATGTCTTCAAAAACGGATATCACGGTTAGTAGAGGCCGGTCTTCGGACCGGGCGAAAGGGGGTGCTCATAGCTGACCTTCCCCGATCGTACCCGAGCTCCCGAGCCAAGACCACTTTGGTAATGACGGACACGTGGCCTTCGACATCGAGTCAGGGTTTCCTAAATTTCCCATTTTAAAATATTTAGGTGGCGACTCTGTAATCTGGCAAAGCAGTCCATGTTTGGCACTACTTTTTCAAAATCTGTTTTTTTTTTCAAAACGATTTGCCGGATTTGGACTCTTTGATTCAAGATTTAGAACCGACACAAATCGAGTCTGAATCAGGAAAACCCGATCTGGCGGGAGTTCACCCTCGGGCGTTCGGGGGCGTCTGATTTCTGGCGACTTCTGAGAGTAGTTTAGGGAGCTTGACTCGAACTCGTGATATCCTGTTTTGACTACACTTATGTGTTTCTTTGCATTTCATGTGCATTGGTGCGCCTAGGACACCGTGTTGGCCGTCTGCTATTCCTGAGCGGTTTGCCGGAGGCTTGTCTTGTCAAGGCATGTCCATAAGGCTGACCGGTTGCGGGCTCTGCCAGTATGGGAACACAAACCCCAGTTTTACCGGGGCACCCTTTTTGACCATTCGACCTAGTGCATATCGAAATCCGTAGTGACCATTCCAAGCTAGGACAGGTTGCTCACCCGATATAGGTTGTTTGAAACCGCTGCGTGCGTAGTGAAACCCTAGCTCCTGACAAAATAGGACAGGGAAACCCTACCCCAACATAGGGGTGTATTGGCTCTCATTTACTTGCTATGTGCTTCTAGAGTGTATCTCTACAGGAACACACATATCAGTTTGCAAGTTTGGGTATCCGGCCCGAGGGCACTGGTATCAGTATTATTGAGAATCAGTTGTATCTGCGGGTATCAGTTCAGTTTTGAATAGTGATTACGGGAACGGTGTTGATAGTAAGAATCTGATTGTTCGACTACACCCGGGTTTGATCTGTTTGGGGCTGAAATGCTGCTTGTTTTCCGTTTCAGTTCAGAGATTCAGAGGGCCGATCCGGAACAGCTAGTGTCTTCTCCTTGCCGAGGCAGGACTGAACATGACGCAGAATTTAGAAGAGATCGTGGTCATGACGGCCGCGTTGAGTCAAGAAACCACCCCACAGAATGAGACTACTGTTGACATGCCACATCCACCCAGGTCACCTGCCGCACATCCAATTTGGACCCCTCAACTATATCAGGCTCGCGAGCCTACTATATTTGAACTAATGGGGATGATAGGTGATCTTCAAAGATCCGTGGCGGATCTCGCCTCTGGAATGTCTGTTTCACCACCAGCCGCACCATATGCCGGAGGCTTCATACCCCAGGAGCCCCCGCTACTGGGACGAATTGTGATTGAACTCAACCAACCGGAGATGGCCTCCAGCTATGGCAACGACGCAGCAAACCAAACTCTAGATCAGGCCGAGGCCAGAGATAAAGGCAAGATGAAGGCAGATGCCGACCCTACCGAACAATTGCTGTGGGCAGTAGAGGCTTTGAAAGCCGGGGGAATGAACAAGCAACAGATATCCGCAGTTATGTCAAAAGCTGTGGAGGATGCTTTCCCCACTCCGCTCGAGGGCAATTCCAGTCAATCAGAGAATCGGGATAGGCCCCGTCATGCCAAGACAGTTCTTCCCGCTCCCAGCCTTGCATCCGGAAAGGATCAGAAACCCAAGGTCGCACCCGATCCGTTCGCCGGTGCATCTAGCAAGAGTGCTCGAGACTCCAAAGTACACCAGGGCGCAGCGTCTTCCACGCTCTCTACATGCCGTTATTCATGGCACTTCATATCCTTCCCCAGAGAGGACACCTTAAACCCCTGGAGCCTAGGCCTCTCCCGAAGAATCTCCCTGATACTCATGACTCTACTCAGTACTGTGCGTACCACCAGACTGGCCATGCCACTGATAATTGCTTCTGCCTCCGTCATGAGGTGCAAGATTTGATCGACAACGAGGTTATCCTCCCGCATACCTCAGTAAAGTCCGTCACCACCCAGTTGTTGGATTTCGAGGATACAGATACTGCAAGTATGTAATCAGAAGGTGAACGCCAGCGAAGGTTCTGGTACATTTTGGATGTGGCGTTTGTACGCATTTTGAGCACCGCCAATGCTAGTTTTGTAAATCGACTTGGGTGTCGAGTCGGTCTTTTGTTTTGTTTTGAGTCGTCTCTCTATATTGAGTCGATCTTTTCGCTTCTGATGCATCTTTGTTGTAACGAGTCAGTCCCTTTTGTATAGTATACCAGGTGATTTCGGGGTTGTTGCCTCAAACACCGTTTTGTCTTGTAATTAGTTGCTTTCGCTTTTTGAGTCTATTTCCGCCAAGGAGCCAGTTGTGCCAACAAATCTGAATGAAACAGCTATGGCTATCACGTTCCGTACTTGTTGCTATTTGAGTCAGCCGTGCCGGAGAACATGAATGGAACGACAGTGCGTACGGCCTGCTTTCTTGTGCCTTAAACATCGTCGTAATGACCTAAGCTTTTCATAAAACCCGTTTTCGAACACCGCGGTGATGAAAACAAAGAGGAAGTAATTCCTCGGGTTTTGTAAAATTTTGATCAAACTTAAGAGAAAGAGAGGCATGTTAAGCTTTTAATGAATGAAATCACGCTTGTCGGCATGAGTACTGAGAAGGATCCTGGTTCGATCCAGACTAGTTCCACACTATCTTCAACACGAGCGATTTGTCGCTTTCTTAAAAACTTTCAAAAACAAAATATTTTGCGCAGTCTCGCGAAGACCTGTGTGGAATTGCTCTTGAGATGGTGCAGTCCAGGATCGCTCCCAGCCTCGAGATTTGATTTGTCTATTGCAAGCCGGAATCTGTTCAAAACGATCAGTATCATGAAACGCCTGTGTGGCCCATTTCGAGGCAGCCCCCGAGCAAGAGGCGTCAAAGTCAAATCAGGGAGATCAGATCCCACCAAGCAAAGCTCGAGAAGTAACCGTGATGGACTTTTCCCTACAAATCAACACGATAGTCGCCCTCCTGGATATGGGGAGGCTTCGATCTCAAAACCATTTGGCATGGACACAGCTACACTTTTACCCTTTGAGAGGCTTGCTGGGCCGAAGACCCGGAAGGGCGGCCCAGGCAAAAGTTAGAGCAAAGAAAAAAGAAGAAGAAAAGAAAAGAAAAAGAAGCAAAAAAAAGAGAAAAATGTATAGCAAAAGAAATCAAGAAAATGAAAATGCAAAAGAAAAGAAAAAGAAAGAAAAAAGAAGAAAAACAAAGCTCGCAAGGTCGAAAACACATTGCAGTAGCCTTGGCAAAAATTAGAGCCTAAACAAGTGAAGGTTAAAATACCCGTGTGTACCTTAACCGGAACTACGTAAGGCTTGATTCCCATGTTTGGGATACGTAGGCAACTTCATCTTGAAGTCCAGCCCCTAACGCTTCCATAGCGTCTCAGTCCATGTCATGGTTTTGATCACTTGTGCCTCATCCGAATCCAATGTCTCGATTGCGGCAACCTGGAATTACGTGACTAGCTTCCTCTTGAAGTCCAAACCACCAATGCCTTCCAGGTGACTATGTCCATATATTGATTCAAACCGTCTTCGCCCCCTCCGCGTCCGAGGGTCCGATTGTCATCGACGAGGACTGGCTCACAAAAATGCCGCGGCATCATCCAAACAAGGGGCAACTTTCCGTTGCCGTACAGTGCCATAAGTTACCCTGAGTTGCCATCCAAACCAGGGGCAACTTTCCGTTGCCTTATCCCCCTTTTAAGCCAGGGGCAATTTTCCATCGTCCCCAATCCGAGGTTGCATATCTCGAGGGTAAGTTCCGCGCTCGTTGAGCGTTGACTGTTTGCAAAAATAGTTTTTGAAAATTTTTACTGAAGTTGACTATTTTCTCGAAAACTATTTCATTTTCCAAAATTGGACCATGTTTGGACCCAAAAAGGAGAATTTTCAGTGCTCACAGCCTGACTTGCATGATCTTCAAATCAAAAATTGAATAAGTTTGTTAATCCAACTCTCATTTTTTATCAAAACTGTTTTAGAAAACAAAAAATGGTCAAAATGACGAACTAGGGGCACGTTTGAGTCAAGTCTTCTGTCTTCCCCCCGTTAATATGCTTGCCGGCAAGGCACCCTATCCACCGGAAGGAATAACCGTGAGCTAACAGTGTTGGGCGTGAACCCGCAACTTTCTATTCATCTGTCATTCACCCCGGGGAGGGATGAAAAATGAGAGAATAAAGAATAGAGAGGTGTAAGCTGAGAGAAAAGTGAAGAAAAGGGTTTTTGAGAGAAAAATCGAGCCTGAGGTCCGAGTGATGCGAGTATCACAAATCAGAAAGGGTGGGAAATAATACCCGGAGGAACTGGCTTCTCGAGATCTGAGGTCTTTTTGCAAACATGTCTGTGTGTCGTGTCTTTTGATTTGTCGACCTGGATTTTGGCTTTGAGTCCTTTCCGAGCATGTCTCATTAGGTCAGGTCGTGTGCCTTTTGTTTCTTGGTTTGAGTCTGTCTCGTCGTGTTCTGTGGTAGGCTCGATACCCCGGTTGAAAACCCATCCTCTTCTCAAAAGTAATCGCTTGTGCTCAGAATGTTGTGCCATTCTCTACATCCTTGCAAAGCAAGAGAAGGAAAGGGAAAATTTGGGACATCCGAGTGTGTTTCAACTGCAACCGTGTCAGCTTTGTGATCCGTCTCGTCAGATTAGGGCTATTTGATCAGGGTTTGCTGTGTGCAGAATGAACCGAATGCTGTGTTATGGGCTGTATGCAAATTGATCCCCAATAGATTATCGGCTGTGTATCCAGGTTGAGTAGTGGTTTGTATGAGTTGTTTACTGTTAATTGGTTGGTTATCCGATTATCATAGTACAATTGCTCAGTTTTCAGACAACAGATCAATATAATTTACATTTGAGGTGTAACATGACGCAAAGCAGTGCAAAGTATGAAAGATGCAGATATGTACAGATATAACACTCTTTTTAGACAAAAAGTTTGTTTCATCTCATATCGTCTTTTTCAAATACAAAGTTTGAGGAAAACAAAAATCTGCCTGCGGCAGTACAAAATAATCTATCTACCAACAAAAGAGAAAAGTACAAGAAAAGAAATAAGAAAAACATCAAAAGTCTGGGTCATCAGTGTCATCAATGGCCTCGCGCCGGGGGATCTGTCCTCGCCCTCTTCCTGGGCAGAAGTCTAGGAGCATCACCAGAAGTGTCACTGTCTGAGTCCGAGCTGCCCCCGGCCTCCTCCTCGGATGCCTTCGCCTCCTCCTCAGAATCATCGTGCAGGCTGAGCCCGCGTTGCTCGGCGTAAAGTCGCCCTCCTGGTGCGGGGGAATATCCTGCCATCCCTGGTAGACACGGGAGGTCCAGGTGGAGCGACGCCACCCGCCGGAGGAAGTGGGAAGGGAGGCTGAAAAACATGAAAGGCAAATGCATCAGTATGTATGAAGCAGTTTATCAGTGCAAAATGCAATGTATGAGTACAGAGTATGAATGCCATGAGCGTTAAAGCAGTCACGAGAATGCGATGTATGAGTCTGATTTATGAATGTCGTGGCGGTTTATCGGACAGAATGAAGTGTATGAATCTGATGTATCAAGTGCCATAATTTGGGTATCGGTGTTGTATGTATCGCATCAGATTATGCGAAGCAATTTGGGTATGATTTGAAGCTATGACAGAGAGGACATACCGGAAGGCCGTAAAAGGCTAGGAAGTCAAAGGTCCGCTGCAGCATCCCCGCCATGGAGGCATTCATCTCCAATGACCGCCGGGTGTACTCGGAGGAAGCCTGCAAAGGAATCAAATGCATCAATATTCTGTGGAATATCAAATAAACTGAAATGAAACAACTGTACAGAAATGCAGTAACACATACCGGAGGTAAGTCAGGGATACCGACGAACTCGTGATCAGCCCGGAGGCGAAGAATCGATAGGTCGCCCATCCGACCCCGGAAAAAGATGAAGCGGGTAGAGCGGGCCAAGCGGCCTCCGTCTTCTCTGGACTCCACCTGCCGGACTCGAGCCTCCTCGGCGCTCCTCCTCCTACTCTGCTCGGCCCGCCTTGCAGTCTCTCTCTCGGCGACCACCACTCGGCGACGCGATGATGAAGGTCCGGACGTACTCTGATGTCGCCCTCGCCTCTGGCCGTCGCCTCCCGGCCGATGGTGTAGTCCGCCATCTGCTTTCGGCGGTGAAACGCTTCGGTGTCCCTCATATGCTCGGGGATGCAGGGACTATCTGCTTTCAGTACCAAGCCCGACAGGGGCCCTCGGCAAAATCCAGAACGCGAGGTCTCAACGGCGGCGCAAACCGATCTCGCACCATCGGGCAGAAGGCCACGTTTGCGGTGATCTGAAATTGAAATCTGCTTTGTTACCTACTTGGTATTGCAAATATCTGATGAAAAAGTGAAGCTTAAAGCGCAAATAAAACATACCTCGGCGGGGTGATGGTGTCGAAATGTGGCAAGTTGAATGTCTCCATGACCTCCGGGTGCACCTCCCGTCGAAGCGGCGTGAGAACGGGATGACCAGAGGGGTCTCTGCATCAGGCACGGGAGCGAGCCTAGGGAAGTAGGCATAAACCCATAACTGCAAGGTGAATACCAGAATGTTTATTAGATAAGGTAGAATACAGAATAAAGCATGAAGTAACGGAGCCGCGTGTTGTGCAGTGTATTGAGCGAGTGTGCGGTGTGAGCGATGTCTGCGAGCGGTGTAAGCGAGTATGTGTGTGCGCGTGTACGATTATCTGACAAGTGTAAAGCAGACTACAGTGTGTGCAGTGTGCAGAATACAGAAAGTATAGAGTAGAAATGTAAAAGCAGAGGAGAAGACGTACCTCCCAAGCTCGCCAGTAGCCTCCGAGCAACTGCCCGCTGCCACGGGAGACTGAGCTCATGTACCCGTAAAGAGTGGCCAGAGCGGCACCGCCCCAGTCATAACGCAAGATGTCCCGGACATCCACCAGCGCGCTGAGAAGGCAGAGGGGCACTGTGTTCGCCCGGTCGGCGAAGAGGGTCGTCCCTAGCAAAAACATCAGGAAGCCGCGTGCATACCTCTCTACGGCCTCTGGGGTCATCGGAGCTGCATCAACAAGAAGAGGCTGCACCCGAAACTGCACCTCGAACCAAGAATACCGGACAAAGCCGGGACGCGCGAGAGGTGGAGCCGCGCCAAGCAAGTGGATCTGAGCGGCGGTCCACTCGTCTATGTCGGTGTCGAAGGGGATCGGATCAACCCCTACCCCGATGCCGGTGAGCACCGAGAAGTCGTCGGGAGTCATCGTCATGTCTCCCGCTGCTGATAGGTGGAACGAGTCGGTGGTGTCCCACCACCTCTCTGCCAGGGCAGCTAGAAGAGGCCTGCAGGTAGTTAGCCGGGTCAGACCCCTGCAGAAAGAACCGAAGCCCACATCGTCCACGATGCGTCGAACCGCCTCGGGAAGCTCCAAGTACCAATCTCGGGCCGCGACATTCCCATACCCGCGGATGGTATAGGAATCTCCCTGTTTACAAACAAATGGTTGCAAAGCCATATGAAATGTACAGTTCTGAGGAAACATGTTAAAGTCGATATAAATCTAGCACGCGTGCAAGTTTTTCAGATTCCAAGAAGATATCAGATTTCAGTGTACTACGGTGGACTACGGCCTGTAATGTGTCAATGTGTTTGTAAGGGTCAGCATACAGATATGGTGCATGTGTGCACATTTTTCAGATTCAAGCAGATATCGGGTTATAGTATGCCAGTAAGTGAACTACAACGTGTGATACGTCAGCGTGTTTTGTGTGGTTCAGTTTAAATACAGCATACAATATGTTTTCAGATTCAAGTAAGTGCCGGGTGTCGGTAAGTTTGCAGTGAAGAACGGTGTGTGCCGTGTGTTTTGGGTGATTGAGGCTAGTGCAGTGTGTGTGCATGTGTCCGTCTCAAACAGATATCAGTTGTAAACATGGTTGCGATCAACTACAGTCTACAGCCTATCAGAGCTAAGCAGTTAAAGAACAGACTCAACTATGGCAGTTAATAGTTCTACATTGCATGAAAGTAAAACAAAGGAAAAAAATGTTACCTCGGAGGCGCCGAAGGATAGGTGATAGGTCGGCTCAGCAGAGAAGCTCGGGTCAGTTCGGTCGAAGCCGCGGAAATGGCGAAGACCATCCGGAGGTAGAACGTGGATCGCCGGGCGGTAGGTCGCCGGGTCGAAGGGACGCTCGCTTAATGGGAAAAGCTCGACCCCGGGATCCATCTCGTGATCCGGGGGAGTCCCGACATGTGGAATGTCGTCAACCATGGCAATGGTGGTGAAAAATGACCGGAAGATGAAAACCGGGTCGGAATACGAAAAGTCAACCGAGAAGGTCAACCCCGAGAGGGCCGGAAATGGCCGGAAAGGTCGTAAGATGGAAAGACACGAAAATGAAGAGGAAATCGAGGGGAACAAGTCCCGAAAAAGTGGAAATAGCAAAGGGAGCGCCGAAATGAAATTTCGATCGGTCGAAAATGTCCGAAACGCGGTGAACTTCGCGAATTGGACGATGAAAATGGCGCGAAAACTCAAAGAAATGAGGAAATGAGGAGAGGAAAAGAGCTCTAGAGAGAGAGGGAATGAATTTCGGCAGTATGGGAGTGTTTAGAATAGGGTTGGAAACCCTATTTTATAAGACCTGGAGCAAAATGGCAAAACTGCCCCCGATCAGGCATTTTTGGCCGGTCGGCACTATTTTGTGCCGGTCGGCACAATATTGTGCCGATGAGTATTTTCTGCAGCCGGTGGCCAGCCGATGACCTCCCCTTCCAGCCGGTGGTGTTCCCAAAGCCTTGTTTAGGCTATATGAGCAGTTTTGGGTCTTCATAGCTCAAGAAAGTGCATCCCCGATGCTCAACCGGCCTCCGTTTTGACCTCGGACCGTGTCATCTGTGCGTGCCACTCAAATTCAAGCAAAGATTGTATCCTTTTGTATCCTTTTGTCTTTTACAAGATTCAAAAGTTGCCCCGTGTGCGTTGTATACATCCCTCGCGTTGTTTAACGCATCGCGCTATCTTGCGCATTACATTGCATTTGGCATGCATTCAATCGCACTATTTTGTGCACTCGCGTTGTCTAACGCATCGCGCTATCTTGCGCATTACGTTGCATTTGGCATGCATTCAATCGCACTGTTTTGTGCACTCGCGTTGTCTAAACGCATCGCGCTATTTTGCGCAGCGCACTATCTTGTGCATTACATTTCATTCGCACTATTTTGCGCATCGCGCCGTTTGGCGCGCCCCCATTGCACTCCATTTTCCATCCTTTGAGGTATGCGTGCCTCATCTCGCATTCCATTACGTCTCGAGGTACGCGTGCCTCGTTTTGCATTTCATTTTCCATTCAATGAGGTATGCGTGCCTCATTTCGCATTTCATTGCATCTCGAGGTACGCGTGCTTCGTTTTGCATTTCATTTTCCGTCTAACGAGGTATGCGTGCCTCATGTCCATTTTAGTTTTGCATTCATGAGGTATGCATGCCTCATGTTCGTTTCATTTTGCATCTTGAGGTATGCATGCCTCACTTTGCATTTCATTTGCATGTCATTTTGCATTTTGCATCCATGAGGTATGCGTGCCTCATCTTGCATCTCATTTTGCATTTCATCGCGCTATTTGTGCGCACCTCATGTTTCCACCCGGGTCTGGCGAGACCTTAAACACGCACGGTCTAGGAGACCTTAAATCCTCGAGAGGTGCAAAACCTTCGGTGCATTAAGGTGTGAACCTCATTGCATTTGGCATGCATTCGTATCGCACTGTCTTGTGCACTCGCGTTGTCTAACGCATCGCGCTATTTTGCACATTGCGCCGTTTGGCGCACCCTCATTGCACTTCATTTTCCATCCTTTGAGGCACGCGTACCTCATTGCACTTCGTTTTCCATCCTTTGAGGCACGCGTACCTCATTGCATGCACGTCTCGTTTGCCCCATTTGCATCCGCATGCGTGTCTCATTTGCATCGCATTCGCTTAAAGTGTTGTGTAATCGATGCCCCACCCGAGTCTGGCGAGACCTTAAACACGCACGGTCTAGGAGACCTTAAATCCTCGGGAGGTGCAAGAACTTCGGTGCATTAAGGTGCACCTCATTGCATTTGGCATGCATTCCATCGCACTATTTTGCACACCTCATCAGTTGCCTCCCAGGTCTGGCGAGACCTTAAACACGCACGGTCTATGAGACCTTAAATCCTTGGAGGGTGCGAAACCTTCACCATATTTGCATCCCGGTCTAGGAGACCTTAAATCCTCTGAAGGTGCAACTCCTTCGGTGTTTGTCGTACCCGAACGACTTTCGGTGGTCTGGTAAAGCCACCTGCCTGTTTTTGCGGTGAGTTCCTAGGAGACCAATGGGGATGGTGAAAACTAG
Source organism: Camellia lanceoleosa (assembly GCA_025200525.1). NCBI lineage: Eukaryota > Viridiplantae > Streptophyta > Magnoliopsida > Ericales > Theaceae > Camellia > Camellia lanceoleosa. The sequence goes on from CM045763.1 coordinate 171,980,271, forward strand.
AGTTCGAACGGCTTATGCCTAGAACGCAAATGTTCGGAATTTCCGAGACTCAAGTCTGGTTTAAATACCCAGGGGGTGTACCCTCGGCTTGAAATCTGTATGGAAACCCCATAGGTTGAGGCGGCGTGTTTACGCCTCAATTCTGGATACCGAACCAACCTAGTATATCGCCCTGTTGGGAGGATAGGGAAAACTGCAATCGCAGCCATTGCATCATACTGCATTGTCATGCATCATTGTAAATATTGCATATGTCATGCATTTCAAAAAATCCAAAAATAACAAAAACGCATCGCATATGTCATGCATCATTGTAAACATTGCATCATGTATTTCAAAATTCAAAACAAACAAAAAACATGCATACGTCATGCATCATCATTGTAGTATAGTGCATGTGTCATGCATTTTCTGTAAATATCCATTCCATTGCATTTTAGTTGCATGCATCCACTGCATCATCTTCCATCTATGGCTTGCGCCTTTCCTTGTTGAGCTTGGTCTGGTATGTGCCCTTACTTTTCACGTTGAAGCATGGTTCATGTGCATCGCACCTATTCCTTGATGAACTTGGTTTGAGGTTGCGGCACCTTTTCTATGTTAGACATGGCTTGTACGTGTGCATGCCTTTCCTAAGCGAGATACGGTTTGGCCCGCGCGCCATAATCGCATATTACATTGTAGTGTAATTATTGCATCCAACATTAGGATCATTATTCTTTCCTCAGCGGGTCGTCACCCCACTTATGTCAACCCACCCAATGCTTGTCCTTGTGTCCGTCTACATCACTCATAGTTCAGACATCATTCTATGGTAGACGAACTCGTTACTTCCATCAATCTACTTGACATTTGTGTGGTTTCGAACCGCTCCTGATTGAATCATGATTCAATTGCTTTGCATGTAGTTTGCATTGTTTCAATTACATTGCATTATCATTTGCATTATTCATACATCATTTTGTATATATTGCATATCATTTTGCAGTTCGCATTGCCATGCATATGGCTAACGATATTGTACCTGTTAAGTTTACTTTCTTTGCAGGCACGATATTGTATGTACGGCTCATTTGAGGCCGGTGCAACCGGATAAACCGGACAGCTATTGTATCCTCCGCGTGAGACGTATCGAGAATTGCATAATTCTCTTACATCATTTCTGCATTGTAGTGTAGATTGGCATATGCTAGCTTATAACTGTCGCATGTGTGCTTCATTACAGCTTTCTTTGCATGATCATAAGTTATGCTCGGCTTCTTGCATCGTCTTGCATTTTGCCCCTGCCTTCGGGCGCATACTTTGTTTGTCTTACATGTTTGTCCAAGTCTTCGGCCTTGTCAAAAATGGGTCATCTCTGGGCTTTGACATTCACTCCCGTCATCGTTATGACTTCCGAGTTCTGTCAAAGAGGGGCAACTGTAGGCACCTCATTTTTGACCGTCCTCAAGACTTGGACGTCACCGCTTGAGCATTCGGTGATTACCCATGTTTGTGTTTGTTTGGAGTTCCCGGAGTCCTCGGCTACGTGCCTTGCCTCAGGACCTCCGAACTTGACTGTTTTGTGTTTGGTTTTGCACCAAACACTTGTGCTTTACCTTGGAGGGGTAGGGAATGCCTTTTGAGGCATCCCCACACACCACCGGCAGTGGCTAGAGGCCACCGGCTGGTTTATGTTGCCATCGGCACTATTTGTACCGGTCGGCACTCTTTTTAGCAAAATGACCATTTTGCCCTGCCGATCACTTTACAGCTATTTTTGGAGATATTTTCAGGCAGCTTTCTTGCATTTGTTTCCCCTCCATACGCGTGTATGGAGGGATGAGCCTTTGATTGACTTAGCTTGTAAGCTTTGTCCTCTATAAGAGAAGGCTCTCTTCTCTTGGTTAAAGGGTTAGCAAACTTAGACATTTTAGAGAGAAAATACAGAGAAGAAGCTCTGGTTCTAGGTTAGAAATTCTATATCTATTCTATCTCTCCTTTGCTCTCTTATTTGTACACTAGGTGTTTGTGTCTCACTATTGCACATCAACACCTAGTGTTTCACCTTCCCTTGGCTACTGAGGTCCCAAGAGGTTATTCTTCTTTGTTCTTGGTGGTTTGGAGCTCAAGGAAGCAACAAAGTCAACATTTGTGAAGAGGGTCAACAAGGGTGAGAAACTTACTTTATTTACCCCATTCTTGCACTCCATTTTGACCTATCCTTGAACTATTTTTGTGCTTGGTGTTCAATACAAAAAAGCTCTGTTTTTTAGTCCTCTTGATAGTTCATTAAGGGTACTTTGTGCTTTGGGGAGGTTTGACCACCCTTAGGCCTTGAAAAGGGCACTTTTTGTGCTATTTGGTGAGAGATCCGAGACTTTGGTGTTAGGATCTCTTCACCACTAAAATCTTGAGGTATTTCAGTGGTGAAGATGGTGCCTTAGAGTCTCAAGAAGGAGAGGGCCACCCCCTCTCCTTGATGTCCTTGAAAAGGGCAAGACTTGGCCTCTTGAGAGAGCATAGTGTTTGATTGTTTGTTGAGCATGTCTTGGCTGCATTTGATATTTATTATGCCCTAATATGACATTGCTAAGTGTTGGATTTAGTACTCTTTGCATGATTTGCATAGTTGCTTTGTAATGCCTCTTTAGTCCCTTAACATGTCTAGGTCGTATGCCTTTATTTCCAGCATGTTTTAGGCCTAGATCCATGAATGTTTTATGCTTATTTTGACATGTTCTAGCTCTGTCCATAGTCATTTGGGTTGATCTTGGCATGCATTATATAGCTCCTTTGCATTTGGCTTGTTGGCCTTAAGAGCATGAGAGTGTAGCATGTCTTGCTTGCTTTATTTTTGATGGTTTGGAACCATTTAACACGCTATTTCAGTCCCTTTGGTGTGCTTGTATGCTTGCCCTAGTTGCCTCTTTAATGCTTTAAAAGCATGTGTTGAATGCTCCATGTTTTGGTCATGTTGCATGCCTTTGGATTCAAGCCTCTTAGATGCCATCTAAGTAGTCTTTTGGGCTTAGTTTTATGTGTTAAAACTCTGTTTTTAGCTGTTTAAGTATTGCCATGTGTGATTATACTAGGTGTGGTTTAATGCCTCATAGACTTGCTTTGAAGACTTGGGCCATTTGTTGCATGTTTAGCTTGCTTTGTTGCATGATTTGGCATCATGTTTTGCATGATTTGCAGAGCTTTCTATGCATGCTAGTAGCCCATGTTTAACTCCTTTCAAGTGTGCTTGAATGTTGTTTATTATGCTTAAGTGTTGGTGCCTTAACTTGTGCATGTGTGCATGTGTGTTTGGCCCTCATGATTTAGCATTTTGGCTACTGATTTTAGGCCTAGTTAAAGTTGCTTAGATCATGTTTAAGTCCACCTTTTATTTGGTTTGCATGCTTGCCTTACATGTTTGCTTGTATGCTTACATAAGCGCCTTGCATTGTTCATATTGCATGCTAGCCAACATGCTTAGGATTTCATTGCATTCACGTGCATGCTAGGCCTCTTGAGATAAACATGATAGAGGTTCGGCGCCCTTGCTTGTTTCTATGGTTTGCATGCAATTGAAATTGAAAGTGCACATTTGGTTCCTTGGGCCATCATGCATGGAAATGCGTGATTGGTGGTCCGAGAATCGAGGCACATGCTCCTTTGAGCCATTAGTATGATAAGGAGTGTGTTTAGTGCATATATGCTTTGAATTGCATTGCCATGCCAGTATTTGCCCTCTCTTCTTTGTGAGTTGCGAGTTCTGCATTGAGTCTTGCAATGGCGATTTTAGTGCCGGCCGTGATCAATTTCAGCCGATGGATCAATTCAGTGCCGATGAGCTCAATCCACTACCGGTGGAAGTTTTGTGCAGCCGGTAGTGATCTTCAGTACCTAAGGAAGTATTCCTAGGACTTTAGCAGTCTTCTAAGATGCAAAGCAGGGAAAACAGAGGCAAGCTAGGCATGGCAGTGCAACTCCGAGCGGAATCCGAGTATACATGCATTGGGCCCTCGCCCCGAGGCAGTTTACTGTTTTTCTTAGATTAATTATTTTGTTAATTTAATTAATTTGTAATATCTAATTAGCTTGCGTAGTTAATTAATTCGTATTATTCTTTTGGTCCCTCCGAGTGAGGGCGTAATTGTAATAAGTGCGCGTGAGTGGGTGCATGTCTTCCAACCCCCATTTCTTTCTCCGTTTTATTTACCTGCTTATGATGGTAGATTAGGGCACGTTTATTTTAGCATGCCTTATGCTATGCATGCGTGCATCCATGCATTTGTTGACATGCATCGGGCTCGGTACATCATACAAACTGCATTGTATTTTCAATTCCAAATTGAATACGTGCATCGAATAAAGTGCAATTCACATGCCATCTTTAGGATAGCTGGGCCTGTCTAGATCGCATCCTTGCCTGTGTTGCATTAGCCACTTAACATGAACTAGGACATGCATGTTTGCTAACTAGTTTATTGTTTTGGCACGGAGTACGATGTAAGTATTTTACGCTTTAGCATACCACATGCGTGTGAATGTTGCCATGACAGTATGCTTACCATGCGGCTAAGTGCTTATGTGAGATAAACTATTTGAATGCCTGTGGATGGAGGTTGGATTGCTTGAGTTGGAATAACTCATTGAAATCCGTATTTTAGCCTACCTGCGAGTAGCAATTTCAAATTGTTTTCAAAACAAACGGATATGCAATGTTTATTTCCAAATTAGGCAATCTAGTCTATACTTGTTTGCTGCGCGCGTAACATAGTAATTCTAGGTTAATAATTGGAATAAGAGCATGTAATGTCTTCAAAAACGGATATCACGGTTAGTAGAGGCTGGTCTTCGGACCGGGCGAAAGGGGGTGCTCATAGCTGACCTTCCCGATCGTGCAGCTCGAGCCAAGACCACTTTGGTGATGCCGGACACGTGGCCTTCGGCACCGAGTCAGGGTTTCCTAAATTTCCCATTTTAAAATATTTAGGTGGCGACTCTGTAATCTGGCAAAGCAGTCCATGTTTGGCACTACTTTTTCAAAATCAGTTTTTTTTTTCAAAACGATTTGCCGGATTTGGACTCTTTGGTTCAAGATTTAGAACCGACACAAATCGAGTCCGAACTGTAGTAAACCCGATACGAACGGAGTGGGAGTTCACCCTCCCTGGCCGTTCGGGGGACGTCTACAACAATGTTTTCTTCTTTTTTTTTTTTTCTTTTTTTTTTTTGTACTATCTGTATTTCTAATTAGACACCTGAAATAAAATCAAAACCCAAATGACTATGTTTCTTTTTAATAAACATTTGGTACCCAATTATTTTATTTTAATTTATTTAATTTATCCACTTACACAACAACTACAAAATTATTAGAATTATTTTATATTTTATCTTGTTGCGACGTCGAGCCTTTGGGTATCGGGTTTGGGTCGTGACAAAAATGGTATCAGAGCTTTTACAGAGAGAAAAAAAAAACATAAAATAAAAATAAATAAATACTATATTTTGTCCAACATCATAATTGTTTTGTCATAATAAATAAATAAAATATTGTGTCCAACATGATTTAAATAAATATTAGGTAGGCTAAGTTTTCCTGTGTTGTAGGACATGGCACACCAAGAAGAATTGTTTTGGTTCGAGCCCCAGGGAGCGCATCTAGCCCCTAACTTATTGGAGGGATGGGGAGACTCAAAAAGCACTATCGGACAGACCTACCCCGACCTTGACCAAGTCATGGGAAGGCCAGTATATTTGTAGGCCGACCCTGATGAGGACTACCTATTTTGGAGACTTAGCCGGGCTAGCACCCAAGAGAGATACATTGGGCCGACGCACATTGTCGGATTAGTACATCCGCATTTCCCAGTTACTCCCTTATCCCCAGGCTTTTCCGAGAGGAGAGGGAATATATATCCTAGCAACCACATTCGCACTACGACACCTCCTCCATAGCACATTGTCCAGACCCCAGTTGTGGACTACACTAACAGTACCACATACTTAGAGATACTTGTGCGGCTCACTAGGCGGTAGTTTTGGAGAAATGACCAAGGTGTACCGACCTACATGATCCAGGTAGTTTGGCACTGTTTTGGGATTGAACTCAATGGATGGGAGTTTGAGTCCCTCGTGCAGCAGGAGTTTCCATGGCTATTCCACGGCCCAGTCTTCTAGAGCCAGTTTTCGTGGGGGCTCAGTGACCTATTTTAGGAGCATGACCGAGAGATGTCGCTGATCTTTTTTTTTGGAGCTAACAATGACTAGTCTAATCCTTATATTTTTGTATTAGTAGGATTAGACATTAACTCTTGATGATTGGACTAACGCCTTATGTATAGTAACAATGATGTATATATGATGTTTTATGTGCTATTAATGTGGTAATGTTAGTGTGATAGTAAAACTAATAAAACTAATACGTTATATATGACGTTGTATCAAAGTTGTATCAATGTGATGTCACGCTTATATCATTTTACCTTGTAGTAGTGGCCAACCATAGAAATGAAATCGGATCATCAGTTAGCGGTACCATCCCAATGGAGCAAATCATGGAAAGAAAAGTCACCAACTTTTTGCAGGCTTTGCAAACCATCATAACCAATGGGACACCATAGAGACGAGAAGAACCGACTACAATTAAACAATTTCAGGATCTGAAACCCACCACGTTTATCGGCGGTCCAAACCCACTAGTGGCAGAAGCTTGGGTTAGGGACATGGAGAAAATCTTCCGCATGCTACCTTGCACAGAGAGACAAAAGGTAGCCTTTGCCACGTTGACCTTCAAAGGCGATGCACAAGAATGATGGCTTCTTACCCCAAAGAAAGAAGATATTGTGACTTGGGCAAGATTCTTGGAGGTATTCTATGAAAAATACTTTCCAAATTCGTTGTGGGAACAAAAGGCGGTAGAATTCATATATCTAAGGCACGGAACCATGACGATGGCTGAATATGAGAGCAAGTTCACACAACTGGCTCAATTTGTGACATACATCATCCCCACCGAAGCTCGAAAAGCCAGGAAATTCGAAGCAAGATTGGATGCTGAAATCAAGCACAGACTGGAGGTTTTGAAACTACCAACCTATTCGGAGGTGGTGGATCGAGCATACATTACGAAAAAATGGATTAAAGCCTTGCGCTCCAAGGAACCAAGCTAGAAGAAGCAATTTTGGGAAAGAGATAACAAAAGACCCAGTGTCGTGCCTCTCAAGAGGGTAAATACGGGCACAACCAGTTCAAGCAATTAAGGTCCTATAAAACCCAGAGGTGGCACCATTCTAGCTTGCTCTACTTGTGGAAGGACTTATTAGGGACAATACCGTCAAGATACGGGAGCATGCTTTAGATGTGGCCAAGTTGGCCACTCACTGAGAGATTGTCCAAAGCTTGCCAGTCCTACAGCCGGCCCCTCTGAACCAGTTCGAAAACCCGCGGTACTTGGAGGAGTGAGAAAGGACCAAAAACGCCAAGGAAGAGCTTTTGCCTTGGTGCTTGGAAACTCAGAAGTTACTGAGAATGTCGTGTCAAGTACACTTTCTGTTTGTGGTCACTTAGCTCATATTCTCTTTGACTCTTGTTCAACTCATTCTTTTCTAACACCAAACTTTGCTACCAAGTTAACATCAGCACTTGAACCCTTAGGATATATACTATCTGTGTCTTTTCTTTCTAGTAATTTTGCCCTTAGTGTTGATGTGTACAAATCTTGTACTGTATCCTTAAAAGATGAAACCTTACACGTAGACTTGATTCCCCTTTGCATTAGTATCTTTGATGTGATCTTAGGAATGGATTGGTTAGTTGCCAACCATGCCTCTATTGATTGTGAAGCCAAAAAGGTCTTCCTCCAGTAACCAAACTAACTCGAGCTTGTCTTCGATGGAACTAGAGTCTATCCCCCTCCATGTGTTATATCCTTCATGACAGCCCAATGACATTTAAGAAAAGGTTGTTGTAGTTATATCTGTTATGTGATCAATACTCAACAAGAGGCCCCCACACTTGATGCAATCCTTGTGGTTTGAGAATTCCCAGATGTAGTTCCTGAAGACCAGCCTAGTACCCCAGTTGACCGAGAAATCGAATTAACCATTGAAACCCAACCTGGTACCAATCTCAAAGGCCCTTTATCGCATATCTATGACAAAATTGAAAGAACTAAAGACCCAACTCCAAGAACTACTGGACAAAGGCTTCATCTGACCAAGTACCTCACCATGGAGAGCTCCGGTACTGTTCGTAAAGAAAAAAGATGGTATGATGAAGCTATGTATCAATTACCGGGAGTTGAACAAAGTCACCATTAAGAATTGATACCCTCTACCACGAATTGACGACTTGTTCGATCAACTAAAAAGGTAATTTGGGTTAAAATGTTATGTTCTAATGTTAAAGGACTTTTGCAGGAATTTCCTTTGTCAATAACCTTATGCCATTGAAAACTTATAGGGAGGGGTTTTCATCAAATCTCCATAAAGGATAATTGTACCAAAAAAATCAATTTTTATTAAAATGTTATTAAAGATATGCATATATTACACTTATTTTTGAAATAAATGAATAAAACAAAATGTGATTTGTTCATTTATTTATCAATATGCGTTGAAATTAATATTTTGTACCTCTAATTTTTGTTACGAGATGAACGGTCCATATTATTATGGATAATATATATATATGTATATGAATAAATAAGGAACTAACCAATCCCGTATATAATTGACCTTTTATTTGGATTTGCCAGCTTGTTCTTCTGGTGGTGGTCAATGGTGACATCAATTTAAATTATTTTTTTATGAGTAAAATATATGATAAAATATATTATTTAAATTATTAAAATAGAACTCATAATAATTTTATAACACCCTTCAATTCAGATTATCCTCTTCTATGTATGATTAACTTTTAATTTTGGCTGGACGATCTTCTTCTGCTAGTGGTCACATATAAAAAATTCACTTTCCATTATTGTGTAGAGGAGACAAGATTCAGGAATGGGTGTTGAACACAGTTCATGTGGTGCTACTACCGTGTTTTGTTTGTCTTCACGGGAGAAAAAGTTATTTTGAGTGGGAGACTGTGCATTTCATATGATAGCCAGTAGAGGGAAATTGTAGACAATATCTAAAAGAGGTACAGCCGTGCTAAGAATCGCTAGTGGAGGTGGCCCCCAGCACCCCCACCTCTACGTGGGAGGCTGTGGACCAAGGAAAATATATATATATATATTATCCACCAATCACACCCTACTGGGGACCCTGAGGGTCACTCCTAGTGGGGGTCTGCCTCTTTTTCCAAAGAGGTATAATCATTTTGTAACCAAGTTTTTAGATATGAATATTAATTATTTGAAATATCTCTCTCTAAATTCTCTCTTATTCTTGATTGGGCTCATCATCAGTTATTCTGGACCACGGACGAATCAATGTATAATGAGAATAACTCATTTCTATATCACTGTCTATTATATCATTTTATACATAATTTTGTGGGTCTTATCTTAAATTCATATTAATGATTTAAACTATTTATTTCATAAATTCAACAATATAGATTAATTGTACAAAAAAATCAGTTTTTATCAAATGTCACTAGACATATGCACAAATTAATCTTGTTTTTGAAATGAATGACAACTATAATTATTTACTCTATAAAACAAAATGTGATTTGTTTATTTATTTATCAATATATGTTGAAATTAATATTTTGTACAGATAATTTTTATTAGGAGATGAATAATCCATGTCACTATCATGAGTAATATATATATATAGAGTAATGTTAGGGATCATGAAAAATATATCATGAAATACATCATGAAAATTTTTCATCCCTTGATTAGTCTTGATTGGTGTGTAGTGTTTTATTGCATGGGTAATCCAAAGGTTGAGAATCTTTCATGATAATATTCATGATATATTTTTGATGACCCCTAACATTATTGATATATATATATGAATAAATAAGGAAGTGTAGACGCGCCCGTGGGCTTCCATCTAACAGTTCGGACTCGATTTGTGTCGGTTCTAAATCTGAACCAAAGAGTCCAAATCCGGCAAATCGTTTTGAAGAAAAACAGATTTTGAAAAGTAGTGCCAAACATGGACTGCTTTGCCAGATTACAGAGTCGCCACCTAAATATTTTAAAATGGGAAATTTAGGAAACCCTGACTCGGTGCCGAAGGCCACGTGTCCGTCATCACCAAAGTGGTCTTGGCTCGGGAGCTTGGGTACGATCGGGGAAGGTCAGCTATGAGCACCCCCTTTCGCCAGGTCCGAAGACCGGCCTCTACTAACCGTGATATCCGTTTTTGAAAACATTACGTGCTCTTGTGCCAATTATTAACCTAGAATTACTATGTTATGCGCGCAGCAAACAAGTATAGACTAGATCGCCAAAATGGGAAACAAACATTGCATATCCGTTTGTTTTGAAAACAATTTGAAATTGCTACTCGCAAGTAGGCTAAAATACGGATTTCAACGAGTTATTCCAACTCAAGCAATCCAACCTCCACCCACAGGCATTCAAACAGTTTATCTCACATAAGCATTTAGCCGCATGGTAAGCATACTGTCATGGCAACATTCACACGCATGTGGTATGCTGAAGCGTAAAATACTTACATCGTACTCCGTGCCAAAACAATAAACTAGTTAGCAAACATGCATGTCCTAGTTCATGTTAAGTGGCTAATGCATCGCATACAGGGATGTAATCTAGACAGGCTCGGCTACCCTAAACATGGCACATGAAATGCAGCAACTACCACGTATTCAATTTGGAATTGAAAGTACGATGCAGTTTGCATGATGTGCCGAGCCCGATGCATGTAAACAAATGCATGAATGCACGCATGCGTAGCATAAGGTATGCTAAAATAAGCGTGCCCTAATCTACCATTGTAAGCAGGTAAATAAAAGGGAGAAAGAAATGGGGTTGGAAGACATACACCCACTCACACACACTTATTACAACTTTGCCTCGCTCGGAGGGACCGAAAGAATATACAAATTAATTAACTTCATAAGCTAATTAAAATATTACAAATCAACTAAATTAATTAAATAAAATAATTAATCTAATTAAACGATAAATCGCCTCGGGATGAGGGCCCAATGCAAAGACGCTACGGATCGCCTTTCGAATCGCCATGCATGATTTGCCTCTGTTTCCTCTGCTCTCCTCCTTAGAAAATTACCAAAGTCCCAGGAGTGCCTCTCAGGGCATTGGGGATCACCACCGGCTGGGGTAGGACACCACCGGCTGAAGGATGTGGCCACCGGCACTGAATTCATCCATCGGCTGCCAGTAGAACCTACAACTCACAGCAGCAGAGGACACAACTTGCATGGCAATGTAATTCAAAGCATGTATGCACCAAACACACTCCTTATCATGTTTTTGACTCAAAGGAAGATGTGCCTCAGTTCTCGGACCACCAATCACGCATTTCGATGCATGATGGCCCAAAGAACCAAGAGTGCAATTTTGATTTCAAATGTATGTAATGCAAACAAACAAACAAGGGTGCTAAACCTCCATCATGACTTGGTCAAGAGGCTTAGCATGCATGTCAATGCAATGAAGTCTTAAGCATGTCAACTAGTATGCAATATGGCAATACAATGCAAACATGCAAGTAAGCATACAAGGCAAGCATGCGAATCGAATGGAGGATGGACTTAGACATGAATTGGGCAACTCTAAAAAGGCTCAAAACAGTGGCCAAAATGCTAAATCATGAGGGCCGAACACACATGCACACATGCACAAATTAAGGCACCAACACTTAAGCATAACAAACAACCCTTAAGCACACTTAAAGGGGTACAATAATGAACTACTAGCATGCAATTTAGGCTCTGAAAATCACGCTATGAAATGATGCCAAATCATGTTAAGCATGATAAACAAATGCATGCAACATAGGTTCAACACTTGAGGCAAGTCATGGAAGCATTGAACTACACTTATGCAAAACAAATATGGCATGCATTGAACAACCTAAAACAGAGTTTTAGCATGTTAAAACAAAGCCAAATGGCTACTTAAATGGCATCTAAGAGGCTTAAGCACAAAGGCATGCAACATGACCAATAAATGGAGCATTCAACACATGCTTTAAAAGCATTAAAGAGGCCACTAAGGAAAGCATGCAAACATACCAAAGGGACTGAAATAGCATGTTAAATGGTTCCAAACCATCAAAAATAAAGCAAGCAAGGCATGCTACACTCTCATGCTCTTAAGGCCAACAAGCCAAATGCAAAGGAGCTATGAGATACAAGTCATGATCGTCCAAGACAAGCATGGACAGACCTCATGCATGGCAAAATGAGCATACAAGCTTCATGGATCTAAGCCTAAAACATGCTAGAAATAAAGGCATACAACCTAGGCATGTTAAGGGACTATTAAGGCATTACAAAGCAACTATGCAAGGCATGCAAAGAGTGCTAAAACCAACTCTTGGCAATGTCATATTAGGGCATAATAAACATAAAATGCAGCCAAGACATGCTCAACAAACAATCAAACATTATGCTCTCTCAAGAGGCCAAACTTGCCCTTTTCAAGGACATTAAGGAGAGGGGGTGGCCCTCTCCTTCTTGGGACTTCAAGGCATCATCTTCACCACTGAAATCCCTCAAGATTTCAGTGGTGAAGAGATCCTAACACCAAAGTCTCGGATCTCTCACAAAATGGCAAAAAAAGGGGCCTTTTCAAGGCCTAAGGGTGGTCAAACTTGCTCAAACCACAAAACACTCTTAATAAACAATAAAGAGGCTTAAAAAATAGAACTTTTATGTGTTATAGACTAAGCACAAAAACTGTTTTAAGCTATGCAAAAATGGAATGCAAGAATGGGGAAAAAGGGGTAGTTTCTTACCCTTGATGATCAACTCCAACAATGGTGACCTTAATGCCTCTTTAAGCTTCAAACCAGCCAAGAACACCAAGAACAAGCCCTTAGCACCTCAGTTCCAAGAGGAAGGTGAAACACTAGGTGTTGGTGAGCAAAAGTATGACACAAACACCTAGTGTACAAAACAAGAGGGAAGAAGAGAGATAGGATGTGTATCTATCCTAACCCTAAAAACCAGAGCTTGGTCTGCCTAAAATGTCTAAAATTTTGTAACCCTAAGCCAAGAAGAGGAGTGGTCCTCTTATAAGCAAGCAAAGCTTGCAAAGCTTACAAGCTAAGCTAACTAAGAGGGTCATCCCTCCATACATGTGTATGGAGGGGAACCAAAACTATGCAGCTGTCTGAAAATATCTCATAAAGTAACTGCACAGTGTCCAGCCGGCAAAGAGTGCCATTTTGACAAAACTTAGTGCCGGTCGGCACAATAAAGTGCCGATGGCAACACTAGCCAGCCGGTGGCCTCTAGCCAGTGCCGGTGGTGTGTGGGGATGCCTCAGAAGGCATTCTCTGCCCCTCCAAGGCAAAGCACAAGTGTTTGGTGAAAAACCAAACACAAAACAGTCAAGTTCGGAGGTCCTGAGGCAAGGCTCGTAGCCGAGAACTCCGGGAACTCCAAACAAACACAAACATGGGTAATCACCGAGTGTTCGAGCGGTGACGTCCAAGTCTTGAGGACGGTCAAAAATGGGGTGTCTACAGTTGCCCCTCTTTGACAGAACTCGGAAGTCATAACAATGACGGGAGTGAATGTCAAAGCCCAGAGACGACCCATTTTTTACAAGGCCGAAGACTTGGACAAACATGCAAGACAAACAAGGTATGCGCCCGAAGGCAGGGGCAAAATGCAAGACGATGCAAGAAGCCGAGCATAACTTATGATCATGCAAAGAAAGCTGTAATGAAGCACACATGCGACAGTTATAAGCTAGCATATGCCAATCTACGCTACAATGTAGAAAGGATGTAAGAGAATTATGTAATTCTCAAAACGTCTCACGCGGAGGATACAATACCTGTGCGGCTCGTCCGATTGCACCGGCCTCAAATGAGCCGTACATACAATATCGTGCCTGCAAAGAAAGTAAACTTAACAGGTACAATATTGTTAGCCATATGCATGGCAATGCGAAATGCATGCAAAATGATATGCACTATATACAAAGTGATGTATGAATAATGCAAGTGATAATGCAATGCAATTGAAACTATGCAAACTACATGCAAAGCAATTGAATCATGATTCAATCATGAGCGGTTCGAAACCACACGTATGTCAAATAGATTGATGGAAGTAACAAGTCCGTCTACCATAGAACGATGTCTGAACTATGAGTGATGTAGACGGACACAAGAACAAGTATTGGGTGGAATGACATAAGTGGGGTGACGACCCGCGGAGGAAAGAATAATGATCCTAATGCCGGATGCAACAATTACACTACAATGTGATATGCGATTATGGCGCGCGGGCCAAACCGTATCTCGCTTAGGAAAGGCATGCACACGTACAAACCATGTCTAACACAGAAAAGGTGCCGCAACCTCAAACCAAGTTCATCAAGGAATAGGCGCGATGCACATGATCCATGCTTCAACGTGAAAAGTAAGGGCACATACCAGACCAAGCTCAACAAGGAAAGGCGCAAGCCATAGATGGAAGATGATGCAATGGATGCATGCGACTACAATGCAATAGAAATGGATATTTACAGAAAATGCATGACATATGCACTATACTACAATGATGATGCATGACGTATGCATGTTCTTTTTGTTGTTTTGAATGTTTTGAAATGCATGACATATGCAATATTTACAAATGATGCATGACAATGCCCGTTTTTTTTTGAATTTTTTGAAATGCATGACATATGCAGTATTAATGATGCATGTTAATGCAGTATGATGCAACGACTATGATTGCAGCTTTCCCTATTCTCCCAACAGGGCGATATACTAGGTTGGTTCGGTATCCAGAATTGAGGCGTAAACATGCCGCCTCAACCTATGGGGCTTCCATACAGATTTCAAGCCGAGGGTACACCCCCTGGGTATTTAAACCAGACTTTAGTCTCGGAAATCTCGAACCTTTGCGTTCTAGGCATAAGCCGTTCGAACTCTAGTTTTCACCGTCCCCATTGGTCTCCTAGGAACTCACCGCAAAAACAGGCAGGTGGCTTTACCAGACCACCGAAAGTTGTTCGGGCACGACAAACACCGAAGGAGTTGCACCTTCAGAGGATTTAAGGTCTCCTAGACCGGGATGCAAATATGGTGAAGGTTTCGCACCCTCCAAGGATTTAAGGTCTCCTGGACCGTACGTGTTTAAGGTCTCATCAGACCATGGGGGGCAACTGATGAGGTGCGCGAAACAACGCGATGGAATGCATGCCAAATGCAATGAGGTACACAAAACAACGCGATGGAATGCATGCCAAATGCAATGAGGTGTGCACCTTAATGCACCGAAGGTCTTGCACCTCCCAAGGATTTAAGGTCTCCTCGACCGTGCGTGTTTAAGGTCTCGCCAGACCCGGGGGGGCAACTGTTACACAACACTTTAAGTGCATGCGATGCAAATGAGACACGCACGCGGATGCAAATGGGGCAAATGAGACGTGCGTGCAATGAGGTACGCGTGCCTCAAAGGATGGAAAATGAAGTGCAATGAGGGTCGTAAGCGGCGCGATCATAAAATAAGCGCGCGTTTAGACAACGCGAGTGCACAAGACAGTGCGATACGAATGCATGCCAAATGCAATAAGATGCGCAAGAACTCGACGGGAGTGAACTCGAAAGTCATAACAATGACGAGAGTGAATGTCAAAGCCCCGTGACGACCCATTTTTGACAGGGCCGAAGACTTGGACAAATAAACAAAATATAGATAGATAAATGGTTGTACACGCAGGCTGCCTACGTATCCCCTTGCAAGGAATCAAACCAGCGTAGTTCAGGGGCAAGAAGCAAAGTGACGCACAATGCAAGTGCATAACTTATGATTATGTGAAGGATGCTATAATGAAGCAATTATGCAAAATAAATGCAACATTTTAAGCGAATGCTATGCAAACAAGTAAACATGAACCAAACTACATGTCATGTAGAAAGGATGTAAGAAAATTATGCAATTCTCATGGCATCTTGCGCGGAGAAGGCTAAAAGTGGCTACCGAGAATACCCGGAGTCTCAAACACAACATCTCTCAGGATATCGTACACAGGAGAGGAAAGAGTAACACTTCTCAGCGTAGTACACACGAGAGAAGAAAGATAAAATTTCTCGGTAGTACGCAAGAAGAAGGATAAAATTTCTCGGTAGTACGCAAGAGAAGAAGGATAAAATTTCTCAGCGTAGTACACGCAAGAGAAGAAGGAAAGGCAAAGAGAAACCTCAACAGCGTAGTACACGCGAGAGAGGAAAGAGGAAAGAGAAAAGCCTCTCAGCGTAGTACACGCAAGAGAAGAAGGAAAGGCAAAGAGAAACCTCATCGGTAGTAGTACGCGAGAGGAAGAGGAAAGAAAAGCCTCTCGGTGGTACACGCGAGAGAGGAAGAGAAGAAAAAAGCCTCTCGACATAGTACACGAGAGAGGAAAGAAAAAGCGAAAAGAAACCTCGGTAGTGGTACACACGAGAGAGAAAAGAGGAAAACAAAAAGAAACCTCTCGGTAGTACAGCGAGAGGAAGAGGAAAAGCAAAAAGAAACCTCTCGGCGTGGTACATGCGAGAGAGGAAAGAAAAGCAAAAAAAGCCTCGGTAGTACACGCGAGAGGAAGAAGAAGCCTCTCGGCGTGGTACACGCGAGAGGAAGGAAAAACCAAAGAAACCTCTCGGTAGTACACGCGAGAGAGGAAGAAAACCTCTCGGTGGTACCTTGAGAGGAAGGAAAAACCAAAGAAACCTCTCGGTAGTAGTACACGAGAGAGAGAAAGAAAAGCCTCGGTGAGTACACGCGAGAGGAAGGAAAAAACAAAGGAAACCTCTCAGGTACCGTGCAGAGAGGAAAGAGAAAAGCAAAAGAAACCTCTCGGTAGTACACGCGAGAGGAAAGAAGAAAGAAAAAACCTCTCGGCGTAGTACGCGAGAGAGGAAAGAAAAAAGCAAAGAAACCTCTCAACGTAGTACACGCGAGAGAGGAAAGAAAAACAAAAGAAACCTCTCGGTAGTAGAGTACAGAGGAGAAGGAAAAACAATGCAAGTAAAGCACAACAATGTGGGCGAAACATGCATGACAACGCAAGTGAAATGAGTGTATAACAATGTGACTGGGATGTGCATCATGATGCAAATGAAGTGGGTGCATAACAATGCAATTGGAACATGCATGATAATGCAAGTGGAACAAGTGTGCATACACATTCTGTGCACAATAATCAATGCATATTCGATGCAATCTCAACAGTGTGTTTGAAATAAAATGCCAATTAAGGAAATACACGCCTTAACGAGGCCAATTCAAACGCAACCTCCAATTTACCTCTCGGAGGAGTCACAATAGATTCCAAAAGGATACAACTTGTGCATGCAAACTGACAATGAGCTACGCATCGGAGACATGAGTTGATACTTCCGCAGAAACATTTTGAGCTTGAGGTAGAGGCACACCCATACTTCGGAGCATTGACAAGGCTTGAAGGGGTACATCCACTGGAGGTGAAACACACTCAGATGCTTCGATTTTCCCTCTTTTCTTTTGCTTTGCAGTCTGGAACCTATATAGCTTCAGATAGATCCTGATTTTACTGTTCCCACATGACCTGGGTTAAACCTTGCAGTTTTTGAAAGAACAAATTCCTTTTTCGCACAAATGTGGAGAATGGCACAGCACTCTGAGCACACAACAAATCATTTTTGAAATTGAGAAAATGAGTTCTCGACCGGGTATTGAGCCTACAACTGAACACAGTGAAAAAGACTCAACAACGGAAAATGATAGGTAACATCGAGACACGCTCGGAATGACTCAAAGCAAGAATCGAGGCAAACAAAACAAAAGACACGATACACAGACATGTTACAATAACGAGAGACCTCTCAGTGCACGAGGAGCCAGTTTCTCCGGGTATTATTTCCCACCATTTCTCATTTGTGATTCTCACATCACTCGGCCCTCAAGCTCTGTTTCTTACGAAAAAACCCTTTTCTTACTTTTTCTCTCAACGCACATCTCTCTATTCTTCAATCTCTCATTTTCAATCCCTCTCATGGGTGGTTGATGGATAAATAGAAAGTTGCGGGGTCTTGCCCCTAGCATTCCGCCAGATTCTTCTTCTTCTGCACACAACAGTGAACTTTCCCATAGAGGGGTTGCGCCACAACTGGGTGTGTAGCAAATCTGTAGTTGACATTGGTTGACGATGCTCTGCTAGGGAGTTCGGACGTGGTTAGATCTGTCCAGATAAGGAAGTGGAACATCTTGATCCATTCCAAATTCGTGCTTCGCACTTGACTTGATACCTCGCTGCTTGGAGGGTGAGAGAGCTTTCAGCCCTTTGTTGTTGACTTTATTTGTGCCCTCTTTTGGCAGGTAGAGTGCCCTTCTTGGCAAGTATGTTGATGATGGGGAAAAGACAGAACACCCGACTCAACTGTGCCCTTAGTTCACCAGTTTGACCATTTTTTGTTTTAAAACAATTTTGACCAACATGAAAGTTAGATTAACATGCTTATTCAACTTTTTGATTTTGAAAATCACGCAAGTTAGGTTGTGAGCACTGAAAATTTTCCTTTTTTGGGTCCAAGAAAATGGTCCAGTTTTGGAAAGGATGGAATAATTTTCGAGAGAATTAGTCAACCTCAGTAAAAATTCTCAAAAACTATTTTTGCAAATGGCCAATGCTCAACAAGCACGTAACCTACTCTTGAGATGCGCAACCTCGGATCCATAAGCAATGGAAAATTGCCCCTTGTCTGAAGCACACTGCATGGCAACGGAAAGTTGCCCCTTGTTTGAATGGCACCACAGTGCATTAAATGACAACGGAAAGTTGCCCCTTGTCTAAATGGCACCGCAGCGTATTGAAATCAATCCTTCAGAGTGACGATCACAACCGAACTCTCGGATACAGAGAAGGCAAAGATGATCAAAACCATTTCATGGACACAACTGAATTTGAATTGTTTTACGGCTGGACTTCAGAGTGAAGTTGCCTACGTATCCCAAACATGGGAATCAAGCCTTATGTAGTTCGGGGGTTAAGGTACACTCGGGTATTTAACCTCTCCTTTTTATGCTCTAACTTTTGCCAAGGCGCCTGTTGCAGGTTTTCGA